>CANXME010002528.1:812500-1412500 GCA_948144175.1 Closterium sp. NIES-65
CGTGTAAACCGCTGCCGGTTTCACCACAAAGCCGTCTTTGTTCGCGCTATCCGAATACATCTCCTTCAAAGCCTCCACCATGGAGCTTACGTGCACTGTGACTTTCATGCCGTTGCTCAACACCACCTCCACCGCTCTCCATTCCACCGTGCCCGTAGCTTCCGCCAGTAAGGCCTTCTCATACCTCGCCAAGCCTGCGCTGTTCTGGTATGATGGCTTCAAGTAGCCGGCCTCATGCAACACGCCTAGTAACGTGTTAATGTCCGTTGCCGACATCCCCATGCCTCCATTGAACCCACGGATCGCTTTTGCCAAAGCCAGGTCAGTGTCGAATGGAAGTTTCTGTGGAGTAGAGTCTGCAGTAGCATCCATTGATGAGAACTCGATGTTGTCGTCGTCGCCATCGCTATCGAGCGACGTCGGAAACTCAAACGGGGGGGTGTTAACGCCGGTTTGCGCAGAAGGTGCTCCACTAGTGGTGGTCAAAGGCGGACCTGCTGCTCCACGTGGCGCAATCCGTGCACGCAGCAGCCGGTTCACATCATTCTCACGTTTACGCTTTAGCCCTTCTAGTATCCTTGCATTGGCACTATCCGAAGCATGAGGACTATGTCTACACACTTGCTTGTGATTTATCAAACCCTGGCCAGTAGTGCAGATGAATCCACAGCCACATATAAAGTCCATTATGATGGTAGTGTATACAAGGATCTACTGCATCCTCTGGTGCAAGAGTGGTGAAGAAATCTAGAGATCTAGCCTGCATGCAAGCAATTAACAAGCCATGCCTAAAATACTTGGAAGGTCTTGAAGATCTTCCCCTGGACCTGCATGCATCGACCACAGTTGTCAAACGGCTCTGGCGCTCAGTGGCAAGAGGGGGCCAATCAAAGACTCTAAACTAAAAATAGCCAACATTAACAAAAAAAAAAACAGTACTGACCCTACTGGACCCTCAGGCCGCATCACTTTCGCGCCCTATAGCACGCGTCGGCACGAGGCGCTTCCGACGGGGCATCGACGAAGTCGCAGGTATGTTTCCACGGTCCCTAATATCAAGCTAGAATGAAGGACTGGTCTATTTTCGCGGGCCGTGATCTGCCTTAACAACCGGAACGCACACCCTACGTTCGTGCAAGCCGCGCGTAGCATGGGTCGACTGGCTTCGTTAAATAAAAAAAAACTGGGCGGGATTGAGTAGAAAGGGGCGGCTCCAGCGGGACGGCGGGTTTGAAGGGCGACGCCATGGCGGGGAAGGAAACTTAACTCTGAGCACAACAATAAAGTTGTGAGGGGGGAAATAATGGAGTTGGAGTGGGCCGTTATACGGGAACCTGTACCTCTTACAAAGTTGCGTCACCACCCGAAACCGCCTAGTACCCCCCTGCAAACCTTCACCCCTCTGCTCGACAAAGCCAAACCTTACGTGCGATTTTCGCACGTGAGGGCTGCGACTCCGGCGAACTAAGTTCCCGGACGATCTGTCGCGCATAAAATTTGAGCCGTCCGAACGGCTTCCCTAGCTGGTTACCGTTAGTACTAGTCGCTAACGGTTCTTGTCTTGGTAACCCACTCGTGTACTCTTTGTTAGTGTGATTTTATATTGTAGCAAATACGAATAACTCGATGAGGATATTTAGACAAGAAATCCAAATTGTAAATCACGAATTAGCACAGGTACAGACTGCTTCAATTAATTAGTCGAGTAACACGTCAATAATTTGTTTGCAACCTTTCATTCTATTCTAGTGATTGTCTAAATAGATGAACCGGAAGCAGAACTTACAACACTTACAACTGCTGGAGAATTTTAGAATGATGTAAAAATAATATAGAGTACAGTGAAGTTCGACCATCAAGCAAGAATAATGAACCCCTCCACACCGTAATTAACCGCGTTGATTCCGTCACTCAAACCGCCAGGGATTTGGGCAGATTGCCCGGAAACTGATCGGTGGCAACACGTTTCGGAAATCGGGTAACTGCGGAACATCAGTGGCAGCTCGGAAACAGTGGGCAATCAGAAAAAAACACCACATGCAAACTGCTGGAACACGATATCGCCGATCCAACCACGGGCTGTTTCCCAGCACACACCAGCATAGTTGCGATGATACAGGTTGCTCAAGTGCATTGTGTGATGTCAGGGACAGTGGGTAGAAGTGAAGCAGGAGGTAGGAATGTTTCCACATGAGTATAGGGCAGAGAGCAGCATACATGCTGCTCCATTGCCCACCCAACCCATTGCTTTTCTCCCATCTTCCTTGATCGACCATTGACTGGTATGCTGGAGCCTTGCACCCATGCATGCATGCGCACACGCTCACATTCTCCCATGCTCCCATTCCCCATGCTCCCATTCACTCATGCTCCCATTCACTCATGCTCCCATCCTCCTATGCCCCTATGCTCCCATACTCCCCCATATCTCCCATGCTCCCATAAGATTGGGTAGAGTGGCATGTGGATCTGACCCTCCTCCTGGGGGGCGTATGATGTGTCAGACTTTATATTATTTATATTTGTAACTGCCTGTAGCTGTAGTTAGTGTAGTTATTGTAAACTTTGTTAGGTGGTGCACCCTTTTGTCTCCTATGCTATATGTTCCTTGAACCTATAGTGAAACCCCACTTTCCAACTTTCTCGACCCTCTCACCCTTGGCTCAACTCACTCGACATCCTAGTTGGGCCTAGGCTACTAAGCCTAGGCCCTAGTTAAAACTTAGTAACCTCGAGCTCATTTTAACATGGTATCAGAGCACGTTTCGATCTGGCCTGTGTGGGCCAGCCTTATGCTTCCGCTGCTACTTTTCCGGTCGCGCCTAGGGCGCGTGGCGATTTTCTTCTTGTCCCGCCCCCGGTTGGCGTGTGACTCTTTCTCTGCCCGTCGCGCGCCCCGTGGCACACGACGGTGCCCTAAACCTGCCCGTCGTACGCCCCGTGGCACGCGACGGTGCCCTGCTCGTCGTGCGCCCCGAGGCACACGATCGGGCCCTAAACTTAAACTTACCCGTCGTGCGCCCCGTGGCACGCGACGGGCCTTTCCGCACCCGTTCTCACTGCAGCCGCCCCTGACCTACCAGCGCCTACATATTGTAGCCGCACTGCGGCTTTCTTCCCGCCCACCCCCTCGTCCTTTGTCTCCCTGCAGCCGTGGGGAGGAGGGTATGGGGGTGGCGGGTGTTGGTGTTAGGTCGTCTCCTTCCCTTCCCCTCCTCCTCCTTTCGTTCCCACTGCTGCAGCTGCCGCTGGGCGAGGGTGTGAGGGTGTGGGGGAGCAGGGGGAGTGGCACCAGGGTGGCGGGTGTGAGGCAACAAGCAGCCGTCCTTCACCTCTCCTCTCTTCCCCCTTTCTCTGCTGCTCCTGCAGCAATGTGGGGGAAGGGAAGGAGGAGGGTGAGGAGACGGAGGGGGTGACCAGCCAGAGTCAGCCCGCCTGCAGTACCTGCTGTTGCTTGTTTAATTTCTTGCTTGTGTTGCTTGTGTACCCCTGCAAGTTGTGTTCTGCACAAACTCCTGCTGCAGGCAGTTATGGGGGAGTGTTAGACTTTATATTATTTATATTTGTAACTGCCTGTAGCTGTAGTTAGTGTAGTTATTGTAAACTTTGTTAGGTGGTGCACCCTTTTGTTTCCTATGCTATATGTTCCTTGAACCTATAGTGAAACCCCACTTTCCAACTTTCTCGACCCTCTCACCCTTGGCTCAACTCACTCGACATCCTAGTTGGGCCTAGGCTACTAAGCCTAGGCCCTAGTTAAAACTTAGTAACCTCGAGCTCATTTTAACATGATGCCATGACAACTGTTGCATAAGCACCCCTATCCCCCTCATCTGCTTCCCCCTCTTTTCCCTGACAATCCTCCCCGTCCACCTCTCCTCTCGTCTTCTTCATTCCTGTGTTTCCCATCCGTTTCCTCATCCTGCTTGTCATCTCCCGCTTTCCCCTACCCCATCCCTATTCCATTTTCTGATACCCACCTTTCACCGCCACCCTGTTTATTGTGCCTTCATCCGGTCACACCATGCGCCTTTGTATGTCACTCTCTGCACAAACCGTGTTCATCCTCCTCTGCCCGTCATCAGCCTCCCATCTGCTCCCCACCATCCCAGCCAAGCCAAGCAACAGCATCGTAGCCATCGCTCCCTCCTCATGCACCACCTCTCATTCATCCCTCCTGCAGTGCACCAGGACTGACTGCCATTACCCAAGTCACCTCCAGGCACACAAAAAGGCGGCGCACTCCCCTCACCAAGTGCAGGGATGGAAAGGAGGATCTTCAAGTGCAGTGTGCAATGGTGGTGGGCAATGGACAGAACGGTGGTTGCTGCTGCTGCGCCTGCTGCGGAAGCGGTGGATGCTGCATGACCTACGAAGCACCTGCGGATCTATGAAAATCTTTCGTGCGCTTTCTTACGAACCTTAGGGTCACGCCAGGCACCGTTATAGCGAGCAGGCAAAGCTACGGTAGGTAGCAAGCAACCAACCTCTCTTGCGTGCCACCTCCCCCACCTGAGCCCTCCCTATCTGCTGCAGAAGTGGCGGTGGATGCTGCTCGACCTGTGGTAGGTAGCTTGTTCCTAACAAACCCACTTGCATACCACCTGTTCCATCAAGGCCCGGCACATCTGTTTCTGAAGCTTAAGTGACAGCAACGGTGGTAGGCAAAGCGTTGCTGGGTAAACACTGCCCCCCTCTCCATGCCCTGTCACCCTCTTATGATGCCGACACAGTTGTTCCCCTCCTCTCTCTCCGCCTCCCCATCCCCTCTCCCTGCTTCCCCTCCTCCGTGGTGGATAGTTGATGGTGGCAGCAGAGGAGAGGAACTCCGCATGCACTCCCACAACCCCACCTGATGGTGGCGTTGAGGTAGGGCGAAGTCTGGGGCAACGGCACAACCAAGGGCTCTGGGGCAATTGGAATTTCAGATTGAAGGTTCTTCAGCTTTAGAATGTTTCTTTTGTGAGTTACATGAGAAGCCCTGGTTGTTCACTCTAGCAGGGAGATATATTGTTCGGACAAAATGTGCATATGAACCTCGTCCCATACATCATTTATACATCATCCATACATCATCCATGCATCATCCATGCATCATCCATGCATCATCCATACGTCATCCATACGTCATCCATACGTATTTTATACCTCATCCATACCTCATCCATACCTCATCCATACCTCATCCATACCTCATCCATACCTCATCCATACCTCATTAATACTTCATCTTACACCTCAACCCCTACCCTACCTCATCCCACACCCCCAACCCATACATGCCCAATACCCTAGTACACATGTCCACCCTCACATGCCTGCCTGCCACCGACCTCATGTCTACCCTCCTAATTGTTTCCCTCCTCTCTCTCCCCTTCCCCATCCCACCTCTCCCCCTCCTACTTGATGGGTACTTGATGGTGGTAGCAGAGGGACTCTGCATGCACTCCCCCAACCCCACTCTCCCTCCTCTCTCCTCTCAGCTGTTTCTACCAGCCACCTCCCCATAGTGCCATGGCGTGGAGGGAGGGCGACTCAGGGGAGGTAGTGTCTGGGGCATGGGCAGAACCAAGATGCTGGTTTGTCAGTATTTGGCACTCCAAATCGGAGTGTCTTCAGCGTTGGTAGTTCGCTTGAGAGCTACATGAGTAGAGGTGGGGATGCTGATTTGTCAGTATTTGGCACTCCAAATCTTATCCCCCACCTCTTCTCATGCCTTATCCCGTACATCACATAACCTTTCCTGCACCTCATCCCATACTTCATCTCAAACCTCATCGCATATCACGCATCGCACTGCGCTGTTGTTTCTGAATCACTTTCGCTTCCCTCAATCATTTACCTCTCTTGCACTCGTGCCTGCCCATGCTCAGTCACAGCATAATCCCTCGAGCACAGAGGGGTGCAGATGGGTGCCACACAGCAGCAGAGGATGAGTAATAGTAACCAGCCACGGGGGTTGCATTCAGTGGGTGAAGTGTGGCTGTAGCGAGGTGCAAGTTTAGAGCTGTTTGCAACGCATCAAGAAGAACCAGAAACACCTCATCAGGAATTCCTCATGTACTGCCTCCTGCATGCTAGTGAATATATCATGTGGGTGGGTGATGATCAGGGCCCAAAATTGGTTTTGGGGCACCCTGCCATATCAGGGTCCCCCTGAGCCCTTTGCCTGACAGTCAGGGTGGTTTTTTTTTTGCCCGGTGCTAGTCAGTGTGCTTTGGCTAGTATCCTGTCTTTGTAAGGCTATTTATGAAACTACCCTGTTTGCTAAGGGAAAATCAAAATGCCACTACTACTTCTGCAACATGCAACCATACATAACACACCACTAACAAAAGATTGCATCACTCATTCTCTGGTCCCTCCTGGTGCTCTGCACTTGCAGTTGTGTCAGGGACTGCTGCAAGGTTAAACTGAGTATCACTTGGGTTGCTGCCAGTGAAGTCTCGGATTGGCCGCCTGTTTCTGTCGCCACGGAAGATCCGTGCGACCTCGAACCAGTCCACGGTGTACTCAAGGAGAGAGCAGCGCATGAGGTGTCCCAGTGATGTGTCTGAGATGCTCCCCCGGCCCCACGTCTTGATAATGTTCTGCTTGCTGAACCCCCTCTCGCACTCCACCGTGCTCAGAGGCAGCACAGCGACTGCTTGCCACAGGAGCATGATGTTGGGGTAGGAGCGCTGCCACTGGTCGTCGCGCAGAGTGTTGCTGAGCGCCTGATGGAAATCTTCATCATGGTGCTGGGAATGCATAGTCGATGTAAACATCCAGAGCTCAGCGACAGCCTTCGTGTAGTTGAAGCCTGAAGGATAGGGGAAGTGAATCTCAAAGGAGTACAAAGGGCCAGATTAGCGTTGGGAGGGGGAAGGGGGGGGGGGAGAGGTGTTGGTCATTAAGAGCAGCTGCAGGTGCTGGAGGTAAGTCGACATCGGTCTGATCTTCTCTTTGAAACCGTAGCTGCAAACACGACGAACAGACGTGGAAGTATCAGTAGCTGCAGATATGACAGGCAATACAACATGCTAGAAAAAAACGTATACATTTACTTACTCCGTATAGTACGCGCCGTAGCCAGCAGTGGGCGGAAGATCCGGAAGTCCCTCTCTGGCTAGGAACCAGCAGAGAGGAACAAAGAGGGCGATTGGAGCATCCGCCTTACAAATGAACATGGCGATGTGCAGACAGCGGATTATGTGCCGTGTTGATGCGTCCGTGACTTGCCAACGCGTCAGCGTCAGTTGACGCTCACGACGCGCCACAGCTTCTGCTTCCACCTTCAAGGCGGCCTTGTGCGCCCTTGTCGCAACATGGGCGCGCATGCTGCCAAGCTGAAGATCGCGTCCACCCTCGCCCTTGACGCCGTACGTCGTGTTGGCCGCGGGATCGCCATGCAGCATGCAGATGTTGCACTTCAACGAGGGGCGGCCTGCTTTCGTGCGATGCAACCGAAGCCACGGAAAACGGGATGCCCAATCAGAGTCAAAACGGTGTTTCATGATTGCATACTCAGCGTCAGCATCCGACTTGGGTAACTCCTCATCAGCATCTACAAGCGGTGCTGCACGAGGAGGACTTGGTGGTTGGCGCGGGGGCGTTGCACCCCACAGAAGCTGCTGGGTGTATTTCACACCACCGCTGCGAGGACGCTTGGCAGGAGCGCTATTCACCGTTGACGGAGTGCTCTCGCCGCGGTTTGAAGGGCCCTCGTCACCACCAGGCACAAGATTCACGGACGGGTGTGGCTCCAAGACAGTCGGCGAGCTCGGTGACCCCCACGCATACACCATGCCGACAGAACGGACTGGTGAGTCGGGGCGAGGAGGTTCGTTGACAGAAGTGGCATAGGCTTTGCCAAGGCGGGGGAAAACCCCGAGCACAGAAAGTCCATTGCGAGGAGAAGCAGGAGCTTCTCCTGATTCCTCGTCTGGCATGGTAAGGTGGTGCTACTGGAACTGAGAGGCGGATGGAAGACAGGGTGGAAGAGAAAGGGAAGGGGTGTATGAAAGAGAAGGCTCTTGATCGAAGGGGAGGTCCTTTCAGAAAGCGCATCCACAAGGTGTGGCGCTGCGCATGCAAGCAATAAGCCAAGGAAGCCCCACCACCCACAGTCTGCAAGGACAGTACGTGGCAATGTGGTGTGGGCTCCCTTGCTGTGCTGGATGTAAAAGCTGTAGAGGCAGCGACTCACATCTTCTCTGGTGTGGTCTGTTTTGGCGAGATGACAGCGCGACAGCAACTGGTGGGGCTTTTTTTGTAACCATCTCGGCCTAGTGGCCAGATGGGCCCTGTTGTATCAAAACGACACGAAGAAAGTCTGTTTCAGTGCGTTTCGGAAAGTACCCTGACGAAACAGGGGAAATCTCGCGTAGGCCTGATTTTGCAAGTGTATTTCAAAAAGTACATTTTCACAGTCAGGGTCAAAACGTAAATACACTCACTGAATCAGGGCAATCCAGGAAAAGCGGCCCATAGCAAGGGTAGAAAGGGTAAAACACCCTTGAATTTTGGGCCCTGGTGATGATGCAGCGGCTTATGTGTTGCTTCACAGATGCCCTCTGTCCCATGGATCGTGCCCTGCCAGCCAACCAGATTAGCCAACAAAAACCCATCTCGCAAGCTGTTGCACATGCGTACATCATTTTTTGTGGTACCGTACATATCAAAGGCGGTGCCACGGTGGAGAAATATTACACTAATGAGATGCCGTATTCTCCCGGATAAAACACCCCCCCCCCGAATTGTACACCCCCGGGTAGCTTGTGCGGGGTGGGTGTTATATTCGACCCCGTTGGTACTATACCCCCCCTTTTGGGGTGATTTTCTATAACACCCCCCTTTTCTTATAGATGCCTTGCCTATTATAGTTGCTATCGAGTTCGATTCCTTACGGGAGGATTTCGCGAGAATCGTCCCTAGATGAAATTTCGCAAATACTTTCACTTCGAATCTGCCGACCCTCCCACTATCTCGCAATCGCCACGTTGGCGAATCTTCCGCTGCAAGTGGCCGAAGAGACATGAGGCACAGGGACGTGAGTCGTGACCAGATCAGTCAAGAAGTGACTGGTACAGTGACAACGCACCACCGTGCGCGATTCCAGCCTCGGCGGATTTGCCCACTGGAATTTGCCATGTGGCAGATTCCAGTGGGCGGTCACGGAATCCTCGTATACTCGGTTTTGCGGAACTGATCAGCAATCTTGAAGTGAAGTCAGACTTCTGATTTTGTTTCACAACTTTTCTGCTTCATAAAAAACATATCATATAATAAGACCCGGGTATTATGTAGGATTTTCCGTTGAGGAGACCCCCCCCATTTTTTCCGAGTGGTTTTCATAATACCCTAGGGTGTTTTATCCGGGAGAATACGGTATGTTGCTCTTCAAGGTTACAACTACAAGACAATCTCAGCATGCCCAGAGACTAGCTTGCTACCGTAACTGTCCAGCTTCTTTGTTTTTTATTCAGATGATTGTGAATGGAGTCTAGTCGAACTCCAACCCACCCGCCAGGCCGGGCCATGTGCGTGCTGCCCAAACCGGTTCGGTCCTTCGGTAATCAGTTTGGTGTGAAATTGGTGATGGACACATATACCGGCACTGCAGTGCAGTGCGGAAAGGAGTGGAAGCGAAGGTGTAAGATGTGATAACTTCCAACCGAAGCACATTGCATGGTACCGGCAATGCCGCGAGCAGAAAGATAACATGTGCGCTGAAGGAAATTTGGTTACCCTACAGCTCCTCCAATCTACAGATTATGCTGCCCCCAGTCGGACTTCACAGCCACCATTGTTGCTGCTGCAGCCCGTGGCTCATCGATCCTCATCACAGGCCTACGGGAGAGTACTGTTGGCGTGAGAACAGAATGGGAGTGCGGGGAAGAAAGAAAAGAAGGTCAGGGCATTCTGCAGAGCGAGAAGGGGGAGTGAAAGTAGCTATTGACGACATTGGAGTCAAGCAGAGCCTGCTCTTTTCTTTTTCAAGCAGAGCCTGCTCTTTTCTTTTTCAAGCAGAGCCTGCTCTTTTCTTTTTCAAGCAGAGCCTGCTCTTTTCTTTTTCAAGCAGAGCCTGCTCTTTTCTTTTTCAAGCAGAGCCTGCTCTTTTCTTTTTCAAGCAGAGCCTGCTCTTTTCTTTTTCAAGCAGAGCCTGCTCTTTTCTTTTTCAAGCAGAGCCTGCTCTTTTCTTTTTCAAGCAGAGCCTGCTCTTTTCTTTTTCAAGCAGAGCCTGCTCTTTTCTTTTTCAAGCAGAGCCTGCTCTTTTCTTTTTCAAGCAGAGCCTGCTCTTTTCTTTTTCAAGCAGAGCCTGCTCAAGCAACGCAAAAAATTGGCGATAGTCACTACTAGTGTATAGGTGACAACTAGCGCTGGAATGAGATGCACGGGGAAGCAGTGCTTTGATTCATTGTGCCTCAATTAGCCAACAAGATGTCAAAAGACAATGCAGGGCGCGATAAGCAAAGGTACGAACTGAGACAAGCGTGATCAGTAGCAATGGATGCTGGAAGAGGGAAACGGTGAGAAATGATACAGGATTCTTGCCTGCCCCACTTCTCTTACCTACGCATTCCGGTGAATAGAATAGCCATCCACAATCATGGCTTCTGCTGACTCAAACTGCCCTCCTCCCCATGAGTCAGCCTCCCACGCCTCCCTCCGGCTCGCCTCCCACCCCGGTCGTTGCCAACCGCCTTCACCACCACCACTGCTGCTCCATCAAGACTCTGCCATGCTGCCCAGCTGGTGTGCCACAGAGATGAGCCGGGCTGCTCATGCGAGTACAGGCACGCAGGTGACAGACTTCACCTCACTTCACCGCCACCATTGCTGCTGCTGCCCATGGCTCTGCCATGCTGCCCTGCTGTGTGTCATGGAATTGAGTTGGGCTCCCTCGTCGCCTGCCTCCACCCCACTCCCCACTGACCACCGCCTTCACCGCCACCAGTACTGCTGCTTCAGCAGCTCGCCAGCCGCCTCCCATGCCGCTGGCTTTGCATCGCTGCCACGAGCTGGGCTCCTTACGGCCGACACACGGCAGATGCTGTTGGTGTGCTGGGGAGTGCTGGAGGGGGATGAAAAGAAGAGGGGCATACCACTGAAGGTATAGTCACACGTCTCCGCCCCATCAATGTGAAACAGCATGGAAGCTGTCAGAACGCACGAGTTCACTCGCCACGAGGCGTAGGTAAACTCACCGGCACACGAGGCCGTACTCCTTGCCTCCCGCACTTCCTCCACCCCAAGCAGATCTAAACACTTTCCAAGTGATGGTAAGGCACAAGCCACACCCACTGTGAACAGCACGTCGTACTCCTCACTCCATGTCCTTGGATGCTCGTACTGCCCACCTGTTCCTTGGATGCACGTGAACATCTCTCCCACCATGTCGCTCAATGCTCATGACACCAAGCCTGTCGAGCATCCTCATGGTGATGACCATCCGGTTCACCACATTGCCCTCCTCTGTCCACCACATACCACATACCAACGCACATACCAGCGGCCAGCCCCACCCGCCCCCGCCGCTTCCTCTCCTCCACCCCTCAGATGCTGTTGGTGCTGTTGGTGTGGAAAGGGGAGGGGAGTGAGGGGGAGAGTGTGAAGCAGGTAGAGGCATAGTGATGAGCGAGGAGGTGGGAGTGGAAGATAGCTAATGTTGATATTGCACTTCGGGGGAAGCGCTGCGAACATTGATGATTCCATCAAGGCAAACTAGAGCCACAAGCACCCTATTGGGTGGGGACGGGGCGAGGAACCAGAAGTTGGGAAGCATGGCAGCAACATCAATGGATGGAGGAAGAGAGAGAGAGGTTGAAAAAAATGTTCAGCTTTCTCTGCATAGTAAGCATCACTCACCTGTGCGTCGGCACATCGCCCTGCCTGCAATCAGATGAGAAGCCACCTGCACGCATGGCATGTGTGCTCCCATGTGCCTGTGAGTGTGCCGCTGCGTGCCTCTGGCATTTTATACTTCACAACAGAATCAAGTATGGCATACACAAGCTTGCATCCAAAGTCAGCCAGCAAAAGTACCAGTAGTTCAGTCTCAGTTGGGGACAGGGCGCAAGCAAGATCACAAGTTACTATCCTACTCTAGGCTGTTTACAACAAGGCCTCGTCCAGCCACCTACTTGCACGCACTTCCACTCCTTGACTATGAGCTAATGTACACTCTCTCCTCTTGATACTCAGACCCTGCACCCAAACGGCCTGGCATTTCTTCTGCAGCTCCCCTCATGCAGTTATGCGAATCATTACTCACTCCTGATCTCAACCCCCGCCCGCTGCTGCCGCTGCCGCCACTGCTCTTGCCACTGCTGCTGCTGCTGCCACTGCTGCCGCTGCTGCCACTGCTGCCGCTACTGCTGCTACCACTCCATCCTCCCTCACTGCTCTCTTGCTCGCCCTTGAACCCAGATTCCTCGCCTCCCCTCCCCTTCCCCTCTTGCTCCGCCTCAACTCCCCTCCCCTTCCCCTCTTGCTCCGCCTTTACCCCCTCTCCCCTTCCCTTCCCCGCCCGCCCTGCTGATGACCGCTCCCCCCTTCATCATAAGCGATGCCAGGCAGACAATTCCCATGTAGCTCGCCTCATGCACACAGTGGTCTCTAGCCCAACCAGCCCTGCACCTGCTGCTATCCAGCTGCAAGGCACGAGCTCCACACTCCCATTCTCCAACTCTCTGCAGCATGCAAGTTGAGCTGCATGCAACCTCCATTCCATGCCTCACTCCTCCGCATGCATGCCTCCCCTCACTCTAACACCCCTGCCCTCCACGCCCCTCAGTCTCCCCTAGATAGCCACCATCAACTCCTCCCTCACCTCACCTCCCTTTGCATCATCACTCTCTGCCACCCTACCTGCCTATCCGCCTGCGCACAGCATCATTCTCAAGGAAATCCCCATTTCCAGTATTGAGAATTCTCAGCTTGGTGAGGACAGTGAGCTGCAGCAGCCCATCATCCGTGACTGACGTGCCATTTAACCAAAGATGCGCAAGCCCTATTAGCCTCCCTACATGCACCATGCCAGCATTTGTCACACCCTTGCACCCAGCAAGGCACAGCACTTTCAGAGAGGAGAGGCAAGTCAAGTGCGTGCGCCAGACCAGCATCAGTCACCTTGGTCTCAAAGAGATGGAGCTCCTTCAGAATGGTCAAGGAACCAATGCCTTCGAAGGCATTGTCAGGGACATGAGTACTCATGAGGTTTAGCGTCTCCAGCTGTGGCAGCCTGTAGAGGTCCTTGATGCCCTCTGCACTGAATCCTGAGCTAGATTCCAAGTCAATGCCCTTGAGACGTGTCATGGTGGACACATGCGTGAGCATGGCATCTGAGACGCCGTCACAACTCTTCAGACTCAGTTCCGCTCGTCGTGATGCGGACTTGATTTGCAGGAGATGATGGATGAAGAGAGCATGGATGAAGAGGGCATGGATGAAGAGCGCATGGATGAAGAGAGTATGGATGAAGAGGGCATGGATGAAGAGCGCATGGATGAAGAGAGCATGGATGAAGAGAGCATGGATGAAGAGAGCATGGATGAAGAGAGCATGGATGAAGAGAGCATGGATGAAGAGAGCATGGATGAAGAGAGCATGGATGAAGAGAGCATGGATGAAGAGAGCATGGATGAAGAGAGCATGGATGAAGAGAGCATGGATGAAGAGAGCATGGATGAAGAGAGCATGGATGAAGAGAGCATGGATGAAGAGAGCATGGATGAAGAGAGCATGGATGAAGAGAGCATGGATGAAGAGAGCATGGATGAAGAGAGCATGGATGAAGAGAGCATGGATGAAGAGAGCATGGATGAAGAGAGCATGGATGAAGAGAGCATGGATGAAGAGAGCATGGATGAAGAGAGCATGGATGAAGAGAGCATGGATGAAGAGAGCATGGATGAAGAGAGCATGGATGAAGAGAGCATGGATGAAGAGAGCATGGATGAAGAGAGCATGGATGAAGAGAGCATGGATGAAGAGCGCATGGATGAAGAGAGCATGGATGAAGAGAGCATGGATGAAGAGAGCATGGATGAAGAGAGCATGGATGAAGAGAGCATGGATGAAGAGAGCATGGATGAAGAGCGCATGGATGAAGAGCGCATGGATGAAGAGAGCATGGATGAAGAGAGCATGGATGAAGAGAGCATGGATGAAGAGCGCATGGATGAAGAGCGCATGGATGAAGAGCGCATGGATGAAGAGCGCATGGATGAAGAGAGCATGGATGAAGAGAGCATGGATGAAGAGAGCATGGATGAAGAGAGCATGGATGAAGAGAGCATGGATGAAGAGAGCATGGATGAAGAGCGCATGGATGAAGAGCGCATGGATGAAGAGAGCATGGATGAAGAGAGCATGGATGAAGAGAGCATGGATGAAGAGAGCATGGATGAAGAGCGCATGGATGAAGAGCGCATGGATGAAGAGCGCATGGATGAAGAGCGCATGGATGAAGAGAGCATGGATGAAGAGAGCATGGATGAAGAGAGCATGGATGAAGAGAGCATGGATGAAGAGCGCATGGATGAAGAGAGCATGGATGAAGAGAGCATGGATGAAGAGCGCATGGATGAAGAGCGCATGGATGAAGAGCGCATGGATGAAGAGAGCATGGATGAAGAGAGCATGGATGAAGAGAGCATGGATGAAGAGAGCATGGATGAAGAGCGCATGGATGAAGAGCGCATGGATGAAGAGCGCATGGATGAAGAGCGCATGGATGAAGAGCGCATGGATGAAGAGAGCATGGATGAAGAGAGCATGGATGAAGAGAGCATGGATGAAGAGAGCATGGATGAAGAGAGCATGGATGAAGAGAGCATGGATGAAGAGCGCATGGATGAAGAGCGCATGGATGAAGAGAGCATGGATGAAGAGAGCATGGATGAAGAGAGCATGGATGAAGAGAGCATGGATGAAGAGCGCATGGATGAAGAGCGCATGGATGAAGAGCGCATGGATGAAGAGCGCATGGATGAAGAGAGCATGGATGAAGAGAGCATGGATGAAGAGAGCATGGATGAAGAGAGCATGGATGAAGAGAGCATGGATGAAGAGAGCATGGATGAAGAGCGCATGGATGAAGAGCGCATGGATGAAGAGCGCATGGATGAAGAGCGCATGGATGGCTCACTCAACACACACCTTCCATGCCGTCTTCTGGTCGCCTCTACTCTGCTTGATTTGCAGCGCAACATTCAGTTTCAGGTTTCGTTTCTTCGGCCCTTCCTTAGAGGCCACCAGGTCCTCCGTAACATGCGGCCGATTCAACTCCTGCACCTCCCTCCTCCTCTCCTCCTCCCGTGCAAAATCCGCTGTGGTTTCTTGCTTTCTCTTTCTACTCTTCCCTTTCAGCCCTGTTCCATCCAATGCCCTACTACTGTCAACCACTTTCTCTGCCATAGCGTGCTCGTGTTTCACCAACTCCCCCTTCACCACTGCCAATTCCCCTCTAACCACTACCAACTCCCCCTTAACCGCTGTAAACTCCCCTTTCACCACAGCCAACTCCCCCTTCACTGCGGTCAGCATGTTCCGCAACTCATTCACCTCCTCCTTGTGTGCAGCCAGCTCCTCTCTCACTGCTGCCAGCACCGCCTCTTTGATTGAGCCATTCACTGCAGCCGTCACTCCCTCGGCAGCCATAGCATCCACTCACTCCCCTCAAACAACCCACTTCTAACGGCTGATCCCCCTGCGTTCAGCTGCCTTTTTCACTGCAGAATGGTGAAAGAAGACACGTGAAAACTAGGTAGGGCAGGGTTGGGCGTCGAGAGGGAAAGGAGGAACGTAAAAAGAAAAGAGGGAGAAGGGTCATGATAAGGCCAATCACACGGGCATGATGATGAGGCAGTAATGGGAGAAAGAAGGCAGGTATGGAGAAGTAGAAGAGGGAGACTTGAATGGTACACAGAGGGCTAGTCCACAACTGGAGTAGTGTCAGCCATGAAGTAAGCTGAACCAGTAGAGCAGCAAGAGTGTCCTACGTATAATGTAGGAAAGCGAGGAAAAGCTTTAAAAAAAAAAAAAAAAAAACGCTTGTCGAGAAGCAGGAGGGAGAGGGAGTCAATTGAAGACAAGAGAGGCACAAACAGGCAGAGTCCTTGCCTCGTTCTAAGAGGGCATCCAATCAAATGTGTAAATAGGCAACAGACACATGCACCAGAATTTCACATCAATAAGTGGGTGAGAAGGGCCGCAAAAAGTGGAGGTAGAACCAACAGCACTTGGACAAAATCTGGGAGGAGAAAAGAACATGATATGATGGGATGATGTATGAGGATGCGTAGCAGCAATGACGACGCGTGACATGAAACCTGGCAGCTCTTCTCCTTACCAGTCAGGCAGGCAAGAAAAGCCAGAGCGAGAACACAAGCAGGGGATCAGAAATAAGAGGGCATGGGAGAACAAAATGGTAGTAATTACCAAAGTGTGAGTGAGAAAAAGCTGCGTGGTGATGGCTTGACCGTTTGAGGTGCTTTTTGAGGTGAGACGGAACATTCCTAAAGTCAAATCGGAACGTGGCTTGAAATTCAGCGGTCAGCTTGAGACGACGGGGCTGATCGGAAACCAGTGCGCCGCAGGTTGCGCTGGTGGTTTCCTACGACACAGTTTCAAGGTCGGTTTCCTACAACACCTCCCTTTTTCATAGCTCCTCTGTTGGTTGAGGTTCGCCCAAGGAGCGTGAGACATGCCAGTTCACTTGACCTGGTCAGTTACACCTGGGGGAGGTCGAGACGGGGTCGCTCGCGGTTCACCAGGTCGATCCAATACAGGCTAGGTGGGTGCGTCACCAGGTCGGTCCAATACAGGCTAGGTGGGTGCGTCACCAGGTCGGTCCAATACAGGCTAGGTGGGTGCGTCACCAGGTCGGTCCAATACAGGCTAGGTGGGTGCGTCACCAGGTCGGTCCAATACAGGCTAGGTGGGTGCGTCACCAGGTCGGTCCAATACAGGCTAGGTGGGTGCGTCACCAGGTCGGTCCAATACAGGCTAGGTGGGTGCGTCACCAGGTCGGTCCAATACAGGCTAGGTGGGTGCGTCACCAGGTCGGTCCAATACAGGCTAGGTGGGTGCGTCACCAGCAAGGTGCAAAAAAACGACGTTTTTTTCTTTTTTTGTCGTTTTTTTCGATATCGTAATTTACGATCGTATAAAACGGAATAAAACGAGAATATTGTTGAGTCCTCTTTTGGTGGAAAAAAACGATCGTTTTTTTCGATCGTAAATTTCGTACCACATGGTACAGGTACAATTATCTCAGAATAACGCACAACTCGCAGTGAAAGGTTTCACTGTACACACAAGCAACACAAGGGGAGAGGTAGCGGGAGGATTCATGAGGGAGCACAGGCATGTGGGTTGAAGTGAATCCACCCAGTACAGAGAGGAATCGTGGGTCAGAAATTTAGACCCACGTTCGAGGCGCGACATGCAGAAATTGGGACCCACCTTCGAGGCGCGGCATACCAACACTTCGCTTCCCTGCTCTCGCTGATTTCGCAAAGCCTCGAGGCCAATTCGTGCACCCTCAAATATGAATTCGTGGAATGTGCGAAACACGAATGTCAAGACCTGCGACGCGACGTGCCAAGTTGAACACCCACATTGCTTCTGTTTGGTCCTCGAACCGCAGGTAGTTGACGCACGCATCAATTCGTCATGCTAGGGTTGGTTGCGACGTGAAAAATGTTTCGCATCCAAAAGTTTGCACTCGCTTTTTTCGCGCGCGTCATAAAAGCGTCAGAGCATGTATGGTTGCAGCGCTGCGAATAACTACAGTTGCATTTGCGACATGATATTTTGTTGCTGCACGTCAGCGAAACTTTATCACTTGGGTTTGCGACGTGACTTCCAAGTGTTGCCACGTCTTACCCACTTTCCACTTCCCGTAACGCAAATTCTGAATTCGTGGTGTCCGACACGAATTCCACGGGACTAGCGCGTAGCACGCCCAATCTCTCTGATAGTATCCAACGCCCGGCGTGAACGCATTTCAGAATCAGTAGCAAGGAATGAATGAACTATGAAAGAAAACAGCACAAGTACCAACCCTAATTGGGGTGTACCCCCTATGGGCTACCCCACTACAGCCTACAAACATGCATCAGCTATATAATAATCTGACACACCCCCATAGGCAAAGTGGGGGAGAACAAGGGGTCACAGGACCAGTCAAGCAAAGCAAAGCAAGCTCAGGGTGGATCTCAAGGATACCACACAAATTCCGAGCACAAGTTCAAGGCCACAAGGCCAGTTAACATGCAGCAGAGCATACATATAACAGTGCTAAACAAACAAGAGCAGGTATATATATATATGCAGTAGTACAGACAAGGTCAAGAGGTAAGCAAGTGAGGCCCAGCGAGCACAAGACCTAGCAAAGTGCAAAAGCGCTGATGGTCACAAGGCGGAAGTGCCTTGGTGAACACATCAGCAGTGTTGGCCTCAGTGGCCACGTGATGCAGACGAAGCTGACCACGCTGCTGCAGCTCTCGAGCAAGAAAGTAGCGCAGAGCAATGTGCTTCGTCCTGTGCTCCAGTCTGTGCTCCTGACACAAGGCAATGGCTGCCTTGTTGTCGACGTACAGCACTGGAGGAGAACGAGGCTGCTCTCCAAGGTCAGTCAGCAGGTAGGTGAGCCAGCGAAGCTCCTGGGCAGCCATGGCCGTGGCGTAGATCTCAGCCTCACAACTGGAGCTGAGAACAGAAGAAGAGCGAGTAGAGCGCCAAGAGACAGAGCCAGAGCCAAGACTGAAGGTGTAACCCTGAGACGACCGCTGCGTAGCCTGGTCGTTAGCCCAAGAAGCGTCTGAGTGCCCAGTGAGAACAGGCCGGTCTCGCCCTCCAAGCACTAGCCCCATGCCCGACGTACTGCACAAGTAGCGCAACACCCTCTTAGCTGCATCCATGTGCTCCTTCCGGTGACGGCCGGGAGCAACATAGCGTGCTAAGATGCTGAGAGGGTATGCGAGGTCAGGTCGAGTGCAGGTCATCAGGTACATGAGGCAGCCCACAAGCTCTGGATACGGGCCACTCGACTCTACGGACTCATCCGAAGGCAGAGCTGAGAGCGAGTGTCCCATAGGCAGAGGAGTGGACTGAGGCGAGGAGTACGTGAAGCCGAAGCGCTGAAGGACCTGCTGCACCATGTGTGACTGAGTCAGGGTAATGGTGCGCCGTGCTCTGTCCCGGGTGATCCGCAAGTCAAGATAGCTTGTCAGATCACCCAGGTCTGTGCACGTGTGTCTCTTCTGCAGCTCGGACTTCACGTGGGCGAGTGCAGCTGTGTCCGCACTGGCAAAGACCAAGTCGTCGACGTACACGAGGATGTAGAACGGCGGCAGCGAGGTGTCGGTGCGTAGAAACAGCGACGGGTCAGCAGTAGAAGGAGCGAACCCAAGAGCCGCAAGTGTAGTCCTCAGTGTGTCGTGCCACTCACGTGGAGCCTGGCGGAGATCGTAGACTGGCCGCCGGAGGCTCCACTGGGTACCAGGAGGAAACGACCCAGTGAAGCCAGGAGGGCGGCGCAGCCAGATCTCCTCGTGCAGGCGACCCTGCAGGAAAGCAGTGCTGAAGTCAAGAGAGTGTAGCTCGTAGTCACGCTGAGCAGCGACGTGCAGCAGAACCCGAAGAGTGGTCATCTTCGGGGTCGGGGAGAAGGTCTGGAAGAAGTCAACTCCCTGCCGCTGACTGAAGCCACGAGCCACGTACCGCGCCTTGAAGACAGGCGGAGAACCCGGCGGCCGCTTCACCCTGAAAATCCACATGCCACTGACGATGTTCGCCCCAGGTGGGGGAACCTCGTCGACGCAGGTGTCTGTGGACTTCCAGGAAGCGATCTCTGCGTCCATGGCTGACTGCCACTGAGAGGAGTAGGGACCGGCCATCGCCTCTGCGTAAGAGCGTGGGGTCGGGATGTCAAGAGCATCTGGGTCTCCCTCAGGGGCAACAAGCATGGACACGAGATGGGGCAAAGCAGCAGCAAAGCACTGGAACTCCTCCTGCCTGTCCTCAAGGACGTCCGTGCCAAGAGCACAGTCACCCCCGACGGACGGAGGACAGGCAGACGCAGACTCAGCAGACTCAGAGTCAGCAACAAGACTGGCAGCGTAGTCTAGACGACACGCAGCAGCAAAGTCGACCAGCTCAGCAACTAAGGCAGACGCAGCAGCAGACTCAAAGGAAGGGTCAGTGTCAATAGTAGCAAGGAGACGCGTGATAGTAGGACTGGCAGCACGAAGAGAGTCCGACTCTGGGTCGGCAAGTGTAGGAAGAGAAGACTGAGGAGGAGAAGGCAAAGGGGCACGCAGAGGAGCAGTGGACGGACGCAGAGACATCCTATGCGTGCCAAGGACAGGAGGAGGACGCTGACGTGAACCGCGACCACTAGGGCGAGCAGCACGGACAGGCGACGCAGGGCGGGACGCAGGCTCACGACGCTCAGCAAGACCTCCATTAGGACCAGTGTAGGGAGACGGAGAAGGCAGTGGAGAGGCGGGCTGTAACTGTAACTGCGACGGGACAGGCTGTGGACACTCTAAGGGAGGAGAAGGACCAGTGGAAGGCGGGAGACCAAGAACCTTCTGAAGGAGCGGAACGAAGTACGGCCGAGGCCGCGCAGCACCTCCAGACACAGCAGGGACAGCACCAGCACCTCCAGAGGCAGCACCAGCACCAGTAGCTGCTCCAACTCCAGCACCTCCTGCAGCGCCAGGAGCACCCTCAGTAGGACCGAGAGTCGTAGACTCAGCGCCAGCACCCGCAGCAGCTCCAGCTCCAGAGGCACCCCCAGCAGGACCACCTCCAGGACCAACAGTCGTAGACTCCGCGCCAGCACCCGCAGCAGCTCCAGCTCCAGAGGCACCCCCGGGCCCGGCAGCTCCAGTACTCTCAGTACGAGCACCTCCGGGACCCGTGGCACCAGCTCCCGCAGCAGCAACAGAACCTCCAGTACCCGCAGCACCCCCAGCTCCAGCAGCTCGCCTCCAGCGCCGGGCAAACCACTCACGCAGCTCCAGCGGAGAGAGCGGCTCGCGGCGAGAAGAAAGGTCCGGAGAACCACCAGGAACAGCAGCAGCAGGCTCAGCACCCCCAGACTCCGCACCCACAGGCTCAGCACCCCCAGGCTCCGCACTCCCAGGCTCAGCACCCCCAGGCCCCGCACCCCCAGGCTCCGCACCCCCAAGCACAGCACCCTCAGCAGCACCAGAGTCACCAGTGACCTCAACAGGCTCAGCAGCGTCTACCTGGGACACACTTGAAGGGGCAGGACCGTGAGGGGGGAGGGGGTCTACCGGGGGGGAACCTGGGACAAGGAAGAGCGGGGGCGGGGGGAGGGACGGAGTGCGGTAGGGGAAGAGCCGGTAGAAGGGGACCGACTCGTCGAACGTGACGTCCTGGGAGGACAGAACACGGCGAGAGGTGGGGTGGTAGAACTGCCACCCAGGTGCGTCAGGGGGGAAACCCAGAAAGACGCAAGGAGCAGCACGAGAGGACAGCTTGTCCGCGGACAAGTCGCGAACAAACGCCCGAGATCCCCAGACACGGAACGCCGACGCATCGCCAACCTTCCCCATCCACAGCAGAGCAGGGGAGGTCTCCGGCATGGAGACCCTGGGCTGAAGGTTGATCTGATGCGCCGCGTACCGAACCGCAAACGGCCACAGAAAATGGGGGGCAGCCGCATGCATCATGGACGTACGGGCGACGTCCATGACCATGCCAATGCGGCGCTCAGCAATCCCATTCTGCTGTGGAGAGTCCGGAAGCGTGAAGGTCTGGCGGATGCCTCGTGCACGACAGTAGGCTCGCAGAAGGCCAGAGGAGAACTCTCCGCCTCTGTCCGAGTGCAAACGCAGAACAGGAAAGTCCGAGCCGAAGCTCTTCCTGAGCTGGAGACGAGCTGCACGGATCCAGTCGATCAACACCTCGGTGACATCACCCTTGCTGCGCAAGGGGACGACTGTGGTGTAACGAGAGTAGTCGTCAACCACCAGCAGGAAGTAGCGCTCGTGACCCTGCCCACGGACGCGGGCTGGGCCCCACACGTCCATGTGAAGTGTCTGCAGCGGGGCCTCCGTCGGAGGAAACAGGGAGGAGTGAGGGGTGGCCCATAGGCGTCCCTCGACACAGGGGACACAGGGAGGGCCAGGACCCGGAGGGAGGGGAGGGAGGGACCGGGGAAGACCAGAGACAAGGAGACGGGAGGCCATGCTTCGGAGACGAAGCAGGGAGGGGTGACCCAGGCGGTGGTGCCAGAGGAGGGTCTCGTGAGACAGGGGGCGATACGAGCAGTGGGCACACTCAGGACCAGACCTGGACGCTGCAGCAAACACCTGACCCGACGCAAGCACCTGACCAGACGCAGGAGGCGGAGGAGACGCGGTACTGAGTGTGTACAGGCTCGACCCCGGCGGACGCGTGAACGTGGCCAAGTGTCGGCCCGTGTCCGCGTCCGTGCAGTGGGTGTCCCGTCAGCGCGCAGGGGTGAACTGGTCAACCCCCCCATCCTGTAGGTCAGCACCCGCCACCAAGTTCGTAGAGAACGAGGGGAGGTACAGACCCGACAGGGAGCCGGACGGGACCGCAGGGCACGGAAGGACAGTGGAGTAGTGAGCCAGAACAGGACCCCCAGAGGGGTCTGCCAGGGAGACTGCAACCGGCCGACTAAGCGGCGTGAGTGTGGTGCGGTCTCGAAAGAAGGAGCGAGACGCCCCCGAGTCAAGGGTGAAGGTGAGGGAGGCCGGAGCCGACGCGGTACCTGAGAGAGCAGACTCACCAGCACCTGAGGACGCAGACTCACTGGCACCTAGAGCAACAGCCTCACCAGCACCTGGAGCAGTAGTCTCAACAGCACCTAGAGCAGCAGTACCAATGCACGGGTCGGGCGGGAAACACCGGTAACAGTCACCCTCCTCACTAATAGTCACAGCATACATGGCACGAAGAATAGCATCAAAGTCAAGATCAAAGATAGCTACTCCTGCCCTAGACAGCTGGTCCCAGCGAGGGATCTCAGTGGCGTCAGGAAACTGGCGGCGCCAAGCGTCAGTCAGGCGGCCAAAGCAGCGCTGGGTGGGGTGCGGACCACCACACTCCTCACCCGCGCGGTCGCCGGTTCGCAAGACGTAGGTGCACGGACCAGTACCCCCACCCCTCTGGCACGCAGCGTACCACTCACAGAGCTGCTGAGGGGAGAGGGTCTCCTGACCGCGCTGCTGCTGCTGGCGCTGACCACCACCGGAGCCACTCCTCTGCGACGAGCCACGACCTCCTCCGCCGCCTCCACCGCCGCCGCCGCCACCACCTCCGCTACCACCTCCACTCCCACCGCCGCCGCCGCCGCCGCCGCCTCCGCCTCCACTCCCACCGCCACCGCCGCCGCCGCCTCCGCCTCCACTGCCGCCACTGACACCTCCGCCCCCGCCACCACTCCCACCACCACCCCCACCTCCTTCGCTGCCTCCGCCGCCGCCTCCACTGCCCCCGCCAGCTCCTCCAGCGCCCCTGCCCCCCTTGCCCTTGCCAGGGCGACGTCTCCCACTAGGGGCAGACGCCGCACCGACCGACTCCAAACCAACTAGGTCGGCCGTAGCAGCAGAGGCAACAGAGGGCAAAAGGGGGGAGGGGGAACACCCCTCAAAGATGGGGGTGCGCGGGTCACCACGAGAGGCCCCTACAGCGAGAATGCTCTTCTCGGCCGCGAGGAGGGACTTCTCGAGGAGGTCAACAGTGAGAGTGGTGGGACAGACTGAGAGAAAGTGGTCCCTGACTACGCGAAGGGAGTCAGGGAGGCGGGTGACTATGTAGTAGAGGGTGATGTACATGGGGGGGGGGTTCTTGGCGCAGAACTCAGCAGGAAGCGCAGCGCGGTAGCGAGCGTCACTAGTGCGGAGGTGGGTAATGAGGTCAGCGACTGTGGCAAAGGCAGCAAGGTCGGGAAAGAGGTACGGTAGCATGAGGCGGCTCAGTGCAGCAGTGGCAGGGGAGGAGTAGCGTGCAACTACAGCGTCGTACAAGGTCTGAGCACTCTTGTACTGGCCAAAGTGCGCACGCTCAGAGGGAGGCAGGTGGCGACGCACAGCAAGACGTGCAGCAGCATCGCGGGTGTCCCACTGTGAGCGAACAGTGGCATCCTCATCAGCAGCAGGGGCGGGAGAGGCACCAGAAGTGAGGTCAAAGAGAGAGAGGCCGTCGTCCCTATCGCACTGTAAGAAGAGCAGCAGGTCGTCTACCCAAACGTCGAAGTCAATGGCCCTACCCTCAGCGTCAAAAGTGAGGACACTGGGGGTAGCCATGACAGCAGTAGACTAGCAGTAGGGTGAGAGCAGTGCGGAGAGGACGGCTCTGCTCTTACCAGACAGGGCAGGTCGGGTAGTGCAGGTGCCGGGCGGCTCGGGCGGCTCGGGTGGCTCGGGCGGCTCGGGCGGCTCGGCTGTTGAGCGGCTCGGCTGCTCAGGCGGCTCGGCGGCTCGGCGGCTCAGCTGCTGGGCGGCTCGGCGGCTCGGGCGGCTCGGCTGCTGGGCGGCGCGGCTGCTCAGCGGCGCGGCTGTCAGGCGGTTCGGCGGCCCGGCTGCTGGTGGAGCGGCGGCCTGGCGGCTCAGGTGGTAGGCGGCGCGGCAGGCGGGTGGCGCCGCTGCTGGGCTGCTGGGCAGCGGCGTCGCGGCCTGGAGAGGTGGCGCCGGGGCCGAGGGGAGGCGGCTTCGGGGCCGAGAGAGGCGGCGCCGAGGCCGTCGGGCGGCTGTGCCAGGAGGGAGGCGGCGCCAGGTGCAGCAGAGGCGGAGCGGGGGCCAGCAGAGGCGACGTTGGGGCCGGGAGCGACGGCGTCGGGGCCTGCAGAGGCGGCGTCGGGGCCGGTAGAGGCAGCGTCGGGGCCGGCAGAGGCGACACCGGGGCCGGCAGAGGCGACGGCAGGGCCGGCCGAGGCGACGGCGAGGCCGGCAGAGGCGACGGCGGGGCCGTCAGAGGCGGCGTCGGGGCCGGTAGAGGCGGCGCCGGGGTCGCGGGAGTGGGCGCCGAGGCCAGAGGGGCGGCGCGAGGTAGCAGGGCCGCAGAGCGGTGCGACGCGGCCGTCTGGGGCGGCGCGACGAAGCCGCTAAGGCGGCGCGACGAAGCCGCGAGGGCGGCGCGACGCGGGCGGCTCAAAGGGGCCGTGAGCGCGACGCGATCGGGCCGCGAGAGTAAAAAAAAAAGGAAGCGCGACTCGGGCTAGGGCTGAGCGCGTTCCGGTCAGGAAAAAAAAGTCGGTGGGCCCTAAGAACAGTTCCCACTAGGGAACCTGCTCGATACCATCTCAGAATCAGTAGCAAGGAATGAATGAACTATGAAAGAAAACAGTACAAGTACCAACCCTAATTGGGTTGTACCCCCTATGGGCTACCCCACTACAGCCTACAAACATGCATCAGCTATATAATAATCTGACAACGCATACTCCCAGCAAAGCTGCAAGCTGTTTGCCGACGGACGATTTCTGTTTTTATAAGTAGCCACCACACCACTCCACGTCCATTCTAGCCAGTTCTTGTTCGAGTAGGCCCCTTTTCCATCCACAATGCCTAGAGCACGGTCTGAAATGTGGGACCACGTGAAGGAGGTAACTGACAAAGACGGAAAAGTAGCCTATGTGTGTATTCACTGCCCTAAGGAGAAACCCACTGTCATGCCTGCAAGCGCTACACGAATCAGAGACCACATGCTAGGGATCGAGAAAGGTCAGCCGAAAAACATAGGGGTATGTAAGTCTGAGTTTGCGGTGAATCTCCGCCTCAAGAGTGCAACGTCTTCGTGCAATCCGAGCAGCTCAACATCCTTGGTGGGGAACGGCCCTAAGAAGAGCCGCCAGCTCGACATCCGTGACGTCACGGACGAAAAGGGCCGTGACAAACTCGATCTGCTATGGGTGACTGCGGTGGCAGAAAACGATTGGGCGTTTCGTGTCTCTGAGTGAGTGGAAACGCTTTACCCTTGTGCTATGTTTCTTCCGTGGACATCTTCCCTCCCCATTTTACGTGTTAATTTGGCTGCTGCTGCAACGCTCCTCCTCACCTTGTTAATATTATGCTTTGCTGGCATTCATACCACACCCCACAGATCTTTAGCGGTCCAGAACTTTCTGAACGCTTTAGTGAGTTTTGGGAGACCCTACACACTCCCGTCTGCCTACAAAGTTGCGGGCCCATTGCTCGCCAGATTGAAGACAGAGACGAAAGAACTCGTGCGGCCCTTGACAGATTCTTGGGCAACGGCATCGTGCACCATCTCCGTCGACGGATGGTCGTGCTTGAAGAGTCGCGGCTTGGTGTGTGTGTTGGCACACAGCGACACTGCACAAGTGATTGTCAAAATCGTCGATTCCGGGCTGTCCAAGAAGACAGGATCATACCTGGCTGATCTCATAAGGACGTCAATCGTGAAGGTGGGGGACAACAAGGTGATTCAGGTGGTCATGGACAACGCAAGTAATAACAAGAGTGCTGCCGCAATTCTCGGTGAGGGTTACCGTCGATTTTCTTCACCAACTGTGTTGCCCATTGTCTCGATTTGATGCTCCACGACATGGGTAACATCGGCATTGTGAAGAAAGTTCTCACCCAGGTCCATCGCATCGTCATGATGGTCAAGGGAAGTGCGAGCGCTGTTGCCCTGTTGCGCACGATTTTCAGCAAGCTGGAGCTTGTTCGGCCAGGTACCACCAGATTTGGCACGCAGGTGATCATGGTCACCCGGTTCTTGGAGGTCAAGCTCTAGCTCCGTCAGCTGGTCATCAGTGACCAATGGAAGTCGGTGGCTGTGTCTAAGACCGAAGATGTGAAGAAAATCCGGAAGCTCCTTCTGGATGATATCTTCTGGGAATCGGTCACATCAGTGCAGAAACTGATGATGCCGATCTACAACGTGCTACGAGCAGTCGACACAAGGGCTCTTGCGATGGGATCCATCTACGGGATGATGCTCGAGGCGACCGTGGCGGTCAATGAGGCGGCAGAGGGAGCAGGTAAGCAGTGTTGAACACCCATTACAAGTGCACCCTATGCCAAACCAGATTCGTGGCCTAATGGTATTATATCTTTCTTTGCAGCGACATTCTTCAGGCGTCACAGCCAAGTGCTTGCCGGGAAGAAGAGGTCGAAGTTTTTTGGCGGACATCAAGGGCATCATCGTGCGCAGATGGGATCAGCAGTTGCATAACCCGATGCATGCAGTCGGCTGGCTCCTCAACCCGAAGAACCAGCTCGCGATGGAAGTCCGCAACGACCCCGAGATCATCGAAGGGGTCAATGCGGTGCTGCAGGCACGAGGAGGTGACGTGCAAGGCCGAATCTTGTTGCAAGCCCAGCTTGCTACGTACCACAGAGGTGAGGGTCGTCTGGGGGGGGAAGATGCACGGGCCGCAGCGATGCTCGTGGAGAGTGAACGTCTCTCACATGCGAATTGGTGGGCGATGTATGGAGGGGAACTCCCCGAGCTACAAGATTTGGCTGTGAGAATGTTATCACAGCCTATCACTGCATCGGAAGTTGAGAGATGCTAGTCTGCGATGGCTCGGGTGCAGCGGCGGGATCGCAACAGATTGAGCGCTCAGACCATGATCGATGTCACCAAGGTGGCATTCAGTAGGCGTTCGAGGGCTGCATTCGACAAGAGGCAGGAAGTGCGCGCCAAACTTTTTGCAGACCTTGCAGCAGGCAAGCTCAACGAGAGCACTCTATAAAGAGTGCCGACGACGGCACTTGAAAGCTCTGAACCACAGGCCGAAGGCTCTGAACCACGGGTTGAAGAGGAAGAAGGTGATGTCGATTGCGTGATTGACTGGGAAGCTCTTGGCAGCATCGGGAAGAGGAAGAAGAAAGAGGTGACAAAGGGAATCAAGGGAAAGGCGACCAAGAAGCTTAAGAAGAAGCGTTCGGCTGACGAAGACGATGATGAGGAGGAGGAGGAGGAGGATGAGGATGAGGAGGAGGAGGAGGAGGAGGAGGAGGAGGAGGAGGAGGAGGAGGAGGAGGAGGAGGAGGAGGAGGAGGAGGAGGAGGGCGGGGCGTCCAACGCATGGGACATTAGTGACCTTGATGGTGTTAGATAGAGAGGGGTGAGCAGTAACGACCTTTCTACATGTTATTTTAATTGCAATCAGGCTAGGAAACTCATCATCACTGACTTGCTAGAGAGTGTTGGTGGCTGCGGATTTGTTTAGATTTTTTTTTTTTCCTGAAATAAAATTCGTGTCTAACAAAAAAACGACGTTTTTTTCCCAAACCTGACCGTAAACAACGATCGTTCTTTTCAATCGTTTTTTATCGCAACCGTTTTTTTCCACCTTGCGCGCAACTGCAGCTTAACAGGCAACCCCACCTTCTTCTCCAGCAGGTCGATGATGGTGACGGCATAGTGGTGCACTAGCTGCTTGCATTCATCTCTCCAAACGCCCTTGGCCCCAATTTGTTCATTTATCGAATCTATCATCTTCTGGCATGGGGTGTGAGCAGGGCAGTGGGGCGCGCGGGGCAGTGCAATTTCAAGGAATCCAAAGGGGAAGTGGGAACGAAGACCGTCACCATGCTGGACAAGGCACAAAGCATTGCCATTCTCAACAGTTTTAAATGGAGACTAGATTCTCACACGAGTACGCTAAATTTACTGTTTCTTCTTGTGGGGGTTGCGAGAGAGAGGGGAATGGGAAGGAGGGAGGGAGGGGAAGAGAGGGAGGCATACGGAGGGGCCAGCAATAAGGGAGGAGCCAGTGTCAGCGAAGCCGATTCCATTGACCCAGTAGCCACGAAAGGCACTGGCAGCGAGGGCGGGCGAGACGCGACTGAGATTGCTGCCTGGTAGGGGCATGGGATGGGCATGGGAGCGGCATGGGAGGGGCATGGGCAGTCTTGCGTTGCTCATGAAGATACTGAACGGAGGGCGGACAGGAGGACTATCCATGTGGCTAGTGACCAAACGCAATGGTAACATGGCATGAAACCCAAGTGTGCATTAAAAAACATGCATGTGAACAAAAGTGCAGGGGATGGAGATGTTTTGAAATGCGTGGCTTGGAATGCGTGGGGCGTGACTCACTGGTGGTGGAGCCACGGAAGACGACCACCATAATCTCCATATTGAACTGCATGCCAGCCGTGCACACATGTATGCACCACAGACACATGCACACACATGCAGGTATGCGCACACGCAACACACACACGCGTCCACATGCACGCGCACACGCACACACAAACACTCGAATATGCACGGACGAGAGGGTAGAGTGGTGTGGATGGATGGTTCAGTCAATGGAGGAAGGGTACTCAATATCCGATCCCAAATTTTCTGCATGCCATCCCTCTGCATGCCTTGCCATGCCTCCGCACGCACCCCTCCCCACACCTCTTTCCCGCCCATTCCCCCATCACGCCATCCCCCCTCGCACTTGCCAGTACCCGCGCCTGTAGATGCGCGCCCACATAGGCTCCTCTGTGTAATGCGCCTCGTCCACTCCGCCGAATACCACCTCCCCGGCTATCTCTGCCCCCGGGTCCTTGTTGAACCAGAAGGAGAACACGGGCTCGGGCACCAACCCCTGGTCTAGCATGTTGTACCACGGCGGCACTATCCCGTTCACCGATACCTCCTTGAATCCCAGCCCCATGATCCCGTCGAATTTCGCCGTGAAAAACCCGAGGCCCGGCTCGCTGGTGGCCTCCGCGAAGGTCTGCCCCGTTATAGTCACGTTGCCGACAGTCACGGAGTCGCGCGATTGAAATCCCTTCATGGCGTCGCTGCCGTACTGGATGGTGAAGGGCGTGCCGTCCGCCTCGTACGAGCGCGACTTGCGCGAGTCGTACTTGGCGTGGTTCAGACATGCGAGCTGCGCACACGGAGGGGGTGGGAAGATAAGAGATGAGGCGTGCAGAAAACGACAGTTGAGAGACGATGCGATCAAGAGAGAGAGTGATGATAAACAAGAGCTGGTAAGGAGGAGCGGGTCGTACGGAGAGGTAGCAGCGGCGCGAGGGCACCCAGAGGTTGCTGCTGCCGGTGTCGGGCACGACTTTGAACGCCTGCGGCGGCGATCCGATGCCGATCTCCATGTAATACTCCGGCACCACGTCCGGCCGGCGCTCGCCGCCGCTTGCGCTGCCTTCTGCGCCGTCCGCGAGGAGACCGCTGGCGGAGAGTAGATGCTGCTTGAACGCCGCGGACGACAGCCACTCGCGCTGCGCCGCGATGCGCTCCAGCGTGAGCTCCCCCGACCGCCTCAGTCGCGCGCGCACGAGTTGCGGAGGTACAGCCGTGGCGGCGCCATCGAAATTCGCTGCAAGGCCCAGCGCGAGGGACGCGGCGAGAAGGAATATCGCGAGGAGAGAGTCCACGCGACGCTGGATGAGAAGCCCCATGGAGCAAGCTAACAATATTTTCAAACCGTCCGATCGGGGTTGGCGGATACAAGTTCAAGATCCATACAAGTGGCGGGTGGCTGAGCTCTCATGTTTTTGTGACGAAACATCTATCTCCACAGGCAATCTGGACTGTCCGTACTTGATTGCATCAACGGTTGGGATTCCAACTCTAGCTATGCCAATTTGGATAGTTGTTGTTCTTATCTGTTCAAAGGATTTTTGTTGCTCATATTCGGTTTCGAAGAGACCATGCTCATCACGCCTAGTGATTCACCTAGTCACTCCCTGATCCAATCAGCTCTGACACTAGGTGTAGCCTACCTGTGGGCGCCACGGATCTGTGAACGTATTTTTCGTGGGCGCCTCGGATTTTCAGTAACAGCACATACCACGCCGTGATCACCTGCAAGTTGGAATCAACGCGGCGTAATCACGAAGTAGAGATGGCAGCAGGCGGTCGAGTTGAGTGAAACGAAAAGATGAAGGTCTAAACAGAGAAGAGAGCGAGCCGATGCAATCGCAACAAGAAGGCGCGATTGGATGATTACAATGCGTGCTTTTCGCGCGGCGATCATGCTTCATGTGGTAGTCCGCAGCAAGGGGTGGGGCGTAGCATGCTTATTCAGGCTTATTGCTACTCCGTGCGATTTGCACAATCTCGATACTACTGGACGTGGCGATTTGAAAAGGGAGGAGCCTGGAGAAAATGAGAAAGGCGGAAGCTGAGGCCGATGCGAGTCGTTATGCCTGCTCTTTGCCTCCTTCCAAGCATGTACCTGCGCCTTCCTCCTCCCTCCTTCCGCTTGATGAATCATCTCCCTTTTGATGCGAATTAGCTGACCCAATAGTTTCGTTACTACGCCCTCAGCACTTGGTGGTTCACTTCCACAGATCTCCCAACCAGCCATTCCTTGGCTTTCGAGCTTGAAATCATTCATGCATGCAGCTACTTGCGGCTTTGTGCTTTCTCTAGGTGCTTCCAATCCGCTATCAAACTTGCATGCCATGAGGTTGTCGAAATAGGGATAAGGAGATGAATTCTATGCGACCACCGCCCATGATTGGCGTTGACGAATGAGGTAACTGTTGTGCTATATGGATTTTAACGTAAGAACTCCCGCCGTGAATTTGGCAAGCATGATGATGGCGACGCCCATCGCTTCCTCACACTGTTGTTTGCGCGCCCTAGCCAATGTTTGCTGACGGGAATTTTAACTTGAGCACTGCATCCCATGCAATGCCATTAGCTGTCAACCCCCTCCCCTCCTCGCTCATGTCTGGACTTACCATTTTCGCTCCCCCCCCCCTCACTCCTTTCTCCTGCCCACACCAACAGCACCTGTCATCATGATGAGCCCAACCTTTCGCTGCAATGGTCGGCCAGGCAGCATGGCAGAGGCACGATCTGCAGCAGCAGTGGTGGCAGCGAGTGAGTGGAGGAATCCGGGCTGGAGGAAGGAGTGGGAGAGAAGAGAAGTGTGAGATAGCAGAGCTGATTGCACGCTGGACCTTTCAGGCTCCACACCACGCTGGTCGACTTTTAGGCTGCATGCAAAGAATGCAGAGGTGCGAGCCTGCACACGGCATCATTGCATGCCGTGACTAAAGGTGCGGTCAAGCATGTGTGTGGTGTTTCACCTACACATCCACTCTCCCCTTTTTCGCCTACCAGTTCTCGCCATGATCTGTGATTTGTCTGCCTGCCTCTGTCCCCTCCTTCTCCCACCTTCACGCCCATCCACACGTCCGATCGCCACACCACCACCTCTCCCTTCTCTTCAGTTTCCCTTCCCACATCATCCTGCATCCCGCTTTTCAGTCACCGAACCCCACCCCTTCCCACACTCCTTCTAGTGCCTCATGCCTTTCCTATAACCCCTTGTTCTGCCAGCCCCCATTCAACCCGCCTCCTCCCTCCCTCTCCCTCGTCCCTCCTCCCACTGCCCCACTCGCGTGCAGTGCTATGCGAGCGTGGTGAACGAGGAGCTGCACCTGGCACTGCGCGCACACATGGCGCCGGCGGTGTTCCTGCCTGCCACACCGCGTGACTGCAGGCGTGGACAGCCAGCTGTGGTATTACACGAGTGTGTGAGTGGGCTTCTGGACGGACGCCGTGTATGTCTCGCTCATCACCGCGTGCTGCTGGGGGCCGGATGAGAAGGTGTGCGCGATGGGCAAGTGGGAGATGTTTGAGGCGTCCCTGCCAGTGTGATACCCAGAGTCGTCCCTAGACGCACTGGGCCGCGTACCGTGCAAGTACTTTGAGTGGTACGCAGGCCTGGGTGTGGCAGAGTGTGCCGTGTGCCTTGTGAGTCACGGAAACCAGTGGGTGCAGGTGGAAGAGGTGAAGCTCGGATGGAGCTCACTGTCGAGGGCAAGGGCAACAGCAAGGTGCAGGATCCGATGTATGCCGTGCTCGTGGAGGTGATTTTGAGTCGACTCAAAAGGCAGCTGTTCTTTACAGTGCAGAAGGTGCACGCTGGTGCAAAGGAATCACACCATCAAGTTCTGCGCTAGGGGTTGGACAAGCAGGACGCACACGCCTGGAAGGAAAGTGCTGGGAAGCGGCAGATGCAGGAGATGCGGGGGAGGGGCTCGGGGAGGAGAGGGAGGGGGCTTATGGCAGTGTGAAGTGAATGAGGTTTTTCCTGGGTTGAGTACATGTCCCGTGCATCGTCTGTGCTCAACCCAACAGGCCGCGCGCTGGTTGACTCTTCTCCGCCAGCCGCAGCACCACCAGCAGCGGCGGCGGCGTCGGGGGCAGAGGGTGGGAGGGGAGCAGCTGCAGCAGCATGTAGTGAAGGAAGGTGCAGACTGAGGCAGATGCAAGCAGCAGGAGGAAGCAAGAGGAGGGGGAGGAAGAGGAGGAGCAGGAGCAGGTCTGAAACTGAGGGGTTAGAGGAGACCGGGGGGACTGGCTGAATTTTGTTTGGTGGGTGTGCTTGCCTGTCTATCTTCCCCCTTGCACCCCCACTGCAACCCCTCCTGTCCAAGGACAAGAACAGCGGTGGCTCACCTCTCCCAACAACCCTCTCCTCCTTCCAACCCCCTTCCCTCTCCCTTCTTCCCCTAACCCGCTCCCTCCCCAACTCCCTTCTCCTTCCACAACCCACTTCGCAACGTTGGCTCTCCTCTCATTCACATGCAGCTGAACCAAGGAAAGTGCAGCTGAAGCAGTGGTCGTGCCACCACTATGGTGGGTGGAGGGGAGAGGGGCTGGTGTTGCAGATAGAGCTGATCATCCTCCTGGGCGGCATGTGATCGTATGACAGGTCTTGCACAAACCTTTTCAACCCCCCCCCTTTCCACCTCCATCCGTCCTCCGTCCTTCTACCCCCTCCCTCCGGTCCTCTTTTGTATCTCCTAATCCCGTTTCCATTCCCCACTTGCCCCATCACCTGACTTGATCCGTTGATCCACTCAGCTGACGGCCTATCATCTGACTGCTGTCCAGCTAACCGCTTTGCCTCTGGCGACTTCTCTGGTGCCAACGTGGAAGTGAGCAAAGCCGCACAGGATGGAAGGCTACTCTTTCGCCACATTGGCAGATGGATAACCTATCTGCGCCAACAGCTTCCCAACTCGCCATCGCTTCCCGCGCCAACAGCACCTTCCATAGTCGTGAGGTGACCAACTCATGGCCGCGACCCACAGCCTGGCAGCATGGCATGGCGGAGCCACATGGGTGCATTCCTGCGAGGTGTGGGTTGTGCGTTGCACGTAGACGAGGAGGGAGGCGTGGGAAGGAAGAGCGTGGCAGTCGTAGATGTGACATCGTGTGAGTGGGCGTCAGCTGCATGCTGCTCTGCTCCTTGCATGCTGACCACCGGGGGCTTCTACGTTCCACATGAGAAATGCAGCACATGTTATCGACTCATCGTCACATGATATGATTGTGAATGGCTTCTCTGATGATGCCATGTGCTCTGCTGGCAGGCAAGGTAACGTACCAACACGGAGGTGTGGTGGTCCTGGTGGTAGAGTACAGAGTGTGTGCTGAGAATGACGCTGCATAGTGGACGCGGCAATTCGATCCGTTGCTCGGCCCATCAACACATTGGCTCTTCAGAATGGTGAGCCGAGCTGACCCAACAAGCCAAGCCGAGAAATGTTATCAGCGGGCGTGACCGAGTCAGGCTGAGCTGGCTCGTCGAGCTCATGCCCGGGTCGTCAGCTCGTTGAATCTGATCCGACGAGCTGCCGGCCGCCTTGATGAGCCATGAGCTCGCCGACGAGCTGAGGTCGGCGGAAAATCTTGTAAGAAGACCGTTCTCAGGGAATTGGACGCAAAAAACCATGGTCGCATAGATCTGGCAGACGGAGACGAGCCGTACTGGTTCGTCGACGAACCGGCTGGTTCTGCCCTCATTATTTTAAATGAGTGTTGACTTTCCCTGTGCAATGCCATCATCAGCTATCTTCCACTCCCCCCTCCTTTCTCAACAGTACGTCCTATCCTTATTCCTCTCTTCCCCCGCACTTCCTTCCCCCTCCCACACCAACAGCACCCTGTTCTGGACCACTCGTGGTGGTGAAGTCAGTCAGTGGTTGTTTGTGGGTGTGTGACGTTTTGACAAAGGTGTTGGATGCACGCTGCTCGTTGTGTGTTGATCAAGCGGTTGATGCATGTCTCCTTACGTCTCTCACTGCCCCCCTTCCCTCATTCACCTCCATTGGCTATGGCAGGAGCAGGAAGCGTGTGAGCATGGAGTCATATGAGCATAGGCGCATGGGAGCATGGGAAGATTCGAGCATGGGAGCATGAGTGGATGGGTGCATGGGAGCATGGGATTCTGGGGGCATACAAGGGAACCAATTTGTGCCGTTACGGCCGGCCGTCCTTCACTCAGCTCCAATATAATTCCTTCTGAGCTTAGAATATCTTGAGTTCAGATCAGACGGAAACGATTTTAGGATACAGAAACAGGAACTTAGACGGCAGCTACTAGCTGTAAGGAGGTGTATCATCAAGTGGGTGGAATGACAGTTTGGACTGAAGGAATGCAGTAGGAGATAATCCAGATATACATGTACCGATTCAATGGTATGTACTGGGACAAACGTACTATGTCATAATTAGTCAATTCTACGCATACAATATCTCCAGCGTCCAATCGAGCGGACATGTTTTTTTAATTCCAATGGCATTGTGCAGATACATCTTGCTAAGCAGCGTAACAACACATCACAGCCTTCACCTCTGCGTAATTCTTAGTCACCTACAAGACCGTCCTACCTCATTCACACATCCAGATCGTGCTCAAACAGAATCGAATGCTCACTGGAAATGACCACCCCTGGAAGGACATTGGGCTTCAAAGTCAACAATGCATAGTCGTTTGACTTGATGCGCTCCAGGTGCGGCAGGCTCTGCAAGCATGCTAACCCCTTCTCAGTGACCATGTAGTCCTTCAACTCTAGCCTCTTCAAACCTGTCAGACGCCTCATGTAACCCATGCCAACGTCGGTAAGCCCTTGTGGAGCAGAAAGAGCCTTAAGCTTGGGAAGGGACGCCAAGTACCACAACCCAGTGTCCTTGACCGCACTGCCACGGAGATACAACTCCTCAATGCCTGTCAGCTTGCCCATGTGCGCCATTCCATCAGAGGTGACACCCCGACAATTATGAAGCCACAGCACCCTGAGTGAGGAGAGGCCTGTCAGGTGCACCAGGGCAGCGTTGGTTATCTTGGTGTGGCTCAAGCAGAGCTCCTCAAGCCCTTTCATCGCACTGATGCCCTCCAGAGCATGCGGGGTGCTACCATCCAGAATGGTACAGTGCCTGAGATCCAGTTTCACCAGACCCGTGAGGCTGTACACGTGCCTCAAGCCTGCTGCAGTGAAGCCCGAGGACCCGATTAAACTGAGCTCCTTCAAGTCGGACATCTTGAGCAGTTGGCGGAGAGCCGCGTTTGAGAGGGCCGAGATACTGTTCAGCGCCAACGAGTTTCTTTCTGGTGCGTAACCGATCCATGTTGAGAGTGCTTTCTGGATGAGGAAACACACAAATCGTTCAGATAATTCAGAACGAGGTGCAACTGATGCATGCTGACACGATACATCGGAAGAAAAACGCGTTGAAACACAATAGGAAGAAAAGAGAAAGGGAAGGAAAAATATTCAGCACGACGCACACCCACCTCCCATGTTTCCTTGCTTCTCCCCTGGCTCCGTATAACTTCCGCGACAACTTTCCAGATGCGGTTTCTCAGTCTAGCAACCTCCGACTTCAAGGCTGCTGATTTCTCCTCCTCTGCCTTCCACTTCTCCTTCACCTCCCTCTCCATGTCCCTGTCTCCAGACACCTTCTTCTGCACTGCAGCTACTGCTTCTTGAAGCTCGTTTAACTCCTTAACATGTGCCTTTTCTATCGTCTGCGTCTTGCCCTTCACCTGCACCAACCCATCTTTGACTCCAGCTACCTCCCCCTTCACCCCAGCAACCTCTTCCTTCACTCCAGCTAATTCCTCCATGGCACGTGGCATATTCAACTCCTGCACCTCCCTCCTCCTCTCCTCCCTCTCCCTCGCCAACTCTGCTCTCAGCTCACTCAAATCCGATTCCCTCCTCCTTTCAGCCATCTCACATTTCTCTCTCAAATTGCTCAATCCTTCTGCTTGTCTTTTCTCAGCCTCCTCCGACTGAGATTCCACTAGGACCTTCTGTCCCCTCAAATTGCTTCCCAAAACTGCCAATTCCTCCCTCAAACCATTCATCTCTCTCATGTCCTCCGCTCTTCGTATCTCAGCCTCCTCCAAACCCCTCTTCCTCTCCTCCGTGCGTCTCCTCTCAGCCTCCTCCAGCTTGGTCGTTGTCTCTTCCAGCTGCACGCCAGCGCCCTCAATCTCATCTCCATCTCCTCTTTCCACTGGTGCGTTCCGACAATTCTTGTGGTGACTTTCCTAACTGCTTCACTCGCTCTTTGCATCCCTGAAGATGTATGCTTCCTACGAATTGCAGCCCAGCGTGCATATGGGATATGGGAGCAGGCAGATGAAGAAAATGGAGTGGATCACTGGAAAAAAATACGAGGAAAGCATAGCGGAATCGGCCCTAGGCAGCATGGGAGATGCGAGCGTGAAGCTGCTCATGATGATGTTAAAGAAGAAGGCTTTACAACTGGACGAACATATGCCACAGGAAGGAGTCATGGGTAGCACGGGAGACATCCCAGGTTCATGAACTACAGAAGCACATGAGAGGAGAACAAGGGTCAGAGGGCATGAGATGGGGACAATACTAAGCAAAAGAGCTTTCACAATGTTAGTTCCACACGAATACAGAATCTTTGATACGTGAGGTAAGGACATGTTGATGCACGATACAAGAGGATGCAAATGAACGATGGTGAAGTGGGGCATGCTCACATGGTGTTGCGCAGCAGCGGAAAGATTCCACATTGCTGCAGCATGGTGGTGAGGGCGAGAGGGAAAGTGGAGGAGAGATAAGGATGAGAGATGGGAGAGCGACGTGCAGCAGCATGGAAAGCATGAGTGAGCGCACAATGCTGTGATGGTGCAAGAAAGGTCAGACGGCAAAAGATGAAGGTGGGATGAAGTTGGGATGAAGGTGGCCCTGTGGGGGAAGGTGTAGCGCATGGCATACCAGGAGGCACTTGGTTGCACTCTTCAGCTTCATCAGCCCAGCCGTCACAGCCAAGCCCTGCTGATGCACCCATGCTCTGACTTGCGTGTGGGTCACGCCCATCCCCCACAGCAGTGCCATGAGAGTAGAGATTGAAATGTCCAGCAGGAGTAGATGACTTGCACTCGGGACCTGTGATGTGCAACAACAGGGCGAAAGCGGTGACACATGAGTGAGGAAGAGAACCAGCAAGGAAGACAAGAATGGTTCATTTGTTGCAGCAAGGTGGAACTACAGAAACCTCGGTTAACCCAGCACGCACCAGGTCGTGGAGGGAGTGAAGAGGCACGTTGAGCGCAAGAGCATGCTGAAGAGAGGCGGTGACGGCGTAGGCATGCGTAGAAGATTCGCTCGTGGCATTCTGACACGTGGCAGTGGCATTGGCCTGAGAGGCAGTCAACACATGCAAGCATGCATTCAAAGGGGGACATGAACATGCATACACACCCACGTAAGCAGTAAGCACAGTACACATGAAGGACACAGCGATTCAGTTCAACTAGATTAAATGGCCAACTTGATCAAATCAGAAAGCAAAGGAAAAAACGCTTGCGTACATGAGGGAGGGATGCAGAAGGAAACATGAGAGCGTGGTTGACTTGCTGGTTGTCACGTGGAATCTGCAAGAGGCAACATAGGGAGCACAAGTCCGCTGTGGTCTTGGTAAGACACGAGGCAATCCACCCGTTTGAGGAATCGGGTACAAGTGCAGAAATCCACGATGGGGAGAGAACATGTGCAGTGCAGCTATATTGGAGTGGGCATAGCCTGGTCAGCATGCCAAAGAGAGACCACCATGTATTAGACACCACTGTTTGTTGGAATGGCAATGTTTACTCACATCGTCTACAATGGTAGCACGGCAGACATCCCTGTGGAGTGGCTTGATGCTGATTACTGCAATGAGTGCAATGGCAGCACCGAGAGAGAAGGCGACGAGCAGCCCTGGCAGCAGCATGGCCACTGCAGTCATCCGAGCCATGGCTGATGGGGCGAGCCCAATGCAAGGCGGGAGGAAAGAAGCGACGCATCAAGAATGGCAGAACGCGGGCACGGGGACGCCAGAAAACATGCATATAGATCAAGCGAAGAGCAAGACGCGTCTGGCACTCCGGTGGGTGAGAGCTAGCGAGCACAGCAGAGGCGCCGTACCTGGAGTGCGCGCAGGTGGCAGTAGCGGCGGAGGGCAACAAGAAGTGGCAACCAACAGCAGCGAGGTTCCAGAGGCACTGAGGAAGAGAGTAATGGGCAGAGGCTTCAGGTGGTAAGGAGGTGTGCTCACATGATGAAGGCTAGAAAGCGAAGGAAATGGATTCTGCGCAGGAGGAAGAGAGAGGCGGAGGAGGATGATGTGTGCGATGCGCGCGCATTGCCTTGCATTCGCCCTTCTCCGTCGCTTCGCTTTCACGCGAAACCGAATTGCAGCACACGGCGGCATGGATTACTGGACCACCCCCGGGGTGGGGCCCTCTGCACGTCGCCACAAGGTGGAAGGAGCGCGCCACCCTCCCTTGCGCCCATCTCCATTTCCCCGTGCATGTCTTCGTTCGGTCGTGTTCGCACCGCCAAAACGAATCGCTTCGCATTTCATGTACGAATTGAGGGAATAAAGTCGCTCATTACTATTCTTGACGTCTCGCCCATGGCCGACATTTCCTAGCTTTCGCTATGGCGAGCGCAGCAAAGGCCTCTGTCGCCGGTGCGTGCTCGCGCCGGGGAGGATCACGTCGCGGCATCGTGAGGCCGAGGACATAGACCTCTACCAAATCCGACAGTATAGATCGCGAATTTGGCTGAGGCGAGAAAGATCATATGATGCGGGATGCGATGCGGGAGGGGCTAGAAAGAAGCGCGTGCATGGAGAGAGCATGGTGACACCTGGAGCTATGAGCGAGTCGGGAAAACTTGCTTGCTCACAGCGGCTGCGCCCTGAGAAGAGATGGGTTTGAGATAAGGGGAAGAGAAGCGTAAAAGTGATGGGGGGAGTGTGGGTTGGATCTGGATGTGCGAATTTTGTTCAAGATGCGCTGCTTTCGCCACACACGTGTAACCTGAAACAGCGTCCCAAATTCTCTCGTTACTGCACATTCCATTACAAATGCGAGGCACTTCTCGTTTCGTCAAAGTTGTTTCCAAGTTGCCCTGCTTGTGCCCGAAACTTCAATTTCTCGATATCGAAGCCCTCAATGAAGTGTGCAATTTCTCGATATCGGTTCCCATCAACGCTTGGTCGGCTGAAGCAATCCACCCACACAGATACCCCTGCTTTCCCTTGGGATTCCCCACCGACCCTCTTAGTTTGGCGATGACGCGCTCCGGCTCCCATCACACCCGTGCCGCACGCCTATCCGTGATGGCTTATCGACTCAATCTCACCGTTCATTACTCATCATTCCATTCATCCTCATCGTGCGGCATCACCGTCGCACGTCCGACCCATCATCCCAACCCAACCTATCCGAAAGGATAAGATGAGCACCGGCATCCGTCCGCGCTCCAACCCCCGTTGTTCAATCGCCACGGTGAATCAACGAGCTCATGCGCGCAAGAGTCGATCGCGAGAGCACTCAACTGTGTGATGCGGGGCACTGGGACCCATTCACCTATCGTCGCCTGTCCCCTTGTAACGTCTTCAGCCCTTCGCATCACCCAGGGTTGATCGCCAGTTCCTACCATTCTCAGCGTGCCTTTCTGGAAGGTACACCACCCTGCTCCCGTCACCGTTCACTATCAGGGGAAGCTTGTCTCCTCGTGCTGTTCTTCAGCACTCAAACCCTACTATCCCTTCACTAAGCACTGCCGCGGCGATACACATCTCGGACCTCCAACAGCACACAACGGATTCGCTCCACGTTCGCGATCACCGTAAGCACAACCGTCTTATCTGCTTCCCTTTCCTCGTTCGTAAAACACTATACAGCGCCAACCCAATTGCTCTGTTTCGGGTCATACAGTTTCCCTTTCCTCGTCCCCCCTGGCTCCCTGGTGAGCACTCGCGTTCATTGCTGCGTGGAAAAAGGGGAGAACCCGGTAGAATGGCGGAGAGCGAGTGAGTGACGAAGGTGGTAAAAGGTTGGAGAACGTTAAGAAAGAGACGAGCAATGAGGGGATAGGATTGGGCGTTGCATTAGAGGTAAAAAATTGGGAAGGAAAGGGCGGAGACTGAGGGACAGCGAGATGACGAGGTTTTAGGTGAGTGGCGGATGGAGAATGACGAGGAGAAAGGGGCTTTGGAGCGTAGAGTTACGCTGGATGTAGACGGGCGATGAACGAGGGCGGCTAGTTAACAGTAAAGAACAGAAGCATGTGCCGTGTTGTGTTGATGTGTGAGCAATGCGGAAGCTTGAACCTTGTGCTAGTGGCTCCTAAGCTTGGTATTTAACAAGTTTGGTTTCTGTTGGTGGTGTCATTTTTCTTCTTTCTTACTAGTTTTTTCAATATATTATTTTGCACTGTGTGGGCCCTTCGCAGATATTGAGCAGCCCGGAGGTGTTGTACGTGGCCTGGCGTCTCAGTCGTTTGATCTCCGTCGCCCCAGCGACTGTAAGAGCCTGCGTGTCTTTGCAGCTAATCAGTGAGCACCCATATGTCCCCTAGGTTTTTGGCGACAGCTTTCTGGTTGTCCTCTTTCATTAGTAGTAATATGCTTGGTTGAGATCGGTAAGATGCGGGCTACTGTCATTTGGGTCCAACCAGGGCAGTTTTTGAGGGCCTTTGAGATTTCCAGAGCACGATTTCCATGGCCACGAGATTCCTTGACCACCTAGTTCGCTTGTTCCGTCTCTTCCCTTGGACGTTCTTCCTTTCGTACTCGTCTGTCTTGGTCTCTGTACGACAAAAACTGACTGTACGAGTAATGTGCTTGGGATAGTGTTACACGCCAGTAGAGCTCTGCCCATGTGGACAGCAAGTGTTCCTTTGACCCGTTGACCAAGCGATGATCCGCTATCCAAGGTTAACCCGTGTTTCTGGGTTAACATGGTCCCTGGTCCCTGTGATCGCTCGTCTCTCTCCCTGCCTCCCTTCCCTCGCACCATTTTCAGAATTGCCAAGCCTCAGCCGTCACGAACCACGCACTGCATATCGACTCATTCCACACGTTGCCACCCCCTCTTGGAAACCCACACGTTGCCACCCCCTCTTGGAAACCCACACGTTGCCTCAAGTGGTTCTCCAATTGACCTCCTCTGGCCAGTCAGGGGGGGATTATATCGTGGAGAAAGTACCGATTTTCGTATATCGACAAGGGATACTCGCCACACGTGATTGGGTTGACCGAGGCATGGCCTCGGTCTCGACCAGTCTCGTCATGCCTACTTGGATTGGCCCATGTTCCTCTTTTCTCTCTCTCTTGTGTGTGTGTGTGTGTCCCTGTTTTACTCCTTGCGTGCCATCCCGTTTGGGCAGTCCGCACCGCAGTAGGGAGGGAGCTACGCAAGCTGCTCGTATGGCTGTAGAGAGCGAGTCAAATGCGATATCTGAGGCAATTAAAGGGCTGTTCGGGTTAGTGAGTGGGGAGATGGCAACTGTGAAAGGGGAGCTGACAGCAGCAAAGGGGGAGATGACAACATTGAAGGGAGAGCTGGCCATGGTTAGGGAGGAGGTGGGCCGACAGAATGAGCGTGTGCTGATGCTGGAGGAGAGGAATGAGGTTCTGGAGAGTGAGGTGAATGAGTTGATGCGTGCACTGGGGGAGAAGAGTGCGGCGGCTGCTGCTGTGGTGGAGATGAGGGGGGAAGAGGTGGCACTAGTGAAAGGGGAGTTGACTGCAGTGAAGGAGGAGATGGCTGAGCAGAAGGCTAGTATGGTGGAGAAATGGGATATGGCTGAGAGAAAAAGAGAGTTGGATATGAGAGAGCTGAGGGAGGCGAGTAGAGAGGGAGAACAGAAAACGAGAGCAGAGTTATCAAAGGAGAGGGAGGAGTGGAAAGGTGGCGTGCAGAGTGTGAGTGAGGCTGTCGAGACTGTGATGGCAAGTATGGCCACAGCACACATGGTGAAAGAGGCGATGGAGATGAGGATGAGGGCGCTTGGCGTGCAGCTGGAAGAGACAAGGAGGGCGTTGGCAGCAACCAAGGGGGAATTGGAGGAGGCTGAGAGTAGACGAGTGGCGGAGATGAGGGGGCAGGTGGAGGAGAGGGAGAGGGAACTGGCAGCAGAGTTGGCTGCAGTGAAGGCAGAGCTGATTGGAGTGAAGGGGGAGCTGGTTGACCACAAGGATGATATGAGAGAGCAATTTGATGTGGCTGAGAGAAGAAGGGAAATGGGATTGAGGGAGTTGAGGGAGGAGGCTAGGAAGGCAGAGGATGAAATGAGAGCGGAGTTGGCAAGGGAGAGGGAGGAGAGGAGGAGGGAGGTGCAGGAAGTAGAGAGGAAAAGTGCAGCAGACTTGACGGAGATGAGAGGGCAGGTGGAGGCAACTGCTGCTGCAATGGAGGAGAGGGAGAGAGAGCTGGCTACACTGCAAAAGGAAGCTCTTGAGATGGATGTTGACCTGCAAATCAGCCAGTGTGTCGGCCATCAAAGGGCCGCGTGGGAGGTGAGTGCTGAGTGAAATTGCGTGAGCGGGCATGCATGGTTTGACAGGGCATGCATGGTTTGACAGGGAATGCATGGTTTGACAGGGCATGCATGGTTTGACAGGGAATGCATGGTTTGACAGGGCATGCATGGTTTGACAGGGCATGCATGGTTTGACAGGGCATGCATGGTTTGACAGGGCATGCATGGTTTGACAGGGCATGCATGGTTTGACAGGGCATGCATGGTTTGACAGGGCATGCATGGTTTGACAGGGCATGCATGGTTTGACAGGGCATGCATGGTTTGACAGGGCATGCATGGTTTCTGAGCATGCATGGTTTCTGGGCATGCATGGTTTCTGGGCATGCGTTGTTTCACTCTGTCATAATGGTCTTTCATTCCCTCTTCATCCATCACCCCCAGCACATCAAGTCAGCATCAGGAGGAACCGATCTGAGGCTTACGAGTCTCAACGGTATCTCAGACGCTATGCTCGCCCATGTGTCCACCGTGACGCAACTGAAGAGCATTCACTTGTACTCTAGCTCAGGCTTCACTGCAGAGGGCATCAAGCACCTCTATAGGCTGCCACGGCTGCAAACTCTAAACCTCCAATGCGCAGACGTCTCAGACAGTGCCTTGGAAGGCATTGGATCCTTGACCAGTCTCACGCAGCTCTACCTTTGGAGGAGCAAGGTGACTGATGCTGGCCTGGCATGCTTGACAGGCCTTTCCTCTCTCAGAGTGCTAAAGCTTGCTGAATGCAAGGGTGTGACAAATGCTGGCATGGTGCATGTGGGGAGGCTGACAGGGCTTGACCAACTTGCTCTGAGTGGCACAGCAGTCACGAATGATGGTCTGCAGCAGTTGACTTCCCTGACCAGGCTGACGGCTCTCGGGCTGCCAGAAGGGCGTTGGCTTACGAACGATAATGTGCGCAGGCGGATAGGCAGGCAGGTTACAGGGTGTGATGATGGAAAGGAAGGCGAGACTGAGGAGAGGAGTGGAGGAAAGACGTGTGAAGAATGAGGGTAGGAATGCATGCGGAGGATTGAGGCATGGAATGGTGGTTGTGCACGGCTTAACTTGCATGCTGCAGAGAGTTGGAGGATGGACCTGTGGAATTGGTGCCTGGCAATTGGACAGGAGCAGATGTGGGGGCTTTTTTGGGAAAGAGACATTCATGTGCATGAGGGGAGTGGCATAGAAATTGTCTGCCTGTCATTTCATATGATGGAGGTACAACGGTCAGAAGCAAGGGGGACGGTGAAGGGAATGGGAGAAAAAGGGCAGAGGCAAGTCGGATCAGGAAGGGAAGGAGGGGAGATGTGGAGAAGCTGGAGACTAGGGCGAGAAAGAGAGCAGTGAGGGAGGTGAGCATGATGGGCGGCAGCAGTGACAGCAGCAGTGGCAGCAGCAACAGCGGTGGGCTAGGTTTGAGATCAGGGGTGAGTGATGTCTCGCATGGCTGCATGAGGGGAGCTGCATAAGAAATGCCTGGCTGTTTGGGTGCATGGTGTACAGTATCTTTACAGAGGAGGGAACATGGTGTGTATGATGGAGCTTGTAAGGCAATGTTTCAATAACATGAACACCTTGATCATCTTTATGTCATACTGCTCTTATAGCACCCATCAAACAATGCTGATGGTGGAAAGGCCTTGACCTGGATGGCATGGCAGGCGTGTATGCTGAGAACTTACGTCTCTCCTTTTACCGGTTTTCATGCAATGAGGATTTGTGCACACATGGACCGGTAGGGGCCCTTGGTGGCAGAGAGGGATGATCGGGGCCTTGATGATGAGGGAGATGAAGTAATCGAGGTGGAGGTGTGTGCAAGTTGGCTGAGCGCCTGTGCACAGTTGAGGATAGCTGTGAATCTGTGTCTTGATAGTGAACTTGTCCCTTGATCTCAGACTGCAACAGCGCAGGCTGTATAGAATCAGTTGCATACGAGTGTGCGTCAACTAGTCTCGCTGGCCTGATGTTGGATGCAAGCTTAATCATGCCCCACTTCAGTCTTTTGTCAGATTCAGAAGATCTACACCAGTACAAAAAGCTCCACCACATTAGATTTGTATCAGAACACAGGCATGTGCTGCCTAAGCTGGTTGGCAGGGCATGATCCATGGGATGGAGGGCAGCTGTGAAGCAAAAGTGTGGCTGTTCCTGCATGAGAAAGGATAGAAGTCACACGTGCCGCACCACACAACCTTACCGGTATGCCCCATTGTATCCCTCTAAGATGATTATGCTGCGACCAAGCAAGGGGTACACATGCACGGGCAGAGACTGAGGGAAGCGAAAGTGACCCAGTGACGACCGTGCAAAGGGGTATATAGGGGAGGAGGAATGGTTTGAGTTATGGCACCAGGTGCCAGATAAGGTATGGGATGAGGTGTGGGATGAGGTGTGGGATGAGGTGTGGGATGAGGTGTGGGATGAGGTGTGGGATGAGGTGGGATGAGGTGTGGGATGAGGTGTGGGATGAGGTATGGGATGAGGTGTGGGATGAGGTGTGGGATGAGGCGCGGGGTGAGGCGTGGGATGAGGAGTGGGATGAGGTGTGGGATGAGGTGTGGGATGAGGTGGGATGAGGTGTGGGATGAGGTGTGGGATGAGGTATGGGATGAGGTGTGGGATGAGGTGTGGGATGAGGTGTGGGATGAGGTGTGGGATGAGGTGTGGGATGAGGTGTGGGATGAGGTGTGGGATGAGGTGTGGGATGAGGTGTGGGATGAGGTGTGGGATGAGGTGGGGGATGAGGTGTGGGATGAGGTGTGGGATGAGGTGTGGGATGAGGTGTGGGATGAGGTGTGGGATGAGGAGTGGGATGAGGTGTGGGATGAGGTGTGGGATGAGGTGGGATGAGGTGTGGGATGAGGTGTGGGATGAGGTATGGGATGAGGTGTGGGATGAGGTGTGGGATGAGGTGTGGGATGAGGTGTGGGATGAGGTGTGGGATGAGGTGTGGGATGAGGTGTGGGATGAGGTGTGGGATGAGGAGTGGGATGAGGTGGGGGATGAGGTGGGGGATGAGGTGGGGGATGAGGTGTGGGATGAGGTGTGGGATGAGGTGTGGGATGAGGTGTGGGATGAGGTGTGGGATGAGGTGTGGGATGAGGTGTGGGATGAGGTGTGGGATGAGGTGTGGGATGAGGTGTGGGATGAGGTGTGGGATGAGGAGTGGGATGAGGTGTGGGATGAGGTGTGGGATGAGGTGTGGGATGAGGTGTCGGATGAGGTGTCGGATGAGGTGTGGGATGAGTTGTGGGATGAGGTATGGGATGAGGTGTGGGATGAGGTGTGGGATGGGGTGTGGGATGAGGTGTGGGATGAGGTGTGGGATGAGGTGTGGGATGAGGTGTCGGATGGGGTGTGGGATGAGGTGTGGGATGAGGTGTGGGATGAGGTGTCGGATGGGGTGTGGGATGAGGTGTGGGATGAGGTGTGGGATGAGTTGTGGGATGGGGTGTGGGATGAGGTGTGGGATGAGTTGTGGGATGAGTTGTGGGATGAGTTGTGGGATGAGGTGTGGGATGAGTTGTGGGATGAGTTGTGGGATGAGTTGTGGGATGAGTTGTGGGATGGGGTGACGAATGCGCAGGGTCGTGCTGTCACCATCAGCCAAGCACCAAGGGAAAGGGGAGGGGGGAGAGGGGAGAAAGGAGGAAGAGGGGAGAAAGCGGGGAGAGGGGAAACATGGGGGGGAAGGGGCTGGGAGGGCGAAGAGGGAGAGAGACCCGGGGGACATACACAAGAGCAGCGCAGGAAGACGAGAGGGGTGTGGACGGTGGAATTGAGGGAGAGAAGAGAAGACTGTCGTGTAGCTGATGTGGGAGGGACGGGGGTTGCAATGTTATACTTCTGGTGCTTGGTTAGGATGGTGAGCGGAAGGGGAAAACATTTGAATTGAAAAGTGGGTGTGATGGATTGATGTGATGGGTGCAATGGTTGAAGTGGGGCGAGTGGAGAACTTGGAGATGAGGAAGGGGGAAGAGGGCGAAGGGAGGGAGTGGTAGAAGGGATACAAGAAGCTTTGAGGGGGGTGAGAGAAGGACGGAGGGAGGTTGGAAAGGGAGAATGGGAGCGGAAAAGATAATGGGGAAGGCGAGGAGGAAAATGGAGGGGGTTGGGGAATTGAAAGAATTTATGGTACACCTGTTATGACCACCCAGGGAGAGTATACATACAGGCGAATACAATGACCACTACTTCAGCTGCACGTGCTTTGGAGGAGGTTGCAAGCTCCTGCAAATAGGAAGGGGCATTGGATGAGAGATGGATGGGTGTAGTGAGGGATGCTGGACTGAGGAGGGGGTGGATTGTGGCGATATTGCACCGGACGTGATGACGATGACATGTGCCAGTGGAGTGCAGGAGTGACAATGGATGCAAGTGTGTAAAACCACACCACATCGTTTAGTGCTGCCAAAGCCAAGAGCAGGAGGATGTGTCAATTCATGGGCGAAACAAGTCCACTGATAAATTCCAAATTGGACATGAGAGGAGTCTTCTAAAACAACTCAACGTCTCTCACCTCTGATGGCACCATCGTTACCCTGGGTCGCCGACAGCTGAGAGGCCTCACCACCACAAGTACTGCTGCAGCCCGCTGCTCTGCCATGCTGCCTGCCTGCCTGCCCTCATCGAATAGCTAAACTCCACATAACTAGTACAGGACAGGTGCTGTTGGTGTGGGAAGGGGAGGGAAGATGGACCGAGTCGGTGAGAGGACATGGTGCTGCATGGGGTGAATGTAATTGGGGGGCATAGCATGATAAGATGAAGGGCATTGTACGATGGGATCATACAACAATTCTGCTGACAACTGGCTGGCGTTGGAAGAGCTGAATGGGAAGGAAAGAGAAGGGGGAGACAAGGACAAGGACAGGAGAGCTGTCAAGAGAGGACAGGTGGGCGCCTCTGGAAAAAGGCGTGCTTCATGCTGGTGAAGGGGGAGACAAGGACAGGAGGGCGTGCAACTTCGGCATGTTGGTGCTCACCAGAAAGGAGATGGAAGGGAAGGTGGGAAGAAAGGTGGGATTGTGGTGGGTGGTGTAGGGAGGTGACATCGAGTTGGTTTACCGCAACAATGTCCGCGTCTGCTCCATCCTAGCCACCCCCTTTTCATCCTCGTCCTCCTCCAACCCCTCTTCCTCCCCCTCCTCATCCTCCCCCCACCTATATACCCCCCCACCCCGTCAAACATCCCTTGACCTCCTCACTTCGCTGCAGCGATGCCTCCCCCACATTTCGCGACAGGCGGGGTTCCCAGGTCCTGTGGCTTTCTGCTTGCAGCAGCGAGGCGCCGCTGGGTGGGCTGACGATGCCTGCGAGCAGCCCCTCCTTCCGCCCCCTCCTCCCCCCCGCTTCACAATCCTCACAGAGCCTGCTTCAGATGTGACAGTCGACCATGACTCGATCTCCTGCATATCTTTATCTGAACTTTCACTCCCCCTCCTCCTCCACTTCCACCGGATCCTCCTCAAGGCCCCGTGTCACACAGCCCGTCTGCGTCTGCATCAGCGCTCACAACAGTCTCATCCGCTAGCCAAAGCAGGCGTGCCCTTCACCAGCACCACCGCCTGCCACAGCAAGGGACGAGAGGGGACACGGAAGACTGTGGCTAGCAGAAGGACGGCAGGAGAAGGCAAAGAGTGATGAAGCGTCAAAGCCTGGCTGTGATAGGGCTACGTACAAAGACAGAGCAAGCAGGACTGCACTCAACAACACTTCCTCTGTTCTTGGCTAAGCTCGTCACCCGTTTCTCACGCTCACGCCTACCTCACCGTACCCCTTCCCCTCCTGCCCCATCCTCCGCCTCCTTGACCCCCAGGAACTGCAGCCAGGTGGCGAGCTTACCGTGTGGCGCGCAGTGGCCCCATCATCAGGCTTGTCCTCGCTTACCGTGTGGCAGGGCAAGCCTGGTGCAGGCAGGACAAGCCTAATGCAGGCTGGGCAAGCATGATGCAGGCTGGGCAAGCCTGATGCAGGCTGGGCAAGCCTGATGCAGGCTGGGCAAGCCTGATGCAGGCTGGGCAAGCCTGATGCAGGCTGGGCAAGCCTGATGCAGGCTCGGCAAGCCTGATGCAGGCTCGGCAAGCCTGATGCAGGCAGGGCAAGCCTGATGCAGGCTGGGCAAGCCTGATGCAGGCTGGGCAAGCCTGATGCAGGCTGGGCAAGCCTGATGCAGGCTGGGCAAGCATGATGCAGGCTGGGCAAGCCTGATGCAGGCTGGGCAAGCCTGATGCAGGCTGGGCAAGCCTGATGCAGGCTGGGCAAGCCTGATGCAGGCTGGGCAAGCCTGATGCAGGCTGGGCAAGCCTGATGCAGGCTCGGCAAGCCTGATGCAGGCTCGGCAAGCCTGATGCAGGCAGGGCAAGCCTGATGCAGGCTGGGCAAGCCTGATGCAGGCTGGGCAAGCCTGATGCAGGCTGGGCAAGCCTGATGCAGGCTGGGCAAGCCTGACGCAGGCTGGGCAAGCCTGATGCAGGTCCACATGTGGTCGTGCGAGAGTCGAGACAGTGGAGCAGAGATCGCAGTTGCCCTTGAGAAGGGGGCACGGCACACAGGAACGTCGTCACGCTGAGGGACGGCAGCCCGCCCGCGGTGTGGCAGTCAGGAACACCGCCAGCGCCATTTGTGCGCGCAGCGCCAACAGCTGCTCCTCGTTCACCAGCCACCACGCACCTGCACAGAACTGCACGCGGTGGGGCAGCGGGAGGGGGGACGGGGGAGTGGGAAAAGGCAGGGAATGGGCACGTGGGGACTGGCTGAGAAAGAGGTTGTAGGAAGGACAGGAGGCACTAGGAGTGTGGGGTGGGGAGGGGTTCGGGTGACTGAAAGCGGGATGCAGGATGATGTGGGAAGGAAAAAATGAAAAGAAGGGGGAGGGGTTGGTGTGGCGATCGGATTAGTGGATTGGCGTGACGGTGGGAGTAGGAGGGGGCAGAGGCAGGCAGACAGATCACATATCATGGCGAGAAAATAACTGGTAGGCAGTGGGGGAGAGAGAGTTGATGTGTAGGTGGAGCACAAGCACCACAGACATGTCACATGCTTGACCACCTTCAGTTACGGCATGCGATGATGCCATGTGCTGGATCGCACCTCTCCATTCTTTGCATGGAGCCTGAAAGACCCAAATGACCAGCATTCGACCAGGCGGACCCTAAAGGTCCCGCGTGCAGTTATCTTCGACTGCCTCACCCTTCGTATGGAGCCTAAAAGACGCGAATTACCGAAATTCGCGTGCAATGAGCTTCTGCTGCCTCGCTCTTCTTCTCTTCCCTCCCACGCCTTCCTCCAGCCTGGATTCCACCACTCGCTGCCACCACTTCTGCTGCTGCAGCCCCTGCCTCTCGTTCTGCCCAGCCGTCCATCGCAGCGATTGGTTGGCCTCTTCACGAGGGCAGGTGCTGTTGGTGTGTGAGAGAGCGAGGTAAGACGGTACTACTAAGCGATGAGGAAGAGAGGCTGATAGCTGATGGCATTGCGCAGGAAAGCTGTAATCTGATTCATCCTTCCGTCAGCAATCACAGGCAATGGCATGAATGGACAGAATCGTGCCTTGCAGCAATGGATGGAGAAAGGAAGTAGTACAGATTCTTTTGTGTGGGATGTAAGTTTGTTACACCACAGCTTCTGTCACCTCCATGGCGCGTCACCCTATCTGCAGTCAGCTAAGAGCCATCCGGATTCACTCCACTGCACCTGCCGCCATGATGATGCTTCGCCCATGGCGAATGCGGTGACGAGAGCAGGAACAGTGTGAGCAAGAGGTGGGCTTCAGCACCATGCTCGCCACATGCACCGTGGGAGCTCTTGCATCGGCGTGTGACGCAAGAACTCCCATGTACTACTGGTAGTTACACTCGTTCGTCTCACCATATTTGCACAAGGCCGATTCAAATGTCAACTGCGGCAACTTGAACCCCCGGTTCGTCAACGAAGCAATACCCGCGTGGCGTAACTACTACTGTGCGGGTTCGAGTCGGAGAGCGAATTAGGAAGACGCAGAGAGAAAGCACAAAGCCGACACATTGCTGCCACGCTCGTCCCTACCATCACTGCTGCTGCTCGCCTCCACCACTCCCCGTTGACTGACTTCACTGCCACCACTGCTGCTTCCGCAGCCCATAGCTTTGCCCTGCCGTAGCTCTCAGCTGACAAGCTCTCGACTTGTTTGTGTGTGGTAGAGATGCGCTGAGCATGGTGCTGGTGGTGTGGACCGGAAAAAGGGGGACGGGGAGGGAAGCGCAGAGGCTGAGCGAGGAGGGGGGAATGGCAGACAGTTGATGTTGGCATTGCACACAGGAAGGCTGTTCTCACTTTCGTTCAGCCTCATCGGCGAGCAGAAGCGAGATACTGTCACTAGATGCATGCGATAAGGGAGGGAGGCAGAGCGGCATCAATGGATGGAAGAACGGAGGGGATGTAAAAACAATGTCACATACTGCTCGTCGGATTCTCACCTCGATGTGGCACGATGCCCTACTGCCCTCCTCTCAGAATCTGTCAGCTGAGAGGCCATTATCTGAGAGGGTACCCCGCATTCATACGCCGTGCTGCCTCGACGCAGCCGTGTGCGTGGACGGGCGGATCCCTCACTGGAAGTGCGGTGGCATGTAAAATTCGCGTGTCTCGCCATCACGCTCCTCTCTGCGCAAATCACAGTGGAATTTCGTGCATCGTGGAATGAAGGCCTCGTTTTCGCGACGAGAACCGAGCACGAAACCCTAATAGTAACGTTTCGTCTCGCCACTTCCGCGGACAGTGGCGACATCGAGGCTGTGCGAATGGGCGACGTCACCTCGTCAACCAATATATACCCTGTTAGCAATAACTAACTCCTAGAAACAGACCAAAGCGCGTAAGCCTTCTCCCTTCCGCGCCCGTTTTTCATCCCCGCGTGCGTGTCTTCGTTCGGTCGACTTCGCTTCGCTTCCGAATCGGCCATTGCAATCATGGCAGGATGGACATCGTCACGTCGCCCATGGCTGTTCACAAAGATCTGTTGGAATTGTCGCACCGGATACGTGCTTGCGTCGGCAAGCATCATGTCGCGGCGTCGTGAGCCCGAGGACGTGAATCTAACAGATCCGACGGTATATATCGGATTTGCCTGTCACGAAGCACCAGCGAGCGTAACAATGCGCGAATGCGACACGATAGGGGCGAGTCTCCACCGTTTGAGAGGAGATTGGCGTGAGTGACGGAGAGGAGGAGAGGCGTGAGAGGATGAGGGCGTGGGGTTGTATCTGGATGCGCGAAGGAACTGATTTCGTCAGCACGTGCGTTCCAGATGGCACTTCTCATTTCGTAAGCAAAGGTGTTTCCAGGTTGCCTTGTTAGGTGCACGAAAAACCTCTGTCGAGTTCGCAACTTCGATTTCGTCGCCGATTTCGTCCTCCACTTCGTTTGGTCCCTTCCCTGCAAGCGTGGGGGCAGCTCCGACATGTGTGAGGCGAAGTTGTAAAAAAACGCAACATATGCTTTCCGCACGTTTGACAATCTTGACAGACCAGTAGGACCAATTTGACGAACCCCAGACCACTTCCTCTCGTTCGAGCACCACACCCAAACCAACCCTGTACCCGAGCACCACAAACGAACCTGTGCTGGTAACCGAGCCTGAACCCCGATGCGCCAGTCGAACAGGGCCTTTCTTGGACGCGCCTTCGACCCGGCGTGACTTCCCTTCACGTCACTTGAAGTCTCGATACTTCCACCGTATTCTTCTCCACTTCTGCACGCTTCTCTTCGATTCCCACTGTAGGTCCCATTGCTGCCGTGTTTCTTCATCCACCGCCCCAACAGTATTAGCTTATCTTCTTCTTAGGTCCTTGCTTTCCCTTAGTCTCAGCCTGTCAAGGTAGGTCTTTCGTAAGTCGATTTAGGTCCCTCTAGGTCGTGGTTAGCTAACCACTTTCAACATTTCTTTCCTTCGTGCAGTCCAACGACCGTAGTAGTTCGCACGCTGGTCGAATCCGAGGAGGACTGGACCGCGCGAGCGCCGCCATGCCTCATCACGACGACATCGCGGCAGCGATGTGCTGCCATCTGTCACACGCTACTTCGTTCTCGTCGCACCTCCTCTCCCTCCCCTTTCCCCTCCCCTCCCTCTCCGCTCACCGGCCTCTGACGTCCTTCATTGACCCGCGTTGCGTGACTTAAGGCCTAGCCGTTCATAGCGACTAGTGTGTACATTTCCATTCGTTTCACGGCTTCCTCTTTCCGGTGTCTCGGTCGCGCTCGCACCTTAAGACCTCATCCCCACCTCAGCACAGCAACCGTCACGGTGTGCTTCAGGTATGAGTTTCCTCGTTACTCGTGGTGCCACCTCGCACCCACGTCCACTTCCACCTCTCATGCATCGCCCTTCCTGTGCCCAATCGCCTTCATACATGCCATGGCCCATTCCTCTTTCTCCATCTATGTTCCTGCTTCTCGCCTGATTGCTTTGTTCAACATGTCCATCGAATGGGCCTAAAAGTGATTCCTGCCCTGATCTTTCTCTTTTCAAGCAAATCCCTGCATCTGTGATTATTTTCAATTCCACCATGACCTCGCTCTGAAGTGTGACGCTGTGCCACATCCGTTCTAGGTTCATACGTACGCCCTTCTAAGCGTTGCGCTCTGCCCTCCACCAATGTAGCTTTGCCCCACTGCCAATCTCTTGCCTTCTGAGCTCTCTTCCACCACCACTCCTTTGTACACTCATTCATGCATGCCTGTTGCTGCACGTGCCACTCCTGTCTCTCATCCTTCTCTCTTCTCCACTTTCCCGCTCGCCCTCACCATGCTGCAGCCACGTGGAGGCTTTTCTCTGCTGCACAACACCATGTGAGTATGCCTCAACCCCCCATTGTCCAATCGCTTTTTAATTCCAAACTCTTGCTTTATCATTTCCTCACTGTCTATGAGTGATTTCATTGCTGTAGAGCGGTTTGCCTTGGTATTGACCATGTTTTCTTGTGCCGTATGCTATGCGGTGCTTATTCACCTCGTTTACACTCATCTCTTGCTGCATAACTATTTGTTCTCATCTCATGTGCTTCTTACTTGACCTTTCTTACATTTACATGTTCTTGTCCTTTCTTCCTTGTGACCTACCCGTGGCTCTTTTCTCTTTCATACTACTCTCATCGCATGCTGTAAACCGTTCATGAATCTACATTTTCCCACCTTAGACATCATAATCAGAAGCTGCCCTCACATCACCCGTGCTGCTTAAAACTGACTCCACTCTGCCTTCCTCGTATTGTTTCCCGAGTCTCCACTTGCATTTACTCTCATCTATCTGCTGCAATTCGCACCCATGTGTTTCCATCCGTGTACTGCCATGCGTAGGAAGCATGCCTCATCTGGGATGCAGAGAGTGGCTGTCATGTCAAGTATGAGTGGAACACATGAGTTGGGTGAGACATTAGAGATGAGAATGAGGGAGCTTGGCGTGCAGCTGGAAGAGACAAGGAGGGAGATACAAATGAAGGTGGGGGAGGAGAGAGAGCTGGCAGAAGAATTGGCAAGAGTGAAGCGGGAGTTGGCTGCAGTGAATGGGGAATTGGCTGAACACAAGGGTGCAGTGACGGAGCAGAATGATAAAACAAGAACGGAATTGGCAAGGGAGAAGGAGGAGAGGAGGGGGGATGTGCAGGAGTTAAATGAGTTACGCGCTATGGAGGAATTAGCTGCCGTCAATGAGCGGTGGCCGGTGAATCAAGATCTGGAGTATGCGGCGAAAATCAGTCAGAGTGAAGAAGATCGAAAGAATGCATTGGAGGTGAGTTACTGTGCCATGGGGCAAGCATTGCTTGTTCTTTTCTTGTCATAGTAATTTTCCTGATTGATATCCCCCTTTTCACCCATTCACTCCAGGCAATCAAGCTTGCATCATTCAAACTGGACCTGAGCGATTGCACCGGCCTGTCAGATGCCATGCTCGGTCATGTGTCCACCATGACCCGTTTGGCGAACATCAACTTAGACTCTTCTTCAGACTTCAGTGCCGAGGGCGTCAAGCATCTCTACAGGCTTCCACGGCTGAAGAAGCTAAACCTCAGCAACACAGACATCTCAGACAGTGCCTTAGAAGGCATTGGATCCTTGACCCGCCTCAAGGGGCTCCATCTCGACTTGACCATGGTGACTGACGCTGGCCTGCTGCACTTGACAGCTCTGCCCTCTCTTGAAGTGCTGCGGCTTTATGAATGCGAAGGTGTGACGAATGCTGGCATGTTGGTAGTGGGGAGGCTGAGCGGGCTTGAGAAGCTTGTGCTCGATGGAACGTCAGTCACAGATGCAGGTCTGCCGCACTTGACAAGCCTCTTATTTCTTGAACAGCTTGACCTCAGTTACTGCAAGGGTGTGACGGATGATGGCATGGTGAATGTTGGGAGGTTGACTGGGCTGGAAAAGCTTAAGCTGGATGGAACAGCAGTCACAGATGCTGGTCTGCTGCACTTAACTGCTCTTCACGCCCTCAAAGAATTGCGAATTGAGAAGTGCAAGGGTGTGACAGATGCCGGCATGGTGCATGTGGGGAAGTTGACATGGCTTGAGAGTCTTTGGATGAATGGCACAGCAGTCACGGATGATGGGTTGCAGCAGCTGACTGCCCTGACCAAGCTGGCACGTTTGGGGCTGCCAGGAGGGGACACACTTAGGGGCGATGATGTACACAGGCGGATAGGCAGGTAAATGGCAGGGATTGATGATGGAAAGGGAGGTGAGGCGAGGGACGGAAGGGTTGACTGTGAATGTCTAGGGGAGACTGAGGAGGTGCGTGGAGGCAAGGAGTGTGAAGAATGAAGGGGGACATGCATGTGGAGAGTTAGGCATGGAATTGTGGTTGTGCACGGCTCAGCTTGCATGCTGCAAAGATCTGGAGCGTGGTGGTGTATAAGGGTGCGTGTCGTTTGTAAAATTTATGCAAAACTCGAGTTTTGAGTTGAACTTAAAGCAGTTGAACCTAGGTCGACGTAGGCTCGACAATATCGGCAGCTGTAACCCGAGTCGCTGCTCCTCAACTCACAAGGAACACAGGACACACGAAAGCTCAACTATCGGGGTTGAACTTTCCCGAGTCGCGGTCAACCTACGTAGGTTACCCTGTTTGCCACGCGTTTTCGACGATGCTATAACATTTTTTTCCAAAGTCAGTCGGCGCACGAATTGTGCTGCGAATTCGCAGCTACCTCGTGATTGTCAAGAGGACACACGAGTGAATTTTCATGCACGCATGGGTTGAGCCAAAGTTCAACCCAGGCTTAGTACCATTTCATCAACAATACCCAGACACACGATACCCAGACGAAACATGTATCAAGATTTGCGAACAACCGTTACCAGCAAAAGTTCAACCAAATTTTCGAACCTCTACAGCAAAAGACACGCGCCCTAACTGGTGCCTTGCAGTTGGACAGCAGCAAGTGCAGGGCTGGTTGGGCAAGAAACCTGTGTGCATGAGGGGAGCTGCATATGAATAAGCTGTGTGCATTTCTTATGACGGAGAGGGGAGCAGTCATCAGCAAGGGGAAAACGGCCAGAAGCAGGGCGGACGGGGAAGGGGAAGGGGAGTTGGAGGCGATGCAGAGCAGGAGAGGAAGGGGAGAGGAGGCGAGGAAGCTTGGGAGAGGGCGAGCAAGAGAGTAGCGAGGGAGGCGAGCATGGTTGGTGAAGCAGTGGCAGCAGCAGTGGTGGCAGCAGTGGCGGCAGTGGCGGCTGCAGCAGTGGTGGGCGAGGTTGAGATCAGGGGTGAGGAATGCTTTGCGTGGCTGTATGAAGAGACCGTGGTAGACCACTGCCCACCACTGCTGCTGCCACTGCTTCCAGTTTACGGCAGACCGGCCACTGATGTGTCCACGCGTAGGTGAGAGAAGCTGGGTAACCAACATGCATTCACATGAAGAATCAGAATTGTTCTCTCAACCAATCTCCTTTCCCCCATCCATTGCTGCAGCGCACGGCCCCCTCTTTTCGTGCCCTTGCTGATGTTCGCTGACAAACGAATGATTCTGCGCACTACTTTCCCCCTCAATTCTGCGCATTGATATCAGCCATGAGCGAATCCCTGTCTTACCTCCTCCCCTCTCTCCCCCTCGCACCCTGCTTCTGCCCTCACCAACAGCAACTGTCCCCATGAGGAGACCAACCTATCGCTGCGATAGACAGCGGGGCAGCATGGCAGAGCCACGGGCTGCACAAACAGCAGCAGTGGTGGCGTTTGAAATGGGCAGCATCACGTTCAAGGAACACAACACTTCCAGACTCACGGGTCGCAGCAGAAGTAGCAGCAGAAGTGGCGTTGAAGGCAGTCAGCGGCGAGTGGAGTGGGGTGGGCAGGAGGAAGGAATGGGAGGGAAGAGGGAGGCAACAGAGAAGGTAGCTGCGTGCCGGGCCTCAATCCCCTCACCTCCTTTTTTCTTTCCTTTCCCCGCCCCACCATTCCAATCCGAGCAATTTATTAGAAGGATAGCCACAACGCTCTTGGTCGCATTCCAGACTGCGCCGCAGCAAAGCAAACCCGCATCCACTTCTTCTGTTCACCCTGCCGCCGTCTCTCCTCCCTGCAGAATCAGTGCTTTCCATTCTACACCAGCCACGATCACCGTCATCACCACCATACCATACCACTTCTGCAAGTAGGACCGTGCCATCCCCAGTCCCTTTTCCCCCAATTGCCACCCTCTCTGGAAGTGCTGACGGAATGGGGACAGCAGCAGGTTCAACGGATGCATGCAGCTGTCTCTGTAGAAGTAGCAGGAACAGGAGGTAGGCGAGCGAGATAGGGAAGAGGCAGGGCGTGGGGGGCTGCAGCGGGGGAGCATGGAAAAGCAAAAGCAGAAAGACAATCAGCACAAAGAGTTGGCGGTGAAGTTGTAGCGAGAGCAGCGGGAGCGGAGAAGTATCTCAACAAGACGTGCTCGCTTGCAGGGGAGGCACGGATGAAGTTGTGGAGGAGAGTGTCAGGCTAACACAAGGAGGGACAGCAGATGTGGAGGCTGGTAAAACAGCAGCGTGTATCGAGTCACCTTATAACGAAGCCACATGATGGCGGTGGTGCTGCTGATGGTGTGGGGCAGAGGGTGAGCAACGCAGTGGGTAGGTTGCACCGTGGCCCTGCAGGAGTAGGCACTGTCCAAAGGCTTCTGTGGGAGATCCAGGATGATTCTTATTCTCTAGCCCCTGAGGACGAGATGCCACGGGGGTTTGGATGCTCAAGACGTAACGAACATGGCAACTATGAGAGATCTAAGGTAATTCTACCTGCCCTCCTCCAACCCCCCATATCTTTTTGTCCCCAGTCCCGTCTTCTCTCCCCCCCTCCTCCCCTCCTCCGCCCCCCCCTCCTCTTGTCAACCCCTCCAACCTTCATCCCCTCACCCGCTTCTTGTTTCTCACCCTGAACCGTTCCCTCATTCTGCCTGAATGCATCGCCTGAGCATTCGTGCTTCTCCATCCGTCTTCCCAAGCTTCATCCTTCCCACCAACCCTTCCTTCGCTCACCCCCCCTACACCAGAACCTAACAGTGTTACAAATGAGCCACCAGCTTTGGGAATGCAGCCCTGCTGCACTCCTGCTCCTCCTGTCCGGCACCCCTCCGAACCGGCCCTCCACCACGCCGTGGCTTTCAGGTACGTCTCACCCGGCACCTGCGCTCGCCCCCTAGTTTCAGCCGGACAGGGAGAGGTGTGGGGAGAAGAGAAATGGGTATGGGTGGGGCAGGAGGTGGGTGGCAGAGAGGGGGGAGATGGTGGTGTGGAACTTACGGTAACCCAGGCGGGGAGTTCTACAGCTGCATTATACGGATGATGCATCCTAGGCACGAGCATGGGCTAGGCCGCAGGCCGGTCAGGCCAAACTGTTTGAAAAGGCGGGTTGAGTAGGGCTGGCCCAGCCCGGCACTCCGAGCCGGAGGTGGCCCGAGTCGCAGTCCAGAGTAGGGCTGGTCCGGTCCAGGCCGAATACCGGCATGGGTCGGCCTGGTCAGTGATGCGCGTGACCTGAGGCGTACACGTCACCTTTGTGCGGCGACGGGGTTTTGGGTGGGCGCTACAAGGGGAAAGGGTTTGACAAGGGAGAAGTGCGGGCGCGAGCAGGGGTGTTTGTATGTGTAGTGTATGGGAGCAGGGGGGGATGTGGGTGCAGGCAGGGAGGCCTGGCGGACTAAGCTGAGATCGGCCCAACCCAGGCTGGCCCAACCTTGGCACACACCGGGCCAGATGCCCTAGCTTCATATACCGGCCCGCGTGCCGACTATCCAGCAAGCCGGCCCGGGTTGGGCAGGCCTGAGCCCAGCCCGCCCGTGAGGCCGGCCCATCCCGACCCGTGCTCATGCTCAGTACATCCACGTTTGCAGTGGCAATAGGCTGTTGCTGCGTTCACGGCCCTCCATCCCTCCATTGCTTGTCTTGCGCTCTTACCTCTTCCCTACCCCCATTGATCTACTTGTCAACGGGAGTTGTGTGTTGGCCCCGTCCACACTTGGGCGGAGCCGACTTCGTGGTGGGGTGTACGGAAGGTACAGCCGACTTGCAGCAGTGAGCGACGCCGACTTGGGCGTGCTGGTCGATGGGGTTGGTCGACTTGCACGGGGCCACTGCAATGCCGCCGACTTGGGAAGCCGGCGGCCGACTTCAACTGGTGGTCGGCGATGTGGCACGTCGACCTGGAAGTCGGCACCGACATGCAAGGTCACCGACTTGCCAGGTCACCGACTTGCAAGGTCATCGACTTGAAAGGTCGCCGACTTGGGAGGTCGCCGACCTGGAAGTCGGCGCCGACGTAGAAGGGGCGTCGACTTGGTGACACCGACTTTAAGTAGCCGACTTGGGTGGTCGGCTGACAACTGCGCTGGTCGACGTGGAGCTGGTCGACCAGGAGTGACGTCGACCTGGAGCTGGTCGACCAGAGGAGTGGTCGACCTGGTGAGGTCGACTTGGTGTGGTCGTCGACTTGGGAGGTCGACGAGCACATACAGGAGCAGCAGGTCGACATGGTTGCCCTGTCGACCAGGATACCTGGGTGACGAGGTTCTGCGAAGGAATGCGACGGTCACCCAGGAGAAGTTGGCGAGTCCGACCTCGGTGGTGGTATCCCGAGGTCGACGTGGCGGATCAGGAGGAGCCGTCAGCACGAAAATGACTTGGTGCGTGCGCTGTTCAGGTGACGAGGCTTAGCCCTCCAATCATCTACGAGCACCTGCGAAGTAGGTGCTCTGCTGTTCTACGGGAGCAACGCTAGCACGCTGTCAACCTGCAGCGTTGGCACGCTGTCGACTTTGCACTGCTGGAGCGCGGTCGACCAAGTCGTGCTGGAACGCGGTCGACCTTGCTGTGCTGGCAGTCGACCGACCTGAATGCTAGCTCTGATGTAGTCTTGCCATGCCAACTTCATTGTATCATTGTTGTCAACCTTTTCTTAGTGAAACTCTTGCCAAATTACCCCGTGAATGTGCAAGCAGGGAACACGCTAGGAAAACGACTAACAGAGAACGCAGAGATCACACGAGCACCCGTGCCTAGCCCGTAGTCTAGCTCCCGTTGTAGTAGTTATCTCCGCATGGTGCGGTGAGCGTGGAACGAACACGACTTACCTTTCAGTCAGGTCGACGTAGTGGTCACAACCTACGTTGACGTAGGCCGGCAGCCGTACAGTCCCTGACGTGCGCGTAGGAGACACCAAGGTGATGGACACCCTAGAGGGACGGCTGGAGGATGCGAGGAGGCGTCATGCGGCTCAGGAGTATGGGGAGATACCCTGGGCGGTCGTCGAGGCTGGACTCCGCTCGCTGTGGGCGACGGAGCATCCCCCTTCCCGACCGACTTCTCCTCGACCGGTGACCAACGAAGGCGGGGTCGACGTGGGCATCAACGCCGGAGGTGGCCAAGTCGGCAGCACTGCGGGAGGCACGTCGAGGCAGAGAGGTGTGATTCATGCCGATGAAGTCGGCGGCGTTCAGGCGCGAGGGGTGCAGTCGTCGACGGCTGCAGGGGCCTTGCAGGGCGACGTCGGAGGTCGACGAAGCGGATTGTCGCCGATGTCGGCGAGCCAAGTGACGGCGGCCGGGATAGCACCAAGCTACGGCTACTTCAAATTCGCGCCGGACAGGATCTTGGTCACCCCGCCGCTTGTCGGTCGACAAGACATCCTCACCTGGAAGGAGGCAATTGAGCCCCAGCTGGAGATGGCCGGGCTGATCAACTTCGCCCGAGGAGCCGTGGTGACGCCGGACGACCCCGACCTGCGTGCGGAGTTTCGCGCCGTGCAGCTGTTGACCTTCATGGTCATCTCGCGGTGCTGCTCTCCGGGCGTGCAGATCGCCTTGAAGTGGTGTCGGGAGTACCTCGACGCCGGCCACCAGGCGTGGCACTTCATTGAGTCGACCTACCAGGTCACCGACGACCTGTTCATCTCCCAGCTGGAGGGGCAGCTGACGCACCTGCGTATGGGCGACGAGGAGATGGCGACCGACTACTGCAACCGGGCAAGGCGGATTCTCGCCACCATCAGGATGGCCGGTGCACAGTACTCGACGGCGTCGTACGTCACCCACGTCATGCAGGGGTTGTCGAGCAACTACAACCTCCTGAAGAGGCTGTCGATGGCGCCGGGCACGAGGACGTCGCTCAACGAGGACAACCTGACCTCGTACATCCTGCAGAACGAGGCGATGCAGGAGGCCGAGCAGTCGCAGGAGCTCTTGGCGCAGGCCAACTTCGTCGCCCCGGCGAAGCAAAGAGGTCGACCGGGTCAGCGCGGACAGTCTGGTGGCGGCGGGAGTGGTGGCTGGAAGTCGACCAAGGAGGTCGACAAGAAGCCGACCAAGGATGGCGGTCGAGGAGGAGGAGGTCGACGTCGGGAGTGCTGGATCTGCCACAGCCCCGACCACCTCTCCTTCGAGTGTCCCGACCACAGTGACTCCGACGACGACGACAAGGGCGGCCGCGAGAGGTCGAGCAGTCGTCGTCCTCGTCGAGGAGGAAACCAGCCGCGCAAGGAGAAGCAGTCGACCAAGACGTCGGACGTGCTGCTGGAGTTCCAGAAGTGGCTGGTGTTGGTGGAGCGGCAGACGAAGAAGTCGGTGCTGCAGTTGCGCTCAGATCGAGGAGGGGAGTTCCTCGGGAAGAAGTTCACCGACTTCGTGGATGACAAGAGGATCGTCCACGACCTGACCTACCCGTACACCCCGCAGCAGAACGGCATGGCGGAGAGGGAGATGCGGACGGTGGTGGAGTCGGTGCGGACGATGCTGCTGCACATGGGCGTGCAGCACCACTGGTGGCACCTCGCTCTGCGACAGGCCGTCTGGGTCCGCAACTGCCTTGAGCGGTCGACGCTACCGTCTGGGACGACACCATACCAGCTCCTGACCGGGCAGAGGCCCGACTTGTCGCTGGCGCGGGTGTGGGGCTGCATGGCGCAGTTCCTTGTCCCCGAGCAGTAGCGTGGTGGGAAGCTGAAGCCGAAGGCCAGGTGGGGCCTTCACCTTGGCGTTTCGGCGGCGAGCAAGGGCTGGGAGCTCCTCGACGTCGACGCCGACCGGGTGGCCACCACGTCGGACGTGATGTTCTACGAGGAGATGTTGCTGGCCGAGTGGAAGACGGCGCACGGGCCGGTGTCCGGCCGCTCGTCGTCCACCCCGCCCTCTGACACCTCGTCGGCGACACTGCCACTGCTTGCCGAAGTCGGTGAGCTTGCTGCTGAGGACGTCGAGGACGTCCACCCCCCTACCCCTCCCCCTCCGACTCCTGCCCCTCCCCTTGTGGCCGACCTGCGTGGGCTGACCTCGGTGTCGGCCTCCGGCGATGAGGGGAGTAGTGGGATGTCGCCTTCGGCGCCGTCCAAGAGCATCGCCGGTGGCCGACGTGACGAGCGGCAGGTCGACATGGGATTGAAGCCGACGTCGACAGGGGAGGAGCAGGTTGAGGTGCAGTAGCCGACAGGGGAGCAGGCAGCCGTGAAGCCGACAACGGAGCAGTCGGCGACCGGGCAGTCGGCAGGAAAGCCGACCACAGGGGAGAGGTCGACCAGGGAGTCGACCGAGGTGCAGCAGGACGACGAGGGCAGCGACGACGGAGACGAAGGAGGGGCCGCTGGGGAGTCCACCACGAGTGACGTGGTGGAGGTTCGCCATGAACCCCGGAAGTCGGATCGAGTTCGGCGGCTGCCGGACCGCTTTGTTCCCGCTGCCTTCACCACGGTCTACGACGTCGACGATGACGACGACCTGCTGTACGACGACGCCGAGGACGATGAGGACTTTCCGGAGCTCGACCCGGACATGCTGGCCGACCCCGAACACCGTTGGGATATCTCGACGATGACGGTGAAGGAGGCGTTGGCGAGCTGGAAGGGCCCGGCGGTGAAGGCCGCCATGGAGGAGGAGATCCGCAGCCTCATTAGCATGGGGACTTGGGAGTTGGTCGAACGCCCGCCGGGAGTGAACGTCATGAAGAACTGGTGGGTGCTGACGACGAAGTACCACGTCGACGACACCGTCGAGCGCGAGAAGGCGAGGCTGGTCGTGAAGGGCTTCACTCAGGTGTACGGCGCCGACTACGACGAGACGTTCGCGCCGGTGGGCAGCTACGTCACGCTGAGGATCTTCCTCAGCATCGTCGCCGTCCTCAACCTCAACCTAATGCAGCTCGACATGAAGAACGCCTTCCTGCAGAGCAAGCTCGACCGGGTGCTCTACATGGCTCAGCCGGACTACTTCAACGACGGAACCGGCCGGGTCTGCAAGCTGCTGAAGAGCCTGTACGGGCTGAAGCAGTCGCCGCTGCTGTGGTACTTGGCGCTCAACGACGTGCTGGTCGGCTCCGGGTGGAAGAAGAGGCAGGTCGACGAGGCTCTCTACTTCAAGGTCGGCGATGGCGGAGTGGCCTGCTGGGTGCTGGTCTACGTCGACGACCTGCTCGCCGCCAGGAGCAGCACCGAGATGCTGAAGGAGCTGCTGGAGTCCACCTTCGAACTGCGTGAGATCTCGCCGGTGCAGAAGTACCTCGGGCTGGAGATCGTCCGCGACAGGTCGGCGAGGAAGCTGTGGCTGCACCAACAGGGCTACGCCGACAAGCTGCGTAGGCGCTTCATCGACGAGGAGCAGACCGCGCGGACTTCGAAGACGCCGGTCTCAGTCGACGGTCTCAGTCGACGCCTACGCCGAGCTCACCTTCGACGACGAGGTGGCGCAGGAGCGACAGGAGGAGGAGTACCGGCAGAAGGTCGGCTCGCTGCAGTTCGCGGCGACGACGACGAGGCCGGACGTCGCCTTCGCCTGCAGCAAGCTGGGGAGCGGCCTCACGGTGAGGAGCGACCAGCACTGGCGCGAGGTCGACCGCTGCCTGGCCTACCTCGCCAACACGCGTGACACCGCCCTGGAGTTCGGCGGTGGACCTGAGTCGCTGCAGCTGGTCGGCTACGTGGACGCCAACGACGCCGGCGACAAGCAGAACAGGACGAGCACGGGCGGCTACGTGTTTGTCTACGGAGGGGCCGCGGTCTCCTGGTCGAGCCAGCGCATCAAGTGCGCGACATTGTCTTCGACCGAGTCGGAGTACGTGGCGGCCACTGAAGCCGGGAAGGAGGGACGTCGACTTCGCTTCCTCCTCGCAGAGTTCCGGCAGCTGGATGCTGGAAAGCCGACCGTCCTTCGGGTGGACAACAAGTCGGCCATCACAGTCGCCGAGGGCATGGGGTTGACGGGCAACCTCAAGCACATGGAGCGGCGACAGGCCTGGCTGCAGCACATGGTGAAGCGCGGGAAGTTCTCGCTGCAGTACATCCCGACCGCTGAGCAGCCGGCCGACTTCCTGACGAAGGCGCTGCACTACCCGGCCTTCAACCGGTGCTCCGTCGCCATCGGCCAGGTGCGCTTGGCCGACGTGGGCGACGAAGTTGACGAAGTGCAGCAGTAGGTGTCATGCCCTCTTGCATGGCTGGTGCAGTGGACGACGTGCTGTGTGTTGGGTGCACGTCGACAAGCTATTCTCCGAGGAGTACTGCCGAGTGGACTTGGGGGGGCCCAAGCGTGAACGCGGCAGGGGAGTGTCAACGGGAGTTGTGTGTTGGCCCCGTCCACACTTGGGCGGAGCCGACTTCGTGGTGGGGTGTACGGAAGGTACAGCCGACTTGCAGTAGTGAGCGACGCCGACTTGGGCGTGCTGGTCGATGGGGTTGGTCGACTTGCACGGGGCCACTGCAATGCCGCCGACTTGGGAAGCCGGCGGCCGACTTCAACTGGTGGTCGGCGATGTGGCACGTCGACCTGGAAGTCGGCACCGACATGCAAGGTCACCGACTTGCCAGGTCATCGACTTGCCAGGTCACCAACTTGCAAGGTCATCGACTTGAAAGGTCGCCGACTTGGGAGGTCGCCGACCTGGAAGTCGGCGCCGACGTAGAAGGGGCGTCGACTTGGTGACACCGACTTTGGGTAGCCGACTTGGGTGGTTGGCTGACAACTGCGCTGGTCGACGTGGAGCTGGTCGACCAGGAGTGACGTCGACCTGGAGCTGGTCGACCAGAGGAGTGGTTGACCTGGTGAGGTCGACTAGGTGTGGTCGTCGACTTGGGAGGTCGACGAGCACATACAGGAGCAGCAGGTCGACATGGTTGCCCTGTCGACCAGGATACTTGGGTGACGAGGTTCTGCGAAGGAATGCGACGGTCACCCAGGAGAAGTTGGCGAGTCCGACCTCGGTGGTGGTATCCCGAGGTCGACGTGGCGGATCAGGAGGAGCCGTCAGCACGAAAATGACTTGGTGCGTGCGCTGTTCAGGTGACGAGGCTTAGCCCTCCAATCATCTACGAGCACCTGCGAAGTAGGTGCTCTGCTGTTCTACGGGAGCAACGCTGGCACGCCGTCAACCTGCAGCGTTGGCAACTGTCGACTTTGCACTGCTGGAGCGCGGTCGACCAAGTCGTGCTGGAACGCAGTCGACTTTGCTGTGCTGGCAGTCGACCGACCTGAATGCTAGCTCTGATGTAGTCTTGCCATGCCAACTTCATTGTATCATTGTTGTCAACCTTTTCTTAGTGAAACTCTTGCCAAATTACCCCGTGAATGTGCAAGCAGGGAACACACTAGGAAAACGACTAAGGAACAGAGAACGCAGAGATCACACGAGCACCCGTGCCTAGCCCGTAGTCTAGCTCCCGTTGTAGTAGTTATCTCCGCACCACTCCCCTTTCCCATCCTTCCTCCCCATCCTTATCCCTCTCCCACTCGCTGCTAATGTCCCTTAGTGCGGACAGTTTGTTCTTGTGCTCATGCCTGTGTCCCTTGCTACCTTGCTTGCGTCCCCCTTCATCTCTTCTGCGAGTTCTTCCTTCTCCCCTCCCCTAACCAGGTCATGTGCGTTGGCGCTGAGGGACTGTGTGTTATATGGCATGTGGCACGACCTGGTGGAGGCGCTGGCGGCAAGCAGAGCATCTTCCTGATAAATGTGAGGCACAAGATGCGCACCCCCGTGAGTGACAGCTGGGTGGGTGGGTGGATGGGTGGTGGCGATGCGTGCATGTGCATGGTGTGTGCATGGTGGTGTGTGCCTAGTGTGTGCATGGTGTGTGCATGGTGTGTGCATGGTGTGTGCATGGTGTGTGCATGGTGTGTGCATGGTGTGTGCATGGTGTGTGCATGGTGTGTGCATGGTGTGTGCATGGTGTGTGCATGGTGTGCGCATGGTGTGTGCATGGTGTGTGCATGGTGTGTGCATGGTGTGTGCATGGTGTGTGCATGGTGTGTGCATCATGTGCATGGTGTGTGCATCATGTGCATGGCATGCGTGGTGCCATATGGCACCATGCCAGTGCATGGTTGAGTAAGAGGTACCCTTCTTTCATTTCATAATTCACGCAACAACCACCTTCCTCTCATCTTTACATCCTCTTTCCCTCCCTTTCCTCTCCCCTTCCTCTCCCCTTCCCTTCCCCTCCCTCTCCCCTTCTGCTCCCCGTTCTAACCCCATTCCCTCCCCTTCCCCTCCTCTTCCCCTCCCCGCCCCCTCACTATTCCTCCCCTCCGTCTCTCGTCACATGCACCTGAATCAGCTCCCACCAGTCCAGGACCGAGAGTATCAAGGAGGTAACGGCTCTGCTCTCCATTGCTGCAGCAGAGGGGGCCTTCGGGTGAATGTGCATGGGGTTGGGCAGCTGTGGGGTAAAGGGGCGGGGTTGAGTGTCATGGTTGGCAAGATGAAATGTGCTGCATCTGTTCTTTCGACCCGTGGGCCTTCATACGAGTGTGAGAGGGTGGACAGCTGATGCTGACTAGCGATTGCAGCAGCAGGGACAGCAACAGCAGCTGCAGCAGCAGCCTTGCAGAATCCGCTCCTATTGCCTTGCTTTCCTCGAGCCAAAGATACCAGGTGTGACAGGAGGAACGTGTTTTGTGGGCATTACACAATCAGCAAGGTCGGCAATCTTGAAGGGTCCGGCATGGATGCCACAGTTTCAACACCTCATCCCGCACCTCACATTTCCGTTGGCTCATCACATACTACACAATGTCATTTCTATGTTTTCTGTTTCGCTCAGTCCCTTTTCTCTTGTCTGTGCCCCTCACAAAGGCTTTCCCTTGGCTCAATTGCAGCATCTTCTTCATGAGCTCAGAGGGATAAGCCATACAGCAGCAGAACCCGAGTCACTAGTAACCAGCCATGGGGGTGCTTTGAGTGGGTGTGGCAACCAGGTAGCAGCAATTAAGATTCTGTAGCTTCCAGTATGCTGGAACAGAATGCCTGGCAAGATACAGGAGAAATGTACCCTCCGCCCATCTAGCCATGCGTCGAGGAGAAATGTACCAACATACAGGAGGGTGATTTGTTTGCGATTGCGATGTCAAGTGAACCAGATGAATGTGATATGATCATGTTCATCTCCTGCTTGCCTCATGCGTGGTAAAGAAAAGCGCAGCATGGGTGGGTGATGTAGCAGTATGTGTGACTTGTACCCTTTCCCATGCATGCACATTGCACATGCTCACTTCTGCTTTCACATCTTTCCTCCGTCCCATCCCATGGATTGTTCCCTGCTGCCTAGCTTAGCCAGCAATGCTACAGATGCGTACATACCTACATTTGGATACATATATAGTGTGAAGGAACTGCTGGTCTATACAGAGGCATGCACTGATGAGCTAGTTTGGAGCATTTCGAATGTGGCAACCACTCAAGTGGAGAATGTTTTACCTTGCACCCAACATCAGACCAACAAGATCAGTAGCTGAACCAACTGTTTTAAACCAACTACGGTACCGTACACAGTTGTACACATCGGTGCAGTCTGAGGTCAAGGAACTTGTTTACAATCATAACCATTAGCATACCCTCAGCTGTGCATAGGTTCAGCCTTGCCCAGCCTCCAACTTGCACACATCTCCACCCTATCCCCACCCCTTGCCTACAAGCCTCTCCTAAACAGCATCTCCCTGACCCCCATCATCACTCCCTACCCCCTATCCCCCATCTGCTAGCAGATCCTCATTGCACACCCAATTCCCAATTTTATCCTCATGCCTTACAAGTTTCATCATACACAACATACCCTCTCCTCTGGTAAAGATACTCATACACCATGCATCCAATCCAAACAGCCAGATGCAGCTCAAAACATAAAGCCACGCGAGACATTAGTCACCCCTGATCTCAACCCTCGCCTGCCAACGCTGCTTCTGCTGCCACTGCTGCCGCCCACCATGATCATCTCCCTCACTGCTCTCTTGCCCTCCCTGCTCCCCAGCTTCCCGGCCTCCCCTCTCTAGCCCCTCCTGCTCCACCTCGCCTCCCCCCTCTCCCCCCCTTCTTCATCCGCCCTGATCTAACAGCTACCCTTCCATTATCAGCTACGCCCAGCAGGCACTTGATGTGCACCTTCCCTCATGCACACAGTGGACTCATCCCATGCCCGACCAGCCCTGCACCTGCTTCTCTCCACCTGAAATGCACGAGCTCCACACAACCAATCTCCAACTCTCTGAAGCATGCCAGTTGAGCCGTGACCAACCACCATTCCATGCCTCATTCCTCCACATGCACTCCTCCCCGCACCTCCCTCTCCATCATCACTGCCTGCCACCCTACCTGCCTATCCGCCTGCGTACAGCATCGTTCCTAAGCCAACCCCCTTCAGGCGGATAGAATTCTGTCAGCTTGGTCAGGGTAGTCAGCTGCTGCAGCCCATGATTGGAGACTGCCGTGTCATTCAGCCAGAGTTGCTCAAGGCCAGACAGCCTCCCCACATGCACCATGCCATCACTTGTCACACCCTCGCAATAAGAAAGATATAGCGTTTTGAGAGAGGAGAGGCCTGTCAAGTGCGGCAGGCCAACATCAGTCACCTTGGTCCGTTGGAGATCAAGGCGTTCGAGGCTGGTCAACGACCCAATGCCTTTCAAGGTGCTATCTGAGATATCTGTTTTTTGGAGGTCTAGCTTCTCCAGCCGTGGCAGCCTGTAGAGGTGCTTGAAGCCCTCCGCACTGAAGCCCGAGTTCCACCCCAGCTCAATGCTCTTCAGATGGGTCATGGTGGACATATGGCCGAGCATGGCGTCTGAGATGTGGTGATGCTTCAAGTCCAGATCAAAATTTCCTGATGCTGACTTGATTTTCTGAAAGACATGGAGAACGAGGGAAAGGATTACAGAAGAATGAAAGACATTACGGTGTTAAGGATAGCAGGCAAAGCATGCCCTGAATATATGTACTCAACACTCACCTGCCATGAAGCCCTCTGATCGCCTTTACTCTGCCTTATTTCCAGCTCAACATTCATCTTCAGATCTCGTTTCCTCTGCCATTCCTTCAAGGCTGCCAAGTCCTCCATGACACGTGGCCAGTACAACTCCTGCTCCTCCCTCCTCTCCTCCTCCAGTGCAGACTCAGCTGGCATTTCTTGCCTTCTCTTCCTACTCCTCCCTCTTTCATCCGATCCCCTACTGCTCTCAGCCACTTTCTCCGCCGAATCCCCCTTCACCATTGCCAACTCTTGCTTTACCGCTTCCAACTCCGCCTTCATCACAGCAGCAGTCGCCTCATTCCTTTCCTCCACAGCAGTCAACATTCGCCGCAACTCATTCACCTCCTCCTTGTGTGCTACAACGTCCTCTGTCAGTGCTGCCAGCACCTGCTCTTTGATCACATCGATCACTACCCCCATCACCCTCTCAGCAGCCATGTGTATTTATCAGTCAGATGACAGATTCTTGTGTTCAGCTGCCAACTCCTACACTGCAGCCTGGGACAATCTGAAAGTACAAGGCGCGGGAGAACAAAAGAAGGAAATGAATGTCATATTATGAGCAAGAAATTGGCAGAACTAAGGCTGAAGAGTCGGCTCGGCTGGAGCACGGTGGGCTGCAGTGCAAAAACGTGAGCAAGGAGAAGCGAGATGCAGCGGGACAGGGGAGAGAGGGTGCAGTGGCTAAACCAGGGGAGGGAGTAGGGCAGCAGGAGGAGGGGATAAGCGGCAGCAGCAGGGGAAAGAGGACATAAGCAACAGCAGCGGGGGGGAGGAGAGGATACGGAAATAGAGAAGGATGACATGAACGTACTGAGTGCAAGGAGGTGTGAAGGAATAGGACCGGGATGTACGGCATGTAATAATCAACACAGTCAGCGTAAGGAGATGAGACTGGTGCGAGAAAAGTGGAATTGCTTGGGAGAACGAGAGGACGGCCAGAGCTGAGAACGAGTGCAGCCAAAAAGAAAAGGCAGAGCGAAGGGGAAGAAAGGAAACAGAGCAGCATGGATGGCAAGATACGAGGTGAAGATCGGCGCTGAGAGGCAGAGAGTAGAGGGTGAGAGACATGATGCTCGGTGAAACAAGCAATAGGTCTAAGGGTGTACAACGGCTAGAGTGAAGATAAGAATGAAGATAGAAAGAAAAGCATTCCGAATCTGGTGTAAAGTGGATGGATGGAACCTGGAGGTCCGTACGAGTTTGAAGCAGCTTTACATGAAGGACACACACGAGAAAGTCGGACAGACAATGTAACAGCGCACAGCATGTGAGACAACTAGACCATGTGCATGACGATGAGGCTTTGCCGTTGAAGAGAACAGTCAGGAGATGCGAACGAGACAAGGTGCAGTGCACTGATAGAAGGTAGCCTGAACGAAGATGCATACCTTGTAAGATGACCGCAGAACGAAGGAGTGAATGGAATGGAGCACCTCAGGCAGAAAGCGCGTGGTGGCAAGATATCCTGCAGTTCGAAACGGGGAGGAGTTGCAGGGTGCAGAGACGCAGTTATGTGGCTTCGAGAGTGGGGGAACAGGTGGCGAAATTCAACGTCTTCGACTCTTGCATCACATTATGATCCATACGATGTGAATGCTTGGCTGAGATAGGGTGAAGAACAGAAAAGCGATTCTCTAAATAACATAGACTCCGAGTGGCGGGCCGAGCAAGAGGGGAGGGCAAAGAATTAAAGGTTTCGAAGCTGACGACAAGACTGCACTACTAGGGGAAAGGAGATGCAAGTCGAAACTATGGTAGATCCAAGCCACACTAAGAAACAGCAAGATGAGTAAAAGCACAGACATAGGCAGCGCATCGCACTGAGGAAGAAAGTTGAAAAGTGGTAGTACAGCTCAGGGAAGGATGAAAAGGGAGGAGCAGAACTAATGGGAAGAGAAGCACGATTTGTTCAATCTTTGAGTGAGGCAGGAGACGGATCCAGGACGAGGTGCAGCAATGGACGACCACTCAGTTTGGACCGACAGTGCGTACCAGGTGAGTTGTTGAGTAGAGGTGGCAGGTGATCGAGCCAGATGGTAGCAACAAGCTGCCAGTTTGAAACAACTGCAGATCGTGCCAGGAGACAACACTCTTAGCAGTTGCCAGCGCTTCACGGCAGAGAGGACGCAAAGGAAGTTTGTAAGATGATCAACTACAAGTTTGACGACGAAAAGCAGGAAGAGGAGCACACGAGAGAGGACAGGAGGTAAAATTCATGGTACAATATCCATGCAAGCGGCGCTGCGTTAGCCTCGCAATCCCATCCGTCTATTCATCTCACCGTTTGCCTCTCAAATCTCTCCATCCCATCACTTAGCCGATCCCCGCCGTGAGGCACCGCTGTTCCACCAACCAACCCATCATCTCGTGTGCAATGAAGAGCCGCAGCGCGCCAGGCTGCATCACACGTGGGCAACGCATGCATTGAGTTGATCACGAACGCGTTATGAGGCTTTGGGATCATTTGGGGACAATCGCTACTCTAGCCCGCTTTCAGCTCGCTTCACCCTGTCGATCGCAGTGCCTTGAACTTGCATGCTGGATCTCGCACTGAAAACTGAACAAAACCTAGACCTAAACGTGGCCTCATCGCGTTGGACAGCCGAAGCGCGTTTGCGCAAAAGGCCACTGCTGGTCGCTCTCGATGGACAGACACGTGGCGGCACAAACGGCTATCGAATGTGCACGGTAAGACCCGTGCTTGCTGGCGCGGATCTAGCTGTTGGCGACGTTTAGCTTAGTTAGTAGTGCCAGCGAGTAGCGGGGAAGATTGTGTGGAGGAAATTGGTGACTAAGGTATTGCGAATGTGAAATGCCCGTCGAGTTCAATCTCTGCTTCTTAGCTGTTACCATCCCAGCCTTCGCAAAACACCGAATCTGCTTGCGAATTGAGCAGTTACAGGAACTTTGTTGAGTCCATGTGACGTTCCCATTTCACCCCGCGCATGTTCCTTGAGCGAGGTACAGCGCCAGTGCCATTTATCCTTCCTCACCCGTTACAAAATTTGCAAACGTATTCGCACTCTGGAAGCGTAATTTTGCTCACGTGACGACATTGTATGGAGCTGATTCTTCGCACTTCGTGCACACAACGTTGAATGAGCTAAATTTTGGTTCCCGTCAACTCCAATTTTGAAACGCAGCACGAGCCACGAGCAGAACCATTTAGCATCTTAGTGTCACTCAACTAATGGCGCATATTCAGCCTTCAAACCCGCGTCGCTGTTAGTCCCAGTCATACGCCGCACTCTATCTTATCTTCTCGTTTCAAAGCCATCTTCTCCGTCGCGTGAGAATCGCATCTCAGATCGTTTGGCGTCTCTGGAACCCGTTGCGCCTAGTAGGCATCATTGCCTTTTCTGGCCGCACGTCGTTTCACTCTGCGAAACCCTAGAAACAGTTCTGAACTTCTGATGTAAGGCTGGTCCCGTCATTCCACTGCTCGCACACTGGTACTGCTCTCATCATCATTTCGCCAATGGTTTCAAGTCCTTTCATGCTCAGCTCTGTGTCTCTCGCCCTTTGCCTCCAAACCATCTCCATTCCACGTTCCCGGAGATTATGGTAGGATTAAGATAAGCTAAGTCGTTTATCCATGAATAAAAGCGCCACTCCTCCGTGCCCGTATTAGGGCAATCTGACGCCAATCCGGGTATTCATATAGAAATGCATTGCTAAGGAAACAATGTCTGTGTGGCCTTGCATCGCTTCAAGCCCTACCATCACACATCCCTATTTTCTCTCCTCATTTGAATCTGCGCCATTGCATCCATGATGCAGTTGTTTCGCGCTATGATTGAAAAGTGCCCTGTTGGCTATTGCTAGAGCTGTGCAGCTGTGCTACCCTGCAACCGTTTTTAAGCTCGCGCCTCAATATTCTGGGTTCGCTGCTTGACTGTAGTCATGAGCAGCGAGAGGCAAGTAATATTTGCCTTGTCACGGTTTGTCTTATCAAGCCAACAGGGTGTAGCAAATATCAGTTGAATTAAGTATTTTCCTGGTTCCGCTCATCCCGTTGCCTTCCTTCCCTCGCGCCAGTTTCAGAATCGGCAATCCTCGCACTGCAGATCGACTGACTCTGCACCACCGCTCTAAGTTGGATCTTACGGTTTCGATTTGTTACGTTTTCGCTTATTTACGACACTTTTTACGTTTACGAACGGTTGCCTGGATTCGGCCTTACGTTTACGGTCACCTGAAAACTTTTTTGGGCTGCCCGAGGGGAAAAAAAAAAGACCAGAACACTAGGGAGACCCATTTTGTAGGCATCATGTCAAGTTTGAAGAAAATGTAATACCCTAGACATAAAATCCAGTTAGAGCCAGCACACCATCTCTACTCCTCCTCCTCCTCCTCCTCCTCCTCCTCCTCCTCCTCCTCCTCCTCCTCCTCCTCCTCCTCCTCCTCCTCCTCCTCCTCCTCCTCTTCCTCCTCCCCTTCCCCCCCCTCCTCTTCCTCCTCCCCTTCCCCCCCCTCCTCCTCCTCTTCCTCCTCCTCGGCCTCCTCCTCCTCCTCCTCCTCCCCCTCCCCCTCCTCCTCCCCCCTCCCCCTCCTCCTCCTCCCCCCCCTTCCCCCTCCTCCTCCCCCTCCCCGTCCTCCTCCCCTTCCTCCCCCTTCTCCTGCTCTTCGAAGTATGCCTCGTCGGGGATGTCGTCATCATCAAGCGGTTCATATGAATCCCGCTGCTGCTCCTCAATTTGAATTGACTCATGGCCAGGCTTGAAGAGTCGCTTCTCATGCTCTTCATGCAACTTACACACAGCATTGTAGTTGTGTGTCACATAGACAAGGTCTTCAAGTCGCTTGGGCCCAAGACGGTTCCGCCGGGTGGTGTGGATCGACTCCCAAGTCCCCCAGCTGGTTTCACAAGCCGAGGCGGAAACACATTGCTTGAGAATCTTGCAAGCCAGTTTAGCAAAGTTGGGGCACTGATCCCCATTGAACTCCCACCTATGTGTTGGGTCCAACTTGCCCAACTTCACGAGCTCAAGTTCTGCCAGTGCCTTAGGCTCACCGATGAAGCCTTCTCCTTTCACATAAATCAGCACCTCCTTCTCAACAATGGTCGCCATCGGAAACTTTGTCCCATCACTATCCACCACATATTCCCCCTTGTAGTAGTCCCGAATGAATTGCTTGAAGATTCTAGAGCACTCGCTATCGCTGCAAAGATCTTCTCATATTGATTTGGCGGATACAAAATGCGACCCGCCACGTGTAAGGCGCAGTTGATGTTCTTGTTCCAACGCCGACGCACGGCTCCCAAAATCCGCTTGCTCTCCTTAGACCGTAGGCAGCTGCATGCCCCCTTCATCGACTCCTCTAAATCCAGCATCATATCATAAATCTTCCCCATAGTCTCCTGGTTCCCGTCGACTGCTCTCAAGAGAGTGTAAATCGGCTTCATGACACACACGACCCTCTCCACGCCCTCCCAAAAACTGTCATCCCTTATCACGGTGCGTGCCTTAACCATCCGCTTCTTCCCATGCGCATTTGCTGTCCATCCTGGGGTCAGCACCATTTGGTCAAGAACACGACGCACATCTAGCAGACGCTGCAGCGCAATGTAATTGGTTCCGAATCGAGTGCCTGCGGGCTTGAGTAGCACAAGAGAATTCTGCTCACGAAAGTAACCCGTGATCCAATTTGAGTTCTTCAAAGTCGAAATGAGATCCTGCGCCTTGGTAATTAACTTGGCAGCCCATTTGTGGCCTCCAATGTCTTTCATCAAGTTGTTGAGAGAGTGAGCCGCGCATCGGATGTACTGCACCTTTGGAAACTCAGCCTTGACAATGTTGGCCGCACTGATATTGTTGCTTGCGCCGTCCATTAGCAGCCCCACCACATTCTCAGCTCCAACCATTCCGATGGCTCTCTTGAGGTGCGTCGCAATGTATTCGCCGCTTTTCTTCTTTGTACCGCAATCAACGCCGAACAAGAAGACAGACCCCTTAGTGTTCACGGCGAGGAAATTCATCTGCGGCCGGTTTGAAGAATCTGTCCATCCGTCAGTTGCTATGCTCACGCCCATATCGCTCCACGAAGCTTTGATCGGTTTCAGTGCGTCATCCGTGCTATCCCTGCAATCTTGCAAGAGGCGGCCCATAATAAGCTTCCGACTAGGAGGCGGAAATCCAGGACCAACTGCAGCCACTTTCCTCAACATACTCTTGAAAGCGGAATGCTCGGCCACATTTGAAGGGATGCGGCACACGTGGAAAAACGTAGCAACCGCCAGCTGTCCGCTTGCGAGACTTGCAGCTGCGGGGCGACAATCGAACAACGTCTTCTGATTTGTTGCACGCTTGCTGCTATGTGTAATAGCGCCGCTACTACTAGGAACGGATCCACTTGTCTCCTTCATAAACACGTCCATCGTGCGCTTTGAGGCAATCCGCTTCGCTTCCTGCGCACTAGCCGTGGCGGATGCTGCTTTGCGCACTTCAGCAATCACCTCCTCTGGTGCCTTTTTGCATGCTTTGATGTCTTTGCTATTACCAAGGATATGCGCCTGCGCACGAGTAACGTTTAGAACCCACTTCTTCTTGCAAAACTTGCATGCCTTTTCCGTCGAATCTGATGGAGCCCCTACGGGTACTACAAAATGCTTCCAAACTGGGTGCTCATCATTAGCAGAATCCATGGCTTAAGAGTATGTTGACGAGAGTTGAACGTGAATGAATGACTATGAAATGAAGTGGGTACAAATATGAAACCCTAATTGGGTTGTACCCCCTATGGGATACCCCACTATAGCCTACAGAAATGAGTAAGCTACAATGTTCTGACACACCCCCATAGGCAAAGTGGGGGAGAACAAGGGGTCACAAGACCAGTCAAGCAAAGCAAAGCAAAGCTCAGGGTGGATCACAAAGTCACCACACAATCCGAGCACAACTTCAAGGGCCACAAGGCCAGTTCACATGCAAGATCATATATAAAGATATACAAGAGTCAAGCGAGCAAGAGCAAGAGTATATATAGCAGAAGGTACAAGCAAAGTTAAGAAGTGAGCAAGTGAGGCAGGACAGGCACAAGACCCAGCTGCGTGGAACAATGCTGATGATCACAAGGCGCAAGTGCCTTGGTGAAGACATCAGCAGTGTTGGCCTCAGAGGCCACGTACGCAAGTCGCAACTATCCACGCTGCTGTAGCTCACGAGCAAGAAAGTAGCGGAGAGCAATGTGCTTTGTCCTGTGCTCCAGTCGCTGCTCTCGACACAAGGCCAGCATAGCCTTGTTGTCTACGTACAGGACTGGAGGAGAACGAGGCTGCTCTCCAAGGTCGGTCAGCAGGTAGGTGAGCCAGCGTAACTCCTGTGCAGCCATAGCCCCAGCGTAGATCTCAGCCTCACAACTGGAGCCGAGAACAGAAGACGAGCGGGTAGCCCGCCACGAAACAGAGCCGGAACCAAGGCTGAAGGTGTAACCCTGTGACGACCGCTGCGTAGCCTGGTCGTCAGCCCAAGAAGCGTCTGCGTGCCTAGTGAGGACCACTGGACTGCGCCCTCCAAGCACTAGCCCCATGCCCGACGTACTGCACAAGTAGCGCAACACCCTCTTCGCTGCAGCCATGTGCTCTGGTCGGTGTCTCCCAGGAGCAACATAGCGTGCGAGAATGCTAAGAGGGTATGCAAGGTCAGGTCGTGTGCAGGTCATCAGGTACATGAGGTAGCCAACAAGCTCTGCATATGGGCCACTCGACTCTACGGACTCATCCGAAGGCAGAGCTGAGAGCGAGTGGCGAGTAGGCAGAGGAGTGGACTGAGGCGAGGAGTACGTGAAGCCGAAGCGCTGAAGGACCTGCTGCACCATGTGTGACTGAGTCAGGGTAATGGTGCGGCGTGCTCTGTCTCGGGTGATCTGCAAGCCAAGGTAGCTACGCAGTTCACCCAGATCTGTGCACGTGTGTCTCTTCTGCAGCTCGGACTTCACGTAGGCGAGTCCAGCAGTGTCAGCTGTGGCAAAAACCAAGTCGTCGACGTACACGAGGATGTAGAACGGCGGCAGAGAGGTGTCGGTGCGCAGAAACAGCGACGGGTCGGCAGTAGAAGGAGCAAACCCAAGTGCCGCCAGCGTAGTCCTCAGTGTGTCGTGCCACTCACGTGGCGCCTGGCGGAGACCGTAGACTGGACGCCGGAGACTCCACTGGGTACCAGGAGGGAAAGACCCAGTGAAGCCAGGTGGGCGACGCAGCCAGATCTCCTCGTGCAGGCTGCCCTGCAAGAAGGCGGTGCTGAAGTCGAGAGAGTGTAGCTCGTAGTCACGGTGAGCAGCAACGTGCAGCAGAACCCGAAGAGTGGTCATCTTCGGGGTGGGGGAGAAGGTCTGAAAGTAGTCAACCCCCTGCCGCTGACTGAAGCCACGAACCACGTAACGCGCCTTGAAGACAGGCGGAGAACCCGGCGGCCGCTTCACCCTGAAAATCCACATGTCACTGACGATGTTCGCCCCAGGAGGGGGAACAGCGTCGACGTAGGTGCCTGTGGACTTCCAGGAAGCCATCTCTGCATCCATAGCTGCCTGCCACTGAGAGGAGTAGGGACCCTCTATCGCCTCCGCGTAAGAGCGCGGAGTCGGGATGTCTGGTGCATCCGGGTCTCCCTCAGGGGCTAGCAGTACAGACGCGAGATGAGGTGAAGCGTCGGCCAGACACTGGAACTCCTCCTGCCTGTCCTCAAGGACGTCCGTGCCAAGGGCACACTCACCCCCGACGGACGGAGGACAGGCAGACTCAGACTCAGCGACAAGACTGGCAGCGTAGTCTAGACGACAGCGCGCAGCAAAGTCGACAAGCTCAGTGACAAGGGCAGACGCAGCAGACGACTCGAAGGAAGGGTCAGTGACAGCAGTAGCAAGGAGACGCGTGACAGTAGGACTGGCAGCACGAAGAGAGTTCGACTCCGGGTCGGCAAGAGCAGGAAGAGAGGAAGCGGGAGGAGAAGGCAAAGGGGTACGCAGAGGAGCACTGGACGGACGCAGTGACATCCGGTGCGTGCCAGGGACAGGAGGAGGACGCTGACGCGACCCGCGACCACTAGCGCGCGCAGTACGAACAGGCGACGCAGGACGAGACGCAGGCTCACGACGCTCAGTAAGACCTCCAGTCGGACCAGCGTAGGGAGAAGGAGCAGGCAAAGGGGAGGCAGGCTGTAGCTGTGGCTGTGACTGGACAGGCTGTGGACCCTCTAAGGGAGGAGGAGGAGGAGGACCAGGAGAAGGTGGAAGACCAAGAACCTGCTGCAGGAGTGGAACGAAGTACGGTCGGGGCCGCGCGGCGACGCCAGAAACAGCAGGGACAGCACCAGTACCCCCAGCAGGAGTACCCGCTCCAGTAGCACCTCCAGCAGCACCTCCAGTAGCTCCAGAACCTCCAGCAGCACCACCAGGAGCACTGCCAGGCGGACCGCCAGCGGCAGTCTCAGCGCCAACACCCTCAGCAGCACCAGCTCCAGGAGAACCCTCAGACCCAGCAGCTCCAGTCCCCACAGTACGAGCACCTCCGGGACGCTCGGCAGCAGTACCCTCTGCAGCCGAAGAACCTCCAGCACTAGCAGTACGCCTCCAGCGCCTGGCAAACCACTCACGCAGCTCCTGTGGGGAGAGTGGCTCTCGGCGAGACGAAGCACCTCCAGGCAGAGCACCCCCAGTCTCAGCACCCCCAGGCACAGCACCCCCAGGCACAGCACCCCCAGGCTCAGCACCCCCAGGCTCAGCACCCCCAGGCTCAGCACCCCCAGGCTCAGCACCCCAAGACTCCACACCCCCAGGCTCAGCACCCTCAGGCCTAGCACCTCCAGTCTCAGCGACGACAGGCTCAGCTCCCGCAGCAGCACCAGAGTCACCAGTGACCTCGACAGGCTCGACCGCGTCTACCTGGGACACACCTGAAGGGGCAGGACCCTGAGGGGGGAGGGGGTCTACCGGGGGGGGACCTGGTACCAAGAAGAGCGGGGGCGGGGGGAGGGACGGAGTGCGGTAGGGGAAGAGGCGGTAGTAGGGTGCCGACTCGTCGAACGTGACGTCCTGGGAGGACAGAACACGTCGAGAGGTGGGGTGGTAGAACTGCCACCCAGGGGCGTCGGGGGGGAACCCCAGGAAGACGCAGGGAGCAGCGCGAGGGGACAGCTTGTCCGCAGACAAGTCGCGGACAAACGCCCGAGATCCCCAGACCCGGAACGCCGACGCATTGCCAACCTTCCCCGTCCACAGCAAGGCTGGGGAGGTCTCCGGCCTGGAGACCCTGGGGTGGAGGTTGATCTGATGCGCGGCGTACCTGACCGCAAACGGCCACAGAAAATGGGGGGTAGCCGCATGCATCATGGACGTACGGGCGACGTCCACGACCATGCCAATGCGGCGCTCAGCAATCCCATTTTGCTGCGGGGAGTCCGGAAGCGTGAAGGACTGGCGGATGCCTCGCGCACGACAGTAGGCACGCAGAAGGCCAGAGGAGAACTCTCCGCCTCTGTCCGAGTGCAGACGCAACACAGGAAAGTCGGAGCCAAAGCTCTGCCTGAGCTGAAGACGAGCTGCGCGGATCCAGTCGATCAGCACCTCAGTGACCTCACCCTTGCTGCGCAAGGGGAAGACTGTGGTGTAACGCGAGTAGTCGTCAACAACGAGCAGGAAGTAGCGCTCCTGACCCTGTCCACGGACGCGGGCTGGGCCCCACACGTCCATGTGAAGTGTCTGCAACGGAGCCTCTGTCGGAGGAAACTGAGAGGAGTGAGGGGCAGCACGCTGGCGCCCCTCGACACAGGGGACACAGGCAGGGCCAGGGCCCTGAGGAAGGGGAGGTAGAGAGCGGGGGAGACCAGACACAAGAAGACGGGAGGCCATGCCTCTGAGCCGAAGCAGAGAGGGATGGCCAAGGCGGTGGTGCCAGAGGAGGGTCTCGTGAGACAGACGGCGACACGAACAGGGGGCAGACTCAGGACCAGACCTGGACGCTGCAGCAAACACCTAACCAGACGAAGGGGCTCGACCAGACTCAGAAGCTGGAGGAGAAGCAGTGGTCAGTGTGTACAGGCCCGACCCCGGCTGACGTGTAAACGTAGCCAGGTGACGGCCCGTGCTAGCCTCTGTGCAGTGCGTCACTCGCTGACGAGCAGGGGTGAACTGGTGGACTCCCGCATCCTGTAGGTCAGCACCACTCACCAAGTTCGTAGAGAACGAGGGGAGGTAGAGACCAGACAGGGTGCCAGAGGGAGCCGCCGGACACGGGAGGACTGTGGAGAAGCGAGACAAGACAGGACCCCCAGAGGGGTCAGCCAGGGAAACCGCAACCGGCCGACTAAGCGGTGTAAGTGTGGTGCGGTCCCGAAAGAAGGAGCGAGACGCTCCAGAGTCAAGAGTGAAGGTGTGGGAGGCCAAAGCCGACGCAGTACCTGAGAGCGCAGACGCACTGGCACCTGAGGGAGCAGTCTCAATAGTACTTGAGAGCATAGACGCACTGGCACCTAGAGCAGAAGCCTCACCGGCACCTGGAGCAGCAGTACCAATGCCCGGGTCGGGCGGGAAACACCGGTAACAGTCACCCTCATCACTAATAGTCACAGCATACATGGCAGCAAGGATAGCATCAAAATCAAGATCAAAGATAGCCACACCAGCCCTAGACAGCTCTCCCCAGCGGGGGAATTCCGCGGCCTCCGGGAACTGCTGACGCCACGCGTCCGTCAGGCGGCCAAAGCAGCGCTGGGCGGGGTGGGCACCCCCACACTGCTCTCCAGTACGGTCGCCAGTGCGGAGAACGTAGGTGCAGGGACCAAAACCCCCACCACGCTGACGCTGCGTGTACCACTCACGGAGCTGCTGAGGGGTGGGGACGTCGCGAGAGCGCTGCTGCTGCTGCTGCTGCTGCTGCTGGCGCTGACCGCCACCAGTGCTGCTCCGCTGCGACGGTCCACTCCGACCACCTCCACCTCCGCCACCCCCGCCTCCGCCTCCACCGCCCCCACCTCCGCCTCCACCGCCGCCACCTCCGCCACCTCCGCCACCACCGCCACCGCCGCCGCCACTCCCGCCTCCACTGCCGCCACTAGCACCCCCACCCCCGCTACCACCTCCACCGCCACCCCCACTCCCTCCGCCGCCTCCACCTCCACCGCCACCGCCCCCACTGCCCCCACCCGCTCCCTTGCCCCCCTTGCCCTTGCCAGAGCGGCGTCTCCCACTAGGGGCAGACGCCGCACCGACCGACTCAAGACCAACGAGGTCGGCCGCAGCGGCAGAGGCGACAGAGGGCAGGAGAGGGGAAGGAGAACACCCCTCAAAGATGGGGGCGCGGGGGTCACCTCGAGAGGCTCCTACAGCAACTATACTCTTCTCTGCTGCATGGAGGGCCTTCTCGAGGCTGTCGACTGTGAGGGTGGTGGGACAGACCGCGAGGAAGTGGTCCCGGACTACACGAAGGGAGTCAGGGAGGCGAGTGACTAAGAAGTAGAGAGTGATGTACATGGGGGGGGGGTTCTTGGCGCAGAAGTCAGCAGGAAGCGCAGCGCGGTAGCGAGTGTCACTAGTGCGGAGGTGCGTGATGAGATCAGCGACAGTGGGAAAGGCGGTAAGGTCAGGGAAGAGGAAGGGGAGCATGAGGCGGCTCAGTGCAGCAGTGGCAGGGGAGGAGTAGCGCGCAACTACAGCATCGTACAAGGTCTGAGCACTCTTGTACTGGCTAAAGTGCGCGCGCTCAGCGGTAGGCAGGTGGCGACGCACAGCAAGACGTGCAGCAGCATCGCGCGTGGCCCACTGAGAGCGAACAGTGGTGTCAGCATCAGCAGCAGGGGCAAGGACGGCGCCAGAGGTGAGGTCAAAGAGAGACAGACCGTCGGCCCTGTCGCACTGTAAAAACAGCTGCAGGTCGTCGAGCCAGACCTCAAAGTCAATGGCTCGACCCTCAGCGTCAAAAGCGAGGACACTGGGTGTAGCCATGACTACGACAGTGGAGCAGTGCAAGCAGTAGGGGAAGGGTACGCAGCGACAGCAGTGCAGTGCTCACCGGGCAGGGCAGGTCGGGCGGCTCGGGAGGAAGGTCGCCTGGCGACTCGGCCACTAGGCTGCTGGGCGGCTCGGCTCCTGGGCGGCTCGGCTAGTGCTGGGCGGCTCGGCTGCTGCTGGGCGGCTCGGCGGCTCCGGGCGGCTCGGCTGCTGCTGGGCGGCTCGGTGGCTCCAGGCGGCTCGGCTGCTGCTGGGCGGCTCGGCGGCTCCGGGCGGCTCGGCAGCTCCTGGGCGGCTCGGCTGCTGCTGGGCGGCTCGGCTGCTGCTGGGCGGCTCGGCGGCTCCTGGGCGGCTGCTCCTGGGTGGCGCGGCGGCTCGGCTGCCGCTGGGCCGTGTAGGTAGGGCGGCCAGGCGGGCTGCAGGGAGCGCGGCGGGTAGGCCGCAGGTAAGGCGGCGGGACGGCCGCAGGTAGGGCGGCGGACGGCCGCAGGTAAGGGCGGCGGGAAGGCCGCAGGTAGGGCGGCGGGTAGGCCGCAGGCAGGGCGGCGGGACGGCCGCAGGTAGGGCGGCGGGTAGGCCGCAGATAGGGCGGCGGGCAGGCCGCAGTAGGGCGGCGGGACGGCCGCAGGTAGGGCGGCGGGTGGGCCGCAGGTAGGGCGGCGGGTAGGCCGCAGGCAGGGCGGCGGGACGGCCGCAGGTAGGGCGGCGGGTAGGCCGCAGACAGGGCGGCGGGCAGGCCGCAGTAGGGCGGCGGGACGGCCGCAGATAGGGCGGCGGGTGGGCCGCGACGAAGTGGCGGGGCCGCGTCTGGGTGGCGGGGCCGCGTCTGGGTGGCGGGGCCGCGACGGAGTGGCGGGGCCGCTCGAAGGGGTGGCGGGGCCGCGACGGAGTGGCGGGGCCGCGACGGAGTGGCGGGGCCGCGACTGAAGGGCGGGGCCGTTCGAAGGGGTGGCGGGGCCGCGCGTAGGGGTAGCGGGGCCGCAACTGGGTGGCGGGGCCGCGACGGGACGGCGGGGCCGCTAGCAAGGGAGAAGGGCGACTCGGAGGGTCGCTAAAAAAAAAGGCGCGCGCCTCGGGCGCGCTTCGGTGGGCCCTAAAGAACAGTCCCTAGGATGGGACCTGCTCTGATTCCATGACGAGAGTTGAACGTGAATGAATGACTATGAAATGAAGTGGGTACAAATATGAAACCCTAATTGGGTTGTACCCCCTATGGGATACCCCACTATAGCCTACAAAAATGAGTAAGCTACAATGTTCTGACATATGTTAGTCTAGAAAGCTAAACGCAAGCTACGGTAAGCTGTCGAAGTTGGGCTCTAGGCTTTGAATCTGAATTCTGGATTCAGATCTAGTTTCGACAAGGTGGGTGTGACAGGAATCTTCTGGCTTTGCTGAGTCGCTAGGGCCTGGGATTGGTTGGAATCGAATCCGAATTTGCAGTTACAAATTTACCCGATTTCACCTAAGGGGTTTCGCCAAACAGTCGACCAAATTTGTAGCTGACTGCAACCCTAAAATGTATTTCGCCAACCTTCGCATACGCGTCCTAGAAATCTTGCCGTCCGCACATTCGCCACTCCCCACCCCAACCCTACAAACGAATTTCGCCGAGCACAACTGCCTCACTCTCACACCCCCTCCCAAATCGATGTCCCGTCTCCTCCCATGCCCTCCTTAGTAGTTAACTAATCGATGTCAAGCGCAGCGCCTTCGTATCCTACCTAGCGACCTGGTCAATGTCTAGAATACGCTAATCCGCTAAGTTCCACACGGTCGCGAAAGGCGCTGCACGCATACGGATCGACATCGCTACCGCAGAAAGGCACGTATTAGTAGTAGGATCTTTTCGTAAACCATAATCTAGAAAAAAAATAGTTCGCATCTTTTTTTTTTCACCTGCCCGCCTCAGAATTACGCGCCACTTGTCGTTCGTAATCGAAATCGTAAAATAGCGCGAAATTTACGATTACGGGACCTTGAAAAACGTAAGAGCCCAACTTAGCCACCGCTGCCGAGTCGCTACGCGAGACGTGGAAAACATCGACACCTGAAGGAATTATGAAGAAAAAGGTATCCACTCTGACCCCTCAGTCAATACATGGAACGGAACCTCCCTATGGTCTTTCAGTCTTGGCCTTCCGCATTTCAAGGCTCCAGCGTACGAGCCATGGTGCTCGCACGTGCATCTGAGCCCGTTGTGTAACTTTTGATGCATTATTGGCCTGGGCCCTTCCCGTCCTGCTGATTCTCTCCTTGGCTCATTCCTCCTGCTGTCACGATCACTGTTCCGGGCTCTTATGGACCTACCCTGTGATTGACCTACCCTGCGACTGACCTACCCTGTCACTGACCTACCTTGTTACTGACCTACCTGTCACTGACCTACCCTGTCACTGACCTACCCTGTCACTGACCTGCCCTCCTACCTAGCTTGAGCTGTCGTACCTTATGAGTGACTTCCTGTGACTCACCTGGCCCGTATCCGACATTTGAAACAGCCTAGCCCCCGACTGAATGACCAATTTAGTGATGGATCTAGTTTGAGTGTTCTTTCATGAAAGATTATGTTTGATCTCGATTTGAATTTACGTATCATGACACAGACTCGTTATGGATGGGCGTTTGGGATAGGGATATTGCTGGCGGGACTGAAATAGGCTGGACGCGCGGATGAGGGTGGTTGTAGAAAGGTGTGCGAAAGCAGTGAGTGCAATAGATTAAAATTGTGTGGGAAGGAAATAACGGGCCCGGCCAGGTGGTTGATTCAGGGTGGTTGACCGATTTGGAGAAATGTGGTGATCTGAGTGTACTAATGTTCTGTTATTGCAACATTTTTTGGCGAAACATCTCTGTTGTTTACTTAGCCTGAGAGAGCAGCTCACATGATTTTATGCCTGAGTGTAATATGCATTGCTTGAATGCGTGCGCCAGAGCATTTACACAGTACGCCCAGCCTTTTGAGTACATTTCTCAGCTTAGGTCTGTGCTAGCTTGCGTCTGATCAAGGCTATGAGTAACCCAGCCTGTGGCTCTGTGACTAACAATCTCCGATGGATCTAACGCTGACCCAAATTTGTGGCTGCAACAACTGGTGACTGCCCAAGCTTGTGACTAATCTCTCGCGTTAGTCACCTGGCCTCTGACTGGCCTAGCTTGTGTGTCTGACTTAGCCTTTGACTGTCCGAGGCTCCAACTTACCTTGTCCATATAAGTGACTTACCTAGCGTGTGGCTTACCTAGCTTCTGACTGATTTAACCTGTGACCAAGGATGAAAAATACGGAAATCGTATTAAACGGTTCGTTTAATACGATGGTATTTTACGGCCATTTGAGGAAAAATACGGCGTATTTTTGAAAGGGTTTTTTTTTTCTGGTTTGTTTTTTTTTTTTTTCCCCTTGGATTGATATCTTCCAACTTCTGGAGGGTGCACAAAACCTTACAAAACAACATGGAACAGCTACCACGACTACTACACAACATCCCCTCCCCTCTAGTACTACTACTCCCCTCCCCCCCCCTCTACTCTACTCTACTACTACTACTCATACTAGGTAGTAGGTAGGACCTACCTGGTGGGTCGCTACTACTCCTACTCTATGCCTCGCCCGCCTACGTCTCTTCCCCATATATCACCCTCCTTTACTCATCATCCCCCTCCTCCTCCTCGTCATTCTCCTCCTCCTCCTCCTCCTCCTCCTCCTCCTCCTCCTCCTCCTCCTCCTCCTCCTCCTCCTCCTCTTCCTCCTCCTCCTCTTCCTCCCCGCTCGAGCCATCACTACTGTCCCACGGATTCTCGCCCGAGCGAGTCTTGGTGGTGGGCACATGCTCCTCCTCCTCATCGCCACTGCTGTCCGCCGCCTCCTCCTCCTCATCCTCACGCGCTGCCGCGGCTTTCTTCTTACCTTTGCTAGGCTTGGTCGCCTTGCCCTTCCTCTTCCTTTTGGAGCTCTCACGCTCCTTTTTCTTCTTCTTGCCAATCTGCCCGAAGAGGTCCCAGTCAATGGTGCATGCCACATTCACCTCTCCCTCCTCCTCAGCCCCCTCTTTCTCCACCACTTCCTCTGCCGGGGCGACGACACTCCCTTCCTTGAGGGTGCCGTTGCTCAGATCGGCGTAGAGCTTCTCCCTCACCTTCTGCTTCCTGTCAAAGGTGTCCCGAGCCCTCCTCATGAACGCGACATAGGTCACGTCCGTCATTTTCTTGGCGGAGATGCGGTTACGGTCACGCCGTTGCACACGAGCAATCGCGGACCAGTAACGCTCCACCTCGGATGACGTTACCGGCTGTGACAGGTTCATCAATGCCAGCGACTGCAACGCCTTCACCTCCCCGCCATACATCCACCACCAGTCGGCATGCGTCAGGCGCCCACTCGCCACCAAGACCTTTGCAGCCCACCGTGCATCGGGCGACCCCAACAGCCCCTCGCCCTTGTGGAACTGGGCCAACTGCGCCTGGATGAGGGTGCGCTGGGCGACATCCTTCACCCGTGCTTGGATGACCGCCTCCGCCCCACTCCTCACCTCCTCATCCTCCCGCACTTCCCCCACGTACTGATTGCGGGGGTTGAGGAGCCACCCGAGAGCGTGTAGTGGGTTATGCAGCTGCTTGTCCCACCTCTTGACTAGGATAGCCTTGATTTCCGCCAGGAATGCGGGCTTGTCCTTTGCCAACAGCAGTTCCGTGCGCTTGACAAACATGGCGGCTGTCAATGGAAGTACAAACACGATGAAGGGCGGTAAGCATGGGCAGGAACGGGGTGTGCATGCAATCACGACCACTCCCAAAGGCGTACAGCATGCAAAGGTATGTCTTACCTCCAGCCTGGGCCGCCACATTGGTCTTCACCGTGGCCTCTAGCATGAGGCCATACACTTGCCCCATAACTAGAGCTCGCGTGTCGACGACCCGAAGGACATCATACACGGGCTGCATGATGCGGAGGACTGCCGTTGCGCATTCCCAAAACACCTCATCTAAGAGGAGGTCGCGGACCGCCTTCCCCTCCGGCTGCATTGCCACCGCAATCTCCTCCCACTCCTCACTTATGACCATCTGCCGCAGCGACTTTTTTACTTCGAGGAATCTGGCGAGCATGATGACGTGCGTGCCAAACCGAGTTGCACCTGGCCGCACCAATGCAAGCTCTTCAAAAACCTCATGGAAGAGAGTGACGGCGGAGGCGCTTGCCTTCACTATCATGACCACGCGGTTCACCTGGCTTATGACCCGCTTCACCGCACGAATCTTGCCGAAATCGTGCAGCATGAGGTCGAGTACGTGAGCGGCGCAGTTGTAGAAGAATATGCCTGGGTATTCGTCGCGCAAAATGTCTGCCGCACGTCGGTTATTAGCCGCGTTGTCCATGACGACCTGGACGACCGTCTTGTCCCCCACCTCGACAATGGAGTTGCGGAGGAGTTTGGCAAGATACCCGCCAGTCTTCTTTGCCGTCTTCGAGTCTATCGTTTCCACAATCACCGGTGCCATGTCGTTGAGGGCGATGACGCAAACAAGCCCTCGAGACTTCAAGCAGGTCCATCCGTCGCACGCCAGGGTGCAGCCGCGATTGAGCCAGCTATCCATCATCGGCTTCGCTAGCTCCTCCGTATCCGCCCGTAATTTCAGCAGAAGCGGGCCTCCAACCTTGTAGGGGGTCGGGAGGGTGTATGGCTTCGCGAAGGCGAGAGCCGCATCAACGAATTCCTGCACCGCCCTAGACTTCGATGACTGGAAGGCCCAGTCGTTCTCCGCTACAGCCGCGGCCCAGAGGTAGTCCAGACGAGTGCGCGCAGCCGTATCCGCCATGTCGCGGATGTCGCGCTGCTTAGCGCGACGAGGGGCATGAATCTCGACCGTAGTAGAGGTGGAAGCTCGGTTCGACCCACCGAATGATGAGCGTGCATGTTCCTCTGCTTCCTCGCGAAGCTTCTTTGCGACATCAGAGCCGCATGGAGTCACGTTCTTATCCTTCTTTGTCTCCGACGTCCCGTACACATGCTCGCCTATGCGCGTCGCGTTGGCAGTCACGGTTTCACCACAGTGTTTGCATTTCGCAGTGAGATTTCCGTCCTTCGCTGAACCCTCCGTCACAACATGAATCCATAGGGGCAATTTCGGTCGCACCATGGCGTTGGAAGACCTGCTCTAACAGAGAGGTGAGATGATTTGAGAGATGTAGTGCTGATGTGAGTCACTACTGCTCACTTTTAGTACCTTGCTGGGGCGTTGGAGTTTGTTGTGTCGAAAGAATCGAGTGAGAGGGATAAGTTCAGGAAATGCAAGGCGATTGGCTGGCTTGGATGCGCGGCGTGAAGAGCAGGGTTCGTCTTGGATTTGGGCGAAAATTAGCCATTGGGCGCGAGATTTCGAAGCGGGCATAGCGAAACGGGTGACCTACTTTCACCCGTTCGCCAAATATTGAAATCTCGCGACTCGGTCAAACATTCTCGTTGCGTTTCGGCGAAAATTTTTTTGCAGTAGCGAAACAGGTAATCCCTGTTTTCGCCATCGTCCATTTATTTCAATGTCGCAACTCGCATGTGACGTGGAATTTGCGACCCTGGGCCAAAATTGACTCTGCCTCGATACATTCGTGCCCAGTCTCACAATGAGAATGTTTGGCGGACAAATTGTGAATCTCAGTATAGTGTATCACGGTTTCAAAAAATCGGTCGTTTAAAACGATCGCATTTTTAATCGAAACAGAAAAACACAAATTAACCGTATTTAACCGTTTAAAACGATCGTTTAATACGATACCGTATAATACGGTAAAAAATAAAAAAAAACGGTCGTATTTTTTATCCTTGCCTGTGACTAACCTAGCTTAGAACTGTCCTAGATTGTGACTGGCGTAGCCTCTGACCACCAATGAGCGACATATTATAGTCACGTTGTCTGAACATTATCTAGTCCGGACCCTTCAGGTCAACGCACTACAATTCCAGCCACCCTCCTTACCACCAATGACCCCTCCCAACCACTTCGAGTCTCTCAATCCATAACACTGTGGTGTGTTCTATGCGTGAGCATTGGCTGAGTCAAGCCAGCCTCGCTGTTACCCGCATCAGGTCACTTTGTGTAACGGCGGGCCTGGGTTGACTTTGGCGGCTCGTGCGCGAGAAATGGCCGAGCCGAGCCTCACTCTCCCTGCGAGCCAAAGTGTGTGCGTGTCCAATATGTGCCTCAAATGTTATGGCCCAAGCCGAGTAGGCTCTCAGCAAGCTGCCAGGCCCACTGCTACTCGCTTCAGCTTGCATTGTGTCATGGCTGAGCCGAGCCTGGCTCGCTGCGATCCAAAGTGTGTGTGTGTCCGAGAGATGAGGCTTGACCTAATGCCCGATCTGAAGAGGCTCTTGACAAGCTGCTAGACTCACTAACTACCTTGTGACTAGCGAGCCACCCTGTCTAGGCCTCCCCCAGGTATAATCTGCCAGCTCAGGGATTTAACTTATCTCATGCTCCCTGCCAACCTCAGCTAATGGGGAGCTTGAGAAAGGAGGTCTAAATAGCATGAGCTTGGAGCTTGGAAAGTGTGTAATTGTAGACTAACAATACCTGAGTCACACTGCTTTCCGATCAGCTCATAACCTCATCGCCTCAAGCTGACCAGCTCTTTCTAAAAATCAGCCGCGTTGCGAGTCGTCTTCGGAATAGGTCCATCTCGGTTCAAAGAGCACCTCAAACGGCCAAGCCACCGCTCGGTTATTTGCTCATTGGTACTATGGTATTCACTACCATGTTTGTCCTCCCTTGCCCTCTACTTTCAGATTCCTTTGCTGTGTGCTCGCTCCAGCTTTCCCCACCTGCCTGACTGGTAAGGAGAAGAGCTGCCAGGTTTCATGCCAGACTGAGTTGAATTCTTGGCCATGTGGTCATTGCTGCCCCGCATCCTCATGCAGCATCCTATCGTGCTCCTTCTCTCTAGCCTCTCGGAATCTGCTTTGGCCAAGTGCCGTTAGTTCTACCTCCACTTTTTGCGGCCCTCCCCACCCACACCTGTATTGATGCAAGTGCCTGTTGCCTATTCACACATTGGATTCCTTGTTTTTATCTCTATCTTAGATTAGAAGCAGTTAGAAAATCTGCCTGTGTTCACCTTTTTAGTCTTTCCTCGCTCCCCTCTCCCTTTTTCCTGCTGGACAATTGTGCCTCCATAAACTTCTCTTACCAACATCATACATAGGACACTCTTGCTGCACTGCTCGTTCAGCTCACTTCTGTTGGTGTAAGGGCCTAATAAACTCAAGCTATTAAGACTTTATCACACTTAAAACCTCTCCTCGGGGTCACCTCCAAGGGTCCTTGGGTGCCTGGTACAAGACCAGCCCCTATCCTCGGGTCCGAGTTTGTAGAGAGAGGGATCAAGAGGGACTTAGTCAAAACAGCAAGAGTACCTTGAACGTCGCGCAGCGTATCGTGCAGACCGTTGATCAGATTAAGCTGAGAATTTCCTATATCGAAGCTCGCTCTAAGAGCTTTAAAATAAGCCAAGTTGCCTCGCGAAAAGTTCTGCCATTACGAAGTTATGGCTCGGACAGCGTTAGCCTAGCGTTGGAGTGCTAGCGTACTAGCGTTGACTCGGGTAGCATTCCGCCGTCGCACCGCGTAGAAAAGAAATTCCAGGAAGGAAGGAATTCGCTTGAATCAATTTCACTATATTCAGGTACAAACAGAGAAGGAATAAATAGCTCTAGCTAGCAAGGACCTTGGGAATCAACCTGGGAACAACCAGGGATGATCCCAAATAATTCCAAGCAACAGAACCAACCTGGCTGGACAAAATAGCAGGTGATAGGTTGGTGAACAACCTATGGTTCTGTTTTTCCAACCTGGGAAAACAACAACCAGGTTCAGGTCCTAAAAACAGAACCTGTTTTGTCTTTGCCCAACCAGCCAAATGCTGGTTCCGCTGGTTTCCCCTGGCCCTGTAGCATGCAGATACATAAAAACAACATCCAACCTTCACCTAAATTGTACCCCTATAGTGCCTGCCTTGCTACACTATAGTCAACCAAACAAAACAGTACAATTTCGAGTTGGATAGAACTGAATCTGCGCAATCAAGTAAGTTGAACCGCAAAGCTTCCATCTTGGGTTCCTTTGCGAGCTCGTCCTTTCTGCTTGTACTGTTCATAGCGCGTACAATGTTATGCCGAAGCGCACATTGTGCGAGTACCTGCAAATGCTTCAAGCGAAAATTGCGAAAGCAAACAAACACACAAACATACCATTCACACGCAAATGCATTCGCACACTCATACTTGTACAAACAGACGGCAGGATGTCGTGCAATGTGAATTTGCACCCAACACACTCCCCCTCAGCCTGCCGGCTGCATCCCCATCATTCCATACTAGTTCATGCTCATTCCACTCATGCGCACACAACGCCAATGAGACTCATCCGCAAGCCTCTTGGTGAGGAAGTCTGCTGGCTGCTGGTGAGTCTTGATGTAGATCGGATTCACCGCCCCCCTCTTCACCTCCTTACGCAGCCAGTGCCACTTGATACGCATGTGCTTATTCAGCCCATGAAGCACAGCGTTCCTGGCCATCCCAAGAGCTCCCTTGCTATCACAAAACAGCGGCGTAGCAACCTTTTGCTCCTGGCCAATCTCCTCCAACAGCCTCCTCAGCCAAATCACCTCCTTCACCCCATGGAACATCGCCATGTACTCTGATTCCACGGAAGAGAGTGCTGTCTCCGTCTGCTTCTTTGACCTCCAACTAACCGGTCCTCCCCCAACTACGCAGATGTATCCTCCCACAGATGAGGAATCCTCCTTCTCAGAGGCCCACGTAGCATCAGTAAAGCAAGTGAGAAAAAGCTTGCCTTCTCCAAGCCTCTCCCCCTTCTCTTTCAGCACCTCAACCCCTTTCTGCTTCACCTGTGCAGATGCGGAGTATTGAACTCCAATGCTTGGGTGAGAGTTCAGATACTTCACCACACGCTCAGCTGCATCCACCTGCTCCTCTGATGGATTCTGTACTACCCTAGCCAGCTGCCCAACCGAGAAAGAGATGTCGGGTCTCGTGTGAACTGCTGCATACAAGAGGCTGCCCACCAAGGACTGAAATTGCTGCTGCTCCTCGGCTTCAACCCCTTCATCCTCTGCAGCTTTCACAAGCTTGAATTCTGCTGGCAGGGGAGTTGCAACCTTGCGCTCATTCTCAATTCCGTACTTCTCCCCAAGCTCCTTGATGAACTTCTCCTGGTGCAGCTTCAACCACCTGTGATCCAGATCCCTCTCCACGTGCATCCCGAGGTGGTACTTTACCTCCCCAAGGTTCTTGCACTTGAAGTTCTCCATCAGCTGCTGCTGCACCTTCTGGATCTCCTTCATGCTGCTGCTAAAGAGAAGAATGACGTCCACATAGACCAGAAACAGCACCAGCTTCTCCCCCTCCCCCTTGAGAAAGAGGCTCTCATCACAGCTGCTGGTCCTGAATCCCATCTCCTCTAAAACAGCTGCCAACTTCTGGTACCAGCAGCGTGGCGCCTGCTTCAAGCCGTAGATGGACTTTGTCAGCTTGCACACCCTGCCCGTACCATCCTCATACCCAGGTGGCTGCGTCATGAACACCTCCTCCTCTAAAATCCCGTTGAGAAATGCCGTTGATATGTCCATCTGGATAATGAACTTCCCACTAACGGCTGCATCTGCCAACAAGACACGAAGGGTAGGGGGTTTGGCAGTGGGAGCAAAGATCTCATTGAAGTCCCGCTTCTCCTTCTGCATAAACCCCTTAGCCACCAACCTACTCTTGTAGATGGTGACCTGCCCCTTGTCGTCAGTCTTGATCCTTAGCACCCACTTGCATTGTACCGCTTTCTTTCCCTCAGGCAGCACCACTAGTTCCCAAGTCCCATTCTCCAGCAGGCTCTGGTACTCAGCATCCCTGGAAGCTAGCCATTTGTCCCTATCTGGTCCAGCTAATGCCTCCTCCATGCTAGCTGGTTCCTCTGGTGCAGGGGCAAGAAAACAGTACGCAGGTTGATCCTCCTCATCCGGGTCATAGCCATGCGGTAGAATCAGCAATGCCTCCTCGGTCCCAAGCTGCTGCTCCGCTACATCAGCTCCTGCAGTCAGCTTCTTAGTAGCCATACGGGTACGTCCTGGCCTGGAGACGGGTGTCTCCCATCCCTTCATAATAACACCCTTCGGCTTCTTAGTTTTCCCCTGCTGCTGCTCTCCTCCCTCGGATCCAGCAGCTCCACTAGTGCTACCGCTAATCTCCACACCATCACCTCCACCAGCAGGTGCCTCCTGCACCTTCTCTTTATCACCACCCTCTGCAGCTGCCTCCTCTCCCTCCTCCCACACACTAGGAGTCAGGTCCAGCTGCATGGTGATCTGCTCCATCTGCTGGGACACCCTGGCCTCCGGCTGTTTCTCCCAGCTCCCATACATCATGCCCTCAACAAACTTCACATCCCTGCTGTCAAACAACACACCCTTGGAAGGCTCCCACAGCAGCCATCCCTTGCTTTCAGCTGCCAGCCCCAAATGCACACACCAGATTGCACTCGCCCCCAACTTACTGCGGTAGGTCCTGGGGACGTGGGCGACTGCCATGCAACCGAACACCCTCAGCATGTCCACCGGCGGCTTCCTCCCAAGCCACCTCTCCAACGGCACCCACGAGTCATCCCCAACCTTTGTGAGTACCCTGTTCCTAGCGACGGTAGCGTGCCGAACAGCATGGGGCCACATCAAGTTGCCCAGCCCAGATTCTATGAGCAGCGCCCTAGCTGTCTCCAGAATTGTCCGGTTCGCCCGTTCTGCTACACCGTTGGACTGTGGGGTGTAAGCCGTGGTCAGCTCTCTCTGGATGCCCTGCTTCTTGAGCCAGGCCGTCATCTCAGCTCCAAGGAACTCACCACCCCGATCTGTCCTAATCCGCTTCACCACACACTCCGCTTGCTTCTCCACGAACGGCAGCCAATCGTCCCGAATCGTGGAGGCGGCGTGATCTTTCTGCTTCAGCGGATACGCCCACATTAGCCTGCTCCAGTCATCCACTATGGTTAGGAAGTACCGCTCCCCCTTGTGCCCTTGCACCGGCAGCGGCCCCACCAAGTCCATGTGGACCAGCTCCAACGGCTTTTTGCTCCTGCCAGCCACACTATGGAAGGAGAAACGGGTGAACTTTGAAAGGAGGCAAATTTCACAGTTATCATCGGGTGGTTGTCCGTTCAGCTTTAAGCCCTTAACGGCTCCATCCTTCTCCAGCTGCTTCAGCAAAGGCATTGCCACATGCCCCAAACGTCGGTGTGCAGTTGCCCAATCTGTCTCCCCAGATCTGGCCGACACTTTCACACCAACCCCTCCAACGGCGTTGCACTCCCCCTGGGATGCAGACCCCTCTCCAGCTTGCCCCCCACCGTGCCACGCCAGCGCCGGCAGCTGCCACATAGATCTGTACACGTCCTTGCTCTCGTGCAGATCCCAAAGCACCCGATTGCCCAGCTTCCCCTTATAAGTGCGAGCCCCATCCGTGTTGGTGTTCACCCCAGCCTTGCCAAGCTTACGGAGGGAGATGAGGTTGGCCTTCAGGTCGGGGACGAGGAGAACGTCGTGCAGCACCACCGGCCTGCCATCCGCTCCCTTAAATGCAGCTCGTCCCGCACCAGCCACCTTCAACATGTGTCCAGAGGCAGAGCACACCTCATTAATCGGTGCAGCGCGTACGTCGTCCAGCAGGTCCTTGCGCGGCGTCATTGTCCAAGCAGCGCCTGTGTCCAACACCCAATAGTCCAGGGGGTGCAGCTCTGCTCCAGCCTTAGCAGATGCGTCTCCTTGCTCCCCCTTGTCTCCCATATGGAAGAATTGGCCCGCGGTGCGCTCCTTCTTCTTCTCCGCACCGCCGTTGCCCTTCGGGTTGTTGTCGGACGAATCAGCGACCATGTTGGCGCCGTTTTTCTGGTTCCTCCGCGCGCCACCATCCTGGTGACGATTCTGGGGGGTCCATCCATCGGGTTTCTTATAGCACAAAAACCAGGGGTGCCCTTCCTTCTCACAATACCAGCAACTCCCTTTCATTTTGCCACCAGCACCCGACTTGCCCCCACGTCCAGATTTCGCACCGCGACCCCAACCGGTACCTCCTTGTTGGTCGTTGGAGTCGTCGTCTTTCTTTGCACCGCGTCCAGCACCACCGAAGCCACGTCCTTTGCCACGTCGGCTCCCTTGCATCCCGTAGCCGCTGCTGCCGTCGTCTCCACCCCTCAGTTGGCGGCGACGGAAGTCCTCCTCCAGAATCTTCGTCCGCACCCACTCGAGCGTCCACAAGCTCTGGTTCTGCGGCAGGCTCAATCCGCTCGTAAATTGAAGCCACGATTCCGGCAGCAGCGAGAGCATCTTCAAGCACTTGGTCTGCTCCGGGTAGGTGATTCCCGCGGTCGCCAACTTCGCGTAGAGGTCGCGCAATTTGTCCAGGACAGGTTGCACCGGCTCTCCCTCGCTCAGGCGCAACGCGGACAGCTCCCTCTCCAGCATCAATGTTGCAACAACGGAGGTCGGGGCGTGCAGCTCCTTCAACACCGTCCACGCCTTCGGACCGCACTCAACCTCCGGCAGCAGGTGCATGACGTGGTGACGCTGGTTCAGCTCCAAACTCTGCGACATCAAGTAGTAGCCAGCCGAGGCGCGCTCGTCCCAATCTTCCTGAAGGGCGGGGTCATTCGGTCTAGGCTCCTCCCCAATCATTAGTTTCAGCAATCCGATTTGACGGAAATAAAGTTGCATTTTCCAGGCCCAATCATCATAGCCCTCACCATTGAACTTCTCGACGGTGAAGTTTTTCAGCACCTCCTTGATCAGCGAGCCCTGGCTTGTTCGCGCTCCCCTTGGCGCAGAAACACCAGAATCATGGCTGCCGCTACGATCTTGGGCTGAAGATTCACCAGCTACCGCCGAGGTGTTGCCCGCCATAGCTACCTATATCGAGGATCACTATAACCCAGCTCTGATACCAGCTTGTTGGTGTAAGGGCCTAATAAACTCAAGCTATTAAGACTTTATCACACTTAAAACCTCTCCTCGGGGTCACCTCCAAGGGTCCTTGGGTGCCTGGTACAAGACCAGCCCCTATCCTCGGGTCCGAGTTTGTAGAGAGAGGGATCAAGAGGGACTTAGTCAAAACAGCAAGAGTACCTTGAACGTCGCGCAGCGTATCGTGCAGACCGTTGATCAGATTAAGCTGAGAATTTCCTATATCGAAGCTCGCTCTAAGAGCTTTAAAATAAGCCAAGTTGCCTCGCGAAAAGTTCTGCCATTACGAAGTTATGGCTCGGACAGCGTTAGCCTAGCGTTGGAGTGCTAGCGTACTAGCGTTGACTCGGGTAGCATTCCGCCGTCGCACCGCGTAGAAAAGAAATTCCAGGAAGGAAGGAATTCGCTTGAATCAATTTCACTATATTCAGGTACAAACAGAGAAGGAATAAATAGCTCTAGCTAGCAAGGACCTTGGGAATCAACCTGGGAACAACCAGGGATGATCCCAAATAATTCCAAGCAACAGAACCAACCTGGCTGGACAAAATAGCAGGTGATAGGTTGGTGAACAACCTATGGTTCTGTTTTTCCAACCTGGGAAAACAACAACCAGGTTCAGGTCCTAAAAACAGAACCTGTTTTGTCTTTGCCCAACCAGCCAAATGCTGGTTCCGCTGGTTTCCCCTGGCCCTGTAGCATGCAGATACATAAAAACAACATCCAACCTTCACCTAAATTGTACCCCTATAGTGCCTGCCTTGCTACACTATAGTCAACCAAACAAAACAGTACAATTTCGAGTTGGATAGAACTGAATCTGCGCAATCAAGTAAGTTGAACCGCAAAGCTTCCATCTTGGGTTCCTTTGCGAGCTCGTCCTTTCTGCTTGTACTGTTCATAGCGCGTACAATGTTATGCCGAAGCGCACATTGTGCGAGTACCTGCAAATGCTTCAAGCGAAAATTGCGAAAGCAAACAAACACACAAACATACCATTCACACGCAAATGCATTCGCACACTCATACTTGTACAAACAGACGGCAGGATGTCGTGCAATGTGAATTTGCACCCAACAACTTCATGTGGCTGACACTACTCCACATGTGCACCAGCCCTCTGTGTGACTGTCAAGTCTCACTCTTCTGCTGCTCCTTAGCTGCTCTCTTACATCACATCACTGCCTCATCCCTCACGCCCATGTGATTGGTTTGATTCGTCGTGTGTGCACTGACCATGCCCCTTCTCCCTCTTTTGCTTTTCATTCTGGTTTCTCTGACGACACTAAATCCAGCCCTACCCAGGCTTGCCTGCTTTTGCAAGTCCCCTTTGAAGACAGTCCAACACAAGGATCAGTCAGTCTTTGAACAAGGGCTGTTTGAGGGGAGTGAGTGGATGCTATGGCCGCTGAGAGAGTGGCGAGTGGACTGAACGAGTTGATTAAAGAGGCGGTGCTGGCAGCAGTGAGAGAGGAGCTGGCTGCACACAAGGAGGAGGTGGATGAGCTGCGGAACATGCTGACAACAGTGAATAGGGAGTTGGCAGCGGTTAAAGGGGAATTGGTAGTGGTGAAGGGGGAATTGGAAGTGGTGAAGGGGGGGTTGGCCGAACACGAGGACGCTATGGCAGAGAGATTGGCAGAGTGCAGTAGGGCATCGGATGCGAGAGGCCTTAGAGAGAAGAGTAGAAAGAGAAAGCAAGAAACCACAGCGGATTTTGCACGGGAGGAAGAGGAAAGGAGGAGGGAGGTACAGGAGGTGGAGAAACCGGCGGCCTCTAAGGACGGGCAATTAATACGAAACCTGAGACAGAATGTTGCGGTGCAAATCACGCAGAGTGAAGGTGAACAGAAGATGGCATGGCAGGTGAGTGAGTGTTGAGTGAACTGTTCCACAGTCCATGCATGCATTGCTTGCTACTTGGTAATCCATTTCCTTGCCATGCTTTCCCTCTTCATCCTCCTTTTCCATGCAATCCAGTCAGTGTCACAGAAACCCAATCTGAACCTCGAGTGTTTCCACGGCCTCTCAGATGGTCATTCCTCTGCTTGTCATTCATTCATTCCCTCTTCATCCATCTCCTCCAGAATATCAAGTCAGCATCACGAGATGCCGAACTGACTCTGGCGAATTTTCAAAGCCTCTCGGATATCATTATTGGGCATGTGTCCACAATGACCCATCTGACGAGCATTGACCTGCACTCTAGCTCAGGCTTCAGTGCAGAGGGCATCAAGCATCTCTACAGGCTGCCACGGCTGGGGAAGCTGGACCTCGAATGCACCGACGTCTCAGATGGTGCCTTGGAGGGGATTGGGTCGTTGACCCGTCTCAGGAAGCTTTTTCTCAATCAGACCAAGGTGACCGATGCTGGCCTGGCGCACTTGACAGCTCTGTCCTCTCTCAAAGAGCTGTGGTTGACTTCTTGCAGAGGTGTGACGAATGCCGGCATGGTGCATGTGGGGAGGCTGACAGGACTTGCGGAGCTTGGCCTGGGTGGTACGGCAGTTACGGATGATGGGCTGCAGCGGCTCACTGCCCTGACCAAGCTGACAACTCTCTGGACGCCGAAAGGGGCTTATCTGACGAACGAGAATATTTGGAGGCGGATAGGCGGGTAGGGTAGTAAGTGATGATGGAAGGAAGGTGAAGGCGAGTTAACTGCGACTGTCTAGGGGCGACTGAGGAGCGACGTGGAGGCAAGGGGTGTGAAGAATGATGGAAGGCATGCATGCGGAGGGGTGAGGCATGGAATGGTGGTTGTGCAGAGAGTTGGAGAATGGTCATGTGAACTCGTGCCTTGCGGTTGGTCAGAAGCAGGTGCAGGGCTGGTTGGGCAAGACTGCAGGGTGTGCGTGAGGGGAGCTGCATAGGAGTTTCCTGCATGGCATTCTTATGATGGAGGGGAAAACGGTCAGGAGCAGGGCTCATGGGGAGGGGAGGGAGAAGGCGAGGCAGAGTAGGAGGGGAAGGTGGGGGGAGGCCGAGGAGGTGAGACGGAGCAGGAGGGGAGAGGGGAGGAGGGAAGCTAGGGACAAGGGCGAGCAAGAGTGCAGTGAGGTTGCAGCAGCAGTGGCAGCAGCAGTGGTGGCAGCAGCGGCAGCAGCAGTGATGGCAGCAGTGGCACCATCAGTGGTTGCATCAATGGCAGTAGCAGTGGCGGCAGCAGTGGCTACAGCACTGGCAGTAGCAGTGACGGCAACAGTGGTGGCAACAGTGGAAGCAGGGGTGGCGGCAGTAGTGGCAGTAGCAGCAGCAATGGCAGCGGAGGCTGCAGTGACAGCAGCAGCGGCTGGGGGGGGTTGGGATCAGGGGGGTGAGTAATGTCTCACATGGCTGCATGAGGGGGGCTGCATAAGAGATGCCTGGCTGTTAGGATGGGGGTCCCTGCTGCTGCCTTAAGGGGATTGGGTGTGTAATGAGATTGGGAGCTGGGTGTGAGAGAGTGATGATGAGGGAATGGGAGATTATGTGATTGTACTGAGGGGATTGCTTGTAGACAATGAGTGGATGTGTGTGCAACTCGGTGGCCGGACGAGGCTTGGTCTGTACACATGTAGGAAGTGCGGTACATGTGAACTTGTGCCAAGCCGACATAGGCTGGTGGTCGCATGATCGCATCGCATCGCTCACACACATGGCTAACTTTGTGGGCAAGGTAGAATTTGCCCCACTTGAGAGACTGTCTTCAAGTTTAGACTGCTTCAAGCTTTTTCATCAATGTTGTGCCATACAAAAAAAAGTTCCAGTCTCTGGCAACCATGAGGGGACGAATAATTGATTCGTATCAGCATATAATGATGCATGCATGTTCGGGAGCTCATAGATAACATATTGTTGGTGAAACTCGGTGGCAGCCTGGCAGGGTATGATCCGCGGGACAGAGTAATGGAGGGCAAAGGTGAAGCAAAACTGGACCTGTGCCTGCATGAGGAAGAGTCAAGTCCCACATGCTGGTGCATTTCAGCGTACATCGCCCTTTCACTGGCACACAGGAAGCATGTGGGAGATTATCAATCTCTTATCAAGTGAGCCTGGTTCTTGTAATTGCATTTCTGACATCTCACCCTCCTGTGTGCCACCACCACCTGTTGCAGTGCATTAGTCTGCTTCGGGATAAATGGCTGATATACTCAAAACAGCTGAATTCCAGCCATAAAAAACATGAGCTGCCTCCTTACTGCAGCCACAGTCCACCCACGCAATGTGCCCCCCATGGTTGGCTGCCCAGTCCCGTGACTCATCTGCTACTGCTGCGTGGCACCCATCTGTATCCTTTGTGCTCGTTCAATAGTATTCTACTGCTCATGGAATTAGTGAGGGGAACACAGGAGGGAAGAGGCCGGGAAGCGGACGTGATCCAGAAATAACAGTGCAGTGGGATGTGTGATATGCAATGAGGTGTGCAACGAGGTATGGGATTGAGGGAGAGCAATTTTTTTGTGGTGTAGCTTATGTGGGAGTGAGGAGGGTTTGAAGAAATGGCTATGATGCTGCTGCTTGGGTGGGTTGGTGGGGCAGAAGATAGGAGGGGGTAGTGGGCAGAGGAGGAGGAACTGAGGTGGGGATGAACCGCTGGTGTATTTGCTGAGTGAATGGCATGAAGGGAAAGACAGTTGAAATGAAAGCAAGTGCGATGGGCCGAAGTGACGGGTGTGATGGTTGAGATGGGGTGAATGGAGACCTTGAAAGGGGGAATGCTTAGATGAAGAAGAAACGGGGATGTAGCAGGGAGAGAGTGGTAGAAGGGATACGAGATGTACGGTGAGACTGGGATGACATCCTCAAGCATGATCAATAGCAGCCTCAGCCTCCCATGGGTCCGCCTCCCATGGGTCCGCCTCCCATGGGTCCGCCTCCCATGGGTCAGCCTCCCATGGGTCAGCCTCCCATGGGTCCGCCTCCCATGGGTCCGCCTCCCATGGGTCCGCCTCCCATGGGTCCGCCTCCCATGGGTCCGCCTCCCATGGGTCAGCCTCCCATGGGTCAGCCTCCCATGGGTCAGCCTCCCATGGGTCAGCCTCCCATGGATCAGCCTCCCATGGGTCAGCCTCCCATGGGTCCGCCTCCCATGGGTCAGCCTCCCATGGGTCAGCCTCCCATGGGTCCGCCTCCCATGGGTCCGCCTCCCATGGGTCCGCCTCCCATGGGTCCGCCTCCCATGGGTCCGCCTCCCATGGGTCCGCCTCCCATGGGTCAGCCTCCCATGGGTCCGCCTCCCATGGGTCCGCCTCCCATGGGTCCGCCTCCCATGGGTCAGCCTCCCATGGGTCAGCCTCCCATGGGTCAGCCTCCCATGGGTCCGCCTCCCATGGGTCCGCCTCCCATGGGTCCGCCTCCCATGGGTCCGCCTCCCATGGGTCCGCCTCCCATGGGTCAGCCTCCCATGGGTCAGCCTCCCATGGGTCAGCCTCCCATGGGTCCGCCTCCCATGGGTCCGCCTCCCATGGGTCCGCCTCCCATGGGTCCGCCTCCCATGGGTCAGCCTCCCATGGGTCCGCCTCCCATGGGTCCGCCTCCCATGGGTCCGCCTCCCATGGGTCCGCCTCCCATGGGTCCGCCTCCCATGGGTCCACCTCCCATGGGTCAGCCTCCCATGGGTCAGCCTCCCATGGGTCAGCCTCCCATGGGTCCGCCTCCCATGGGTCAGCCTCCCATGGGTCAGCCTCCCATGGGTCCGCCTCCCATGGGTCCACCTCCCATGGGTCAGCCTCCCATGGGTCAGCCTCCCATGGGTCAGCCTCCCATGGGTCCGCCTCCCATGGGTCAGCCTCCCATGGGTCAGCCTCCCATGGGTCCGCCTCCCATGGGTCAGCCTCCCATGGGTCAGCCTCCCATGGGTCAGCCTCCCATGGGTCCGCCTCCACCATACTCGTGGCTCACCAGCTTCACTTCACCGCCACCACTGCTGCTGCATCCCATGGCCCTGCCATGCAGCCCGGCTGGTGTGCAGCAGAGATGAGATGGGCTGCTCACGCGAGTACAGGCAGGCAGGTGACCGACTTCACTTCACCGCCACCGCTGCTGCTGCAGCATCCTATGGCTCCGCCATGCCGCCCCGCTGTGTGTCATGGAGATGAGTCGAGCTCACTCCTCGCCTGCCTCCACCACACTCGTTGCTGACCGCCTTCACCACCACCACTGATGCTGCTGCAGCACAACAGCCGCCTCCATGTCGCAGCCACGAGTGGGCTTTACGACCGATACAAGGCAGATGCTGCTGGTGTGCGTGGGGACTGCTGGGGGGGGGATGAAAAGAAGAGGGGTATACCACTGGGTGAGAAGAGGGCCTAGAAGGGTGAAGCCGCAAAGGACGGAGGCATCACATGGCAAGAAAACACGGACCATGCATCTCTTGAGGTATAGTCACATCACATGTCTCCGCCGCACCAATGTGAAACACCATGGAAGCTGTCAAAACGCATGAGTTCACTCCCCACGAGGCGTAGGTAAACTCACCATCACACGAGGCCATACTCCTTGCCTCCCGCACTACCTCCACCCAAAGCAGATTCGAACACTTTCGAAGTGACTGTAAAGCACAAGCCACACCCACTACTCTATATCCTTGGATGCTCGTTCTGCCGCATGACATCTCTACCACCACGTCGCTGATGACATCCAGCCTGTGGAGCATCCTCATGGTGATAACCATCCGCTCCACCACATTGCCCTCCTCTGCCCACCGCACATACCAGCAGCTAGACCCAGCCGCCCCCGCCGCCTCCTCTCCTCCATCCCACAGACGTTGTTGGTGCTGTTGGTGTGGAAAGGGGAAGGAAGTGAGGGGGAGAGTGTGAAGGAGGTAGATGCAGACTGATGAGCGAGGAGTGGGAGTGGAAGATAGCTGATGTTGGCATTGCACTTGGGGGAAAGCGGTGCCAACAATAATTATTCCATCAAGGCAAACTAGAGCCACAAGCACCACATTGAGTGGGGAGGGGGCGGGGGAGCAAAAATAGGGAGGCATGGCAGCAACATCAATGGATGGAGGAAGAGAGAGAGGTTGATTGAAATGTTAAGATTTCTCTGCATAGTAAGCATCACTCACCTCTGCGTCGGCACTTCGCCCTGCCTGCAATCATATGAGAAGCCACCTGCACGCATGGCATGTGTGCTGCCATGTGCCTGCGGGTGTGCTGCCATGTGCCTGCGGCACTATATATTTCACACCAGAACCAAGTACGGCATACACAAGCTTGCATCCAAAGTCAGCCAGCAAAAGCAGTAGTTCAGTCTCAGTTCAGGACAGGGCGCAAGCAAGTTCACAAATTACTGTCCTACCCTAGGCTGTTTACAAGCAAGGCCTTGTCCAGCCACCTACTTGCACACACTTCCACTCCTTGCCTATCAGCTAATGTACACTCTCTCCTCTTGAAGATACTTGTACATCACCCAAACGGCCTGACATTTATTCTGCAGCTCCCCTCATACAGCCAAGCGAAGCACAACACACTCCTGATCTCAACCCCCGCCCACTGCTGCCGCTGCTGCCACTGCTCTTGCCACTGCTGCCGCTGCTGCTGCCACTGCTGATGCCACTCCATTCTTCCTCACTGCTCTCTTGCTCGCCCTTGAACCCAAATTCCCCGCCTCCTCTCCCCTCCCCCTCTTGCTCCGCCTCAACTCCCCCTCCCCTTCCCCGCCCGCCAAGGTGCAAAATTTCGGCAAAAGTAAAATACGGTCCGTTGTGTCTAGCTTGCGCTCGTTCAACCCTCCTCCTCCTCCCCCCCAGACTCTTCATCCTCTCCTCCCTGGAGTCACCGTTCTACTACCCTTTGTCTTCCTCATGGCTGGCTCATCCGATCGAGGGTCATGGTTGGAACCAATACTTCAAAATATGTGTAAACCAGCTGGTTTCAAGATTCTGCTGTAAAAAACGGCCGTTTTTTTGCACCACATTAAAATTACCACTTTTTGGCGTTTTAAAACGTTTTAAACGACCGAAAAATACGATAGCGTATTATACGCCAGAATTTCAATCTTTCGGTCGTTTTTTTGCACCTTGCCGCCCGCTCTGCTGACGACCACTTCCCCCTGCTGATGACCGCTCCCCCTGCTGATGACCGCTCCCCCTTCAACATAAGCGATGCCAGGCAGACATTTCCTATGTAGCTCCCCTCATGCACACAGTGGTCTCTAGCCCAACCAGCCCTGCACCTGCTGCTCTCCACCTGCAAGGCACGAGCTCACACTCCCATTCTCCAACTCTCTGTGGCATGCAAGTTGAGCCGTGCACAACCACCACTCCATGCCTCACTCCTCCGCATGCATGCCTCCCCTCAATCTAGCACCCCTGCCCTCCACGCCTCTCCTCAGTCTCCCCTAGACAGTCTCAGTCAACTCCTCCCTCACCTCACCTCCCTTTCCATCATCACTCCCTGCCACCCTACCCGCCTATCCGCCTGTGCACAGCATCATTCTCAAGGAAGTCCCCGTCTCCAGTCTTGAGAATTCTCAACTTGGTGAGGGCAGTCAGCTGCTGCAGCCCATCATCCGTGACTGACGTGCCATTTAACCAAAGATACGCAAGCCCTATTAGCCTCCCTACAGCACCCAGCAAGGCACAGCACTTTCAGAGAGGAGAGGCAAGTCAACTGCGCCAGACCAGCATCAGTCACCTTGGTCTCAAAGAGATGGAGCTCCTTCAGACTGGTCAAGGACCCAATGCCTTCGAAAGCATTGTCAGGGACATGAGTACTCATGAGGTTTAGCGTCTCCAGCTGTGGCAGCCTGTAGAGGTGCTTGATGCCCTCTGCACTGAAGCCTGAGCTAGATTCCAAGTCAATGCCCTTGAGACGTGTCATGGTGGACACATGCCCGAGCATGGCATCCGAGACGCCGTCGCAACTCTCCAGACTCAGTTCCGCTCGTCGTGATGCAGACTTGATTTGCTGGAGATGATGGATGAAGAGGGCATGGATGAAGTGAGAATGGGTAGAGAGGGCATGGATGGAGAGGTCATGGATGGAGAGGGCATGGATGGAGAGGTCATGGATGGAGAGGGCATGGGTCGAGAGGGCATGGGTCGAGAGGGCATGGGTCGAGAGGGCATGGGTCGAGAGGGCATGGGTCGAGAGGGCATGGGTCGAGAGGGCATGGGTCGAGAGGGCATGGGTGGAGGGGGCATGGATGGCTCACTCAACACACACCTTCCATGCCATCTTCTGATCGCCTTTACTCTGCTTGATTTGCAGCGCAACATTGAGTTTCAGGTTTCGTTTCTTTGGCCCTTCCTTGGAGGCCGCCAGGTCCTCCGTGGCATGCAGTTGATTCAACTCCTGCACCTCCCTCCTCCTTTCCTCCTCCCGTGCAACATCCGCTGTGATTTCTTGCTTTCTCTTTCTGCTCTTCCCTTTCAGCCCTGTTCCATCCAATGACCTACTACTCTCAGCCACTTTCTCTGCCGTAGCGTGCTCGTGTTTCGCCAACTCCCCCTTCACCACTGCCAATTCCCCTTTAACCACTATTAACTCCCCCTTAATCGCTGTAAACTCCCCCTTCACCGCAGCCAACTCCCCCTTCACTGCTGTCAACATGTGCCGCAGCTCATCCACCTCCTCCTTGTGTGCAGCCAGCTCCTCTCTCACTGCTGCCAGCACCGCCTCTTTGATTGACTCATTTACTGCACTCGTCACTCCCTCAGCAGCCATAGCATCCACACACTCCCTCAAACGACCCTCTTTGATTTGCTGATCCCCCTGCGTTCAACTGTTATTTTCACTGCGGACTGGCGAAAGAAGACGCACGCAGACTAGGTAGGGCAGGGTTGGGCATATCATGAGAGAAAACAGAAGCGTAAGAAGAAAAGAGGGAGAAGGCGCACGGTGCGTGCACGCGCAAATTAGACTAATCGCGTGGGCGTGATGGATGAGGCAGTGATGTGAGTACGAGAGGAGCAGAGGGGGGAGACTTAAGGAGAAGATGTGAGGGAAGAATTGCGTGAGATGAGAACAGGCGAACAGAAGAAGCAGCAAGCGCATGTCGGGATGGAGCAGTGAGAGGGAAAGCATGTCCATACTCATGCGTTCGGCAAAAACCAGGGGAGGCCAAGAGGTGAAAGTGAAGATAAGATGTTAGGACGAGAAAGAAATGCCAGCAGGGACTGTGAAAAGGGAGCACCGCAAAGATTGCAGCAAGGCGGAAATGAATGCAGTGGGTGAAGGGTGGGGAGCTGCAGAGACTGCATAGGACGGTTCACATTGGAGAGGCACACAGAGGGCTGACTGGTGCACAGAGGGCTGGTGCACAGAGGGCTGGTGCACATAGGGCGTAGTGTCAGCCACATAAAGTGAGGTGGACGAGCAGAGCAGCAAGAGTGACGTGACCAACGTACAATGTAAGAGAGAGTTCTCACTCTGCTCCTTACCTCAGTCAAGTGGGTGAGTGAGGGAAGCCGAAGCGAGCACACAAGGAGAGAATTTGCGCTGAGAGTACAGGGCAAGGGAGAAAAAAACTGGAAGTAAACGCAATATTATGAATGAGTGAGCAAAGCGCTGGGCGGTGGCTTGGCTGCTTAAGGTGCTCTTTGAGCCGATGGAAGATGCCTGAAATCGACTTGCAGGGTGGCTTTAAATTCTTCTCAGCTCTCAGCGAGATGGTCAGCCTGAGACGACGGGGCTGATCGGAAAGCAGTGCGCCGCAGGTCGCGCTGGTAGTTTTCTACTACACAGTTTCCAAGTCAGGTTCGATGCATTCAACACCTCTCTTTTTCATAGCTCCCTTTGAGATTTCTCAGCCAGAGACGATGCATTTAACACCTCTCGTTTCATAGCTCCCCTCCGTTGGCTGAGGTTCGCAAGGAGCGCGGTACATGCCAGATCCCTTGACCCGGTGAGTCACACCCGGGAAGAGGTCGAGACGGGTGGCCCGCGGTTCACTCACCAGCTCGATCCAATACAGGCTAGGTCACCAGCGAGCTAGGTGAGAACAACCTAAGTAGCTCAGAACCTAGATTGGTCACCAGCTAGGCACATCACGTGTTAGCGCAGTATAGTCTAAGCCAGTGAAGAATTGAATCAGTTCTAGGCAAGGCTACTCACTGGATAAGTTACTCATTGGTTATGTCACTCATTGGCTGGCTGGACTGGATCACTCTTTGGCTATGTCACTCACTGGCTACTTCAGTCGATTGTAGGCGAGCTCTCCCGCGAGCTAGGTCAAACACGCAATAGGTCAGTTGAAGGCTACGACAGTCCTAAGGTAGATCAATCACCGGCTGAGACCATCACAAGCAACGCTACATAGAGGTTTGGTCACTTACAGACTAGGTCAGACACAAGCTAGGTCACTCACTCACAAGGTGGCAGACACAAGTAATCGGTCAGAAATTTAGTCAGTCCACAGAGACAGGGACAGTCACAGCCTAGGCCTTTCATGGCATATGTCGGTCCCACGATAGGTCAAGCACAAGCTAGGTCTGACACAAGTGAGGCCAGCCAGTCAGTCATAAGCTAGACGGCTCATAGCATAGCACAGGTTAGGTCAATTACGAACTAGGCCAGTCAGGCACAAGGTAGATTAGTACTCATAGGCTGGGTCACTCACAACAACCTGGGTCGGTCACATACATGCAAGGTCAACCACAGGCCAGCCGGGTTAGATTCGACCAGCGAGTCACGTTTTCCCAATTCAATTGTGTCGAGTGGAGTCAGTCCAATATTCTACTTGAACCGAAACGAGTATTGCATTGCCTGAATGGAACTGAGTCAGCAATGTCTCACCAAGTTGGTGACTCGACGAGATGCAGATAGCTCGTCACTAGTCGAGTAGGTTGTCGCAACCCAAGCACTTACCTTGAATACATGTCATGCCACCAGCAAAGGACCCACATGTGCTCATCTATTGTGAACGAACAGCAACATTACCAGGTCGAGTGAGGGCCGACTCGACCTGACAGTTGGCTCTTGATCGACCCGAGGTTGACTCGACTCGACCCATCCCTGTGCACATGTCTAGGCTGCCAGCCACAAGCTAGGTCAGCCATGAGATAGGTCAATCACCAGGTATGTCAGCGACAGCCTAGGTCAGACAAGCTAGGTCAGACAAGCTAGGTCAGACAAGCTAGGTCAGACAGGCTAGGTCAGACAAGCTAGGTCAGACAGGTTAGGTCAGACAAGCTAGGTCAATCACGGGCAAGATCAGTCACAAGTTGTGTCAGTCACCACCAAGGTTGGTCACAAGCTGGGGTGGGTCACAGGCTAGGTCGGCCAGATCCTGGGTAAGTGACAGCGTGAGTGTACTAACCAGGGCGAGTGAACACAGCATGGGAAGGGGCCGCGGCACCAATGCTACGAGGGGCAAGCAAGCGTCGGGGCTTTGCTAGTTTCTAGGCAATGTGCATAATTCGCCACGGATTTGGTATGTGACCAAAAGCTGCACATTGGACCCTCTGACAGGATTACGAGCACCATGCTTCGTAGGCTGTGAGCCTTATGCTTGCAACGCGGATGGCCGACCGGGGTGGGGGGCTTACCTCTAATTACGGTTTCTGAGACTGTCGTTTTCGTAAGGCTCTCGAAGTGACTCAGCAGCGGCGCGGGTGAGTCGAGCTGCAGTGCGTGGTGCGTAATGGCGAGGTTTAGCGACTCCGATCGTGTCGCGAGTGACTCCCTGCAAAGTGACGAGACGGAGAAAAGGGACGGGACGACACGACGTGCGCGCGAAAGAACGAATGGGCGAGGGAACGGTGCCGCCGTTCGTACTGGTTCCGTGGAGGCGAGTCGAGGCACCTCTTTCTTGCGATGGAGGTGCGCTCCTACGATCTAGCTGTTTGTGCAGAACGGCTTCTAACAATGTCGAGGTTCTGCTAGTACCGCAAACCAGAGAACTGGGCAGGTTGGGTTTGGAGGGCGAAATCGGCACGAAGGAATAGCGATCGTCAAATGTAACACGGTGTTACATCCAAAAATGAATTCGTCTGCAAGAGCTGGTTTCAGCTTGTTCCATCGATGATCGCCAATGTTCGAAAAGGCATCGTGACTTCGTGTCCGTCTGAGAGGAGGTTGAGCCTCAGTCACACGAGGATTGGGCATTTCCCTGAAACGCGTTCTATTGCGAGAAGCGGTCAGATCTGACCAGTCAGTCAGAGGAGGGGCCGTCAATCACATGCGTGCCCGTCAGATACATGTCACACCCACTCGAAATCCATTATATATCGTTCGAGATTGACCCCGTCAGCCGGGAAAGAGGTCAACGTCAGTCACATGGGGTGTAGTCCTGGAACACGTTCCAAGCCGTCAAACCTCATTGGCCACACCAAATCCACCTAAGATTTAAGTCGAAGCCACATCAGCTGGATAGGATCGCGTTCTCCCAGGAATGACTTCCGCAGCCGTCGGCCACGGCGAAAGCACTCGCGCTCGTCACGGGCACCGTGCGCGTCAATGCGCCGCCGCACACCAGGCGGATTCGCGGAGTCGCCAGACGATGAGTGAGGTCGCACTTACATTTCACCGCTAGTATCGTGGCTTGTCGATGCCATTTAAGCATGCTATGATGGGCCGTAGCCCATACCCACTTCACCGCCTCGTCTGTTCCTACTACCAGCATCACAGCCTGCGATTTTCTCTCTATACCTACCACTTCTCTCCCCGACTAGTGCATTCCGACATTCTCCCTAGCGGCGTCACTGTAGCAGCAATCTTCCCACGGCGCCTCTCGCGGCACGCCCAGCAAACTAAGCAGCTCGACCCTGTAACTCAAGTCGAGCCACCAGCGCCTGCTCCAAACCCTAAGGGCGAAGAGTCAGTGGCGTCCGCTTAAAGTTTGCAGCATGGGGAAGAGCAAGGCCGTTCTTGCGCTGCTCGCCATCATGGTCGTCATCGCTGGTACGCCGCATCATCTTGCGCGCTCATTCCGCCCATCTGCTCGCACGTTTCAATGCACCTCACACGTTCATGCACCTCACACGTTCAATGCACCTCACACCTCACACGTTCATGCACCTCACACGTTCAATGCACCTCACACGTTCAATGCACCTCAAACGTTCAATGCACCTCAGACGTTCAATATGCACCTCACACCAAGATGGGCGCTAGTCGCATTCGCACGGCAAACACGATTCCATCCATGGACGACACTGACTGTGCACCTTCGCGTTTCACGTGCTCCCATCATCCCTGCAGCGAGTCCCCTGTGGGCGTCGCAGGCAGCAGCCGCAACATTGGAGGTGGCGAGTGTGACCACAACTACTGCCAGCAACACCACAGCTCCTGCCAGCAACACCACAGCTCCTGCCAGCAAGACCACAGCTCCTGCCAGCAACACCACAGCTCCTTCTGAGTACCCCGACGCAGAGAGTTTAAACAGTAAGCCCCAATGCGGTTGTTCGCCATCCGTTCTTGCCAAAACCGATCTGGCTCCCACGCGAGGGGGCGACGTTGGGGCTGGCATCGCTTGTGCCCCTGGGAAGCACCATTGCCTGATCAAAGCGTTTCAAAGCATTCCTCCCCTACGGATCCCCCAATGGTATCCTCCTTGCTGCTCCAGTGCTTGCCCTCCTCTGCCTGCTTCTTGTGTCTGTCCCCACCCAGCGGGCGTGTGTAACAGGGACAGATTCAACCCATGTTTGGGGGGCACATGCATCCACCGCGGCACCATGGGCAGGAGCTGCGTCTGCCTACCCAACCACCGCTCTCAGGGTAGCTACTGTGGTAAGCTCTCCCTCTGTTCTCAACACCCTGCAATTGTCTATAATGCAGTCACTTGTTCACACATTGAAACTCAAGGTGTGTGGTTTCTTAGATCAAATGTGTTTTCCCCTATGCATCACGTACGTGGCATGTTCACCGTTCCTGTTGAGCGTGTGCAGATCAGAACTGGGAGGCCGTTTCGTCCATCACAGTCACAGGCAGCGACTGGAGGTGCAAGGACGTGTACACCGTGTATGGCCTCACGCTGCAGCAGTTCACCGCCATGAACGTGGTGAGCCCTGCAAGCCTGTGTGCCTAAATTGACCATCCCTATTTATTATTGTTTCTGTACGCCCTCCGCCTCTCACCTCTCCCTCTCTCGCCCTCTCTCTCTCACCCTCTGCTCCACTGTCTCCCTCTCCCTCACCCGCTTCCTCTCTCACTGCCCCTTCCACCCCAGGGTATTGACTGCTCTGCTCTCCTTCCTCAGGGTCGCAAGCTCGTGGTGAAAGAGCTGCTGCCAGCTTGCTCTGCCTTCTACTACGTCCAGCCGGTGAGTTTCACACGTTGCTTCCGCTATGGGAGCATCCCATGCATCACGTTTGGATAGCGGGGATGTTACCAGTGCCACCATGTGCTGACATGTGCTGTGCTTCCTCTTCTCCCTTCACGCTCCCCCTGACCATCCTTCGCCCAAGCAGCAGTAGGAACACCACATGCCACGCGGTCCTTTTTGTACCTTAGCGTTCCGCTACCACCGTGTTGCTGCATCTTCCTTCACCCCCTTCAACCACCTCTTTTCTTCTCAACCCCCCCCCTTACCATTTTCCACTTCCCTTTGCTTCCACAGGCCGACACATGCTCGTCCGTGGCTCAGTTTCTCAGCATCACCGAGGAAAGCCTGCAGCAGCTCAACCCCAGCGTTAGCTGCTCTTCTCGCCTCCCCGCGTTCCACTCTCTCTGTGTGGAGCGCAACCCAGCCAAAGCCAGGCCGACATGTGCCAATAAGATACGGATTGGCCGAGTGGTGGACTTCAAGCAGGTGGCGGCATCCAACGGAGCCACCATGGTGGACCTCTGCAGGCTCAACCCCTGGATCTCCTTCCGCGATTCCCCGCGCGACATTCATATTGTAAGTTGAAGGCAAATGACTGAGTAGTTGCTGGTTGTGCATTACTGGTGGATACATATTCTATCTGTGAGTCGATATATTCTGTAACTATGATTGAAGCATCCCCTCATCTACACGCGTGCAGCATGCTTCATCGCTTCTTATGATTCCAGTCTTTGATTCCTGTGTGTTTTATTGTAACTGTTGCATCTTCTATTGCAGCTTTGTGTGAGTGCCCAATACGCTACACCTCCTCCCGGCGACACCACATCTCCTGCCAGCAACACCACAGCTCCTGCCACCAACACCACAGCTTCTGCCAGCAACACCACAGCTCCTGCCAGCAACACCACAGCTCCTGCCAGCAACACCACAGCTCCTGCCAGCAACACCACAGCTCCTGCCAGCAACACCACGGCTCCTGCCAGCAACACCACGGCTCCTGCCAGCAACACCACAGCTCCTGCCAGCAACACCACAGCTCCTGCCAGCAACACCACAGCTCCTGCCGGCAACACCACAGCTCCTGCCAGCAACACCACAGCTCCTGTCAGCAACACCACAGCTCCCGCCAGCAACACCACAGCTCCTGCCAGCAACACCACAGCTCCTTCTGAGTACCCAGACGCAGAGAGTTCTATCAGTAAGCCTCATTGCTGAAGTTGTTCGCCTTCCCATCATCCTTTCCCGATCTGGTTCCCAAGCGAAGGGGTTGTTTTGGAGAGCTGGCATCGCGTGTGCCCCTGGGAAGCACCATTGCCTGATCAAAGCATTTCAGTATTTGCAGCAGCGATGCTCCTCGTCTTCTCTACCCTTTCCTTCCTGCCCCACGGATCCCCCTTGCGACTCCAGTGCTCTCCATCCTCTGCTTCTTGTGTGTGTCCCCCACCAGCGGGCGTGTGTGGCTACGACAGAGTCAGTGGGTGTTTGGGGGGCACGTGCATCCACCGTGGCACCCAGGACAGCACCTGCGTCTGTCTGCCCAACCACCCCTTGAAAGAATACAGCTGTGGTTACTCTCAGTGCTACTCCTGTGGTAAGCCCTCGTGATTACAAGTGTGTTAACCCCTCATAGATACAACTGTGGAAAGCTCGCTCTCTGCTGCCAACGCCTCACACACTAGTGGATGCTATGCTGCGAGCACTTCACACGTAGAAACTTAAGCTGTGTGTTCGTGGACCTAATGTGCTGTGTTGTTGTCATTAATGGTTGGCCTACGTACGTGGCATTCCCATCATTCCCGTTGAACGTGTGCAGATCAGAACTGGGCGGCCGTTTCATCCATCAAAGTCGCAGCCAGCAACTGGAGGTGCAAGGACGTGTACACCGTGTATGGCCTCACGCTGCAGCAGTTCACTCACATGAATCATGTAATCTCTGACACATGCTGCGCCACACCATTGCCACAAGCATGTGTGCGTTATTTTAGCACGTTGCACCGTTCCTATTTCTGCGCCATATCTCCCTTCCACCCTCTTTCACCCTCTCTTGCGCTCTTACCCTTTCTCTCTTTCCACCTCACCTGCTGCTCACCCTCTCCCTCTCTCACTGCCCCTTCCTCTCCAGGGTATCAACTGCTCCGCTCTCCTTCCTCAGGGTCGCGACCTCGTGGTGAAAGAGCTGCTGCCAGCTTGCTCTGCCTTCTACTACGTCCAGCCGGTGAGTCTCACATTTTGAGTTGAGTCTGCTTGGGGAGCATCCCATGCATCACGCATGGATAGTGGGGAAGGTACCACTGCCACCATGTGCTGACATGTGCTGTTCTTTCTCTTCACCCTTCACTCTTCGCCTGACCATCTTTTTTCCAAGCAGCAGTAAGACCACGTGACACTCGGTCCTCTTTGCACCATAACGTTCCCAGTATTCCACAACCCATGTGTTGCTGCATCTTCCTTCACCCCCTTTGACCACCTTCCACTTTCCTTTCCCCCCCACAGAATGACACATGCTCATCTGTGGCTCAGTTTCTCAGCATCACCAAGGAAAGCCTGCAGCAGCTCAACCCCGGTGTTAGCTGCTCCTCTCGCCTGCTTGCGTTCCGCTCTCTCTGTGTGGAGCGCAACCCAGCCAAAGCCAAGCCGAGCTGTGAGAATACGATAAAGATTGGTCGAGTGGTGGACTTCCAGCAGGTGGCGGCATCCAATGGAGCCACCATGGTGGACCTCTGCAGGCTCAACCCCTGGATCTCCTTCCGCGATTCCCTGCGCAACATTGATATTGTATGTTTTTCCCACATTTATAGCTTCTCTGATGTTAGGGGTGTACTTCAATGAGCTCACGACATGTGTTCTAGCAATCATTTTCTCTAATGTTTCCCATTTGGCGCCTCCTTGATTGCAGCTTTGTGTGACTGCCTCCTACAAGTGAGCACCCTCCAGAGGTGCATGTGTCCAAGTGCAAATGGAGTCGCAGTCCGTTGCCATGGTGTTAGTATGCTGACCTCTGCAGTTGTTCCAATCACCCTTCAGAGACTTGGCTTGCTTTGGATGAACGTTTTTTGCTTTTGTCTCTAGAACTTTGTTGTATTACTTGGTGTTGTGTGTGTGAGTTTTTCTTGTAGTACATGGCTAGGAAGGAAGCTGTTATTTCATGAGTATGTTTACCTACTAGTTAATGTAGAAGAACCCTATTTTCCCATATCCACCCCCTGGGGAGCTCAAAGTTTGTTTGGCCTTTGTAGGGGATAGGGCCGGGGGTGGGGGCTTGTAATTTCATAAATGTGTAAGCCTGGGCCTTTCCTAGATGTTTTACACGGATATTAACAGTTTCACATTTACTAGACCCGCCCGAGACTAGATACTAGTCCAATTGGGGTTCTCTTGTTTGTTTTCGTGCCCACACTAACAATGCTAAGGGAGTTAGATGTCCATAAACCCACACAGGGTTGATTCTTCAAGGATCACAGTGCATGCATGCTACAGCATACCACGTCAGTCCCTACCCTACTCCTGGCCTGCCACCCACTCCTCCACTTCCTCCCCATCAAAGCGGCCAGGGGCCCACCACTCCTCCCCATCGTCGCTCCATTCGTCAGCTTCTCCCATCACCTCGTCTGCCTCATCTTCCTCCTCCAAGGATGTCGCCTCAAGCCCCTCTGCTGCAGCAGCCACCCCATCCGCCTCCCCATCAAGCCCAGGCTCAGCCTCTTCCTCCTCCTCCCCCTCGGTGGCTGCGGGCTCAGGGGCGTTTGCGAGGTCTTCGTAGAACGGGTTGGGGAGGGGACCATCCTCTGCCTCCTCGAGGACATCCTCAAACACCTCCACCTCGGCATTATCCCGCATGTGAGCGAGGATCCGATGATCCTCGCTCCCGTCTTCAGCGTTGGAGATGCCGGTGGTGAGGAATGCCTTCCTCACCAACTCCTCTGGCACATCGGCCCACGCCTCTGCAATCCATTTAAGCAAGGTTTCAGGCTGGGGCTTCTTCATGTTCCCTGTGGGGCAACACATGGGGTGTTGGTTTGCATGTCAGCAGGATCAAACGAGGACGGCCCATGGCAAGACACAAGGGACAAACCCTCACCTGCACGTGTGGTGAGGCCGATCCCCACCTCCTCGAACCAAGTGCTATAGCGGTGGCGAACCCCGCACTTGAAGCTATGGTTGATGGAGACATCGAGCGGCTGCACCAGGGGGGTGCAACCGCCAGGGATTACGACACGCTTCACCTTGAACATCTTCAGCGTCTGGCCTGTGCCTTCGGTGAGGTGGCCCCTTTACGAGTCCAGGACGAGTAGCGCCTGCTTGCGCCTTCCCTCCTCGTCCTGCACCGACTTCAAGAACGGGACGAGCACCTGGGTCGTCCAGTCCTGGATATGGCGTTCATCCATCCAGCCCTTTTCTTGGGCGCGGATGACGACACCTGCGCAAGCAACGATCTGCGTTAGTAACATTGTGATTAAGATAATGATGTTGGTAGCGGTACACATCCTACTGGCTCACCTGGTGGCACCACGATCCGTGGCACCGTCTTGCGCTTGAAGATGACGTACGGCGGGAGCTTGAGGCCGTCAGCCATCACTGCCAGCATGACAGTGACGCGCTCCTTTTCACACCCCGCCGTCCTGACATGCACTGTGCGGGCGCCTTTCATTTCGAGGATGCGTTCCACCGGCATCTCCAGGAAGAGAGGTGTCTGGTCAGCATTCACGATCATACTCGTCGGAGACCGATGGAGTACGCGCATCTGGCGGACGAATTCCCAAAAGGCTTCAACCTTTCCCTTGCAATATGCGACACACAACACAAAAGAATAAGTAGGCAATCAAGCAGACATCACTTAGCAATCGTGATTGCTTCCAACCATTAAGGCAAGGGGATAACGGTAAGAGATGGTTGCTTACTTGCTGTGAGTTTCTGCCCCATCTTGGTCTTCACGCGTTTCGCCAACGACCACCGGATGCGAAAGCGAAAGGTCCACCACGCAGACGCGCGGAAATCAGCAGCAGGCTGGCGGTGCTTCATGTACTTCAATGACCACTTACGGAGCAAGCTCAGCGGAACCGCCAACCCCTTGGCACGGTGCGCAAGGAACTGGCGGTTTACTGCCCTTTCCATCGCGGGCCACTTCGCCTTCCGTCCGCCACCATGAAGCCGGCGGCGACATCCAGCAGAGACTTCGAGGCGCTCCTTAAGCCTCTTCCACTCGCGGATCTGCTTTGGCTGCACCTTGGCGAGCCTCGCCAAGCCGCGGATGCTGAGATCTGACTGAGAATCCAGCATGGCCAGCCAATGAAGCTTCTCCTTAGCGGTAAGCGCGTGCCGGGTCCGCTTGGTCATCCTATGACGAGTTGAGGGAGGCGCGGCATCCAAGACTCTCTTCTTCATGCCTTGAGGACGACTTGACTGCGGGAAAACTGGGATAACGACTCTAGAAAGCGAGGGGTGTTGCGGGGGAGAGCCATGGGCACTAACAGTAGGATCACTACTGGATGGTGAAGACGTTGGCACAATGGGCCGAGGTGTAGCTCTAGCATGTGCCGCTCGATTAGCGGCTGTGGGACGAGGGCGCCTTAAATGTGATATCCCAGAGTCAGGAGAAGTCACCATCACTATAGATTTTGTAACGCAAATGCTAACGCTGTACTGGCCGTTGCAAGCCTTCAACGACCATCTGCGATACGGGGGAATGCACAAAGAGTCTGCCGAGCAGAAAGGAGCTTCGTGCAGAGATGAAGAAACAGTCAGAGCAGAAGGCATGGTGCGGTTGTGACGTTGACGTGCGCCACCCAAAACCGTGGGGGCCGCTCCAAGGTCTCTCGTGCAGCCCATTCTCGCGAGTCGTGCATGTTCTAGACCGCTAAGGTTGGAATGCACGATGACAAGGCAAAGAATCTTGCCATGTAACGCTAGATCAATGAAAAGCCACACCCGGATTGAATAGTGAAATACGCACATCCGCGGTCCTATCCATGATACAAAAAAATGCTGAAACACCCACAACAGCTAAGCAATCAAATACACTTAATGAAAATATGTCCATATGATAAGACCCGGGTACTATACATTTCTAAGCCTTTGATAAGACCCCCACCCCCTTTTTTTCTGAATTTTCCATAAGACCCTAGGGTCTTATGTCCGGGAGAATACGGTAATAAGTGCCGGAACTCATCATGTGAGGGGGGCATCTAAACGGGGGATCTTGTCAAAAGTTATAATACGATAGCTTGCTTGCTGTAGTGAGTACCAACCCATTCTAAGGTTGGTACCGAATATGTACCACTACTCATCCTGCTAGTGAACTCATTTCCGCTTGCACATCTTGAGGTGGTATCATCCGCTAGGTCGTTTCTGGGAACATCGGGAATTGTCGGGGTTCCGCAATAAGCTAGGAAACCACTAGCTGGTGAGTGGTTTTCGGCTCCAGACAATTACCTGGATTTGGCGGTTGTTTGCTAGGCTAGTGGCATCTAGCCGCAGATTGGTTTTCGAGTGGGCGAATGACCGCCTGCCAAACCTGTTCAGATGGTCTGGAAACGTTCGGCGAACATGGCGAGGACACCTGGCGGAAACACATTGGATGCGGAAAAAAAATTCTTTGGTTGCGCACTTTCATTTTGTTGAATGTCGCGACATTGTCGAGAACATCGAAACCTACACCTAAAAAATGGCAATGCTATCCTACAATCTTGATATGTTTGATCTGTGACAGTACCGCAACAAGATTTATTATTGATATCCACACTTGCAGTAAAATTTGCTAGAGTAACAAATGAAGCATTACACTTATTGGCGTAGACAAATGAAGCATTACAATTGTTACTTTGTAAATATACATCTAGCAGGAATTTCCCGAAATATATTTACGGCAAGTAATTTGATTCAAAATCTTCAGCAATACAATTGACCCGTGAGAAGCAAAAATAAACACTGATATGCACAATATTTCAAAAAAATCAAGACAAATAAACGCAACGCAAAACCCAGCCAACAGAACTAGTACTAAACTACTACTAGTACTAAACTGCTTCGAACTAAACACTAAACTAGTAAATAAGCATCAACGCGAGCACGGGATTGAGGGCCGATTCCAGAGATGCAGGCTGCAGAACATTTAAAGAAACGCCAACAGAACAAAAGTAGAGAATAATGCAGGAAATGGTTTGCTTACCAGAGACATGCTAACAACAACAGAACACCATTAGTAGTCTGCCAACAGCAGAACACCATCTTCGATCTGCCACATGGAAAAATGTCAGAACATGTAGCTTATACATTTGTGTAGGCTCTAGTGGGGTAGCCCATATGGGGTACAACCCAATTAGGGTTAGTACTTGTACCCAACTCTTTCATAGTTGAATCATTCTCGTTTCAATTCTCACATGGTATCGAGCAGGTTCCCTCGTGGGAACTATTCCTAAGGCCCTACTACTGCTTCCGCTGCTACTCGATCTGTCGCACGCCCCGCGGCGTGCGACCTATTTTCATCTCGCCGCGCGCCAACGGCGATTTTCTTTCTGGCGCGCGCCCCGAGGCGCGCGACCCCGCCTCTCTCGTCGCGCCCTCGCCCCTTGTCGCGGCCCCGCCCTACGTCGCGGCCCCGCCCTACGTCGCGGCCCCGCCCCTCGTCGCGGCCCCGCCACCTCTCGTCGCGGCCCCACCATCTCTCGTCGCGGCCCCGCCACTCTCGTCGCGGCCCCGCCCTTTGTTGCGGCCCCTGCCGCCCTTTGTCGCGGCCCCTGCCGCCCTTCGTCGCGGCCCCTGCCGCCCCTCGTCGCGGCCCCTGCCGCCATTCTCCACCGCGGCCCCGCCACCTCCCTTGCGGCCCCGCAGCCCTGCACCGACCCGGCCCCGCCTCTGCTGGCCCCGTCGCCTGCCCCTGCGGCCTCGGCGCCGCCTCTGCTGGCCCCGTCGCCGCTCCACCCGGCCCCGCCGCCGTCCCCAGGCGTCACCACCGAGCCGCCGGCGCCGCCGAGCTAGTGCCGAGTCACCCGAGCCGCCCGAGCCGCCCGAGCCCCCCGAGCCGCCCGAGCCACCCGAGCCGCCCGACCCGCCCGAGCCGCAGCGCCACCTCAGCCGCCCGAGCCGCCGGGTCGCCGAGCTGCAGTTGCTGCCGGGCAGCCGTAGCCGCCGAGCCGCCCGAGTCGCCCGAGCAGCCGAGCCGCCCGAGTCGCCCGAGCCGCCGAGCCGCAGTTGCTGCAGTGCTGCCGTGCCGCCGAGTCGCCGAGTCGTCGAGCCTGCTCTTCCCACCACTGGTGAGCCCCTGCCTTACTAGCGCGCTGCCTACTGCTTGCTTGGCTGCCTGCCTTACTGCTGCTACTCCTGCTCCTGCTTCTACTGGCGGCGGCCAGATGCAGCTCCAGCGAGGCCCACGTGCGTCTCTCACGCCCCAGCAGCTTCGTGAATGGTACACTCAGAGTAGAGGGTCTCTCAGTTTTGTTCGCTGCTCTTACGTGATTCGCACTGGTGCTCGGACTGGTCAGCCTTGTGGGACGCCTAGTCACACACCGTCCCGCTGCTTCGCCCGTCTGAGCGACGCCTGGCGTACCGAGTTTGGCGACGAGGCTGAGCTCCCCGACTAGGTGGAGCTGCTTAGGCAGAGGGTAGATATATTTGCTCTTGACTATGATGCTATTCTCACTGCCATGTATGCATTGCCTACTAGTGCTGACCGTGCCGGTCACCTGTGCGTACCGCCTGACCCGGGTATAGAGCCTGCTGCTCTAGCTGCTGGTGCGGCTGCTGCTCAGGGTGCTAGTGTGTCTCCTGCTCCAGGTACTGGTGCGGCTGCTGCTCAGGGTGCTAGTGTGTCTCCTGCTCCAGGTACAGGTGCGGCTGCTGCTCTAGGTGCTAGTGAGTCTGCTTCCTCAGGTGCGGGTGAGTCTGCTCTCTCAGGTACCGCGTCGGCTCCGGCCTCTCACACCTTCACCCTTGACTCGGGGGCTTCCCGCTCCTTCTTTCGAGACTGCACCACACTCACGCCGCTTGGTCGGCCAGTTGCAGTCTCTCTGGCAGACCCCTCTGGGGAACCTGTCCTTGCTCACTTCTCCACTGTCCTCCCGTGTCCGGCGGCCCCCTCTGGCACCCTATCTGGTCTTTACCTCCCCTCGTTCTCGACGAACTTGGTGAGTGGTGCTGACCTGCAGGATGCGGGGGTTCACCAGTTCACTCCTGCGAGTCAGCGGGTGACCCACTGCACAGACGCTCGGACAGGCCGACACCTGGCCACGTTTACTCGTCGGCCGGGGTCGAGCCTGTACACACTGACTACTGCGTCTCCTCCAGTTGCTGAGCCTGGTAGGGTAGCTGCGTCGGGTCAGGTGTTTGCTGCAGCGTCCAGGTCTGGTCCTGAGTCTGCCCCCTGTTCGTGTCGTCTCCTGTCTCACGAGACTCTCCTCTGGCACCACCGCCTTGGTCACCCCTCTCTGCTTCGGCTCAGAGGCATGGCCTCTCGTCTTCTTGTTTCTGGTCTCCCCAGGTCCCTCCCTCCCCTTCCTCAGGGCCCTGGCCCTACCTGTGTCCCCTGTGTCGAGGGGCGCCAGCGTGCTGCCCCTCACTCCTCCCAGTTTCCTCCGACTTAGGCCCTGTTGCAGACGCTTTACATGGACGTGTGGGGCTCAGCCCGCGTCCGTGGACAGGGTCACGAGCGCTACTTCCTGCTAGTTGTTGACGACTACTCGCGTTACACCGCAGTCTTCCCCTTGCGCAGCAAGGGTGATGTCACTGAGGTGCTGATCGACTGGATCCGCGCAGCTCGTCTCCAGCTCAGGCAGAGCTTTGGCTCGGACTTTCCTGTTCTGCGTCTGCACTCGGACAGAGGCGGAGAGTTTTCCTCTGGCCTTCTGAGAGCCTACTGTCGCGCACGGGGCATCCGTCAGACCTTCACGCTTCCGGAATCTCCGCAGCAAAATGGGATTGCTGAGCGCCGCATTGGCATGATCATGGACGTCGCTCGTACGTCTATGATGCATGCGGCTGCCCCCCATTTTCTGTGGCCGTTTGCGGTCAGGTATGCGGCGCATCAGATCAACCTTCACCCCAGGGTCTCCAGGCCGGAGACCTCCCCAGCCTTGCTGTGGACGGGGAAGGTTGGCGATGCGTCGGCGTTCCGGGTCTGGGGATCTCGGGCGTTTGTCCGCGACTTGTCTGCGGACAAGCTGTCCCCTCGTGCTGCTCCTTGCGTCTTCCTGGGGTTCCCCCCTTACGCGCCTGGGTGGCAGTTCTACCACCCCACCTCTCGCCGTGTTCTGTCCTCCCAGGACGTCACGTTTGACGAGTCGGTCCCCTACTACCGCCTCTTCCCCTACCGCACTCCGTCCCTCCCCCCGCCCCCGCTCTTCCTTGTACCAGGTCCCCCCCAGGTAGACCCCCTCCCCCCTCAGGGTCCTGCCCCTTCAGGTGTGTCCCAGGTAGACGCAGTCGAGCCTGTCGAGGTCACTGGTGACTCTGGTGCTGCTGAGGGTGCTGAGCCTGGGGGTGCTGAGCCTGGGGGTGCTGAGCCTGGGGGTGCTACACTTGGGGGTGCTTTGCCTGGGGGTGCCGGGCCTGGGGGTGCTGAGCTTGGAGGTGCTCGGCCTGGAGGTTCTCCGGGTGCTTCGTCTCGCCGGGAGCCACTCTCTCCACAGGAGTTGCGCGAGTGGTTTGCCCGGCGCTGGAGCCGTGCTGCTGGTGCTGGAGGTTCTTCGGCTACTGGGGGTGCTGACCCTAGGGGTGCTGAGCCTGGGGGTGCTGAGCATGGGGGTGCTACGCCTGGGGGTGCTGAGCCTGGGGGTGCTGAGCGTGGCGGTGCTGAGCCTAGAGGTGCTCCGCCTGGAGGTTCTCCGGGTGCTTCGTCTCGCCGGGAGCCACTCTCTCCACAGGAGCTGCGCGAGTGGTTTGCCTGGCGCTGGAGCCGTGCTGCTGGTGCTGGAGGTTCGTCGGCTACTGAGGGTGCTGCTGTCGCGGGTCCCGGAGGTGCTCGTCCTGGGAGTACTGGAGCTGCTGGGCCTGCAGGTTCGACTGGAGCTGGTGCTGCTGAGGGTGTTGGCGCTGAGACTACCACTGGCGGTCCTGCTGGGGGTGCTCCTGGTGCTGCTGGAGGTTCTAGAGCTCCTGGAGGTGCTGCTGGAGCGGGTGCTCCTGCTGGAGGTACTGGTGTTGTCCCTGCTGTTTCTGGCGTCGCCACGCGGCCTCGACCGTACTTCGTTCCACTACTGCAGCAGGTTCTTGGTCTTCCACCTTCTACTGGTCTTCCCCCTCCCTTAGAGTGTCCACAGCCTGTCCCGTCATAGTTACAGTTGCAGCCTACCTCCCCTTTGCCTGCTCCTTCTCCCTACACTGGTCCTACTGGAGGTCTTGCTGAGCGTCGTGAGCCTGCGTCTCGCCCTACGTCGCCTGTCCGTGCTGCTCGCGCTAGTGGTCGTGGTTCGCGTCCGCGTCCTCCTCCTGTCCCTGGCACGCACAGGATGTCTCTGCGTCTGTCCACTGCTTCTCTGCGTGCCCCTTTGCCTTCTCCTCCTGAGTCTTCTCTTCCTACTCTTGCCGACCCGGAGTCGGACTCTCTTCGTGCTGCTAGTCCTACTGTCACGCGTCTCCTTGCTACTGTTGTCACTGGCCCTTCCTTTGAGTCCACTGCTGCGTCTGCCCTAGTTGCTGAGCTCGTCGATTTTGCTGCTCGCTGTCGCCTAGACTACTCCGCCAGTCTTGTTGCTGAGTCTGAGTCTGTCTGTCCTCCGTCCGTCGGGGGTGAGTGTGCCCTTGGCACGGACGTCCTTGAGGACAGGCAGGAGGAGTTCCAGTGTCTGGCAGCTGCTTCACCTCATCTCGTGTCCGTACTGCTTACCCCTGAGGGAGACCCGGATGCACTTGACATCCCGACTCCGCGCTCTTACGCGGAGGCGATAGAGGGTCCCTACTCCTCTCAGTGGCAGGCAGCTATGGATGCAGAGATGGCTTCCTGGAAGTCCACAGGCACCTACGTTGACGCTGTCCCCCCTCCTGGGGCGAACATTGTCAGTGGCATGTGGATTTTCAGGGTGAAGTGGCCGCCGGGTTGTCCGCTTGTCTTCAAGGCGCGTTACGTGGCTCGTGGCTTCAGTCAGCGGCAGGGAGTTGACTACTTTCAGACCTTCTCCCCCACCCCGAAGATGATCACTCTTCGGGTACTGCTGCACGTTGCTGCTCACCGTGACTACGAGCTGCACTCTCTCGACTTCAGCACTGCTTTCTTGCAGGGCAGCCTGCACGAGGAGATCTGGCTGCGCCGTCCACCTGGCTTCAATGGGTCTTTCCCTCCTGGTACCCAGTGGAGTCTCCGGCGTCCAGTCTACGGTCTCCGCCAGGCGCCACGTGAGTGGCACGACACACTGAGGACTACGCTTGCGGCTCTTGGGTTTGCTCCTTCTACTGCCGACCCGTCGCTGTTTCTACGCACCGACACCTCTCTGCCGCCGTTCTACATCCTCGTGTACGTCGACGACTTGGTCTTTGCCACAGCTGACACTGCTGGACTCGCCTACATGAAGTCTGAGCTGCAGAAGAGACACACGTGCACAGATCTGGGTGAACTGCGCAGCTACCTTGGCTTGCAGATCACCCGGGACAGAGCACGCCGCACCATTACCTTGACTCAGTCACACATGGTGCAGCAGGTCCTTCAGCGCTTCGGCTTCACGTACTCCTCGCCTCAGGCCACTCCTCTGCCTACTCGCCACTCACTCTCAGCTCTGCCTTTGGATGAGTCCGTAGAGTCGAGTGGCCCGTATCCAGAGCTTGTTGGCTGCCTCATGTACCTGATGACCTGCACACGACCTGACCTTGCATACCCTCTTAGCATTCTTGCACGCTATGTTGCTCCTGGGAGACACCGACCAGAGCACATGGCTGCAGCGAAGAGGGTGTTGCGCTACTTGTGCAGTACGTCGGACATGGGGCTAGTGCTTGGAGGGCGGAGTCCAGTGGTCATCACTGGGCACGTAGACGCTTCTTGGGCTGACGACCAGGCTACGCAGCGGTCGTCCCAGGGTTACACCTTCAGCCTTGGTTCCGGCTCTCTTTCGTGGCGGGCTACTTGCTCGTCTTCTGTTCTCGGCTCCAGTTGTGAGGCTGAGATCTACGCCGGGGCCATGGCTGCACAGGAGCTTCGCTGGCTCACCTACCTGCTGACCGACCTTGGAGAGTCGCCTCGTTCTCCTCCAGTCCTGTACGTAGACAACAAGGCCATGCTGGCCTTGTGTCGGGAGCAGAGACTGGAGCACAGAACAAAGCACATTGCTCTCCGCTACTTCCTTGCTCGTGAGCTACAGCAGCGTGGTCAGTTGCGGCTTGCGTACGTGGCCTCTGAGGCCAACACTGCTGATGTTTTCACCAAGGCACTTCCGCCTTGTGATCATCAGCGCTTCTGCACTCAGCTGGGTCTTGTCCCTGTCTTGCCTCACTTGCTCACCCCTTGACCTTGTTTGTACTGTTACATATATATATACCTGCTCATGCTTGTCTAGCCTTATATATATATGTAATCCTGCATGTGAACTGGCCTTATGGCCTTGAACTTGTGCTCGGAATATGTGGTGACTTTGTGATCCACCCTGGGCTTGCTTTGCTTTGCTTTGCTTGACTGGTCTTGTGACCCCTTGTTCTCCCCACTTTGCCTATGGGGGTGTGTCAGAACATATAGCTTATACATTTGTGTAGGCTGTAGTGGGGTAGCCCATATGGGGTACAGCCCAATTAGGGTTAGTACTTGTACCCAACTCTTTCATAGTTGAATCATTCTCGTTTCAATTCTCACAAAAAAAACAGATTAACCTGAGACCATCATAAATGGCACGGTGTCTGGAAAGGAGCAAATGTGAAAATAGAACAAAGGATGAATGAACTAGGAAGCAGATGGGTACCAATAGGATAGCCTTAAAAGGTTGTACCCCATATTGTCTACCACACTACAGCCTACACAGACTATGTCATATAAGCTTGACACACCCCCATAGGCAAACTGGGGGAGAACAAGAGGTCACAAGACCAGTCAAGAGAAGCAAAGCAAGCTCAGGGTGGATCACGAAGTCACCACGCATTCTGAGCACTAGCAAATGGCCACAACGCCAGCTAACATGCAGAGTTATATATAAAGGAGAACAAGTAGTACATTGATTACAACATAGCAAGTGTAAGCATGCATATACATGTATAAAGATCACAGTAAAAGCAAAGTCAAGAAGTAAGCAATTGAGGCCCAGTGGGCACAAGACCTAGAACAGTACAGAAACGCTGATGATCACAAGGCTGAAGTGCCTTGGTGAAGATATCAACAGTTTTGGCCTGAGTGGCCACGTAAACGAGACAAAGCTGACCACGCTGCTGCAACTCTCGAGCAAAGAAGTAGCGCAGAGCAATGTGCTTCGTTCTGTGCTCCAGTCTGTGCTCCTGACACAAGGCAAACATGGCCTTGTTGTCGACATACAGCACTGGAGGAGAACGAGGCGGCTCTCCCAGGTCGGTCAGCAGGTAGGTGAGCCAGCGAAGCTCCTGTGCAGCCATGGCCCCTGCGTAGATCTCAGCCTCACAACTAGAGTTGAGAACAGAAGATGAGCGGGTAGACCGCCACGAAACAGAGTCGGAGCCAAGGCTGAAGGTGTAACCCTGTGACGACCGCTGCGTAGCCAAGTCGTCAGCCCAGGAAGCGTCTGCGTGACCAGTGAGGACAACTCGAGCCCGTCCTCCAAGCACGAGCCCCATACCTGACGTACTGCACAAGTAACGCAACACCCTCTTAGCGGCATCCATGTGCTCCTTCCAGTGTCTCCCAGGAGCAACATAGTGTGCCAAGATGCTAAGAGGGTATGCCAGTCAGGTCGAGTGCAGGTCATCAGGTACATGAGGCAGCCCACAAGCTCTGGATATGAGCCACTTGTGAAGAAATGAGAAAGGAATGAATGAACTAGCAAGCAGGTGGGTACAAATAGGAAAACCTGATAGTGTTGTACCCCATATTGTCTACCCCACTACAGCCTATACAGACTATAGCATAGGGATGAGCAAAGGGCGAACACGAACATGTTCGTCTTCGCCCCTTGTCGAACACCCTCTTTTGCCGAACCGAACACTGTTCGGTTCGGCGAACAGTTTAGGAAAAAACAGGTGTTCGCTGTTCGCCTGTGGAGGCGTGTTCGGGCGAACCTCGAACACTGTTCGTGTTCGTCGCGGGCAAATTTCAGCAGCGGCCCGAACACGAACGTGTTCGGGCGAACATCGAACACTGTTCGGCGAACGATTTGAGCTAAAAAACAAAACCTGTTCGGTTCGCCTCGAACACCTTCGAGGCGAACCAAACAGGTGTTCGCCACCTTGCTCATCCCTACTATAGCATATGAATTAGACACACCCCCATAGGCAAAGTGGAGGAGAACAGGAGGTCACAAGACCAGTCAGGCAAAGCAAAGCAAGCTCAGGGTCGATCACAATGTCACCACACAGTCCGAGCACAAGAGCAAGGCCACAAGGCCAGTTCACATGCAAGATCATATATTAAGGTAAACAAGCAAGTGCAGGTATAGAAAGATCACAATACAAGCAAGATCAAGAAGTGAGCAAGTGAGACCAAGTAGGCACAAGACCTAGCATCGTACAAAAGCGCTGATGATCACAAGGCGGAAGTGCCTTGGTAAAGATATCAGCAGTGTTAGCCTCAGAGGCCACGTAAGCAAGGCGCAGCTGACCACGCTGCTGCAGCTCATGAGCAAGGAAGTAGCGAAGAGCAATGTGCTTTGTTCTGTGCTCCAGTCTGTGCTCCCGACACAAGGCCAGCATGGCCTTGTTGTCTACGTACAGAACTGGAGGAGAACAAGGCGGCTCTCCTAGGTCAGTCAGCAGGTAGGTGAGCCAGCATAGCTCCTGTGCAGCCATGGCCCCTGCGTAGATCTCAGCCTCACAGCTGGAGCCGAGAACAGAAGACGAGCGGGTAGACCGCCACGAAACAGAGCCGGAGCCAAGGCTGAAGGTGTAACCCTGTGACGACCGCTGCAGAGCCTGGTCGTCAGCCCAAGAAGCGTCTGCGTGACCTGTGAGGACCATTGGACATCACCCTCCAAGCACTAGCCCCATGTCCGACGTACTGCACAAGTAGCGCAACACCCTCTTCGTTGCAGCCATGTGCTCTAGTCGGTGTCTCCTAGGAGCAACATAGCGTGCCAAGATGCTAAGAGGGTATGCTAGGTCAGGTCGTGTGCAGGTCATCAGGAACATGAGGCAGCCAACAAGCTCTGGGTGCGGGCCACTCGACTCTACGGACTCATCCGAAGGCAGAGCTGAGAACGAGTGGCGAGTAGACAGAGGAGTGGCCTGAGGCGAGGAGTACGTGAAGTCTGGGATAAGGTATGAAAACAGGGGCAGGATGAGGTATGGGAGAGGTGTGGGATGAGGTGTGGAATGTGGCACGCGATAAGGTATTTGATGAGACATGTAATGAGGTGCAGTGCACAGCTGTTCCACCACTATGTCTTCCTGCTTGAGTGCACAACCATGGCTGCTCATGTAGCTCCCAAACGAACTACCAAAGCTGGAGACACTCCCAACTACAGTGCCAAATACAGATAGTCTAATCTGGAGTGCTAAACACCGACACACCAGCATCTTGGTTACGCCCATGCCTTAGACACTGCCTCCCCTGAGTCCGCCTCGCTCCACGCTATGCCACCATGTGGATGTGGCTGCTAGAAGCAGTTGAGGGGAGATAGGAGGAGGGAGTGGGGTTGGCGAAGTGCATGCAGCGTCACTCTGCTGCCAACATCAACTTTCCATTCCAACAAGGAGGAGGGGGATTGGTGGGTCAAGGGGGAGGGGGAGACAGGAGGAGGAACTGGGAGTGGGATAGAGGGGAAGGAAACAAATAAGAGGGTACGCATGAGTGTTGGCGGGCACGAGTGTCGGCGGCAGGCTTGTGAGGGTAAAGCATCAAATGAATCAAAAGACATTCAGATATGATAGTCGTGGGCATGTGTATCAGGGAAACGGGCATGTATGGGTTGAGGTGTGGGATGAGGTGTGCGATGGGATGGGGTGTGAGATGAGGTATGTGACGAGGTATGTGATGAGGTATGTGACGAGGTATGTGACGAGGTATGTGATGAGGTATGTGATGAGGTATGTGATGAGGTATGTGATGAGGTCTGTGATGAGGTATGTGATGAGGTATGTGATGAGGTATGTGATGAGGTATGTGATGAGGTATGTGATGAGGTATGTGATGAGGTATGTGATGAGGTATGTGATGAGGTATGTGATGAGGTATGTGATGAGGTATGTGATGAGGTATGTGATGAGATATGTGATGAGGTATGTGATGAGGTCACTAACATCAACAACAAGCTTGGGCAGTCACCAGTTACGGCACTGATAAGTTAGGTTAGGTCAGTCACCAGTTACTTATGGCACTTATAAGTTGGTTAGGGGAGTCACAACGGCATTTATTATAAGTTATTTAAGGCAGCCACAAATAACTTACGGCACTTATAAGTTGCTTAGGGAGGTCACAAGTTGGCGCACTCGCAAGAAAGGGCCAGAATCTTTGTCCATCAGGACTTGCGCCATGTGCTAGGTTAGTCATAGGTAGTTCGACCATAGCCTTCACCTTCCACCAGCAAGGTAGTCACTGACTAGGTTAGTCAGTGACTAGGTTAGTCATAGATAGTTCGACCATAGCCTTCACCTTCCACCAGCAAGGTCAGTCAGACCCAAGTTAGAAAACACGCTCAAGGAGCTGAACACAGTGTGAATGCGCTAGCCATTCACGCAACGCGCAGTACGCTCAACAATATGGATTACACTAGTCACAATAATCAGATTAGAACAGTCTAACTAAACCACTGCTTTCTTCACCCAATAATTCGCAAATTTGCATAAAACTAAAAAAACTTAACATTCAGATCGCCTGCTTTCTTCCCAACTACATTCTTTTACCACCTCAACCACACCTTACACAACATTTTCTGTTCAAAAAATTTGCTGCACTCATTCTCTCGCACACGTTTCTACAACCACACCAACTACCCCCCCTCCCCCACCAACCCCCCTTCCCTCCTCCCCCTACTAAACTGTGCACGTAGCCTAGCAGTATTCCTGTCAAACAAAGAAGATATTTCAGTGCTGCTAGCCATATCCCAATCCCAAACAAACATCGAATCGTCATATGATAGGAAAACAATTTTACAGGATAGATCGTTCCAAATTCGTCACAAACTAGGCCGGTTGGGGTCTAGGTCGGTCAAAGGCAAAGCCCCTCCCAAGATGGGTCAGTCGAGGCTAGCTTCCCCACAAGGTAGGTCAGCCAGGGCCTATGATAGTCACTCAGAGGCCAGGGTTGGTCACCGTCTGGGTTAGCCACAAGCTAGGTCACTCACAGATTAGGTCAATCAGAGGCTATGACAGCCGCAAGCTAGGTCATTCTCAAGTTGAATCAGTCAAAGATTCAGTCCGTCAGAGGCTATGTCATTTACAGGTCAAGGCACTCACAGGATAACACAACCGCAAACAGAGTCGCTCAGAACTTGGGCCCTGTCATGGAATAGGTTGGTCTCAAGCTTGGTCAAGCACAAGCTAGGTCTGACACAAATCAGGTCAGTCATTAGCTAGAATGGTCACAGGTTTGGTCACTTACGAACTAGGCCATTCAGGCACAAGCTAGGTTAGTAGGCATAGGCTGGCTCAGTCACGACAACCTGGGTCAGTCATACGCAATGCAAGGCTAACCACAGGCCAGCCAGGTTAGATGCGACCAGCGAGTCATGTTTTGACTCGACTTTCCCAATTCAATTGTGTTAACTGGAGTCAGTCCAACATTCTACTTGAACCAAAACGAGTATACCACCAGCAAAGGACCCACATCATGTGCTCATCTATTGTGAACGAACAGCAACATTACCAGGTCGAGTGAGGGCCGACTCGACCTGATAGTTGGCTCTTGATCGACCCGAGGTTGACTCGACTCGACTCATCCCTGTGCACATGCCTAGGCTGCCAGCCACAAGCTAGGTCAGCCATGAGATAGGTCAATCACCAGATATGTCAGTGACAGCCTAGGTCAGACAAGCTAGGTCAGACAAGCTAGGTCAGACAAGGTAGGTCAATCACGGGCAAGATCAGTCACAAGTTTGTGTCAGTCACCGCCTAGGTTGGTCACAAGCTGGGGTGGGTCACAGGGTAGGTCGGCCAGATCCTGGGTAAGTGACAGCGTGAGTGTACTAACCAGGGCGAATGAACACAGCATGGGAAGGGGCCGCGACACCAATGCTACGAGGGGCAAGCATGCGTCGGGGCTTTGCTAGTTTCTAGGAAATGTGCAGAATTCGCCACGGATTTGGTATGTGACCAAAAGCTGCACATTGGACCCTCAGACAGGATTATGAGCACCATGCTTCATAGGCTGTGAGCCTTATGCTTGCAACGCGGATGGCCGACCGGGGTGGGGGGCTTACCTCAAATTACGGTTTCTGAGACTGTCGTTTTCGTACGGCTCTCGAAGTGACTCAGCAGCGGCGCGGGTGAGTCGAGCTGCAGTGCGTGGTGCGAAATGGCGAGGTTTAGCGACTCCGATCGTGTCGCGAGGGACTCCCTGAAAAGTGACGAGACGGAGAAAAGTGTCAGGACGACACGACGTGCGCGCGAAAGAACGAATGGGCGAGGGAACGGTGCTGCCGTTCGTACTGGTTCCGTGGAGGCGAGTCGAGGCACCTCTTTCTTGCGATGGAGGTGCGCTCCTACGATCTAGCTGTTTGTGTAGAACGGCTTCTAACAATGTCGAGGTTCTGCTAGTACCGCAAACCAGAAAATCGGCACGAAGGAATAGCGATCGCCAAATGTAACACGGTGTTACATCCAAAAATGAGTTGGTCTGCAAGAGCTGGTTTCAGCTTGTTCCATTGATGATCGCCAATGTTCGAAAAGGCATCGTGACTTCGTGTCCGTCTGAGAGAAGGTTGAGCCTCAGTCACACGAGGATTGGGCATTTCCCTGAAACGCGTTCTATTGCAAGAAGCGGTCAGATCTGACCAGTCAGTCAGAGAGGAGGGACCGTCAATCACATGCGTGCCCGTGAGACACATGTCACACCCACTCGAAATCCATTATATATCGTTCGAGATTGACCCCGTCAGCCGGGAAAGAGGTCAACGTCAGTCACATGGGGTGTAGTCCTGGAACACGTTCCAAGCCGTCAAACCTCATTGGCCACACCAAATCCACCTAAGATTTAAGTCGAAGCCACATCAGCTGGATAGGATCGCGTTCTCCCAGGAATGACTTCCGCAGCCGTCGGCCACGGCGAAAGCACTCGCGCTCGTCACGGGCACCGTGCGCGTCAATGCGCCACTGCACACCACGCGGATTCGCGGAGTCGCCAGGCGATGAGTGAGGTCGCACTTACATTTCACCGCTAGTATCGTGGCTTGGCGATGCCATTTAAGCATGCTTTGATGGGCCGTAGCCCATACCCACTTCACCACCTCGTCTGTTCTTACTACCAACATCACAGCCTGCGATTTTCTCTCTATACCTACCACTTCTCTCCCCGACTAGTGCATTCCGACATTCTCCCTAGCGGCGTCACTGTAGCAGCAATCTTCCCACAGCGCCTCTCGCGGCACGCCCTGCAAACTAAGCAGCTCGACCCTGTAACTCAAGTCGAGCCACTAGCGCCTGCTCCAAACCCTAAGGGCGAAGAGTCAGAGGCGTCCGCTTAAAGTTTGCAGCATGGGGAAGAGCAAGGCCGTTCTTGCGCTGCTCGCCATCATGGTCGTCATCGCTGGTACGCCGCATCATCTTGCGCGCTCATTCCGCCCATCTGCTCGCACGTTTCCATGCACCTCACACGTTCAATGCACCTCACACGTTCAGTGCACCTTACACGTTCAATGCACCTCACACGTTCAATGCACCTCACACGTTCAATGCACCTCACACGTTCAATGCACCTCACATGTTCAATACACCTCACACGTTCAGTGCACCTTACACGTTCGTGCACCTCACACGTTCAATGCACCTCACACGTTCATGCACCTCACATGTTCAATGCACCTCACACGTTCAGTGCACCTTACACGTTCGTGCACCTCACACGTTCAATGCACCTCACACGTTCATGCACCTCACATGTTCAATGCACCTCACACGTTCATGCACCTCACACCTTCAATACACCTCACACGTTCAATGCACCTCACCTTATGCACCTCACACGTTCAATGCACCTCACACGTTCAATGCACCTCACATGTTCGTGCACCTCACACGGTCAGTGCACCTCACACGTTCATGCACCTCACACGTTCAATGCACCTCACACGTTCAATGCACCACACACGTTCAATGCACCTCACACGTTCAATGCACCTCACACGTTCGTGCACCTCACACGTTCAGTGCACCTCACACGTTCATGCACCTCACACGTTCAGTGCACCTTACACGTTCGTGCACCTCACACGTTCAATGCCCCTCACACGTTCATGCACCTCACACGTTCATGCACCTCACACCTTCAATGCACCTCACACGTTCAATGCACCTCACCTTATGCACCTCACACGTTCAATGCACCTCACACGTTCAATGCACCTCACACGTTCGTGCACCTCACACGTTCAGTGCACCTCACACGTTCATGCACCTCACACGTTCAGTGCACCTTACACGTTCGTGCACCTCACACGTTCAATGCCCCTCACACGTTCATGCACCTCACACGTTCATGCACCTCACACCTTCAATGCACCTCACACGTTCAATGCACCTCACCTTATGCACCTCACACGTTCAATGCACCTCACACGTTCAATGCACCTCACACGTTCGTGCACCTCACACGTTCAGTGCACCTCACACGTTCATGCACCTCACACGTTCAATGCACCTCACACGTTCAATGCACCTCACACGTTCAATGCACCTCACACGTTCAATGCACCTCACACGTTCAATGCACCTCACACGTTCAATGCACCTCACCTTATGCACCTCACACGTTCAATGCACCTCACACGTTCAATGCACCTCACACGTTCAATGCACCTCACCTTATGCACCTCACACGTTCAATGCACCTCACACGTTCAATGCACCTCACACGTTCGTGCACCTCACACGTTCAGTGCACCTCACACGTTCATGCACCTCACACGTTCAATGCACCTCACATGTTCAATGCACCTCATACGTTCAATGCACCTCACACGTTCAATGCACCTCACACGTTCAATGCACCTCACACGTTCAATGCACCTCACACGTTCATGCACCTCACAAGTTCAATGCACCTCACACGTTCATGCACCTCACACGTTCAATGCACCTCACACCTCACACATGCACCTCACACATTCAATGCACCTCACATGTTCAATGCACCTCAAACGTTCAATGCACCTCAGACGTTCAATATGCACCTCACACCAAGATGGGCGCTAGTCGCATTCGCACGGCAAACACGGTTCCATCCATGGACGACACTGACCGTGCACCTTCGCGTTTCACGTGCTCCCATCATCCCTGCAGCGAGTCCCCTATGGGCGTCGCAGGCAGCAGCCGCAACATTGGAGGTGGCGAGTGTGACCACAACTCCTGCCAGCAACAACACAGCTCTTGCCAGCAACACCACAACTCCTGCCAGCAACACCACAGCTCCTGCCAGCAACACCACAGTTCCTGCCAGCAAGACCACAGCTCCTGCCAGCAACATCACAACTTCTTTTGAGTACCCCGACGCAGAGAGTTTAAACAGTAAGCCCCAATGCGGTTGTTCGCCATCCGTTCTTGCCAAAACCGATCTGGCTCCCACACGAGGGAGCGACGTTGGGGCTGGCATTGCTTGTGCCCCTGGGAAGCACCATTGCCTGATCAAAGCGTTTCAAAGCATTCCTCTCCTACGGATCCCCCAATGGTATCCTCCTTGCTGCTCCAATGCTTGCCCTCCTCTGCCTGCTTCTTGTGTCTGTCCCCACCCAGCGGACATGTGTAACAGCGACAGATTCAACCCATGTTTGGGGGGCACATGCATCCACCGCGGCACCATGGGCAGGAGCTGCGTCTGCCTACCCAACCACCGCTCTCAGGGTAGCTACTGTGGTAAGCTCTCCCTCTGTTCTCAACACCCTGCAATTGTCTATAATGCAGTCACTTGTTCACACATTGAAACTCAAGGTGTGTGGTTTCTTAGATCAAAATTGTTTTCCCCAATGCATCACGTACGTGGCATGTTCACCGTTCCTGTTGAGCGTGCGTGTGCAGATCAGAACTGGGAGGCCGTTTCGTCCATCACAGTCACAGGCAGCGACTGGAGGTGCAAGGACGTGTACACCGTGTATGGCCTCACGCTGCAGCAGTTCACCGCCATGAACGTTGTGAGGATCTAGGATCGAGCTCAGAAAAGAGAATGAGAATTGAGTCGAATTGAATGATCACCTGGGTACAACACGAGGCTATATATAGGCTCGACACAAGGCCCCGTAACCAGGTGTTACGCGAAGGTTCCGCGGGCCGCGTAGCGTCCCGAACAGATCCTTACCGAATTCGGTAGAAGGCAATTCGGTGGCAACCGAAAAGGCCAGAATTCGGTGCACGCAACCTAGCTCGGTGCTATAACTATAATAAAATATAGGAAAGCACCTAGCCTAGGAAATCAAGCAATTCATGCATGCATATGATTATCCTATGCTAGAAATAGCATGATAAAGTAAAGGCAAGCAAGCATAGCTGGCATAAGCCGTCGTACTCTCACACGTCCCCCCCTCAAAGCTGGGTGGCGTGAGATACACCCTGCTTGACAAGATAGTCCTTGAGAGCATGGCGTGCGTTGCCCACATCAGCTTCTACAACCCAACTGTCCTCAGTGGGGTCGTATCCCTTCCAGCGTATCAAAAACTCGAGGGTCTTCCCGCCGCGGCGCCGATGAGAGAGAACGCGCTCAATCTTGTACTCGGGTTCATCCTGCACAAGAACAGGTGGAGGTGGCGGTAGCTGCCGTCCCTGGAACTGTTGGTTGGGGTCCTTGTAGGGTTTCAATAGCTGCACATGGAAAGCATTGTGAAGCTTCCACGTATCTGGTAAGCGCAAGCAGAATGTAACTGGTGTCACCTGTGCCTCAACGAGAAAAGGACCACAGAAGCGAGGCCGGAGTTTGGATGGGAGGTGAGACAGGTTCAAGTTTCGCGTGTCAAGAAGCACCTGATCTCCAACTGCTACTGAGTGATCTCGTCGCTGACGATCGGCATACTGCTTCTGGGAGTTCTGCATCGTGGTGAGACGTCGCTGAGTCTTTTCCCATAGCTGCTGCATGGTGGTCATGAAGTCATGTGCGGCTTGGACGTGTGCCGGTGTGGTTGGCTGCTGTGGTGTGAGTGGTTCCCGTCCGTAACACAGGAAGAAAGGAGTTTTCCCTGTGGCCGCATGTGAGGCGTTGTTGTAAGCCAACTCTTGGGTCGGTAACTGTGTGTCCCAGCGGCTGACGTCGTCCCTGCAAGCTGTGCGCAGTAACTGTTCAACCACTTGATTGAGTCGCTCTGTCTGTCCGTCAGTCTGGGGGTGGTATGCTGAAGATATTGCAAGCTTTGTCCCCAACAGTCCCATGAGCTCCTTCCTGAACTTACTGGTGAATTTTTTGTCTCTATCTGAGATGAGTGTAGCGGAGATGCCGTGGATGGTGATGACGCGGTCGAAGAAGAGGCTGAGAAAGTACGAACGAGAAGTGAAATGACTATGAATGAAGTGAGTACAAATAGGAAACCCTAATTGGGTTGTACCCCCTATGGGATACCCCACTATAGCCTACAGAAACAAGTAAGCTATAAGTTCTGACACACCCCCATAGGCAAAGTGGGGGAGAACAAGGGGTCACAAGACCGGTCAAGCAAAGCAAAGCAAAGCTCAGGGTGGATCACAAAGTCACCACGCATTCCGAGCACAAGTTCAAAGGCCACAAGGCCAGTTCACATGCAAGATCATATATAGAGATATACAAGAGCAAGAGTATATATATGCGAAAGTACAAGCAAGGTCAAGAGGAGAGCAAGTGAGGCAAGACAGGCACAAGACCCAACTGCGTGCAGCAACGCTGATGATCACAAGGCGCAAGTGCCTTGGTGAAGACATCAGCAGTGTTGGCCTCAGAGGCCACGTACGCAAGTCGCAGCTGTCCACGCTGCTGTAGCTCACGAGCAAGAAAGTAGCGAAGAGCAATGTGCTTCGTTCTGTGCTCCAGTCGCTGCTCTCGACACAAGGCCAGCATGGCCTTGTTGTCTACGTACAGGACTGGAGGAGAACGAGGCTGCTCTCCAAGGTCGGTCAGCAGGTAGGTGAGCCAGCGTAACTCCTGTGCAGCCATAGCCCCAGCGTAGATCTCAGCCTCACAACTGGAGCCGAGAACAGAAGACGAGCGGGTAGCCCGCCACGAGACAGAACCGGAACTAAGGCTGAAGGTGTAACCCTGTGACGACCGCTGCGTAGCCTGGTCGTCAGCCCAAGAAGCGTCTGCGTGCCCAGTGAGGACCACTGGACTGCGCCCTCCAAGCACTAGCCCCATGCCCGACGTACTGCACAAGTAGCGCAACACCCTCTTCGCTGCAGCCATGTGCTCTGGTCGGTGTCTCCCAGGAGCAACAAAGCGTGCGAGAATGCTAAGAGGGTATGCGAGGTCAGGTCGTGTGCAGGTCATCAGGTACATGAGGCAGCCAACAAGCTCTGCATACGGACCACTCGACTCTACGGACTCATCCGAAGGCAGAGCTGAGAGCGAGTGGCGAGTAGGCAGAGGAGTGGCCTGAGGCGAGGAGTACGTGAAGCCGAAGCGCTGAAGGACCTGCTGCACCATGTGTGAGTGAGTCAGGGTAATGGTGTGGCGTGCTCTGTCCCGGGTGATCTGCAAGCCAAGGTAGCTGCGCAGTTCACCCAGGTCAGTGCACGTGTGTCTCTTCTGCAGCTCGGACTTCACGTAGGCGAGTCCAGCAGTGTCAGCTGTGGCAAAGACCAAGTCGTCGACGTACACGAGGATGTAGAACGGCGGCAGAGAGGTGTCGGTGCGCAGAAACAGCGACGGGTCGGCAGTGGAAGGAGCAAACCCAAGTGCCGCGAGCGTAGTCCTCAGTGTGTCGTGCCACTCACGTGGCGCCTGGCGGAGACCGTAGACTGGACGCCGGAGACTCCACTGGGTACCAGGAGGGAAAGACCCAGTGAAGCCAGGTGGGCGACGCAGCCAGATCTCCTCGTGCAGGCTGCCCTGCAAGAAAGCTGTGCTGAAGTCGAGAGAGTGCAGCTCGTAGTCACGGTGAGCAGCAACGTGTAGCAGAACCCGAAGAGTGGTCATCTTCGGGGTGGGGGAGAAGGTCTGAAAGTAGTCAACCCCCTGCCGCTGACTGAAGCCACGAGCCACGTAACGCGCCTTGAAGACAGGCGGAGAACCCGGCGGCCGCTTCACCCTGAAAATCCACATGCCACTGACGATGTTCGCCCCAGGAGGGGGAACAGCGTCAACGTAGGTGCCTGTGGACTTCCAGGAAGCCATCTCTGCATCCATAGCTGCCTGCCACTGAGAGGAGTAGGGACCCTCTATCGCCTCCGCGTAAGAGCGCGGAGTCGGGATGTCTGGTGCATCCGGGTCTCCCTCAGGGGCTAGCAGTACAGACGCGAGACGAGGTGAAGCGGCGGCCAGACACTGGAACTCCTCCTGCCTGTCCTCAAGGACGTCCGTGCCAAGGGCACACTCACCCCCGACGGACGGAGGACAGGCGGACGCAGACTCAGTGACAAGACGAGCAGCGTAGTCTAGACGACAGCGCGCAGCAAAGTCGACAAGCTCAGTGACAAGGGCAGACGCAGCAGACGACTCGAAGGAGGGGTCAGTGACAGCAGTAGCCAGGAGACGCGTGACAGTAGGACTGGCAGCACGAAGAGCGTCCGACTCCGGGTCGGCAAGAGCAGGAAGAGAGGAAGCAAGAGGAGAAGGCAAAGGGGCACGCAGAGGAGCAGTGGACGGACGCAGTGACATCCGGTGCGTGCCAGGGACAGGAGGAGGACGCTGACGCGAGCCGCGACCACTAGCGCGCTCTGTACGAACAGGCGACAGAGGACGAGACGCAGGCTCACGACGCTCAGTAAGACCTCCAGTCGGACCAGCGTAGGGAGAAGGAGCAGGCAAAGGGGAGGCAGGCTGTAGCTGTGGCTGTGACCGGACAGGCTGCGGACCCTCTAAGGGAGGAGGAGGAGGTGTAAGACCAAGAACCTGCTGCAGGAGCGGAACGAAGTACGGTCGGGGCCGCGCGGCGACGCTAGAAACAGCAGGAACAGCACCAACAGCCCCGGCAGGAGCACCCACTCCAGCAGCACCTCCAGCAGCACCACCAGAAGCTCCAGAACCTCCAGCCGCAGCACCAGGAGCACTGTGAGTCGGGCCGCCAACGGCAGGCTCAGCGCCAACACCCTCAGCAGGACCAGCTCCAGGAGAACTCTCAGACTCAGCAGCTCCAGCACCCACAGTACGAGCACCGGCGGGGCGCGCAGCAGCAGTGCCCTCTGCAGCCGAAGAACCACCAGCACCAGCAGCACGCCTCCAGCGCCCGGCAAACCACTCACGCAGCTCCTGTGGGGAGAGTGGCTCCCGGCGAGACGAAGCACCCCCAGGCACAGCACCCCCGGGCTCAGCACCCCTAGACACAGCACCTCCAGGCACGGCACCCCCAGGCTCAGCACCCCCAGGCCCAGCACCCCCAGGCACAGTACCCCCAGACTCGGCACCTCCAGGCTCAGCACCCCCAGGCACAGCACCCCCAGGCTCAGCACCCCCAGGCTCAGCACCCCCAGACTCGGCACCTCCAGGCTCAGCACCCCCAGACTCCGCACCCCCAGGCTCAGCTCCCGCAGCAGCACCAGAGTCACCAGTGACCTCGACAGGCTCGACCGCGTCTACCTGGGACACACCTGAAGGGGCAGGACCCTGAGGGGGGAGGGGGACTACCGGGGGGGGACCTGGTACCAAGAAGAGCGGGGGTGGGGGGAGGGACGGAGTGCGGTAGGGGAAGAGGCGGTAGTAGGGCACCGACTCGTCGAACGTGACGTCCTGGGAGGACAGAACACGTCGAGAGGTGGGGTGGTAAAACTGCCACCCAGGGGCGTCGGGGGGGAACCCCAGGAAGACGCAGGGAGAAGCACGAGGGGACAGCTTGTCCGCAGACAGGTCGCGAACAAACGCCCGAGATCCCCAGACCCGGAACGCCGACGCATCGCCAACCTTCCCCGTCCACAGCAGGGCTGGGGAGGTCTCCGGTCAAGAGACCCTGGGGTGGAGGTTGATCTGGTGCGCAGCGTACCTGACCGCAAACGGCCACAGAAAATGGGGAGCAGCCGCATGCATCATGGACGTACGAGCGACGTCCATGACCATGCCAATGCGGCGCTCAGCAATCCCATTTTGCTGCGGTGAGTCCGGAAGCGTGAAGGTCTGACGGATGCCTCGCACACGACAGTAGGCACTCAGGAGGCCGGAGGAGAACTCTCCACCTCTGTCCGAGTGCAGACGCAAAACAGGGAAGTCAGAGCCAAAGCTCCTCCGAAGCTGGAGACGAGCTGCGCGGATCCAGTCGATCAGCACCTCAGTGACCTCACCCTTGCTGCGCAAGGGGAAGACTGTGGTGTAACGCGAGTAGTCGTCAACCACCAGCAGGAAGTAGCGCTCCTGACCCTGTCCACGGACGCGGGCTGGGCCCCACACGTCCATGTGAAGCGTCTGCAACGGGGCCTCTGTGGGAGGAAACTGGGAGGAGTGAGGGGCAGCACGCTGGCGCCCCTCCACACAGGGGACACAGGTGGGGCCTGGGCCCGGAGGAAGGGGAGGGAGAGACCGGGGAAGACCAGACACAAGGACTCACGAGGCCATGCCTCTGAGCCGAAGCAGAGAGGGGTGGCCAAGGCGGTGGTGCCAGAGGAGGGTCTCGTGAGACAGACGACGACACGAGCAGGGGGCAGACTCAGGACCAGACCTGGACGCTGCAGCAAACACCTGACCAGACGAAGGGACCCTACCAGACTCAGCACCTGGAGGAGAAGCAGTGGTCAGTGTGTACAGGCTCGACCCTGGCCGACGTGTAAACGTAGCCAGGTGGCGACCTGTATCCTCCTCCGTGCAGTGGGTCACCCGCTGACGAGCAGGGGTGAACTGGTGGACACCCGCATCCTGGAGGTCAGCACCACTCACCAAGTTCGTCGAGAACGAGGGGAGGTAGAGACCAGTCAGGGTGCCAGAGGGGGCCGCCGGACACGGAAGGACAGTGGAGAAGCGAGCCAGGACCGGCCCCCCAGAGGGGTCAGCCAGGGACACTGCAACCGGCCGACTCAGCGGCGTGAGAGTGGTGCGGTCCCTAAAGAAGGAGCGAGACGCTCCAGAGTCAAGGGTGAAGGTGTGAGAGGCCGAAGCCGACACAGTACCTGAGAGGGCAGACTCACCAGCACCAGAGAGCACAGACGCACTGGCACCTAGAGCAGCAGCCTCACTAGTACCTGACGCGGCAGTACCAATGCCCGGGTCGGGCGGGAAACACCGGTAACTGTCATCCTCATCACTACCAGTCACAGCATACATAGCAGAGAGAATAGCATCAAAGTCAAGATCATAAATAGCTACTCCAGCCCTAGACAGCTCTCCCCAGCGGGGGATCTCAGCGGCCTCCGGAAACTGCTGACGCCAGGCGTCGGTCAGGCGGCCAAAGCAGCGACGGGCTGTGTGGGCGCCTCCACACCTCTCCCCCGCACGGTCACCGGTGCGAAGAACGTAGGGGCAGGGACCAAGAGCACCACCGCGCTGACGCTGCAAGTACCACTCACGGAGCTGCTGAGGGCCGGGGACGGTGCGAGAGCGCTGCTGCTGCTGCGGCTGCTGCTGCTGCTGCTGCTGCTGCTGCTGCTGCTGCTGGCGCTGACCACCCCCAGAGCTGCTCCGCTGGGACGAGCCACTCCGACCCCCGCCTCCACCACCACCCCCGCCTCCACCGCCACCCCCGTCTCCACCGCCACCTCCCCCACCAGGACCGTCGCTCCCACCGCTCCCACCGCCTCCTCCGCTACCACCTCCGCCGCCACCTCCGCCTCCACCGCCACCACTAGTACCTCCACTCCCGCCACCCCCACTCCCCCCGCCACCCCCACCTCCTCCGCCACTGCCTCCTCTAGATCCACCCGCTCCCTTGCCCCCCTTGCCCTTGCCAGAGCGGCGTCTGCCGCTGGGGGCAGACGCCGCACCGACCGACTCAAAACCAGCGAGGTCGGCCGTAGCAGCAGAGGCGACAGAGGGCAGCAGGGGGGAAGGAGAACACCCCTCAAAGATGGGGGTGCGAGGGTCACCCCTAGAGGCCCCTACAGCGACTATACTCTTCTCAGCCGCTAGTAGGGACTCCTCAAGGAGGTCGACAGTGAGGGTGGTGGGACAGACAGAGAGAAACTGGTCCCTAACGACACGAAGGGACTCAGGAAGACGGGTGACGAGAAAGTAGAGAGTGATATACATGGGAGGAGGGTTTGCGGCGCGGAACTCAGCAGGAAGGGCAGCGCAGTAGCGAGCGTCACTAGCGCGGAGGTGGGTAACGAGGTCAGCGACAGTGGGAAAGGAAGCGAGGTCAGGGAAGAGAAACGGTAGCATGAGGCGGCTAAGGGTAGCGGAGGAAGGGGAGGAGTAGCGTGCAACTACAGCGTCGTACAAGGCCTGAGCGGTCTTGCACTGACTAAAGTGGGCACGCTCAGAGGAAGGGAGGTGGCGACGCACAGCAAGACGTGCAGCAGCATCGCGGGTCGCCCACTTGGAGCGAACGGCAGAGTCAGCATCAGCAGGCGGGGCAGGGACAGCTCCAGAGACAAAGTCAAAGAGAGAGACCTCATCTATCGCATCACACAGTAAGTACAGCTGCAGGTCTTCAATCCAGACGGCAAAGTCAATGGCCCTCCCCTCAGCGTCAAAAGTAAGAACATTGGGGGTGGCCATGGCAGCAGCTGAAAGTCTCACCGGGCTGGAAGAGTCGGGTAGGTCAGCAGCAGAGGAACACAGCTCAGGGACAGCAGCACGGCTCCTCAGGTGGCTCGCGTGGCTCAGGCGGCTCGGGCGGCTCGGGCGGCTCGGGCGGCTCGGGCGGCTCGGGCGGCTCGGGCGGCTCGGGCGGCTCGCGCGGCTTGGGTGGCGTAGGGGCTCACGGGCGGCGCGGGCTGCTGGGGCTGCTCACGTGCAGCACGGCGGGCTGCAGCAGGGCCGGTGGCGGGCTGTAGCAGGGCCGGCGGCGGGCTGTAGCAGGGCCGGCGGCGGGCTGTAGCGGGGGCCGGTGGCGGCTGTAGCAGGGCCGGTGGTGGGCTGTAGCAGGGCCGGTGGCGGGCTGTAGCAGGGGCCGGTGGCGGCTGTAGCAGGGCCGGTGGCGGGCTGTAGCAGGGGCCGGTGGCGGCTGTAGCGGGGCCGGTGGCGGGCTGTAGCAGGGGCCGGTGCGGGCTGTAGTGGGGCCGACGAGGGGCCGAAGTGGGGCCTAGGCGGGCCGGCGGGCTGTAGGCGGGGCCGACGCGGCGGGCTGTAGCAGGGGCCGGTGGCGGGCCTAAGCGGGGCCAGCGCGGGGCCGACAGGGCGTAGGTGGGGCCGGCGCGGGGCCAAAGAGGGGCCTAAGCGGGGGCCGACGGAGCCTACGCAGGGCCGACACGGGGCCGAGACGGGGCCTGGGCGGGGCCTACGCGGGGCCGACGAGGGGTACGCGGGGTCGACGAGGGGTACGCGGGGCCTACGCGGGGCCGACGAGGGGTACGCGGGGCCTACGCGGGGCCTACGTGGGGCCGACGAGGGGTACGCGGGGCCTACGCGGGGCCGACGAGGGGTACGCGGGGCCGACGAGGGGTACGCGGGGCCGACGAGGGGCCTAAGCAGGGGCCGACGAGGGGCCTAAGCGGGGCCGACGAGGGGCCTAAGCGGGGCCGACGAGGGGCCTAAGCGGGGCCGACGAGGGGCCTAAGCGGGGGCCGACGAGGGGCCTAAGCGGGAGCACGACGGAAGGGGCGACTCGGAGGGTCGCTAAAAAAATGCGCGCCTCGGGGCGCGCTTCGGTGGGCCCTAGGAACAGGCCCTAGGAAGGGACCTGCTCTGATTCCATGAGAAAGTACGAACGAGAAGTGAAATGACTATGAATGAAGTGAGTACAAATAGGAAACCCTAATTGGGTTGTACCCCCTATGGGATACCCCACTATAGCCTACAGAAACAAGTAAGCTATAAGTTCTGACAGAGGCGAGCAGTTGCTTCAGCTGTAGCTGTGGCGTTGGTCGGTATGAAGTGACCCATTTTATAGAACTTATCGATCACTACGAGGATGGAATCATGTCCCCGTGAGGTCGAAGGAAGTCCTGTGATGAAGTCGAGGCTAACGACCTGCCATGGCTGCTCCGGTACGGGTAGAGGCTGAAGTAACCCTGCTTTTTTCTACTTGCTGCTCTTCATCCGTTGGCACGTGTCGCACGAGCTGACGAACTGCTGCACGTCTGCTTCCATCCCGGGCCAGTAGTAATACTTCGCTATCCCTGCGAACGTCTTGTTGCTCCCAAAATGTCACGCGTATGGTACGTCGTGAAACTCCTCCAATAGGATATGCCGTAGCGGGGCGTAATTCGGTACCCAAATCTTTCCTGAACCCTTCCTTACAGCTAAGTCTTTCTCCCACTGTAACAGCTTCTGGTTCTGTGCTGTAGTGATTTTCTGCGTCCACGGAGTACCCATGTTGGAATAGACCCTTGAGCAGAGGGTTCATCCCGTCGAGCTGGATGCTTGCTTCATGTCCAGGGCGGCTCAATGCGTCTATTTGTTGTTTAGCCCGGGCTTGTAGACGATGTCGTAGTGGAAGTGAGTTTCCAGGAAGTCCACCCACCGCACCTGTCGTCGTGAGAGCGTCGGCTGCGACTTCAGGTATTTGAGACTGCAGTGGTCAGTATAGACTGTAGTCTTGGCTCCCTTTAGGTAACACCTCCACGCCTTGAAGGCTATGATTATTGCTAAGGCTTCCTTGTCGTGAATGGGGTAGTTTAGTTCTGCTCTGTGTAGTTTCTTACTGAGGTAGGCGATGGGCTGCAAACCGCGTCCGTGATCCTGCATCAGTATTGCTCCGACTGCTTGGTCACTAGCGTCTGCTTCCACCACGTAGTCCTTGTCTGGGTCTGGTAGGATGAGTACTGGCGCTGTAGTGAGTGTTGTCTGTAGCTGCTTCATGGCTTGCTGGTGAGGAGTATCCCACTTGTAAGGTGTATCCTTTTTCAGTAGGTCCGTCAGTGGCGCTGCTATCTCAACGTACTGCGGCACGAACCTGTTGTAGTAGTTGGCGAAGCCTAGGAACTGCTGTAACTCCTTCACGTTCTCTGGTACTTTCCACTTCTTGACGGCTTCGATCTTCCGTGGGTCCACGTGTACGCCCTCGGCACTCACCATGTGCCCGAGAAACTGCACCTTCTTCAGGGCGAAGTCGCTCTTTGACAGCTTCACGTAGAACTTGTTTTTCCGCAGGATCTCGAACACCTTCCGCAGATGCTCCACGTGCTCCTTCATGTTCTTGGAGTAGATGAGAATGTCGTCCAGGTACACCACCACGCATTCGTCCAGCAGGGGTCGTAAGATGTGATTCATCTCCGCCTGAAACGTTGCTGGTGCGTTGCAGAGTCCGAACGGCATTACCAAGTATTCGTAGGAGCCGTATCTGGTAAGGAACGCTGTCTTGTGGACGGAGTTGTCTGCCATCTTGATCTGCCAGTAACCCGATCGTAGGTCCAGTTTCGAAAATACTGTTGCTCCACGCAGTTGATCGAGTAGGTCGTCTATGCGCGGTATGGGATATTTGTTTTTGACTGTCTGTTTGTTCAGTGCGCGGTAGTCGATGCACATCCGTAGACTGCCGTCTGGTTTTGGAGTGAAGAGAACTGGTGCGCCGTAGGGAGAGGTGGATGGGCGGATCAGTTGTCTGTCCAGTAGATACTCTATCTGTTTTTTCATGTCTGTCAGTTCAGTCGGACTCAGTCGGTATGGTGCACGTGAGACGGGTTTCGCACCTGGTTCCTCCACGATCTCGTGCTCGTGGGTGCGTGCTGGAGGTACGCCTGTGGGTAGGTCGTCGGGCATTATATCCTTGTATTGCTCCAAGACCTCCTTTACTACTGCAGGGAGCTCGGAACTCGGCTTCTCCTCCTCTACTGCTGCCATGACCAGTGCTAGGTAACCCATGTTACTCTCGTTCACCGTCTGTTCGAACCGTGCCAGTGTCGTTTCAGGTACGTCCCCTGTATCCGTCCAGCTTCGCAGTGCTATCCGCTTCCCGTTGTTGTAGATGCACACCTTGCTGGTGACCCAATCGATCTCGGGGTTGAACCGCTTCACAAAATCTCGCCCCAAGATAAAATCGAATCCTTTGATGTTGGTTACTGGTAGCTTCGGCTTCCACCTCAACGCACCTATATGTAGCTGCAGTGATGCTTCGCCGTGGACAGGAAGCTTCGTACCATCCACCATGGTTGCTGAAAACTGGGTCTCTTCCGCCTTCTCTCCAATTTTCTCCAATGCTCCGTGGTCACATACCGAGTGAGATGCACCGCTGTCCACCAGTGCCTGGAGGCGTCGCCCATTGCATAACACCTCGAGGAGTAGTGGTTTCTGCTGCGCTGAGTAGCCAAAGAGGGTCTCGCTAATAGGATCATAGGGTACATCAAACTTAATACCTTCCCTTTTTCCTATACCTGGCTCAGCGCTTTCCAACTTCACCTGGGGGGTAGGAGGTTTTTTCCGAGGCTTGTATGATTTCTCCTGAGCCTGGATGTCTCCTCTAAGCCTTGGCAGCTGTGTAGGCTTCACCTGTGGGCAACGGGGAGCCTTAACACCGTGCTGCGGGGAGAGAATATTAACTCCACGAAATGCACGACCCTTTTCCACGCTCCGTGGTACTTTGCCCAACTTCTCAGGTACCTGAATAATTTCTAAAGGCTTTTTCTTGGCCTCTAAACCTCCCCTGAATTTTTTAAAGGCTTGAAAACCACGAGAAGCAATATTCTTCGTTATAGTATCTTTATAGGATACTTTCAACGAATTCTTACTTTCGTGGGTGTTCGGCTGGAGTTTCCCGGTCAGTGCAGAGTCTTTTTTCGCGGAGCCTCCATTCGCCTCGACGATTTCCCCTGATGCCGGCCGATCATGACATTTTAGATTCGCGCCATCATTTTCTCCTTTTTTCACCCGCTCCGAAGTCGCCACGTCGTCGCCTTTTCCTGCTTTCGGATCTTTACGCGATCGCCAGGTCGATCCGCGGCTACTGGCGATTCCCGTTTTTTTACTTCGGGGGTGCTCCACTGTTTCCGTCCCGGAGTGCCGCACGTGCTTTCTTCATTTTGTAGCACGACAAAAACTAATGTCCTGCTGCGCCGCAAAATTCGCATTTTGTCGGCTGCTGCTTCGCGTCGTATTTGTCGATATCCATCGGTTCGGTGAACGTGGGGGGTGCCGATCGCTCCGCGCCGAATGTACGGTTCGGCGTGAAGCGTCGTGTTTCGGGTTGACCTCGAGTCAGCGCGTCGTATCGCTCGGCAGCTCGCACAATGTCTCTGTAGCTGTTGTAATTCGCCGCAATCACCTGCCGCCGAATCTCCATTTTTAACCCTTCGGTGTACACCTGGATTTTTTCGCCTTCGGTCAGGTCGGTGATGCGGTTGAACAGTAACTCCATCTGCTGCGTGTACTGTGTTACACTACTGTATTGCTTGTGTCGGTGTATCTGCTGCCGCGCCATGTAGGTTGTATTAATTGGTTCGAAACGCTCGATTAAATCTGCCCGAAATTGCTGCCACGTTTTCTCCCCGCGGGCTACGTCGGTGTAGTAAATCCATTCGAGAGCCGGTCCACGTAACAGTGTCACTGCGAGCCGAATCCTTGCTGCGTCGTGTTGCGGGGTCGAACAGCCAATGGCCTCGAAGTAAATTTCGAGGGTGGCCACGAATCGCCGGACGTCAGATCCCTTTGCGCTTGGATCGAACGCCTCCGGGAGCCTCGGTCGTGCAGCTTCGAGGTTCGGCGACAGTGGTGTCATTGGTCCGTGAAATTTCGGTGTCGCCACTGCTGCTTGAGTTGTCGGTGCTGCAGTCGCTGCGGTCGCTGCTGCTGCGGTGGCGAACCCTGGTTGGCTTGTCAGAAAAGCCTCATGTCGACGAAGCGTCGCCTGCGTCTGCTCCATGTCGGTGCGGAGGCTCGCGATGTCGCTCGTAGTCGCGTAGTTGTCGCCTTGGCCCTCCATGCCTGACATCAACGCGTCCGAAAAATCGAATCGAGGGGGAGCGAAAAACACGGAACCGGTTTTACGTACCCGAAATCGATGTTTGAATGCGTCGCCCCCGCGGTTTTTTGAAGAATGGTTTTTAGCGGTCGAAAGAACTTGGCGTGTAAACGGGCTCTGATACCAAGTGTGGGGATCTAGGATCGAGAATAGAAAAGAGAATGAGAATTGAGTCGAATTGAATGATCACATGGGTACAACACGAGGCTATATATAGGCTCGACAGAAGGCCCCGTAACCAGGTGTTACGCGAAGGTTCCGCGGGCCGCGTAGCGTCCCGAACAGATCCTTACCAAATTCGGTAGAAGGCAATTCGGTGGCAACCGAAAAGGCCAGAATTCGGTGCACGCAACCTAGCTCGGTGCTATAACTATAATAAAATAGAGGAAAGCACCTAGCCTAGGAAATCAAGCAATTCATGCATGTATATAATTATCCTATGCTAGAAATAGCATGATAAAGTAAAGGCAAGCAAGCATAGCTGACATAAGCCGTCGTACTCTCACAAACGTGGTGAGCCCTGCAAGCCTGTGTGCCTTAATTGACCATCCCTTTTTACTATTGTTTCTGTACGCCCTCTGCCTCTCACCTCTCCCTCTCTCGCCCTCTCTCTCTCACCCTCTGCTCCACTGTCTCCCTCTCCCTCACCCGCTTCCTCTCTCACTGCCCCTTCCACTCTAGGGTATTGACTGCTCTGCTCTCCTTCCTCAGGGTCGCAAGCTCGTGGTGAAAGAGCTCCTGCCAGTTTGCTCTGCCTTCTACTACGTCCAGCCAGTGAGATTCACACGTTGCTTCTGCTATGGGAGCATCCCATGCATCACGTTTGGATAGCGGGGATGTTACCAGTGCCACCATGTGCTGACATGTGCTGTGCTTCCTCTTCTCCCTTCACGCTCCCCCTGACCATCCTTCGCCCAAGCAGCAGTAGGAACACCACGTGCCACGCGGTCCTTTTTGTACCTTAGCGTTCCGCTACCACCGTGTTGCTGCATCTTCCTTCACCCCCTTCAACCACCTCTTTTCTTCTCAACCCCCCCCCCTTACCATTTTCCACTTCCCTTTGCTTCCACAGGCCGACACATGCGCGTCCGTGGCTCAGTTTCTCAGCATCACCGAGGAAAGCCTGCAGCAGCTCAACCCCAGCGTTAGCTGCTCTTCTCGCCTCCCCGCGTTCCACTCTCTCTGTGTGGAGCGCACCCCAGCCAAAGCCAGGCCGACATGTGCCAATAAGATACGGATTGGCCGAGTGGTGGACTTCAAGCAGGTGGCGGCATCCAACGGAGCCACCATGGTGGACCTCTGCAGGCTCAACCCCTGGATCTCCTTCCGCGATTCCCCGCGCGACATTCATATTGTAAGTTTAAGGCAAATGACTGAGTAGTTGCTGGTTGCATTACTGGTGGATACATATTCTATCTGTGAGTCGATATATTCTGTAACTACGATTGAAGCATCCCCTCATCTACACGCGTGCAGCATGCTTCATCGCTTCTTATGATTCCAGTCTTTGATTCCTGTGTGTTTTATTGTAACTGTTGCATCTTCTATTGCAGCTTTGTGTGAGTGCCCAATACGCTACACCTCCTCCCGGCGACACCACATCTCCTGCCAGCAACACCATAGCTCCTGCCACCAACACCACAGCTTCTGCCAGCAACACCACAGCTCCTGCCAGCAACACCACAGCTACTGCCAGCAACACCACAGCTCCTGCCAGCAACACCACAGCTCCTGCCAGCAACACCACAGCTCCTGCCAGCAACACCACAGCTCCTGCCAGCAGCACCACAGCTCCTGCCGGCAACACCACAACTCCTGCCAGCAACACCACAGCTCCTGTCAGCAACACCACAGCTCCCGCCAGCAACACCACAGCTCCTGCCAGCAACACCACAGCTCCTTCTGAGTACCCAGACGCAGAGAGTTCTATCAGTAAGCCTCATTGCTGAAGTTGTTCGCCATCCCATCATCCTTTCCCGATCTGGTTCCCATGCGAGGGGGTTGTTTTGGAGAGCTGGCATCGCGTGTGCCCCTGGGAAGCACCATTGCCTGATCAAAGCATTTCAGTATTCGCAGCAGCGATGCTCCTCGTCTTCTCTACCCTTTCCTTCCTGCCCCACGGATCCCCCTTGCGACTCCAGTGCTCTCCATCCTCTGCTTCTTGTGTGTGTCCCCCACCAGCGGGCGTGTGTGGCTACGACATAGTCAGTGGGTGTTTGGGGGGCACGTGCATCCACCGCGGCACCCGGGACAGCACCTGCGTCTGTCTGCCCAACCACCCCTTGAAAGAATACAGCTGTGGTTACTCTCAGTGCTACACCTGTGGTAAGCCCTCGTGATTACAAGTGTGTTAACCCCTCATAGATACAACTGTGGAAAGCTCGCTCTCTGCTGCCAACGCCTCACACACTAGTGGATGCTATGCCGCGAGCACTTCGCACGTAGAAACTTAAGCTGTGTGTTCGCGGATCTAATGTGCTGTGTTGTTGTCATTAATGGTTGGCCTACGTACGTGGCATTCCCATCATTCCCGTTGAACGTGTGCAGATCAGAACTGGGCGGCTATTTCATCCATCCAAGTCGCAGCCAGCAACTGGAGGTGCAAGGACGTGTACACCGTGTATGGCCTCACGCTGCAGCAGTTCACAGACATGAATCATGTAATCTCTGACACGTGCTGCGCCACACCATTGCCACAAGCATGTGTGCGTTATTTTAGCACGTTGCACCGTTCCTATTTCTGCGCCATATCTCCCTTCCACCCTCTTTCACCCTCTCTTGCGCTCTTACCCTTTCTCTCTTTCCACCTCACATGCTGCTCACCCTCTCCCTCTCTCACTGCCCCTTCCTCTCCAGGGTATCAACTGCTCCGCTCTCCTTCCTCAGGGTCGCGACCTCGTGGTGAAAGAGCTGCTGCCAGCTTGCTCTGCCTTCTACTACGTCCAGCCGGTGAGTCTCACATTTTGAGTTGAGTCTGCTTGGGAAGCATCCCATGCATCACGCATGGATAGTGGGGAAGGTACCACTGCCACCATGTGCTGACATGTGCTGTTCTTTCTCTTCACCCTTCACTCTTCGCCTGACCATCTTTTTTCCAAGCAGCAGTAAGACCACATGATACTCGGTCCTCTTTGCACCTTAACGTTCCCAGCATTCCACAACCCATGTGTTGCTGCATCTTCCTTCACCCCCTTTGACCACCTTCCACTTTCCATTTCCTCCCACAGAATGATACATGCTCATCTGTGGCTCAGTTTCTCAGCATCACCGAGGAAAGCCTGCAGCAGCTCAACCCCGGTGTTAGCTGCTCCTCTCGCCTGCTTGCGTTCCGCTCTCTCTGTGAGGAGCGCAACCCAGCCAAAGCCCGGCCGAAATGTGAGAGTCAGATACAGATCGACCGTGTGATGGACTTCAAGCAGGTGGCGGCATCCAATGGAGCCACCATGGTGGACCTCTGCAGGCTCAACCCCTGGATCTGCTTCCGCGATTCCCTGCGCGACATTAATATTGTATGTTTTTCCCACATTCATAGCTTCTCTGATGTTAGGGGTGTACTTCAATGAGCTCACGACATGTGTTCTAGCAATTATTTTCTCTAATGTTTCCCATTTGGCGCCTCCTTGATTGCAGCTTTGTGTGACTGCCTCCTACAAGTGAGCACCCTCCAGAGGTGCATGTGTCCAAGTGCAAATGGAGTCGCAGTCCGTTGCCATGGTGTTAGTATGCTGACCTCTGCAGTTGTTCCAATCACCCTTCAGAGACTTGGCTTGCTTTGGATGAACGTTTTTTGTTTTTGTCTCTAGAACTTTGTTGTATTACTTGGTGTTGTGTGTGTGAGTTTTTCTTGTAGTACATGGCTAGGAAGGAAGCTGTTATTTCATGAGTATGTTTACCTACTAGTTAATGTAGAAGAACCCTATTTTCCCATATCCACCCCCTGGGGAGCTCAAAGTTTGTTTGGCCTTTGTAGGGGATAGGGCCGGGGGTGGGGGCTTGTAATTTCATAAATGTGTAAGCCTGGGCCTTTCCTAGCTGTTTTACACGGATATTAACAGCTTCACATTTACTAGACCCCCCCGAGACTAGATACTAGTCCAATTGGGGTTCTCTTCTTTGTTTTCGTGCCCACACTAACACTGCTAAGGGAGTTAGATGTCCATAAACCCACACAGGGTTGATGCTTCAAGAACCACAGTGCATGCATGCTGCAGCATACCACGTCAGTCCCTACCCTACTCCTGGCCTGCCACCCACTCCTCCACTTCCTCCCCATCAAAGCGGCCAGGGGCCCACCACTCCTCCCCATCGTCGCTCCATTCGTCAGCTTCTCCCATCACCTCGTCTGCCTCATCTTCCTCCTCCAAGGATGTCGCCTCAAGCCCCTCTGCTGCAGCAGCCACCCCATCCGCCTCCCCATCAAGCCCAGGCTCAGCCTCTTCCTCCTCCTCCCCCTCGGTGGCTGCGGGCTCAGGGGCGTTTGCGAGGTCTTCGTAGAACGGGTTGGGGAGGGGACCATCCTCTGCCTCCTCGAGGACATCCTCGAACACCTCCACCTCGGCATTATCCCGCATGTGAGCGAGGAAGCGATGATCCTCGCTCCCGTCTTCAGCGTTGGAGATGCCGGCGGTGAGGAATGCCTTCCTCACCAACTCCTCTGGCACATCGGCCCACGCCTCTGCAATCCATTTAAGCAAGGTTTCAGGCGGGGGCTTCTTCATGTTCCCTGTGGGGCAACACATGGGGTGTTGGTTTGCATGTCAGCAGGATCAAACGAGGACGGCCCATGGCAAGACACAGGGGACAAACCCTCACCTGCACGTGTGGTGAGGCCGATCCCCATCTCCTCGAACCAAGTGCTATAGCTGTGGCAAACCCCGCACTTGAAGCTACGGTTGATGGAGACATTGAGCGGCTGCACCAGGGGGGTGCAGCCGCCAGGGATTACGACACGCGTCACCTTGAACATCTTCAGCGTCTGGCCTCTGCCTTCGGTGAGGTGGCCCCTGTACGAGTCCAGGACGAGTAGCGCCTGCTTGCGCCTTCCCTCCTCGTCCTGCAGCGACTTCAAGAACGGGACAAGCACCTGGGTCGTCCAGTCCTGGATATGGCGCTCATCCATCCAGCCCTTTTCTTGGGCGCGGATGACGACACCTGCGCAAGCAACGATATGCGTTAGTAACATTGTGATTAAGATAATGGTGTTGGTAGCGGTACACATCCTACTGGCTCACCTGGTGGCACCACGATCCATGGAACCGTCTTGCGCTTGAAGATGACGTACGGCGGGAGCTTGAGGCCGTCAGCCATCACTGCCAGCATGACAGTGACGCGCTCCTTTTCACACCCCGCCGTCCTGACATGCACTGTGCGGGCGCCTTTCATTTCGAGGATGCGTTCCGCCGGCATCTCTAGGAAGAGATCCGGCTGGCCATGCTGGATTCTTAGTCAGATCTCAGCATCCGCGTTTCTAGGATGCGTTCCGCCGGCATCCACGGAAATCAGCAGCAGGCTGGCGGTGCTTCATGTACTTCAATGATCACTTACGGAGCAAGCTCAGCGGAACCGCCAACCCCTTGGCACGGTGCGCAAGGAACTGGCGACTTACCGCCCTTTCCATCGCGGGCCACTTCGCCTTCCGTCCGCCACCATGAAGCCGGCGGCGACATCCGGCAGAGACTTCGAGGCGCTCCTTAAGCCTCTTCCACTCGTCGATCTGCTTTGGCTGCACCTTGGCGAGCCTCGCCAAGCCGCGGATGCTGAGATCTGACTGAGAATCCAGCATGGCCAGCCAGTGAAGCTTCTCCTTAGCGGTAAGCGCGTGCCGGGTCCGCTTGGTCATCCTATGACGAGGTGAGGGAGGCGCGGCATCCAAGACTCTTTTCTTCATGCCTTGAGGACGACTTGACTACGGGAAAACTGGGATAACGACTCTAGAAAGTGAGGGGTGTTGCGGGGGAGAGCCATGGGCACTAACAGTAGGATCACTACTGGATGGTGAAGACGTTGGCACAATGGGCTGAGGTGTAGCTCTAGCATGTGCCGCTCGATTAGCGGCTGTGGGACGAGGGCACCTTAAATGTGATATGCCAGAGTCAGGAGAAGTCACCATCACTAAAGATTTTGTAACGCAAATGCTAACGCTCTAAGTACTGGCCGTCGCAAGCCTTCAACGACCATCTGCGGTACGGGGGAATGCACAAAGAGTCTGCCGAGCAGAAAGCAGCTTCGTGCAGAGCTGAAGAAACAGACAGAGCAGAAGGCATGGTGCGGTTGTGACGTTGACGTGCGCCACCCAAAACCGTGGGGGCCGCTCCAAGTCTCTCGTGCAGCCCATGCTCGCGAGTCGTGCATGTTCTAGACCGCTAAGGTTGGAATGCACGATGACAAGACAAAGAATCTTGCCATGTAACGCTAGATCAATGAGAAGCCACACCCGGATTGAATAGTGAAATACTAACATCCGCGGTCCTATCCATGATACAAAAAAATGCTGAAACATCCACAACAGCTAAGCAATCAAATACACTTAATGAAAATATGTCCATATGATAAGACCCAGGTACTATACATTTCTAAGCCTTTGATAAGACCCCCCCCCCCCCCCCCCCCCCCCCCCTTTTTTCTGAATTTTCCATAAGACCCTAGGGTCTTATGTCCTGGAGAATACGGTAATAAGCCCCGGAACTCATCATGTGAGGGGGGCATCCAAACGGGGGATCTTATCAAAAGTTATAATACCATAGCTTGCTTGCTGTAGTGAGTACCAACCCATTCTAAGGTTGGTACCGAATATGTACCACTACTCATCCTGCTCATTTCCGCTTGCACATCTAGAGGTGGTATCATCCGCTAGGTCGTTTCTGGGAACATCGGGAATTGTCAGGGTTCCACAATAAGTTAGGAAACCACTAGCTTGTGAAAACTAGAATGAGAATGAATGAACTATGAAAGAGTTGGGTACAAGTACTAACCCTAATTGGGTTGTACCCCTTATAGGCTACCCTACTATAGCCTACACAAAATGCATAAGCTATGATGTTCTGACACACCCCCATAGGCAAAGTGGGAGAGAACAAGGGGTCACAAGACCAGTCAAGCAAAGCAAAGCAAGCTCAGGGTGGATCACAAAGTCACCACACATTCCGAGCACAAGTTCAAGGCCACAAGGCCAGTTCATATGAAGGAGTACATATATATATAAAAGGCTAGACAAGCAAGAGCAGGTGTATATATATATATGTAACAGTACAAGCAAGGTCAAGAGGTGAGGAAGTGAGGCAAGGCAAGCACAAGACCCAGCTGAGTACAGAAGCGCTGATGATCACAAGGCGCAAGCGCCTTGGTGAACATATCAGCAGTGTTGGCCTCAGAGGCCACGTACGCAAGACGCAGCTGACCACGCTGCTGCAGCTCACGAGCAAGAAAGTAGCAGAGAGCAATGTGCTTCGTTCTGTGCTCCAGTCGCTGCTCCTGACACAAGGTCAGCATGGCCTTGTTGTCTACGTACAGAACTGGAGGAGAACGAGGCGGCTCTCCGAGGTCAGTCAGCACGTAGGTGAGCCAGCGAAGCTCCTGAGCAGCCATGGCTCCTGCGTAGATCTCAGCCTCACAACTGGAGCCGAGAACCGAAGACGAGCGAGTAGCCCGCCACAAAACAGAGCCGGAACCAAGGCTGAAGGTGTAACCTTGTGACGACCGCTGCGTAGCCTGGTCGTCAGCCCAAGAAGCGTCTGCGTGCCCTGTGAGGACCACTGGACTCTGCCCTCCAAGCACAAGCCCCATACCCGACGTACTGCACAAGTAGCGCAACACCCTCTTCGCTGCAGCCATGTGCTCTGGTCTGTGTCTCCCAGGAGCAACATAGCGTGCGAGGAATGCTAAGAGGGTATGCAAGGTCAGGTTGTGTGCAGGTCATCAGGTACATGAGGCAGCCAACAAGCTCTGGGTACGGGCCACTCGACTCTACGGACTCATCCGAAGGCAGAGCTGAGAGCGAGTGGCGAGTAGGCAGAGGAGTGGCCTGAGGCGAGGAGTACGTGAAGCCGAAGCGCTGAAGGACCTGCTGCACCATGTGTGACTGAGTCAGGGTAATGGTGCGGCGTGCTCTGTCCCGGGTGATCTCCAAGCCAAGGTAGCTGCGCAGTTCACCCAGGTCACTGCACGTGTGTCTCTTCTGCAGCTCGGACTTCACGTGGGTGAGTCCAGCAGTGTCAGCTGTGGCAAAGACCAAGTCGTCGACGTACACGAGGATGTAGAACGGCGGCAGAGAAGTGTCGGTGCGCAGAAACAGCGACGGGTCGGCAGTAGAGTGAGCAAACCCAAGAGCCGCAAGTGTATTCCTCAGTGTGTCGTGCCACTCACGCGGTGCCTGGCGGAGACCGTAGACTGGCCGCCGGAGGCTCCACTGGGTGCCACGAGGAAAAGTCCCAGTGAAGCCAGGTGGGCGGCGCAGCCAGATCTCCTCGTGCAGGCTGCCCTGTAGGAAAGCAGTGATGAAGTCAAGAGAGTGTAGCTCGTAGTCACGATGAACAGCTACGTGCAGCAGTACCCGAAGAGTGGTCATCTTCGGGGTGGGAGAGAAGGTCTGAAAGTAGTCAACTCCCTGCCGCTGAAGCCACGAGCCACGTAACGCGCCTTGAAGACAGGCGGAGAACCCGGCGGCCGCTTCACCCTGAAAATCCACATGCCACTGACGATGTTCGCCCCTGGAGGGGGAACGTCGTCAACGTAGGTGCCTGTGGACTTCCAGGAAGCCATCTCTGCGTCCATAGCTGCCTGCCACTGAGAGGAGTAGGGACCCTCTATCGCCTCCGCGTAAGAGCGCGGAGTCGGGATGTCAAGTGCATCCGGGTCTCCCTCAAGGTTAAGCAGTACGGACACGAGATGAGGTGAAGCAGCGGCCAAGCACTGGAACTCCTCCTGCCTGTCCTCAAGGACGTCCGTGCCAAGGGCACACTCACCCCCGACGGACGGAGGACAGACAGACTCTGACTCAGCAGCAAGACTGGCAGCGTAGTCTAGGCGACAGCGAGCAGAAAAGTCGACGAGCTCAGCAACTAGGGCAGACGCAGCAGTGGACTCAAAGAGCAGGAAGAGAAGACTCAGGAGGAGAAGGTAAAGGGGCAAGCAGAGGAGCAGTGGACGGACGCAGAGACATCCGGTGCGTGCCAAGGACATGAGGAGGATGCTGACGCGAACCGCGACTACTAGTGCGAGGAGCACGGACAGGCGATGCAGGGCGAGACGCAGTGTGAGAGGACGTCCCCGTTATAATATTTTCTCACTATTATATTTTTCCGTTATCCTATTCTCCCTTTTCTCCTCTTTATTTTGGTCTTTATCTCATCTCAATCGGCCTACTATTCTATTCTCTAGAGCCTTCTATTTATTTCTCTTATTTCCTACTTTTCCCACCGACATACCTATTATACGGCACCGACAGCACCGACAGTGGTGTATACGGTGTAATCTGGGCGTAATCCTAAGTGCCAATAGACTTGCGTGCTTATGCGCACTTGTGATTGTAGTATTGGGAAGGGTGTGTTCCCGAAGGTTCGTTTTATCTCGTTTATCCTTGTACTTTCCGAGTATAAATAGGCCTTGTATTCAGTTTTAGTGACAAGTTTCGATTGAGAATTCGATCCTGTGACACTTGTTAATCAGAGCCGTTCTCACTCGACAACTCTCGGCTAAGCAGCGGTCGCGGAAAAAATCGCCTCGAAAAACCGCCGAGGGCGACCAATTCGACGCCGATTTCTGGTAAGTACCAGTTCCGCGCTTTTCGAATTAACCCCCTCGCGTGGTTTTTGAACAGGATCGGTTCGCCGGCGACCAACGACGTTACGCAGCAGCTCTTCGCGCAAATTTCCAAGATGGAAGCGGAGATGCGAGCGACGACTGAACGGTCGCGATTGGAGAACGAGCAGCTACGAAACAAACTGCAGCGCGTTACGTGGCTCCTCTCGACCATGAACATTCCTGCTTCGACGACTTCGCAGCAGTCGAAGCTGTCAGAACATATCTATAGCTTATACTGCTGTGTAGGCTGTAGTGGGGTATCCCATAGGGGGTACAACCCAGTTAGGGTTTCATATTTGTACTGCTTTCATTCATAGTTCATTCATTCCTGTTTTCTTATTTCACATGGTATAGAGCGGGTCCTGCCTTAGGACCGTTTTCTGGGCCCACCAACGCGCGCCCCGAGGCGCGCCCAATTTTTTTTTTTAAGCGACCCCTCGGGTCGCCTTTTCACTCGCGGCCCGCCGCCTCCCCTGACGCGGCTTTGCCGCCTCCCCTGACGCGGCCCAGCCGCCTCCCTTGACGCGGCCCCGCTGCCTCTCTTAACGCGGCCCCGCCGCCTCCCTTGACGCGGCCCCGCCGCCTCCCTTGACGCGGCCTCGCCGCCTCCCCTGACGCGGCCCCGCCGCCTCCCCTGACGCGGCCCTGCCGCCTCCCTTGACGCGGTTCCGCCGCCTCCCCTGACGCGGCCCCGCCGCCTCCATTGACGCGGCCCCGCCGCCTCCCCTGACGCGGCCACGCCGCCTCCTCTGACGCGGCCCCGCCTCTGCTGCCGACGGCCCCGCCACTGCACTCAACGGCCCGCCGCTGCACCCTGCCGGCCCGTCGCTGCTCCTGCCGGCCCGCCGCTGCACCCTGCCGGCCCGCCGCTGCTCCTGCCGGCCCGCCGCTGCACCCATCGGCCCGCCGCCTCTTACGGCCCGCCACTTGCACCTGCCGGCCCGCCGCTGCACCTGCCGGCCCGACGCTGCACCTGCCGGCCCGACGCTGCATCTCCCGGCCGAGCCGCCCCAGCAGCCGAGCCGCCCGGGACCCGAGCCGCCCTGCCGCCGAGCCGCCCGGGAGCCGAACCGCCCTGCACCCGAGCCGCCCAGCCGCCGAGCCGCCCGGGAGCCGAGCCGCCCTGCGCCCGAGCCGCCCAGCCGCCGAGCCGCCCGGGAGCCGAGCAGCTGTGCACCCGAGCCGCCCGGTCGCTGAGCCGCCTTTCTGCTGACTGCACGACCTGCCCTGCCTGGTGAGCACTGTCCCACTGACACTGCGAGCTCTTTCCCCACTGCTTGCACTGCGTCGCTGTCGTCACCATGGCTACCCCTAGTGTCCTAGCTTTTGACGCTGAGGGTCGCGCCATTGATTTTGAGGTCTGGTTAGACGACCTGCAGCTGTTCTTACAGTGCGACAGGGCTGACGACCTTTCTCTCTTTGACCTCACCTCTGGCGCCTCTCCTGCCCCTGCTGCTGATGCTGATCCCGCTGTCCGCTCTAAGTGGGCCACCCGCGATGCTGCTGCACGTCTTGCTGTGCGTCGCCACCTCCCTACCTCTGAGCGTGCGCACTTTAGTCAGTACAAGAGTGCTCAGACCTTGTACGACGCTGTAGTTGCGCGCTACTCCTCCCCTGCCACTGCTGCACTGAGCCGTCTCATGCTTCCCTACCTCTTTCCTGACCTCTCTGCCTTTCCCACTGTCGCTGACCTCATTACGCACCTCCGCACTAGTGACACTCGCTACCGCGCCGCCCTTCCTGCTGAGTTCTGCGCTAAGAACCCCCCCCCCATGTACATCGCTCTCTACTACGTAGTCGCACGCCTCCCTGACTCCCTTCGCGTCGTCAGGGACCACTTTCTCGCAGTCTGTCCCACCACTCTCACCGTCGACCTCCTCGAGAAGGCCCTCCTTGCAGCGGAGAAGAGCATAGTCGCTGTAGGTGCTTCTCGTGGTGACCCTCGCACCCCCATCTTTGAGGGGTGCTCTCCTTCCCCCTTGCTGCCCTCTGTTGCCTCTGCTGCTGCTGCCGACCTGCTTGGTCTTGAGTCGGTCGGCGCGGCGTCTGCCCCTAGTGGGAGACGTCGCTCCAGCAAGGGCAAGGGGGGCAAGGGCGCGGGTGGAGCTGGAGGGGGCGGTGGCGGTGGCGGCGGTGGCGGCGGAGGGAGTGGGGGTGGCGGCGGGGCTAGTGGCGGGGGTGGTGGTGGTGGTGGCGGCAGCAGCGGCGGAGACGGTGGTGGTGGTGCCAGCGGTGGTGGTGGAGGCAGCGGCGGAGGTGGAGGCGGCGGAGGTGGAGGCAGTGGAGGCGGCTGCGGAGGAGGCAGTAGTGGTGGAGGAGGTGGAGCTGGTCGGGGTGGTACCCAGCAGCGTAGCGGCGGTGGTGGTGGCCAGCGCTCGCACCGGCAGCAGCAGCAGCGCTCGCGGGACATCCCTTCGCCTCAGCAGCTTCGTGAGTGGTACGCTGGGCGTCAGAGGGGTGGGGGTACTGGTCCCTGCACCTACGTTCTTCGTTCCGGCGACCGCGCGGGTGAGCAGTGTGGGGGTGCCCACGCCACCCAGCGCTGCTTTGGCCGCCTGACGGACGCTTGGCGTCAGCAGTTCCCTGGGGCTAGTGAGATCCCTCGCTGGGATGAGCTTCTCAGGGCTGGTGTAGCGATCTTTGATCTTGATTTTGATGCTATCCTTACTGCTATGTATGTTGTGGATTATAGTGAGGAGAATGAGGGTTACCGGTGTTTTCAGCCCGACCCGGGCATTGGTACTGCTGCGCTAGGTGCTTGTGAGGCTGCTGCTCTAGGTGCCAGTGCGTCTGCGCTCTCAGGTACTGGTGAGACTGCGCTCTCAGGTACTGAGTCGTCCTCGTCCTCCCTCACTTTCACACTTGACTCCGGAGCTTCTCGCTCCTTCTTTCGAGACCGCACTACCCTTTCGCCGCTCGCCAGGCCGGTTGCGGTCTCCCTTGCTGACCCCTCTGGGGGTCCTGTCCTCTCTCACTTCTCCACTGTCCTCCCGTGTCCGGCTGCCCCTTCGGGCACCCTGTCGGGTCTGTACCTTCCCTCGTTCTCTACGAACTTGGTGAGTGGAGCGGACCTGCAGGATGGGGGTGTTCACCAGTTCACTCCTGCGCGTCAGAGGGTGACCCACTGCACGGAGGCTCGCACAGGCCGACACCTGGCCACGTTCTCACGTCGGCCGGGGTCGAGTCTCTACACCCTGACCGTTGAGTCTCCTCCTGTCCCTGCGTCTGGTCAGGTGGCTGCGTCGGGTCAGGTACTTGCTGCTGCGTCCCGGTCAGGTCCTGAGTCTGCCCCCTGTTCTTGTCGCCTCCTGTCTCACGAGACTCTCCTGTGGCACCACCGTCTTGGCCACCCCTCCTTGCCCCGTCTTCGGAGCATGGCTTCCCGTGTCCTTGTCTCTGGTCTTCCCCAGTCTCTCCCTCCTCTCCCCTCCGGGCCAGGACCTTCCTGTGTCCCCTGTGTCGAGGGTCGCCTCCGGGCTACTCCTCACTCCTCCCACTTCCCCCCGACAGAGGCTCCCCTGCAGACGCTTCACATGGATGTGTGGGGCCCAGCCCCCGTCCGTGGGCAGGGTTACGAGAGCTACTTCCTGTTGGTGGTTGACGACTACTCGCGTTACACCACAGTCCTCCCCTTGCGCAGCAAGGGTGCGGTCACTGAGGTGCTGATCGACTGGATCCGCGAGGCTCGTCTCCAGCTCAGGAAGAGCTTCGGCTCGGACTTTCCTGTTCTGCGTCTGCACTCTGACAGAGGCGGAGAGTTCTCTTCTCGCCTTCTGCGAGACTACTGTCGTGCACGGGGGATCCGCCAGACCTTCACGCTTCCGGACTCACCACAGCAAAATGGGATTGCTGAGCGCCGCATTGGCATGGTCATGGATGTCGCTCGTACGTCCATGATGCATGCGGCTGCCCCCCATTTTCTGTGGCCGTTTGCGGTGAGGTACGCGGCGCATCAGCTCAACCTTCACCCCCGGGTCTCTCGGCCAGCGATGTCCCCAGCCTTGCTGTGGACGGGGAAGGTTGGCGATGCGTCTGTGTTCCGTGTCTGGGGATCTCGGGCGTTTGTCCGCGACTTGTCTGCGGACAAGCTGTCCCCTCGTGCTGCTCCCTGTGTCTTCCTTGGCTTCCCCACTGACGCCCCAGGGTGGCAGTTTTACCACCCCTCCTCTCGTCGTGTTCTGTCCTCCCAGGACGTCACGTTCGACGAGTCAGTCCCCTTCTACCGTCTCTTCCCCTACCGCACTCCTTCCCTCCCCCCTCCCCCGGACTTCCTTGTGCCGGTTCCCCCCCCGGTAGACCCCCTCCCCCCTCAGGTTCCTGCCCCCTCAGGTGTGTCCCAGGTAGACGCCGTTGACCCGGTCGAGGTTACTGGTGACTCTGGTGCTGCTGCGGGTGCTGAGCCTGGGGGTGCTGACTCTGGGGGTGCTGTGCGCGGGGGTGCTGAGCCTGGGGGTGCTACTGCTGGGGGTGCTGGGCCTGAGGGTGCTACTGCGGAGGGTGCGGAGCCTGGGGGTGCTGAGCCGGGGGGTGCTGTGCCTGGAGGTGCTGGGTCTGGGGGTGCTGGGTCGGGAGCTGCTGAGCCTGGGAGTGCTGAGCTGGGAGCTGCTGAGCCTGGGGGTGCTGCGTCTGGAGCTGCTGAGCCTGGGGTTTCTCCTGCTGCTGCGTCTCGCCGGGAGCCCCTCTCTCCACAGGAGCTGCGCGAGTGGTTCGCTCGCCGCTGGAGGCGTGCTGCTGAGTCTGGAGGTGCTGCTGGAGCTGGAGCTGGAGCTTCTTCGACCGTCGAGGGTGCGGGTGCAGCCGGTCCCGGAGCTGCTGGCCCTGCAGGTCCTCCTGGAGCTGGAGCTGCTGAGGGCGTTCGTGCTGAGCCTGCTGCTGTTGGTCCTGCCGCTGGAGGTGTGGGTGGCGCTGGTGCTGTCGCTGAGGGTGCTGGTGCTGTCCCTGCTGAGTCTGGAGCTGCCGCGCGGCCTCGGCCGTACTTCGTTCCGCTCCTTCAGCAGGTTCTTGGTCTTTCTCCTCCAGTAGAGGGTCCACCGCCTGTCCAGTCGCAGCCCCTACTGGAGCCTTCCTCTCCACTGCCTGCTCCCTCTCCTTACACTGGTCCTACTGGAGGTCTTGCTGAGCGTCGTGAGCCTGCGTCTCGTCCCGCGTCGCCTGTTCGTGCTGCTCGCGCTAGTGGTCGCAGTTCGCGTCAGCGTCCTCCTCCTGTCCCTGGCACGCACCGGATGTCTTTACGTCCGTCCACTGCTCCTCTGCGTGCCCCTTTGCCTTCTCCTCCTGAGTCCTCTCTTCCTGCGCTTGCGGACCCTGAGTCGGACTCTCTTCGTGCTGCCAGTCCCACTGTCACGCGTCTGCTTGCTACTGTCGTCACTGACCCCTCTTTTGAGTCCACTGCTGCGTCTGCTCTAGTCGCTGAGCTCGTCGACTTTGCTGCTCGCTGTCGTCTCGACTACGCTGCTAGTCTTGTTGCTGAGTCTGCGTCTGTCTGTCCTCCGTCCGTCGGGGGTGAGTGTGCTCTTGGCACGGACGTCCTAGAGGACAGGCAGGAGGAGTTACAGTGTCTAGCGGCTGCTTCACCTCATCTCGCGTCTGTACTGCTTGCCCCTGAGGGAGACCCGGATGCACTAGACATCCCGACTCCGCGTTCTTACGCGGAGGCCGTAGAGGGTCCCTACTCCTCTCAGTGGCAGGCATCTATGGATGCAGAGATGGCTTCCTGGAAGTCCACAGGCACCTACGTTGACGCGGTTCCCCCTCCTGGGGCGAACATCGTCAGTGGCATGTGGATCTTCAGGGTGAAGCGGCCGCCGGGCTCTCCACCTGTCTTCAAGGCACGGTACGTTGCTCGTGGCTTCAGTCAGCGGCAGGGAGTTGACTACTTTCAGACCTTCTCTCCCACCCCGAAGATGACTACTCTTCGGGTGCTGCTGCACATAGCCGCTCAGCGCGACTACGAGCTTCACTCTCTCGACTTCAGCACTGCGTTCTTGCAGGGTAGCCTGCACGAGGAGATCTGGCTTCGCCGTCCACCTGGCTTCACTGGGACTTTCCCTCCTGGCACCCAGTGGAGCCTCCGACGGCCAGTCTACGGTCTCCGCCAGGCACCGCGTGAGTGGCACGACACACTGAGGACTACGCTTGCGGCTCTTGGGTTTGCTCCTTCTACTGCTGACCCGTCGCTGTTTCTTCGCACCGACACTTCCCTGCCGCCGTTCTACATCCTCGTGTACGTCGACGACCTGGTCTTTGCCACAGCGGACACTGCTGGACTCGCCTACGTGAAGTCCGAGCTGTTGAAGAGACACACGTGCACAGACCTGGGTGAACTGCGCAGCTACCTTGGCTTGCAGATCACTCGGGACAGAGCACGCCGCACCATTACCTTGACTCAGTCACACATGGTGCAGCAGGTCCTTCAGCGCTTCGGCTTCACGTACTCCTCGCCTCAGGCCACTCCTCTGCCTACTCGCCACTCACTCTCAGCTCTGCCTTCGGATGAGTCCGTAGAGTCGAGTGGTCCGTATGCGGAGCTTGTTGGCTGCCTCATGTACCTGATGACCTGCACACGACCTGACCTTGCATACCCTCTGAGCATTCTTGCACGCTATGTTGCTCCTGGGAGACACAGACCGGAGCACATGGCTGCAGCGAAGAGGGTATTGCGCTACCTGTGCAGTACGTCAGGCATGGGGCTAGTGCTTGGAGGGCGGAGTCCAGTGGTCCTTACCGGCCACGCGGACGCTTCTTGGGCTGACGACCAGGCTACGCAGCGGTCGTCACAGGGTTACACCTTCAGCCTTGGTTCCGGCTCTGTCTCGTGGCGGTCTACTCGCTCGTCTTCGGTTCTCGGCTCCAGTTGTGAGGCTGAGATCTACGCCGGGGCCATGGCTGCACAGGAGCTTCGCTGGCTCACCTACCTGCTGACTGACCTTGGAGAGCCGCCTCGTTCTCCTCCAGTGCTGTACGTAGACAACAAGGCTATGCTGGCCTTGTGTCGAGAGCAGCGCTTGGAGCACAGAACGAAGCACATTGCTCTCCGCTACTTCCTTGCTCGTGAGCTGCAGCAGCGTGGTCAGTTGCGACTTGCGTACGTGGCCTCTGAGGCCAACACTGCTGATGTGTTCACCAAGGCACTTGCGCCTTGTGACCATCAGCGCTTCTGCACCCAGCTGGGTCTTGTGCCTGTCTTGCCTCACTTGCTCTCCTCTTGACTTCACTTGTACTTTGACATATATATATACCTGCTCTTGCTTGTCTAGCTTTATATATATGTCTGTACTCTTGCTTGTGAACTGGCCTTTGGCCTTGCTCTTGTGCTCGGACTGTGTGGTGACTTTGTGATCCACCCTGAGCTTTGCTTTGTCTTGCTTGACTGGTCTTGTGACCCCTTGTTCTCCCCCACTTTGCCTATGGGGGTGTGTCAGAACATATCTATAGCTTATACTGCTGTGTAGGCTGTAGTGGGGTATCCCATAGGGGGTACAACCCAGTTAGGGTTTCATATTTGTACTGCTTTCATTCATAGTTCATTCATTCCTGTTTTCTTATTTCACAGAAGCGTCAGTTCGAGGTTCCGAAACTTCGCTCGCCGGAATCGTTCGACCCTAGCGATCGAAAATCCGACGTCAGGCGGTGGCTCGCGACGATGGAAATTTATTTCGCGGCGATCGGATGGACGACAACGGAGTACGACGGCGAGAAAATTCGTCTCGCGACAACGTTGATGCGCGGTCCAGCTCTCGAGTGGCTCGGAAGCAACAGTAGCATTTTCCAGGGCGAAGCCACGTGGCAGCAGTTACGGGCAGACCTTCTCAAACGTTTTGAGCCGATTAATTCCACTTATATTGCGCGCGAAAAATTACATCACCATAGGCAATACGGGAGTGTCGCGCAATACACACACCAGATGGAGGAATTTTATAATCGCATTCCCGACATTACCGAGGGCGAAAAAATTCAGTCCTACATCGCGGGGCTGACAACCGACATTCGGCGCCAGGTTGCAGCAGCGAATTGCAGCAGCTACAGCGAAATCGTATCGGCCGCGGAGCGTTTTGACTTGGTCAACTCCGGGACACGACGACCCTACGTCGTCGGATCACGACAAGGGGATCGCTCGGCTTCAACCACGTTCGCCGACCCCATGGAAGTCAACAAATTCGACGCGAGTTCACGACCTGCAAAAAACAAAACACTTTGCGAATTTTGCGGCGGAAACGGACATCGGATTGTCGACTGTTTTCACATGAAATCAGCACGTGCGGCATTCCGAGCTCGTGGGAGTGGCGAAACTAAAAACAAAAAGTAAAAAAACGGATCTCGCCAGTGATTGCGGATCGTGCTGGCGAGAAAAAACAGATCCGAAAGCGTCAGCGCAATCTGGACCGAATCGAAATTGAAGGACAGCATTGGGCGCGAGATTTGGAGAATCAAGGGCGAAATCCCAAGCCCCTTGACCGAAATTTGTCAGAGGAATTCGCCGAGGAAAAGAAAACCTCCGTGAAAACAGACTCGACCAAGACGGGAATTCTCCAATTCGACCCCGGGAAAAAACAGAATTCGTTAAAGTTATCTTTCAAAGATGCTTTAATGAAGACTGGCAATTTTCGCGGGTCCGGAGCCATAAACAAATTCCGGGAAGAACTCCAGAGGAAGCAGACAATTAAAGAAGTGGTACCGGTGCCTACGGAGTTGGGGAAAAAATTAAGGAGTGTGGAAAGGAGTAGACCTTTTCACGGCGTCAACGTCCTCTCCCGGAACCAGCCCAAGACGACTCTCCACTCCCCAGGGAAGAAGTCTATGGAGCTGAAGCAGCTGAAGAGGCAGCTGGGAGTTCAAAAGAAGCTGCAGAAACTCCGAAAACCCCTCAAGGATGCATCAAGTGGATCGCAGGCGTCGACCGGATCCACCCCCTCAGGGTCAACTTGTACAGTTACTACCTCTACTCTTGGCATTGGAGAAGAGCCTTTCTCCACGCAGCCCAGGCCAGCTAGTCGTCCAGAAGAAAGCAGTGGAACCACGGTGTGTACTGAATATTGGGATGTACCCTATGATCCTATTAATGAGACTATTTTTGGGTACTCCGAGCAACGCTCACCACTCCTGCTCGAGGTGATCTGCAACGGACAGCGCCTCCAAGCACTCGTGGACAGCGGGGCGTCGCACAGCGTCTATGACAAAAAGGCAATCGATCGACTCGAAAGTGACATCAAGTCCTCAAGCTTCTCTGCAACGATGGTGGATGGCAGTAAGCTACCTATCTACGGGGAAACACGGTTGCTACTCTAGATTGGACCCCTTCGATGGAAGCCTGCTCTCCCCGTCACAAATATCAAAGGACTCGACGTAATCTTCGGGAGAGACTTTCTTAAAAAGTTCAACCCCGAGATCAACTGGGTTAACCAGACGGCCAACATCAACAACAACGGGAGGAAAATCAGCCTTCCCAAATGGGACGACACGGGAAATATTCCAGTCGAGACACTCGCACACTTTGAAAAGGACGTCAAACGGACCACGGCGGGATTCATGGCGATAGTCAACGAGGCAGACAACGGAGAGAAGCAGACCCAGGAACTTCCTCCAGCAGTCAAGAAAATTCTTGAAGAGTTCCAGGACGTTCTCCTCGACGATTTACCTGATCAACTACCGCCATACCGGACACATCAACACGAGATCGTAGAAGAGCCAGGGTCCAAGCCAACATTTCGAGCACCATACCGGCTGAGCCCGACAGAGCTTGCCGATATGAAAAAACAAATAGAGTATCTCCTGGAGAAAGGGCTGATTCGACCTTCGACTTCGCCGTACGGAGCTCCAGTTCTCTTCACTCCGAAGCCAGACGGAAGTCTGCGAATGTGCATCGACTACCGAGCCTTGAACAAGCAGACTGTAAAAAATAAATACCCGATACCACGGATCGACGACTTACTCGATCAACTTCGCGGTGCTACGGTATTCTCCAAGCTCGACCTCAGATCGGGATACTGGCAAATTCGTATGGCGGACAACTCTATCCACAAAACCGCTTTTCGAACTCGGTACGGGTCATACGAGTATCTCGTGATGCCATTCGGACTCACTAACGCACCAGCCACATTTCAGGCAGAAATGAACCACATCCTTCGGCCCCTTCTGGACGAGTGCGTGGTGGTATATTTGGCCGATATCTTGATCTACTCGAAAGATATGAAGCAGCACGTTGAGCATCTACGACGGGTGTTTGAAATTCTTCGACGAGAACGCTTCTACGTGAAACTATCCAAGAGCGAGTTTGCGTTCAAAAAAGTCCAGTTCCTTGGACATATGGTGAGCGCTCAAGGAGTTCACGTGGATCCTAAGAAGATCGAAGCAGTACGAACGTGGAAGACCCCTGAGAACGTGAAGGAGTTACAACAGTTCCTTGGATTCGCCAACTACTACAACCGGTTCGTACCGAACTACGCCAAGATTGCCGCACCATTAACGAACCTGTTGAAGAAGAATACACCATATCAATGGGAGGCGAAGCACCAGGAAGCCGTGGAACAACTTAAAACCGCACTCACGTCCGCACCTGTCCTTATCCTGCCAGACACTGAACTTGACTATGTCATCGAGGCCGATGCTAGCGATCAAGCAGTGGGCGCAGTACTCATGCAGGATCAAGGGAAGGGACTGCAACCCATTGCATACCTCAGCAAAAAACTTTACGGGGCAGAACTCAATTACCCCATCCATGACAAAGAGGCCCTCGCCATCGTCAACGCATTTAAGGTATGGAGGTGTTATCTCGAAGGAAGAAAAACGACTGTCTACACCGACCACTGCAGCCTCAAGTACCTGAAGACCCAACCAACACTCTCCAGGCGGCAGGTCCGGTGGATTGACTTTCTCGAAACCCACTTCCATTACGACATCGTATATAAGCCGGGGCACAAGAACAAGGCAGACGCACTGAGTCGCCCTGCACACGTTGCCGCCTTACAAATCGATGGCATGAACCCACTTTTGAAGGGACTCTTCAAGCATGGATACACCATCGACCCCGAAGTCTCTGTAGCAGAAAAGTGCCATCTTCTACATTGGGATCAAGACATCGCATACCGCAAGGGCTCCACAAAAATATGGGTACCTAATTACCCTCCCTTACGCCAGTTACTGCTCGAAGAATATCATGATGTTCTCTACGCGGGCCACTTCGGTAGTAACAAGATGCTTGCCGGTATTGCGAAGCATTATTATTGGCCCCACATGGCAGATGACGTACAAAAATTCGTCACCTCGTGCGACACATGCCAACGGATGAAGAGTAGCAAACAGAAGAAAGCAGGATTACTACAGCCTCTTCCAGTCCCTGAACAGCCTTGGCAAGTGGTTAGCCTCGACTTCATCACCGGGTTACCACCTACCAAAGCTGGTTACGACGCCATTCTAGTCGTCATCGACAAATTCTCCAAAATGGGACACTTCATTCCGACACACACAACGGCTCGCATCAAGAAGACAGCGCAAATATTCTTCCGCTACGTCATCTCGCAACATGGCATTCCAACCACGCTGATCTCCGACAGAGACCCGAAATTCACGAGTAAATTTTGGAAGGAGCTCATGTCGCTCATGGGGACCAAACTCGCCATGTCATCAGCCTATCATCCCCAAACGGATGGTCAGACAGAGCGCCTCAACCAGATTGTCGAACAGCTTCTGCGAGCAGCGTGTAAGGACGATATCTCTAAATGGGATGCACATCTGCCAGTTCTCGAGTTTGCGTATAACAACGCCACGCACGCCGCAACAGGGCAAACTCCTTTTTTCCTTTGTTACGGTCGCAACCCACTCACGCCTCAGAAACCAACAGTACCCGCCACGGTGCAACCCGCACATGACTTCATTTCCACTATGCACCAATTGTGGGAGCGCACGCATAAACGTCTTCTGACTATCCAGCAGCAACAAAAGAAGCTCGCTGATCGGAGTCGCAACGATCATTCCATCCAGATTGGCGATCAGGTGCTTCTGGATACACGCAATCTCGACATTAGCCAACTTCCGTCTAAGCTCCGACCTCGCTTCTGCGGATCTTTTCTCGTCGAGGCGCAGGTCACTCCAGTAACCTTCCGCTTGCGTTTACCACCTACCTGGAGGATTCACAATGCCTTCCATGTTCAACTTCTCAAGCCCTATCGGGACCCAAACACGGTCTTCAAAGGTCGCCAGCCGCCGCCGCCACTGCCAGTGATCGTTAATGGGGAACCCGAGTACGAAGTCGACGCCGTTCTGGCGCACCAACGACGACATAGCTGCACCTTGGAGCTCTTGATTCGTTGGAAAGGCTATGATCCTTCCGAGGATACCTGGGTACCTGAACACGACATGGATAACGCCCGCCGTCCTCTCCAGGACTACCTTGTAAAGCAGGGTGTTACTTCTACCACCCAGCTTTGAGGGGGGGAAGTGTGAGAGGACGTCCCCGTTATAATATTTTCTCACTATTATATTTTTCCGTTATCCTATTCTCCCTTTTCTCCTCTTTATTTTGGTCTTTATCTCATCTCAATCGGCCTACTATTCTATTCTCTAGAGCCTTCTATTTATTTCTCTTATTTCCTACTTTTCCCACCGACATACCTATTATACGGCACCGACAGCGCCGACAGTGGTGTATACGGTGTAATCTGGGCGTAATCCCAAGTGCCAATAGACTTGCGTGCTTATGCGCACTTGTGATTGTAGTATCGGGAAGGGTGTGTTCCCAAGGTTCGTTTTATCTCGTTTATCCTTGTACTTTCCGAGTATAAATAGGCCTTGTATTCAGTTTTAGTGACAAGTTTCGATTGAGAATTCGAACTAGTGACACGCAGGCTCACGACGCTCAGCAAGTCCTCCAGTAGGACCAGTGTAGGGAGACGGAGCAGGCAGTGGGGAGGCCGGCTGTAACTGTAACTGTGACGGGACAGGCTGTGGACACACTGAGGGAGGAGGAGGACTAGTAGAAGGCGGGAGACCAAGAACCTGCTGATAGTTCAGATGGATATCACCACAGCCTTCCTCTATGGGCTGGTAGATGAAGAGGTGTTCATGTCACAGCCGCCGGGTTATGAGGATGGTACCGAGCGTGTGGGTGATAGTTCAGATGGATATCACCACAGCCTTCCTCTATGGGCTGGTAGATGAAGAGGTGTTCATGTCACAGCCGCCGGGTTATGAGGATGGTACCGAGCGTGTGTGCAGCTGAAGAAGGCCATGTATGGCCTTAAACAATCACCACGCTGCTGATACAAGAAGTTGCTTTTGGTGTTAGAGGAGATAGGCTTCAGGGCAAGTGCATGTGACAAGAGCCTTTTCCTCATGGGGGAGAATGAGGCCCTTGTCATGTTCCATGTGTACGTGGATGAAATTCTGTTGTTTGGGAGCAGCAAGCAGGAGGTGACGAAAGTGCAGCAGAAGCTAATGCAAAACTTGGGCATGCACATCGAGAGGGACATCAGCAATGGGTGGGTGAAGCTGCACCAGGAGAAATACATCAAGGACATGGGTTAGAAGTATGACATTGAAGTCGGGAGGAAAGTTGTCACTCCACTTCAATCCGAGCTCAAGCTCGTAAAGGCCGGAGAGAACGAGAGGGTAGATCAGCGAGAGCAAACACGATTTCAGTCCGTGGTGGGAAGCTTGCTCTATGCAGCAGTGCATATCCGGCCTGACGTCACATTTGGTGTGGGGCAGCTGGCTAGGGTGGTGCAGAACCCAACCGAGGAGCAGGTGGATGCAGCTGATTGAATCTTTCAAATACATAAATTCCTATCCCACCGTCGGAGTTCAGTACTCTGCTATGGCACAAAAGAAGCAAAAGGGAATAGAGGTTCTCAAGGAGAAGGGGGAGCACCTACGAGAGAGGGAGCTGTTCCTTATAGGCTTTGCTGATGCATCGTGGGCGTCAGAGAAAGAGGACATGTCTTCAGTGGGTGGATACCTGTGTGTGATTGGGGGAGGACCCGTGAGCTGGAGGTCAAAGAAACAGGTGGAAACTGCAGGTTCATCTGCTGAAGCTGTATACATGTCAATGTACCACGCGGCCAAGGAGCTGGTTTGGTTGCGGAAGCTGCTGGAGGAGATTGAGCATAAGCAGAGGGCATCAGCCCCACTATTTTGTGACAACTAAAGTGCCATCTCCATGGCCAAGAATGCGGTACTGCATGGGCTTACCAAGCACATGCGCATCAAGTGGCATTGGCTGCGCAAAGAAGTACAGAGGGGAACCCTTGAGCTTCTCTACGTGAAGACGCAGCAGCAGCCGGCTGATTTTCTCACAAAGCGGCTGGCTGAGGAACCTCATTGGCGCTGTGCTAAGCTGAGTGGCATGAGCCCTAACTAGGCCCGCGCATGTGAGTGCAAGCAAGGGAATGCTTGTGGGGGAGTTTGTTGAGTGCAAATATTTATTTATTTGCACGTCAACCAGCCGTCCGCGTCGCATTTCACATTTTGTGTGTGCGCATTCTTCATTTTCATTCTGTGATGTTATGTGCGCACTTGTAATTGCATTTCGTGCTTGTGCATCTTCAGTTTCATTTTCACTATTCTCATGAAGCACTCAAATCAGGCTCACATGCTGTGCTCTAATGAGGCTCACATGATGTGCTCAAATGAGACTCCCATGAAGTCTCAAACGAGGCCCTCTAGAACTCAAATGAGTTCTTATGAAAGTCACATGAGAAATATTTCATGCGAGGGTCGTATGGGCGAGCTTCAAATGTTTTATGCGAGGCTCATTGGAGTGCTGTAAGCCTCGAATGTTTCAAAAGAGGCTTATGTGAGTGAGTGGTGTGCTAGGAGCCTCAAAAGTTTGACTGGTCAAACACTCAAGGCTCGAGCATGTGTCAGCAATGTTGTGCGTGCACTGTACTGCACGATCGCAATAGGACAAGGCACGTTCCGGCCCTGTCCCGCACTGTACACGCGCATGATTGCGATGATGGCGCTGTACAGCTCGACCGAGAAAAAATATCGGTCGTGTGTGTGGCATGCGGAGAGTAACTCTACAACGGTAGTGAGGTGGACAACGGGGTTGCCACGAACTACTAAAGGTGATCGTAGCTTTGCTTAACTCCTTGACGCTTGCGCATTCACGTGAGTAATCGGCAAGAGTTTCCACTAGGCAAAGTCGAAATTACAGAATGATTTAACAAGCAATGACAGAATGCCTACAGCAGGCACCTAACAACCCTGCAGCTAGCCTGGTTGACCGCCAGCACCGCTCGGTCGACCGCCTGCCAGCGTTGCGTAGAGGAGCCGTGCCGGCACTGCAGAAGGGCGACCTGCCAGCAGAGCAGGTCGACGGCGTGCCAACGCTGTACCAGATCGGCTGTCCAGCGTTGCCCCGTAGTGCGCACGCTCGCAAATGCGCGCAGACGATTGGCCCGACTTGCCTCGTTGGGCATCCGTCGGTTGTTGTCTGCGCCCGACGAGCCACCTCGACTTCGCGATGCCAGCCCGCAGTCGTCTTCGCCATCGCGACCTCGACGACGTTCGCGTGCCTCCGCCGAACTCGACGAGCAGGGTACCCGGTCGACCTGGTCGACCACCAGGTGCTTCCGGTCGACCACCACTGCCTCTAGTCGACCACCAGGTCCCTTTGATCGACCAACAGGTGCCCCTGGTCGACCACAGCTCCCGTAGAGCTACCCCTTGGTCGACGGACCCCTTCCGTCAACCAGAACTGTCAGCGGTTGTCGCCGAGCTCCCCTCGTCGACCGCTGCTCACTTGTCAGGTCGACAGTCTGCTCCATCGACCTCCCGGTCAAACTGCAGGTCGACAGACTGCTCTCGGTCGAGCTGCAGGTCGACGGAGACCCCCTGGTCGAGCTGCTGGTCGATGGAGGCCTCCCGGTCAAACTGCCCCTCCTGGTCGACGGCCCACCCGTCGCCCTGACTAGTCAGTTGCAGCTGTCGAGCTGACAAGCAGCACCACAGCGGTCCCCTGCAGCTCGACGATGCCCGTCGAGCAGCTCTCCTACTGTGAACGGTCGGCTGCTATTCCCGTACATCCGACCAAGTCGTCGGCGTTGCCCAAGTGAGGGCGGGGCCAACACTCCAGGGATGATGTGTGTAGATTGGTTGACAACGTGTTGCATTGGTCGATTGTGTGTGCAAAAGATCTCACTCTGTTAGCCTGGAGCGAGAGCAAGAGCGGCATGATCTTTGCGTCCGGAGCCTTCACTGCTTGTGCCGTGACCGCCTTCCAGCCCAAGAAGGTCACTGGGACAGTGACTATGAAGCTGTACCAGATGGCATGGCTCGAGCATGTGGTGAGTTGCATCACATTCATCGATACTCCGACCCGTGCAAGGGACTCATGCCAATGTGAAAGGTGTTTGTTGTTACACGCAGGTGACGGACACGATCCTGAACTGGCCGGAACACATGAGTTGGGTGAGGTGATGGAGATGAGAATGAGGTCGCTTGGCGTGCAGCTGAAAGAGACAAGGAGAAGGTTGGAGGAGGCTGAGAGGAGACGAGTGGTGGCAAGGAAGTCAAGGGGTCAGGTGAAAGAGAGGGAGAGAGAGCTGGCTGCAGTGAAGGGGGAGGTGACTGAACTGAAGGATGCTCTCAACAAGTTGGATGTTGAGCTGAAGATCAGCCAGAATGAAGGCGATGAGAAGACAACATAGGAGGTGAGTGCTGCGGTAATAGTTTCAGGCATGCATGGTTCGGCTGGGCGTGCATCGCTTGCTAGTTCTTTCTTGTCACTGTGATCATCCCTTTTCTTGCCATGTTTACCTTCTTCCCCCGTTTTCACCAGACAATCAAGTCAGCATCACAAAAGACCCACCTGGACCTTAACGGCCTTAATGATGTCTCAGACGCCATGCTCGCCCATGTGTCTGCCATGACGCATGTGACAAGCATTAACTTGGACTCTAGCTCAGGCTTCAGTGCAGAGGGCATCAAGCACCTCTACAGGCTGCCTCGGCTGGAAACGCTAGACCTCCAGGGAGCAGATGTCTCAGACAGTGCCTTGGAAGGCATTGGGGCCTTGACCAGTCTCAAGCAGCTTTACTTTTTGGAGAATGCAGTGACCGATGCTGGTCTGTCACACCTGACAGCGCTGTCCTCTCTTAAAGAGCTGTGGCTTGGTGGTCGCAGGGGTGTGACAGATGCGGGCATGGTGCATGTGGGGAGGCTGACCGGGCTTGAGGACCTTCGGCTAGGTTGGACGCCCGTCACGGATGATGGGCTGCAGCAGCTGAGTGCCCTGACCAAGCTGACAACTCTCCGGCTGCCAAATGGGGACTCGGTTTACGATGAGGACGTGCATGGGTGGCTAGGCAGGTACGGGGGCCGAGAGTGATGGAGGGGATGGAGACACATGAGGGCAGAGTTGACTGTGACTTCTTGGAGGAGGGACGTGGAGGCAAGTGGTGTGAAGAATGGGGGGAGTACGTGCAGGAGTGCACAAGGCGTAGGAGTAGAAGGGGTGTACGCATACAGGACTCTACAGGAGGTACGCACGAAGGTGCAGCGGCTTGCTGGAGAGCAATATGTTGCGGTTGGTTGGTGTGCTGCTGTGTCGTTCTGCAAGATAGAGCAGTTTTGTAAAGGCAGACGTGTCTTGGGTGCAATGTGTGTATTGTGAGTCTATCGTTTCTCAAACAATAGAAGCATCTTTGATTTGTCTCCATGTTGTTTCTTACATGGGGCATGAGCGAATTGTGCTCGAGGTTACTTCTGCGTTGCCTGGGAAGCAGGGCATGATACTTGAAACGGAGGTTAGAAATGAGTAGTAGGACGACTGTGTTAGCATGAGTAAAGGGCAGAGGTCTTGCATCTTTTCCGTTGCCTTTCTCCCGTTCTCCCTTCTGCTTGTCCATTTATAGGCATGCTGGAACCATTCTTCCATGCCCCCTTGCTTCCATGCTTCCATGCTCTCATGCCCCGCTGCCTCCATGCTCCCCATACTCTTAATCCGATGCTCCTATGCTCCCATGTTCCCACCCCATGATCTCTTGCTCCTGTACTCCCACTTTCCCATGCTCAATGCCCCCATACTCGCATTCTTTCGTGCTCCCATGATCCCATGCTATCTTTCTCCCATTTTCTCATGCCCTTAGTCTCCCATGCTCCCATGCTCCCATGCTCCCGTGCTCCCGTGCTCCCTTGCTCCCGTGCTCCCGTGCTCCCATGCTCCCATGCTCCCATGCTCCCATGCTCCCGTGCTCCCGTGCTCCCGTGCTCCCGTGCTCCCGTGCTCCCATGCTCCCATGCTCCCATGCTCCCATGCTCCCATGCTCCCATGCTCCCGTGCTCCCGTGCTCCCATGCTCCCATGCTCCCATGCTCCCATGCTCCCGTGCTCCCGTGCTCCCATGCTCCCATGCTCCCAAGCTCAGAGGCATTGTGTTGCCTGGGAGACAGGGCATGATGCCTAGGCTAGGACTGAGAGAAGAAGTGAAGCAGAAGGAAATGGGACTGTGTCTCCCTGAGTAAAGGGCAAAGCTCATGCATGTTGCTGCATCTCCTACCCATATTTCCATTGCCTTTCTCCCTTCTCCGTTCCTTGCTTGTCCATTAACTGGCATGCTGGAACCATGCTTCTATGCTCCCATCGCTATGAATGGACGCATCACTAAGTAGTGACGGCAGTTGGAATGATTGGGAATAGCTTCTCAGATTACGGCAGGCAGGGGTGCGTGCTAACGTGCAGTGCAGGTGAGAGAAGCCGAGTATGGAATCTCAATCATTTTCTCACCCTAGATCTCTTCTTCCATCTAATGCTGCCGCGCAAACCTTTCTTCTTTTGTGCCTTGTTCCATACGCACCCAGCATAGTGCTTCTGGTGTTCATTCGTTGGTGAAATAATGAATCTGAGCACTGTTTTCTCGAGTGCAGTGCCATCAGCTATCGCCCACTCCCCTTTCCTTGCTCTATCTATGCTTTAGCCCTCTTTGCCCTCTCCCTGACTCTCACCCACTCCCTTCCACTTCCCCAACCACCAGCACCTGTCCTGTACTAACTGGGAGGGGCCCAGATTATCCCCACCACTGGTGAGCATGGCTGCAGATGCCCCCCCCTTCATGGCAGCACACTGCTGGGCACCAATGGCGGTGAAGCAGCATCCCACCATGGCGGAGCTGCAGTGGTGGCGGTGAAGTGGGTCAGCAGGAAAAGGGGTGGAGGCTGGCGTGAGGGAGGCATGGGACGTGAACTGACCCACCCATGGGAGGGAGGGCTGTTTTGAGCCATGAATGTGAGATTGTGGATGGTTTTTTTTCAGGTGATGGCAGGCAGGGCGACGTGCCAATGCGGAGGTGAGAGAAGCAGAGAAGGCGGAAAATCTGAGTCATTTTCTCATCCTAGGCATCTGAGAGAAGTGGAGTAGGGACCCACCTCCCTCTTCTTCCATCCATTGCTACTGATTGATCACGCCTTCCTTTGTTTGTGCCTTCGCCTATTCTCAGCCAGTATTGCGCTTTGGCGCTAGTTTGCTTATATGGCAGAGTGAACCTGATCACTACTCCCTCGTGCATCTCATGATCTCAGTATGTTGCTGGTTCTCATCACCGCACTGCTAGTAGTGACTAGCGCCAGTTTTCAGTGCTGGTTTGCTGACAATACAGAATGTGGTCAATATCTTCTCGAGTGCAATGCTATCATAAGCTATCTCCACTCCCCTCTCCTTGCACAGCAGTACACTAAGACCTTCTTCCCTCTCTCCTCCATTCTCCCTTTCCTTGCTTGCCAGCAGCACTCTCGCATAGCCCAGTAATGAGATGCCCAGCAATCTTTCACTCCCCCTTCCTCGCTCGCTCAGCAGTGCGCTCCGACCTTTCTTCATCTCCCCCCCACATTCCCGTTCCCTTGACACGCCAAAAGCTCTCTCCGTTAGACCACTGACGAGGAGCCCAGCTCATCCCTGCAACCCACCAGCCGGGCAGCAGCCACTGGCTGCTGTAGCAGCGGTGATGGTAAGGTCGTTCAGCACCAACTAGAGGGACGCGGGCAGGAGGGAGGCATGAGAGCTGCATGCACGGTCCACCAAAGAATGTGTAGTTGAGAATCAGTACTAGTCCTTAAGCCACTATGGTGGTGGGTGGGTGGGGAGAGAGGGTGAAACGGCAGCTCTCAACAGTTTTATTATACGATACCATTGTACCATTCATCTAATCACAACATGTCCTTCATCTCATCGTGCGGTGCACCTTATCAACAATCACCCCATGCACAAACCATCTGGTCCTCCCTACCCTGGATCCTCGTTGTTTCCCCACCACCACCTTGTTCCCCAGCCATTCCAGCCTACCCATAGCCTTTCCATTATTTCGCCATCTCCTGCGTCAAGACCAGGCTATTACCCGAAACCCCCTTTTATGTCCCCACTCCCCCTCCTTTCCCCGCTCACATCTCTACTCTTCCCTTCCTCCCCATGGAGAGTCCCCACAATGTTTATCCCTGCAGCTGCTTCTAGAAGTTACCTCCACATTATGCCATGGTGTGCAGGGAAGTGAGGTTGCCAGGGAGGTGGTGCGTAGAGCACGGACAGAGCTAGTATGGCTGGAGCACTCCAAATAGTTTTTAAGGTCGTATCGGCTGCCACGTCTGTGTGCTCTAGGCAGCTGTGCAAGCATACCTCATCCCATACCTCATTCCTAGAACGCAATCCATCGCTTATCCCATACCTGCCCTGCCCATTATGCAACCCTGCCCTTCTGTCATGCCCTTCACTTTATGGGTGCAGACACTGTATTTAAGTACAATGGGGCAGCCTTTCTGAAGCACGTCAATGTATTGTGGTGGATTCAACGACCTTGGGAGTTGGACGAGCTGTTTGGACCACTGAAGCGCAAACTGAGAGCATTTGAAGAGCTGCAAGTTACCAGCTCCTCCATGGAATCAGTTCTTCCAGCTCCAGGGAATCAGCTCCTCTTACTGTGTCAGCAGCCTGCTGTGCATTCATAGTAGGTGCTGCTTGGGAGATGGTGCGATGGGCAGAAGTTGAAGTGGTTGTACACTAATCTTGTCATGGACATTACAAGGAGGGCTGGCTGGTGTCTTTCACATTGCTCAACAGCTAGGTTTGCGGTCAAGTGCACAGCAGCATGTATCACATCACATCGGCCCGCATCACAACCGCACAGCACTGGCGCACTGCTTCCTGCTTTACCTCTGTCCTCCGCTCCGCCCCATGGCATGGCATCCACCCCGACCAAGAAAATGCTTTCATAATGTCCTCTCCAGCAGCCACTGCCGCTAGTCCGTATGACATTGGATTAGGTAGTGAGATGTGGGTTTGATTTGGAAAATACACTTGTAGTATTGGACCCCAACAAACATATTATAGAACATGGTCAAGCGTGCATATCCAAGTAAGGTGAACAAGTTTCAAAAGCACACCTTGCAATCTCTACAAAAAATGCCCTCAGCTTCTGTCCTCTCATGCATTTCCTTATTCCACTATGCAGGGACACCCAGAAACCCAGAGGCAGTCTCATCCAACTTCCCTCATGCACAATAGACCAAACAGCCATGGGCCAACTGTTTGGTTCAATTCGCTGCAATATGCTGCACCATTCCATGACCACTATTCAGCCATGCACAACCACATTCCATGCCTCACTAATTCACATGCATGCCGTCCCTCATCACACCCCTTGCCTCCACACTTCTTCTCAGTCTCCCCTAGAGAGTCACAGCCAACTTTACCCTCCAAATCCCTTTCCAGCATCTCTACCTGCCATCCTACCAGCCCATCCGCCTGCGTACAGCATCACCCGTAAGTTTACCCCCCTCTGGTGGCCAGGAAGCTGTCAGCTGAGTGAGGGCAGTCAGCTGCTGCAGCCCATCATCCGTGACTGCCGTATAATCCAGCGCAAGCTCCTCAAGCCCTGTCAGCCTCCCCACGTGCACCATGCCAGCAGCAGTCACATCGCAATCAGTAAGCCACAGTAACTTGAGAGAGGAAACGCCTGTCAAGCGTGGCAGACCAGCATCAGTCACCTTGGTCCTCTGGAGATCAAGGCGTTCGAGACTGGACAAGGATTCGATGCCTTCCAAGGCACTATCTGAGACGATTGTGCCATCCAGGTCCAGCTCCTCCAGCTGTGGCAGCCTGTAGAGGTGCTTGATGCCTTCTGCACTGAAGCCTGAGGCAGAGGTACAGTCAATCTTCTTCAGATGCGTCATTGTGGACACATGGGCGAGCATGGCGTCTGAGAGGCCGCTGAGACCTTTGAAATCGAGTTCGGCCTCTTGAGATGCTGACTTAATTCTCTGGAGGGGATGAGTGAGAAGTGAATAAGTAAAGCCTCAGACCAGTCCCTTTTGAGACGGAAGTGGGAGAAAACGACAAGATAAGGGAAACGATGAATGCCCTGTTGAACGTATGTATGACCAATAAAGTTAAGGCTGACCTCTAATGCTGCAAACAAAGCTATCTTGGATAGCTTTCTCTGGAATGAATGGGTGACGTGAAGAGCGCATACACGGGGAAAAGGACGATAAGCATGAACCAGTAACTCAGCACTCACCTCCAATGCTTTCTTCCGATCGCCTTCATGCTGCCTAATTTCAAACTCAATATTCAACTTCATGTCTTGTATCTTCTGCCATTCCTTACAAGCTGCCAATTCTTCCATAACATGCGTCCAATCCAACTCCTGCACCTCCCTCGTCCTCTCCTTTCTCTTCCTTGCCAACCCCTCTCTTATTTCAACCTCTCCCTTTCTGACCTCCGACCCCAGATCTTTCAAATCAGAATGCCTCCTTTGCTCTGCCATAGTCCTCTTGTGTTCAGCCAACTCCCCTTTCACTGCAGTCAGCTCCCAATTCACTGCAATCAACTCTGCCTTGACTCCAATCAATTCCTTCACTGTTGTCAGCTCCTTCCCCCTCTCCTCCACCACAGCAGCAGTCACCGCACTCCTCTCTCCCACAACACCCAGTGCACGCCTCAATTCATTCAACTCACGCTCCAAAACCTGATTCTTCCCCTCCAGCATCACCACTCGCTCATTCTGTCGGCCCACCTCCTCTTTCAGCACGGCACGCTCTCCTTTCACAGCTATCAACTCTCTCCCCTTCTCCTCCACCACAGCAGCAGTCGCCACACTCCTCTCTTCCACAGCACCCAGTGCACGCCTCAACTCATTTTCCAAATCCCGGTTCCTCTCATCCAGCATCGCCACTCGCTCCTTCTGTCGAGCCACCTCCTCCCTGACCACTACCAGCTCCCCCCTCAATGCTGCCAACTCCTCTCTCACTAACCCCAACAGTCCACTTACTGCCTCACTCATCACACTTGCCTCCCCCTCCTCGACAACCATTGCAGCTAAATGTCAGCCTCCTCCCGCCCTCTGCGAAATGCCCAACGCTGATGGCACTCTGGCGTGTCAAATTCGGTTGAAGGTGAATGCATGGAGGTACACAAACAGTGACACACACATGAAAAAAAAAGGAGAGGGGGTGCAGGCCACACAAAACGAGCTTAAGCGGGTAGCGTCAAGCCCGGTTCCACTCGCCAATTGTTCACACATAGAGCACATCACATGGTGAGCAGAGCATTTATGGAATGAGACAGTCAAAGTGGTCGGGAGGGCCATTGGTGGTAAGGAGAGTGGATGGGATTGTAATGGGGTGACCGACCGGGAGGGAGGGTCTGAACTAGCTACTGTTCAGATATTGTAACAGCACCATCTCGCTCGTTGTTGGTCAGGTCAGAGGCCAGGCGAGCCAGAAGTAGGTCACTCGCAGAATTAGGACCTCACAAGCAAGGGAAGTCACAAGCTAGGTCAAACACAGGCTACGTCAGTTACAACCCTGGTCACTCACATGCTCGGTCGGTCACAACCCTGGTCACGGACAGGCTAGCGCAAGGCTAGGTCAGTCAAGATTGAAGTCAGCTGAGGTTACGTTACTCATCGGGATATTCACGTTACAAGCTAGATCCATGCCAGCTCCCTAACAAGTAAGGTCAGTCAGAGCCAATGCTAAGTCGCACTTAACAGCAAGAAGGTGGAGTAGGCGCTGTCACAAAATAGGTAGGTCAGTCAAAGGAGGTTTGAGAAAATTCAGTACAGCATTAGAAACAGCAGCCGTTTTGACTGGCTACAATAAGCTAATACTACTTAATCAATCACACCATATGCTATGTATGTCACGTCTCATACAAGCAAGTACATTGTTGGCCGGGTCACAAATAGGCTACGTGAGTGAGGCAAGGACAACCACAGGCTAGGACAACCACAGGCTAGGACAAGCACAGGCTAGGTCACTCACAGGCTAGTACACCCGTTGTAACAATGCACATGCACATCTAATGAAACAATGCATGCGCTGTAAAGTTGCTCATTCAGCACTCACCTCCCATGCTTCTTTTGTATCGCCTTCACTCTGGCTGATTTCAAGATCAACGCGCAACTTCATGACAGCAACCTTCTGCTCAGCCAGCTCACCCTTCACCGCATTCAGCTCCCTCTCCCTCTCCTCCACCTTCTCTCTCAGCTCTCTCATCTCCGCCGCTTGTCGTTGCTCAGCTTCCTCCACCTCCCTCGTCTCTTCCACCTGCACGCGAAGAGCTCTTATCATCTCCATCGCCTCTTTCCACTCCTGTGACCCTGCCATTCTTCCCAAGACAGATGAAGCAGCCACTCCCACGCTCTGCATCCCATAAACAGCAGAATGGCAGTAATCAAAGTGACAGCTCATTGTGAATGCAAGGCGGAGTGATGGAGGGGAAGCAGGAGTGAGCCTGGCTGCGCGGGAGGAGAAGCGGAATGAAAGTGCGTCAAAGAGGACGCGGGTAACGAGGGCAGACGGGGCGGGGAAGGAGAAGAGGCAACAAGGACAGGTGACAAGGCGAGGGGTGTAAATTCTAAATGGAAAATGATGACATTGAGAGGAGGAAGCATGAACGAACGGGCGGTAGAAAAGGGCAAGGACTGGGAGAGTGAGATGCAAGAGAAATCTGGTGAGTTGGTGTATCAAGAAATGCATGCAGCTGCAGCAGCACCAGGTGAAGCACGCAGAAGGAAAAGTGAAACTGTTGAATGGCAGAGAAACGCAGAGAGAAAAAGCCATGAGGGCATAGGTGCCTCGGTAGATGAGTGGCGGGCTGACGCGGACCGGCTGGGTGGCACGGACCGGCTGGGTGGCACGGACCGGCTGGGTGGCTTGGACTGGCTAGAGCGCTTAAAACAGAAAGCCCAATCTGGTGGCAGATGAAGTAATGGACAGGCCAAGTATGTGGAATACATGGATGAGGCATACGGTGAGTGGGAATAAAGTGGAAGAGAAAGACAACAGGATGCATGGTACTGAAGCAGCAGCAAGGGAAGGACGCACAGAAAATACATAGATATTCTGAAGGTCAAGGAAGGCAGGGTTACACGACCTACCCACCTCACGAACTACCCACTTCACACGACCTACCCACCACACAAACTACAACCTTACGAACTTCCCACCTCACGACCTACTCACCTCAAGAGCCAATGACTGGCGAAGCGGCTGAAGCGAGAGGCACGATTTGGTGGTGGTAGCAGGGGACGGGCTGCTGAGGAGGTGGTGCGCGTGGTTGGAAGAAGGCACGGGGTTGAGGTGCATAAAGCATGGCAGAGGGAGGAAAGGAGACGGTGAATTCTAACAATGGGCTGAAGTATCTGGCTGGCCAAAAAAGAGAGGAGGGGAAAGAATGATAAACCAACGCTATTATGGTGACAGTCGAAGAATTTGATGATATACTACAAAATATCAATACAAGGAGCAGAGGCAAGTTAAATAGGAGCAAATTCCGGAAGTTGATTAGAACATGAACCGATCTGATTATGAACCGGTAAAGGCAAGCTGAACTGAAAAAGGATAAGATAATTAGAAACATGCAAAGTGAGCAGCAGAAGGGGAGGAGCACGACATGCAAAGTGAGCAGCAGAAAGAAGGAGCACGACATGCAAAGTGAGTAGCAGAAGGGGAGGAGCACGACATGCAAAGTGAGGCAGGGAGTCCACCGGGGAAGGAGGAGGACACATAGAAAAAACCAGACAGGGAGCACTGCGGGGAAAGAGGTGCTGCGATGGGGCAGCACTGACATCAAGCATGCGGTAAGCGAGGTAGAAAACACGGGCGCGAGAGAGGTGCAGCGCCCGTGTCTTTTACTTCGCTTACCGTGTGTGGAGAAGAAGACGGGCGTGCGTACCCGGTGTGTGGAGGTGGCAGATGAAGCAGATGGCGACAGCGGGGTGCCCGTTGGGAGCCAGACGCTTCACTTCTCAGCAGACAGATTTACGAATTTTGCAGCTGAGGGGCGAACTCCGCAGCTGAAGACGCGAGGGGGATAACGGATCTGAGGAGCAACGCCACACGACGAAATGAAATGGAGAGAAACTTTGCTGAAAAGAGGACTTGGCAAGTTCGCAGGATGAAGTGGATCAACAATCGTCGCTGGCTGACTTGAGTTCAAAGGAAAGACCGCGAGCAAAGACGCAGGGGGGACCAGGATGAACAACAGAGGAGAAAAGGGGGGTATGCCAGGCAAGGTTGAAAGGGGATGAGCAGGACACACGGGAAGTTTGATAATGGACGTGGGAAAGGTGAGGCAGTAAACGGATCCAGGGGTTGCGTTCAGGGGGAGCGGATCCAATAAGAGAGGATCCAAAGGGAGCGGATCCAGGGGGAACGGATCAGGGGGAACGGATCAGCGGAAACGGATCAGGGGGAACGAATTCAGGGGGAACGGATCAGGGGGAACGGATCAGGGGGAACGGATCAGGGGGAACGGATCAGGGGGAACGGATCATGGGAAGCAAATCAGGGGAAACGGGTCCAGGAGAAACGGATCCAGGGAGAACGGCAAGAAACGGTGCAGTGGAGTTGTGTGTGGCGGTGGTGCACCAAATGGCAGAAACAAGCTGCCAACCTGAAACAAGGCACTCCTTAGCCAAAAGAGTGGCAGCGGTGACGAGCAGGGCGGAAAAGGAGAGCGGGTGAGGAGGATTGACGCCGCAGTAAGTGGAGAGCAACTCAGAATGGAACAACTTTGGATCCGGAGGTAGGGAAAACAGGTCAGACAGAACTCGGGAGTGGATAACCAGAGTTGCGGGTTTGACTCGGGTGCGAGAGGAGGCAGAGGTAAGGGTACACGAGAGAGGACAGGAGGGAGGCATCATGCATGCTACGGGCTGAGTTCGCCTTGCAATCTCATCCGTCCAATTATGTCACTGTTTGCATCCCGCATCTCCCGAAACCAGCCCTTAGCCCGTCCCGGGCCGTGAGGCAGAGCTGTTCCGCCGAACCATCATCTCGTGTGAGGAGAGCAACGCACTGCACCGCATGCCAGGCTGCATTTCACCCCCGTCGCCGCAGCCACGTGGGCAACGCATGCATGGGATCGACCGCGAACGCGATTCGACGCATTGGGGTCATACTCTAGCCCGCCTTCAGCTCGTTCACCCTGTCGATCACAGTGCCTTGAACATGGATATTGGATCTGGCACTGGAAACTGAACGGAAATTTTAATCCTTGGATCTAAACGTGGCTTCATCGCGTTGTACAGACGAGGCGCGTTTGCGCACGAAAGGCTAATGTCTTTTCGATTCTGATCGCACTCGATGCACTGACACGTGGCGACACAGGTTATTGGATGTGGATGGGGAGACCCGTGCATGATGGCGCGGATCTAGCTGTTGGCGAAAGGAAGGTAGCAGTCAGCGCTAGTTATAAGTTGCGGCGAGTAGCGGGGAGGATTGTGTGGAGGAAATTGGTGAGGTGGGCAAATGTGAAACGCCCGTCATGTCAAGTTCAAATTAGGTTATTGGATGTGGAGGGTTACCATCCGGGTTGCAAAACAGCACCGATCTTTCTCGCGAAACATTCGCAAGTCACTATCTCGATCTCAGCTCACCCAAGCATGTGCTTTGAGCGGGTATGACACCACTGCGAGCGCTCCTCCCTCGCCGGTTACAGATTGCGATTGTAATTCCACTCCCAAAGCGCTTTTCGCTCACGTGACGACTTTTGTACGTACACAGATCGTTGAATGATGCGATTTCTGGTTACCCAGCATGACAAATTTGAAACGCAGAACGAGTCACACGAAAAGAAATTATCCATCACCGTGCTGGAAGCGAATCGCCTGCTGCCTAGAAGCCTAGACATTTGCTCGGCGTTACGACTCATCAATCTCGCATATTCAGAATTCGACCAGCGTAGCAATTAGAAGCAGACACTCGGCTAGTATTCCTCCGCTCCCTCGTGCATTATCTGCTCGTTCAAAAGCATTTCAAGTTCTCACGTGAGATTCGCGCGGCATCTCGTATTTGTTAGGCGTGTCCGGAACCCGTTGCGCCTAGTAGGTGTCGTCATTGCCTCTCCTATCCTCACGACGTTTCAATCTGCGAAACCCTAGAAAAAGCTCCGAGGTAAGCCTGGTTCGGTTATTCCGCTCGCACACCGGTATCACCTTTATCATCATTTCCCTCCATTCGTCGTTTCGAGTCCGTTGGCCTACCCTCTATCATAGAAATATGATCTCTCTCGTCCTTTGCATCCAAACGGTCTCCATGCCGCGTTCCCAGAGCAAGCGCAAACAGAAATATGCAGCTGACATGCATGGCGCCATGCCTCCGTGCTCTTATCCGGGCAAATATGAGGCCAATCGCCGATTGCATTTGTTGACGCGGCGCGTAGTCAAATACTTACGCATTGCCAAGAAAACGCGTATCAATAGCATTGTATTCTTGCCTGATCCCGCTCATCCCTCTGCCTTCCTTCCCTTCCAGCAATTTCAGTTTTGCCAAGCCTCGCCAACAGCACCATGCACTGCTGATCGACTGTCCCTGCCCTGCCACTGCTGAGTCACTACGCGAGACGTGGAAAGTATCGACAATTGAAGGAACCCTGAAGAAAGGTAAGCACTCTAACTCCTCCCTATTGTATGACAGTCTTGGCCTTCCCGCATCGCAAGGCTCCCAGGGTACGAGCAATGGTGCTGGTACTTCAGAGGCCAATGTGTAATTTTTTATGCATTCTTCGCCTGGGCCCTTCCCATCCTTCTGATTTTCATGCTGTCACTGACCCGGTCTCTCGCTCATCTATCATGTGACCAACTACCGTGTGACCGAACTACCCTGTGACTGACCTACTCTCTGTGACTGACCCACCTACCCTGTGACTGCTACCTTGTGTGACCCACCTCAGGTTGTGACCAACCTAGGCGGTGAGTGACCCAGCCTGTGACTGAATTTGCCTTGACTGACCTAGCCTGCGACTGACTAGCATGTGAATGACTAGCGTGCGACTGACTAGCGTGTGAATGACTAGCGTGCGACTGACTAGCGTGTGAATGACTAGCGTGCGACTGACTAGCGTGTGACTGACTAGCGTGTGAATGACTAGCGTGTGACTGACTAGCGTGCGACTGACTAGCGTGTGAATGACTAGCGTGCGACTGACTAGCGTGTGAATGACTAGCGTGCGACTTACTAGCGTGTGACTGACTAGCGTGCGACTGACTAGAGTGCGACTGACTAGCGTGTGAATGACTAGCGTGTGACTGACTAGCGTGTGAATGACTAGCATGTGAATGACTAGCGTGTGAATGACTAGCGTGCGACTGACTAGCGTGTGAATGACTAGCGTGCGACTGACTAGCGTGTGACTGACTAGCGTGTGACTGACTAGCGTGCGACTGACTAGCGTGTGACTGACTAGCGTGTGACTGACTAGCGTGTGACTGACTAGTGTGTGACTGACTAGAGTGTGACTGACTAGCCTAGACATGTGCACAGGGCGAGCGAGTCTAATCGGCCCTGACTTGAGTCTGACTTGACCTGGTAATCCAGTTGGGCGATGCATTGACCATTTGGCACAGCCGACTTGTATAGGCTCGTATCGAGTCAAAACTGACTCGATTTGACCCTTTGTCGAGTCGAGCTGGGCAAGTCGAGTCAAAACTTGACTTGCTGCTTGTGCCTAACCTAGAGAGAGGTTGCCCTGGCATGTGAGCGACCTAGGTTGTGATCCAACCAACCAACCAACCAGCCTATGACTAACCGGGCTTGTGCTTGACTCAGCTGTAAGTGACCCCACTTGTGAGTCTGTGATTACTATAACTAACCTATAGCTGGCCTCACTGTTGTTGGACCTACTCATTGCGAGTAACACGCTTTTCAGCATGGGCCGACTTGTTAATCGCATTGGTACTCGCCGCGCCAAGAAGATCTCATGGCGACCTATTTTTTTCACATGGAAACAGAAACCAGCTCCCTTCCCCCCCTCCCCCTCCTCCCCCCACACCCCCCCCCCTTGCCAATGAACTGACTTTTGCTGCACCAGTGAGTGAGTGACCTAGTCAGTGAGTGACCTAGTCAGTGAGTGACCTAGTCAGTGAGTGACCTAGTCAGTGAGTGACCTAGTCAGTGAGTGACCTAGTCAGTGAGTGACCTAGTCAGTGAGTGACCTAGTCAGTGAGTGACCTAGTCAGTGAGTGACCTAGTCAGTGAGTGACCTAGTCAGTGAGTGACCTAGTCAGTGAGTGACCTAGTCAGTGAGTGACCTAGTCAGTGAGTGACCTAGTCAGTGAGTGACCTAGTCAGTGAGTGACCTAGTCAGTGAGTGACCTAGTCAGTGAGTGACCTAGTCAGTGAGTGACCTAGTCAGTGAGTGACCTAGTCAGTGAGTGACCTAGTCAGTGAGTGACCTAGTCAGTGAGTGACCTAGTCAGTGAGTGACCTAGTCAGTGAGTGACCTAGTCAGTGAGTGACCTAGTCAGTGAGTGACCTAGTCAGTGAGTGACCTAGTCAGTGAGTGACCTAGTCAGTGAGTGACCTAGTCAGTGAGTGACCTAGTCAGTGAGTGACCTAGTCAGTGAGTGACCTAGTCAGTGAGTGACCTAGTCAGTGAGTGACCTAGTCAGTGAGTGACCTAGTCAGTGAGTGACCTAGTCAGTGAGTGACCTAGTCAGTGAGTGACCTAGTCAGTGAGTGACCTAGTCAGTGAGTGACCTAGTCAGTGAGTGACCTAGTCAGTGAGTGACCTAGTCAGTGAGTGACCTAGTCAGTGAGTGACCTAGTCAGTGAGTGACCTAGTCAGTGAGTGACCTAGTCAGTGAGTGACCTAGTCAGTGAGTGACCTAGTCAGTGAGTGACCTAGTCAGTGAGTGACCTAGTCAGTGAGTGACCTAGTCAGTGAGTGACCTAGTCAGTGAGTGACCTAGTCAGTGAGTGACCTAGTCAGTGAGTGACCTAGTCAGTGAGTGACCTAGTCAGTGAGTGACCTAGTCAGTGAGTGACCTAGTCAGTGAGTGACCTAGTCAGTGAGTGACCTAGTCAGTGAGTGACCTAGTCAGTGAGTGACCTAGTCAGTGAGTGACCTAGTCAGTGAGTGACCTAGTCAGTGAGTGACCTAGTCAGTGAGTGACCTAGTCAGTGAGTGACCTAGTCAGTGAGTGACCTAGTCAGTGAGTGACCTAGTCAGTGAGTGACCTAGTCAGTGAGTGACCTAGTCAGTGAGTGACCTAGTCAGTGAGTGTCCTAGTCAGTGAGTGTCCTAGTCAGTGAGTGTCCTAGTCAGTGAGTGTCCTAGCCTTGAACTGACTCACATTGTGACTGACCTGGCCTATACTGCCCTAGCCTCTGTCTTGTGACCAACCTACTAGCTTTTGGGTGACATATGTTGCATCCGACCTAAACTGTATTTCGCTTAGCTTGTGGCTGGTGAGCCCAATCTGTCTTAACCTCTACTAGGTAGAATCCTCCAGGTCCTTGAATTTGGCATGTCCTATGAAAAAGAAGTATTGACTTGAATACATCAGACCTGACCTGGAGATTTTATAATAGTCAACCACCAGCACGAGCTGAGTCACAATGGTTTCTGGTCAGTCCCAAAGTGAATCTTAACCCGACCAGCTCGCTGAGAGACCAGCTCGCATTGACCAGCTCGCTGAGAGTCGAGTTGAAATTTTAGAAACGTGGGGAGTCGAGTTCAGGAATCGTGTGTCTCAGCTCAAGGGCACCTCAAACGGCCAAGCCACCGCTCAGCCCTTTGCTCATTCGTACTGTGCATTGCATTCATTGCCATTGTTGTCTCCATTGGCTCACTCACTCGTACTTTTCAAATCCCCTCGTTGTGTGCTCGCTCCGGCTTTTTTAGCCTGCCTCACTGTGGTAAGGAGAAGAGCTAGCAGGGTCGCAGTTGCATATTAAGCCCAAGGTTCAAAAATACGGTTTTCGTAAAAAACGGTCCGTTTTTTACGGTCCGTTTTTTACGGTAATTTTCCAAAAAAACGGCGTTTTTTTGTTAGAGAACTGTTGTCACCAACAAAAAAATGGAAAAACGAGGTCGAATACATTTTCAATCATGCCCACAAGCACACGCATGCAAGGAGGGGTTCGTCCTCTTCATCCTGGTACCTTTCGCCATCAATTTGGTCCCAGAAATCGGCCGATTTTTTCTTCAAACGAAACCACCTTCTGGAACCCTTTTAACCGTTTTTTACGGTCGTTTTTTACGGACGTTTTTTACGGCCGTTTTTTACTGTAAATTTTCAAAAAAACGACGTTTTTTTTAACCTTGATTAAGCCAGGCAGGCTGTAGCTGGGCTCGTCCCCTTGTGGTCACTTCACTGCTGCCCCACATTCTCTTGCTGCATCCTATCTTGCTGCCTTCCTCCTCCAGGAGTCCTTTCTGGCCTGTTCATGTTGATTTCGCTCCCACGTTTTGCAACCCTCATCTCACCTACTTGTATTGATGTCAGGGTTTGGCGGGAGTGTCAATATCTGTTCGCACAATGAAATGGAATGCACTTCTGTTTTGGAAGACTTCGGAGCAGAAAACGCATCTGTCTTTGCTGTCCTATTATCCCCTCTTCCTTCCCCTCGACCTACTACAATCTCCTCTCATTAAACTACTTTCACCAATAATGTAGTAACCTCTTATTGCTCTGCTCATTCAGTCCACTTGATTTTACTGACTGACTTTATACACTACCTCTGTCTGTACCAGCCAGCCCTATGTGTGCCAGTCAATTATCCCTCAGTCAGGTATCCCTCTTTCTCTGCTCCTTATCTGCTCACTTTCTCCCATCACTGCCTCATCCCTCACTCTCGTGTAACTGGTCTTGTTCGTGTGCTGACCACGCCCTTTCTCCCTCTGTTCTTTTTACGTTTCTTCTTTGTCACGACGATCAACCTCGCACTACCCGGGCTGCACGTGTCTTCTTTCAACAATCTGCAGTGGCAACGTCAGTTGAACGCAGAGGAACCACCAAGAAAGAGGGTTGACTGAGGAAGTGGGTGGACGGTATGGCTGCTGAGAGAGCGTTGGGGCCACTTATTGACGTGGTCAAAGAGGAGGTGCTGACAGCAGTGAGAGAGGAGCTGACTGCACACATGTTGCTAGTTATGAGAGACAGGAATGAAACGACTGCTGTGGTGGAGAGAGTGGTTGAACTAGAAAAGGAGTTGGAGGCGGTGAAGGGGGAGGTGAGAGCGGTGAAGGGGGAGTTGGAGGCGGTGAAGGGGGAGGTGAAAGCGGTGAAGGGGGAGTTGGCAGCGGTGAAGGGGGAGTTTGAGGCGGTGAAGGGGGAGTTGGGAGTGGTGAAGGGGGAGTTGGGAGCGGTGAAGGGGGAGTTTGAGGCGGTGAAGGGGGAGGTGAAAGCGGTGAAGGGGGAGTTGGCAGCGGTGAAGGGGGAGTTGGCAGCGGTGAAGGGGGAATTGGGAGCGGTGAAGGGGGAATTGGGAGCGGTGAAGGGGGATTTGGGAGCGGTGAAGGGGGAATTGGAAGCGGTGAAGGGGGAGCTGGCCGAGCGTGGTAGGTCATTGGGTGTGAAGCGGCTGGATGGGAAGAGTAAAAAGAGAAAGCAAGAAGGGACAGAGGAGTTTTCACGGGAGGAGGAGAGGAGGGAGGTGCCGGAGATGGATCGGCCACGTGCCATGGAGGAATCAGCAGCCTGTAAAGAAGTGCGAAAGACACAAAATTTGAAGTCGAATGTTGAGGCGGAGATTAGGCGGAGTAAAGGCGATCAAAAGGCGGCATGGCAGGTGAGTTTGAAGTGATTTGCTTCACTGGGCGTGCATTGCTTGCTTGTTCATTCTTGTCACTGTGGACACCCTTTCCCCTTGTCATGTTTTCCTTTTCCCTCTCCACCCATTTTCCCCCAGGCTATCAAGGCAGCATCACAGAATGCCTATCTGGTCCTGACGCATCTCCACGGCCTGTCAGACGCCATGCTCGCCCATGTGTCCACCATGACCCACCTGACGAGCATTGACCTGGGCGCGAGCTCAGGCTTCAGTGCAGAGTGCAACAAGCACCTCTACAGGCTGCCACAGCTGGGGTTCCTAAACCTCAGCGGCACAGACGTCTCAGACAGTGCCCTTGAAGGCATTGGGTCCTTGAGCAATCTCAAGGAGCTCTGTCTCTGGGAGACCGAGGTGACCGATGCTGGCCTGCTGCACTTGACCGACCTCTCCTCTCTCAAAGAGCTGGACCTTTCTAATTGCAAAGGAGTGACTGCTGCTGGCATGGTGGAGGTGCGAAAGCTGATAGGGCTTGAGGGACTTGTCCTGGATGGAACGGCAGTCTCAAATGCTGGTCTGCAGCAACTCACGGGTCTGTCCTCTCTGAAGTTTTTGAGCCTTTCCAAATGCGAGGGTCTGACAAGTGCTGGCGTGAAAAACGTGGGAAGGCTGATAGGGCTGGAACAACTTTTTCTGGATGGGACGGCAATTACAGATGTCGGGCTGCAGCGACTTACGGCTCTATCCACTCTCAGACTGCTATACCTTTCTGAATGTGAGGGTGTGACAAGTGCTGGCCTCATGCATGTGGGAAGGCTGACAAGCCTTGAAGAGCTTAAGCTGGATGAGACGGCAGTTACGGATGCTGGTCTGCGCCAATTGGTGAGTCTCTCCGCTCTCCAAGTGTTGTACCTTGGCAAGAACCAAGGCGTGACATCTGCCGGCATGGTGGAGGTGGGAAGGCTGACAGCCCTTGAGAAACTTTGGCTGGAAGGGACGGCAGTTAGAGATGATGGGCTGCAGCAGCTGACGGGTCTCTCCTCTCTCAAGGAGCTGGCCCTTTCCTTTAACCAATGTGTGACAACTGCTGGCATGGTGGAGGTGGGAAGGCTGACAGGACTTGATACACTTTGGCTAAATGAGACGGCAGTCACACATGATGGGCTGCAGCAGCTGACAGCTCTCTCCTCTCTAGAAGTGCTATGCCTTTCCAACTGCAAGGGTGTGTCGGATGCGGGCATGGTGCATGTGGGGAGGCTGTCAGGGCTTAAGGACCTTCGGCTGGATGGAACGGCAGTCACGGATGATGGGCTGCAGCAGCTGACTGCCCTGACCAAGCTGACAAATCTCGATACGCCAAAAAGGGGCTGCCTTAAGAATGATGACGTGCGCAGGCGGATAGGGTGGTAGGAGGTGATGATGGAGAGAGACGTGAGCTGAGGGAGGGCGTGATTGTGTGTTGATGGGGAGGACTGAGGAGGGGAGGCATGCATGGAATGGTGGTTCAACTTGCATGCTGCAGAGAGTTCGGGAATGGTTGCGCCCTGCTGTTGGGCAGAATCAAGTGCAGGGCTGGTTGGGCAAGAGGCCACTGTGTGCATGGGGGAGCTGCATAGGAACTGCCTGCCTGCTGTGGGCATGGTTTATAATGGAAAGGTATCGGTTAGAAGCAGGGCGGACGGAGAAGGGGAAGGGGAGGGGGGAGGGGAGGTGGAGCAGGAGGGAAAGGGAAGGGAGGCGGGGAAGCTGGGGACACGGGCGAGCAAGAGAGCAGTGAGGGAGGCGAGCCTGGTGGGCGGCAGCAATGGCGGCAGCAGTGGCGGCAGCAGTGGTGACAGCAGCGGTAGCAGCAGTGGCAGCAGGTGTGGTTGCAGCAGTGGTGGCATCAGTGGTGACAGCAGCGGTAGCAGCAGTGGCAGCAGCAGTGGTTACAGCAGTGGTTACAGTAGTGGCAGGCGGGGGTTGAGATTAGTGGGGGGAGCTGCTTGGCTGTTTGGGTGCAGGGCGTACGAACATCTTGTCAGAGGAGAGGGTGTAGTGTGTCTGGTGGAGCTTGAATGGCAAACCTCATGCCATGTGCATTGCTTTTGCTGCTGTAAGGAAACCGGGTGTGCAATGAGTATTTGTGCTCGCAGATAGATGAGTAGCTGTGCTCGCAGATACGTGAGATGGGTGGCAAGTGTGATGATGGGGAAATGGGGGATTAAGCAACACCGGTATTGAGGAAGAGAGGCTTGTATTAGAATGAGTGTGGATAGAGTGGAGGTGTGTGCAAGGTGGTGACTGGGTGATGCGTTGCTTGTGCACAACTGGGGGTAAGCTAATTGTCAGAATCTAGCGGCAGGAATGATGAACTATGAGCATGCAGGAGTACAAGTAGTAAACCCTAATTTGGGTTGTACCCCATATGGGCTACCCCACTACAGCCTAGACAATATACAGCACATATGTTTGACACACCCCCATAGGCAAAGTGGGGGAGAACAAGAGGTCACAAGACCAGTCAAGAGAAGTAAAGCAAGCTCAGGGTGGATCACATCGTCACCACACAGTCTGAGCACAACCAAAGGGCCACAAGGCCAGTTCGCATGCAGTGATATATATGCAACAACAGCAGTACAGTTATCTCTACCTGGCAGAGAAAGCAAGTAGGTATATATATATGCATCACAGTACAAGCAAAGACTACAGTAAGTGTGGAAACGTAGGCACAAGGCCTAACAGGGTACAAAAGCGCTGATGATCACCAGACGGAAGTGCCTTGGTGAATATATCAGCAGTGTTGGCCCGAGTGGCCACGTGACGAAGACGAAGCTGACCTCGCTGCTGCAACTCTCGAGCCAAGAAGTAACGTAGAGCGATGTGCTTCGTTCTGTGCTCCAGTCTGTGCTCCTCACACAAGGCAATGGCGGCCTTGTTGTCGACGTACAGCACTGGAGGAGAACGAGGCTGCTCTCCCAAGTCAGTCAGCATGTAAGTGAGCCAGCGTAACTCCTGTGCAGCCATGGCTGTGGCGTAGATCTCAGCCTCACAACTCGAGCTGAGAACTGAAGACGAGCGTGTAGAACGCCACGAAACTGAACCAGAGCCAAGGCTGAAGGTGTAACCCTGTGACGACCGCTGAGTAGCCACGTCGTCAACCCAAGAAGCGTCTGAGTGCCCAGTGAGGACAACTGGGCTCGTCCCTCCAAGCACTAGCCCCATGCCTGATGTGCTGCACAAGTAGCGCAGTACCCTCTTAGCAGCAGCCATGTGCTCAGGTCGGTGCCGACCAGGAGCCACGTAGCGAGCCAGAAGACCAAGAGGGTACGCGAGGTCATCAGGTACATGAGGCAGCCGACTAGCTCTGGGTAAGGACCACTCGGCTCTACGGACTCGTCCGAAGGTGGAGCTGAGAGCGAGTGACCTGTAGCCAGAGGAGTGGCCTGTGCTGAAAACCAGGTGAAGCCGAAGCGCTAAAGGACCTGCTGCACCATGTGAGACTGAGTCAGGGTGATGGTGCGGCGTGCTCTGTCCCGGGTGATCCGCAAGCCAAGATAGCTCGTCAGTTCACCCAGGTCTGTGCACGTGTGTCTCTTCTGCAGCTCCGACTTCACGTGGGCGAGAGCCTCAGTGTCAGCAGTGGCAAAGACCAAGTCGTCGACGTACACGAGGATGTAGAACGGCGGCAGCAAGGTGCCGGTGCGCAGAAACAACGACGGGTCAGCAGTAGAAGGCGCGAACCCAAGAGCCGCAAGCGTAGTCCTCAGTGTGTCGTGCCACTCACGTGGCGCCTGGCGGAGACCGTAGACCGGCCGCCGGAGGCTCCACTGGGTACCAGGAGGGAACGACCCAGTGAAGCCCGGGGGGCGGCGCAGCCAGATCTCCTCGTGCAGGCTGCCCTGCAAGAAAGCTGTGCTGAAGTCAAGAGAGTGAAGCTCGTAGTCACGGTGAGCGGCAACGTGTAGCAGCACCCGAAGAGTGGTCATCTTCGGGGTAGGAGAGAAGGTCGGAAGAAGTCTACTCCCTCTCGCTGACTGAAGCCACGAGCAACGTACCGAGCCTTGAAGACAGGCGGAGAACCTGGCGGCCGCTTCACCCTGAAAATCCACATGCCACTGACGATGTTCGCCCCAGGTGGGGGAACCTCGTCAACGTAAGTGCCTGTGGACTTCTAGGATGCCATCTCCGCGTCCATGGCTGTCTGCCACTGAGAGGAGTACTCACCCGCGATCGCCTCAGCGTAAGAGCGCGGGGTCGGGATGTCTGGAGCATCCGGGTCTCCCTCAGGTGCAATCAGCATGGACACGAGATGAGGTACAGCAGCCGCAAAGCACTCAAACTCCTCCTGCCTGTCCTCAAGGACGTCCGTGCCAAGAGCACACTCACCCCCGACGGACGGAGGACAGACAGACTGAGACTCAGACTCAGCAACAAGACTGGCAGCGTAGTCTAGACGACAGTGAGCAGCAAAGTCGACAAGCTCAGCAACTAAGGCAGACGCAGCAGTAGACTCAAACAACGGGTCAGTGACAACAGTGGCTAACAGACGTGTGACAGTAGGGTGCTCGGCACGAAACCGGTCAGACGCAGGGTCCGGAACGTAAGGCAGAGAGGACGGAAGGGGAGACGGTAGAGGGACAGGCTGCGGAGCAGAGGAAGGACGTCGGACTACGAGGTGCGCGCTGGGGACAGCCGGCGGACGCAGACGAGAAACACGACGACCGGTACGACCAGGACGAAGAGGCGAGACAGGACGCGACGCAGGCTCACGACGCTCAGCAAGACTACCTTTCTGCTCAGTGTAAGGAGAAGGAGCAGGCAGGGGTGAGCCAGGCTTTAACGGAAGACCAGTAGACGACGGAAGAGTAAGAACCTGACGAAGAACAGAGTCAGGCGGCGGCAGAGACGACGGAGACGGCGGAGCGAAGAACAGTCGTGTCGGTGCAGCTGCACCAGTACCGGCAGCGCCAGCAGGCAGGCAGACAAGCAGGCAGGCCGACAGGCAGGCAGACAGGCAGGCAGGCAGGCAGTAAGGCAAGCCGGTAGGCAGGCGCGCAGGCAGACAGGCAGGCAGGCAGGCAAGCAGGCAGGTAGGCAGGCGCTCACCAAAGCATGGAAGAGCAGGCGCTCACCGGGCGAGCAGAGCCGGCGCTCGACGGGCGGCGGCCGAGAAGGCGCACGACAGCGGCGACGTCGGGGCCGCAACACCGGCTGCAGAGCAAGGCCGAAGTAGCTGCAGGGCAGGGCCGCATCAGCGGCAGGTCGGGGCCGTGGCAGCTACAGGGCGGGGCCGCAACAGCGTCAGGTCGGGGCCGAGGCAGAGGGCCGCGCGCGTCTTGGCTCGGGCTGCGCTGACAGCGCGTCGAGCTGCTGCAGGCCGCGCGCGGCCGTGCTAGGCAGTAGCGGGCCGCGCGCGGCTCGGCGCGGGCTGCTGTGGGCCGCGCGCGGGCCGCGCGAGGCAGTAATAGGCCGCGCGCGGCTCGGTGCGGGCTGCGCGCGGCGGTGGCGGGCTGCGCGCGGCTCGGTGCGGGCTGCGCGCGGCTGTGGCGGGCTGCGCGCGGCTCGGTGCGGGCTGCGCGCGGTTGTGGCGGGCTGCGCGCGGCTCGGTGCGGGCTGTGCGCGGCTGTGGCGGGCTGCACGCGGCTCGGTGCGGGCTGCGCGCGGCTGTGGCGGGCTGCGCGCGGCTCGGTTCGGGCTGCGCGCGGCTGCAGTGGGCTGCGCGCGGCTCGGTGCGGACAGCGCGCGGCAGCAGCGGGCCGAAGGGCGTGTAGGGGCGGCGCGCGGGCCTGTAGTGCGTGTAGGGACGGCGCGCGAGGCCTTACGGGCCTCTAGGGGCAGCGCGCTGGCCTAGGGCAGCAAGAGGCAGCGCTAGGGCTGCTGGACGGCGCGCGTAGTGCAGCACGTCACAAAGCAAGGCAAGGCAGGTACGTGGGGTAGCGTGGTAACCGCAGCGGTAGGTGGGCCCGAAAAAAAAACGGTCCTACGGACCTTAGTGCTCTGAAACCATGTCAGAATCTAGCAGCAGGAATGATGAACTATGAGCATGCAGGAGTACAAGTAGTAAACCCGAATTTGGGTTGTACCCCATATGGGCTACCCCACTACAGCCTAGACAATATACAGCACATATGTTTGACACTAATGGTTGTGAATTTGTGCTTTGATCTCAACAATGTGTACAACTGTGTAGGTGACATAAACAGATGCATGCGATTGAGGTTCAATTAGTCTCCCTCCTGACATTGGTTGTAGGATAAAATGCTTTGTTGTCCACGTTAAAATGCTTCAAGATTTTCCATCTATAAATTTGTATCAGGCATGTGCAGCAGGGTTTAGGGTACGGGTTGAATTGAAGGCACACATTCTGCTGCAGCACCCAACCACATGGCCCATCACTGGCATGCAGGAGGCAAGTAGGAGATGAATAGTTCAAAATCAAGTCAGTATGGCTCCATTCTAGCCATGTGATGTTTGGTTTCAAAATGCATGTCTGGCTTTTGGTATACCGTAAGACAACAGAATCCCAACCGCCGCCACAACTGGAATGCCTTACTGCAGCCCCACGCTCCACCCACTCGATGCACCCCCTTGTGTCTGGTAAACTAGTGACTCGGTTTCTGCTGCTGTGTGGCACCTTTCTGACATCTCTCTGAGCTGAATAGGATCATTCTGCAATTGAGAGAGGGGCAGGAATAAGTGAGGGGCACGCATGAGAGGGCAGAGACTGAGGAATGCAAAAGTGACCCATAAACGGATATGTAGCATGAAATGATGTATGGGTTGAGGTATGGGACTAGGTAATGCATAAGGCTTGTGAATGGCGACGAGGGGGAGACAATGGTAGTGGAACCGTTGATGATTGAAGTGGTGTTGAGCGAGGACTTATATGGGTGGGGTTAAAGTGACAGGTGCAATGGTTGAAGCTGGGTGAGTGGAGAACTTGGAGATGTAGAACGAGGGACAAGGGTGGAAAGTGATATGGAAAGGGGATACGGGATGGAAAATGGAGGGGTTGAGAAGTACAGGAGGAGGTTAGGTGCGGGGGAGGAGGGGAATGGGGAACGGGAGGAAGAAAACGGAGGGGCGTAGGTGGTTGGAAGGACCTATGCGACAGCGGTGATGATATGACAAACACTGAGTCCGGTATGTGGGTAAACGGTTAAGCTGGTGTTACAAGGATTGTAAACATCTACATTTAACAACGAATAAACTCAGACATGCACTTAACGTGGCGGGAACTCAAACAATTTCTGAAGTGCCTAAAACTTGGGGAGGATTCGGCTGCAGCAGTCCAGCCGGTAAGAAGTTGCCCCAACAGAGGAGGTGCCCCTGTAGCAAGATCAACAGTATCAAGAGCGCCCCCAATGAATTGAGGCACGTGTAAGTTGCTGCAGTTGTCGAGCTGATGGGAGACAGGAGGGGTGGGGAAGAGGGGAGAAGAGCGGCCGGGAGGAAGGGGGGGAGAAGGAAAGAGAAATGGTTGAAAACTGGGGAGTGGGAAGAAGGTCGCACAGAGGTGTAGCATGTGCGAGTCACTGCAGATGTCTAGATGGTGGAGAGGATAGAGGGAATGGGGATTGTGGCTGTGACAAGGCAGAAGGACACTGGCTGTCGAGTCAGTGCAGATGTCTAGATGGTGCATGGCGGAAGTGGAGAGGAATGGGAGGGGAGGGGGAGGGGAAGGGGAAGGAAAGGGGGGGGAGATAGGAAGTAAAGGGTAGGGAAGGAAAAGGGGAGGGGAAGGGGACAGGAAAGGGAGGGAAAGGAGAGGTCAAGGGAAACAGGAAGTAGAGGGAAATGAGAGGGGAAGGGGAGGACGGTGGAATGAGGGGAAATGGTTTGTTGGCTGGTATATGAAACGAAAGGAAGGTACCTTCCATCCAATGGCCAACATGAACGCCATGCAGACACCATGCTCTGCGAACCCATCCACGCCATGCACACTAATCACACACCATGCGCACACCATGCGCACACCATGCGCACACCATGCACGCACCATGCGCACACCATGCGCACACACCATACATACACCATGCACATACGGCACCATCCACACAACACACCATGCAGAAGACATGCACAATAACTATGCACACACCATGCATACCAATCACACACCTGGTGCGTCACACCATGCACACATCTTGCACAGGCAGACAGCACCCATCCATCTGCCCACCCTACTCAGCACTCATAGGGCTGCAAAGCTTGTACTCATACCTTAGGTTAGGAACATGCTGGTGGCGTCGCTTGCCGTCTCTGCTGCCTCCTTGGCTCGCCTCAGCTGCTCTTCCTGCCTCAGCGTCTCTGGCAGATTGTGTCGCATGCCCACCAACAACACATTGTTAGCGCCGGTGCGCATGAATTGTTTAAGAGAGGGAAAAGGGTGGAAGGAAGGGCTTGCCGGGAGGGGAACGGGTATGCAAGCAGGGTAGTCATGGCGTTTTCATATGCACATGAAAGTATTGTCTGCACCGAGACACATTAGCTGAGTGTGAGTGGGAGAAGGAGAGGGGGTGAGGACGCGAAGGGGGAAGAGGTAAGACAGTAAGGACAGCAATGAAGGCGGACACGGACGGACCCACAAACACATTGTTGACACATCCGGGTGAGAGGGAGAAGGAGACACCAATGGAAGCAGGGATGGGGTCAGAAACACACTGGCAGACAGTTCCAATACATATGTGAGAGTGGGAAGCGAAAGGACGGACGGGAGGGAGGAGGCGGGAGGGGAAGGGATAAGAATGCAATGCAGCAACAGTCATGCTACTCGATACATGTGTCATGTGATGTGTCATTTTATGCTCCACATGCTGAACGACCACAGTACTTACCTGGTACTGATTCGTAGAGGACAAAGGTGGCCCAGCTGAGAGCAAGAGTCCATGGCATGGCCACTGCAGCCATCCGTGACATGGCTGTTACGGCGAGCCCAATGCGAGGCGTGCGCACTGCATGGGGAATTACACTGTGTTTTGGCATCGGCTGGACGTGAGTAGGGTGGGTGGCATGGCACAAAAGTGGATGATGGGCGGAGGAAAGGAATGTGGCGGGGAATGTCGGGAAGGAAGGGGGAAGGGTGGTGGTGGGGAGGAATTAGGGAGGTGGCGCATAATCTCATGTGCCACCCAGGAGGGTGGTCGTTTTCTGATGAGGGAGTGGTAGTAGCAGAGGAGGGAACGGGGAGGGATTTGAAAGGATACGGGGATGGAGGGGCAAGGAGGAGCGGGGTGTTAGGATAGGAAAGGAGGGGATGGATGCGCAGGCGAGCTGGACGTTTGAACACAATCAAATTGAGACATCTTTATTAGATTGATTCGCATTCATCAACTAGCAGGGTCACTCACCCGTGGATAGAGCAACACATACATGCTCAAGCACCCCTTTGCACATGGCATGTGATGGTGCCATGTGCTCGCACCTCTTCATCCCTCACGTGGAGCCGAAGAGCCCCACGTGACCAATACGTAAAGAGCAGAAAACAGCTAACGCCCAAGGTAAAAGGTCGCATCCACGGCTTTTGCTCTTCCCTCCCACGCCCCACTCCTCTCACGCCTTACTCTCCCACCTACTGCGCCCTCCCTCGTGTCTCACGCCCACGATAGACTCTACTGCCACAACCATGCCATGCTGCCTGGCTATGTGTCACAGAGATGAGTGGGATCCTCACGACCAGTACAGGGCAGGGTTTAGGCCGTTGGTGTGGGAAGGGGAAGGGAATGTGGAGGAGAGAGGGAAGAAGGTCGTCGCATACTGCTGAGCAAGAAAGAGGGAGTGGAACAAAGCCGATGACGGCATTGCACAGGGAAAGCATTCGATTTGCCGCATAACCAAACTAGCGCCAACAGAATCAGGCGCCCGATAGGCAAAGAGACGAAAAGAGAGATAGCATGAGAGAGTGATTCAGATCCCTCCATCTACTCCGCTTCTCTCACCTCCACTGCATGTGGCCCTGCCTGTCATCAGCTAAGAAGCCATCCATACGCTCATGGCATGTGCTTGCTCTCACGTGGTTCTTAGAATCCCCGAATGACCAGCGTACAATGATCACAGCGCAGCTAACGCTCACTCACAACGAGTCATGCCACAATACGGCTGCTGCAGCCTCACCCTTCCCACTACCACCTCCATCGTCGCCCCCGTGCATCCACTCTCGTGTAATGTATGGCTCTGCCTGCCACATTGCCTGGCTCCGTGTCGCAGCGATGAGTTGGGCACCTCATGACTGGTTCATGAATGCTGCTGTTGGTGTGGGCAAAGGATGGGAGTGCAAAAGGTAAAGGGCTTCAGAGCGAGGAAAGAGGCAGACAGTGGTCGATGGTATTGCATACCAGGTGAATGCTAAATGGGAGGGACAAGAACAACGGAACGGGAGGGGGAGGATAATGTGGGGGGTTTGTGGGAAGGGTTGCCTTGCAATGTGACCTGTCATCATGTCATATGCCACCCAGGAGGGTGGTCAGCCCCTCCTGCTGCTTCACCCTCGCTACCACCCACCGCCACAGGTGCAAAACCACTGGTGTTTTAACTACACATAGTAGTTTTGCTGGAGCGTGCAAGCACCTGTTAACAATGAAAGGGGGGTTGACAGAGATTGAGATTTAAACAGAGGCAAAGAAGAGATAAGGAAGGTGAAGTAAGGGGAAATTAAGGGGTGATAAAGGCTAAGCGAGGTGGCTGGCTGGGCAATGGGCATGATGTGAAGTCAGCTGGTTATCGTTTTCTCATTGCAACAATGCAAGTATATTCTGGTATCATTGTCTACGTATCTGCTATTGGCGGATGAGGTAGTACAACGGAGGGTCTGCTGCATGCTATATACCATGCAATGAATGGTCTAAGTATCTTCCTGCATTATCCCTTGTTTGCATTGACAGAGCCAACTAGTAGCGATATCTATAGGGTAAAAAAAAAGCCCCCACAGCCACTTCAGGAAACGTAGTCTTGACACGAGCCTCCAAACCTTTGATGTTTGACCAAAACTTCTTCAAGTGGGCCAGGCGCTGCAAGCACTTCACCACAACTTCATGAGAAACTGTGCTTTTACATAACTGTAATCCTTCCAAACTAGTCAGCTGCCCGATGTACTCCATGCCTGCATCGGTAATCCCCTCTCCTAGAGAGAGGATTTTGAGCCTGGTCAGGGAGGTCAGATACTGCAGCCCATCGTCCTTCACTCCACTTTTACTCGCCCAAAGCTGCTCAAGGCTTGTCAGCCTCCCCACATGCTCCATGCCAGCTGATGTGACACCCTTGCATTTGTGAATGACAAGGACCTTGAGCGAGGAAAGAGCTGTGAGGTGCAGCAGGCCAGCATCAGTCACATTGGTGTTGTTGAGATAGAGAAACTTAAAACTCCTCACTCCCCCAATGCCTTCCAAAGCACCATCTGAAACGGACGTGTCTCTCAGATCCAGCATTGTCAGTCCTGGCAGCCTGTAGAGGTGCTTGACGCCCTCTGCACTGAAGCCTGAGGACTTATTCAACCTTACTGTTTTCAGTTGGGTCATTGAGGACACAGCACCAAGGGCCGTGTCTGACAGGTTTTTGAGATCTTTCAATTCCAGGAATGTACGTCGTTTGGTCTTCCCACTGAATGCTGACGACACGGCCTGGAGGGAGTCCGCAGCAAGAGAAGGTACAGGCTTAAAATCAGACCAAAGTGCTGCAGACGCTAAGCACCAAGCTATAGCACACACGCACACACACACACAAAAAAAAAACTCACACAATCCAGATTCACCTATTCCCATCCCAGCAAAGTACAACTCACATCCAAAGCTCGTGTGCTTCCCCAATCGCCGCGTACAAGTGCGACCAAAGCCTCCTCCAAGGCAGCTTCAAGCTTGAGCACACGAAGGGTCTGCTCAGTGACCTCCCCTTTCACTGTAGTCACCTCCCCCCTCACTGCGTTCACCCCCCCCTGCAATGCTGCAAACTTCCTCTCCCTCTCCTCCACCCGCCCTCTCATCTCCGCCACTAGCTTTCTCTCAGCCTCCTCCGACTTCAATGCAGTTGACTGCTTGTGCTCGCCCAACTCCGCATTTACTGTAAACAACGCCGTCTTCACTGCAATCAGCTCCCTCTTCACTTCAATAAACTCCGTCTTCGCTGCAATAAACTCTCTCCTGTTCTCCTCCATCGCAGCAGTGGTTGCCCCATTCCTCTGCTCAGCAACAGTCAGCATGTGCCGCAGCTCATTCACCTCCTCCTTGTGTGCAGCCAGCTCCTCTCTCACTGCCGCTAGCACCGCCTCTTTCACCACATCGATCAGTGGCCCCATCGCTCTCTCAGCAGCCATGTGTTCCAATAACCTCAAACAACCCTCGTTCTATGACCGAATCGTGTGTTCAGCCGAATTCTTTACTGCAGCCTCGCGAAAATAAACAAGGCCTGGCAAGGTAGGGTGAAGTGTCTTGGAGGAAACGCAAAAAAAGGGAAAAGAATGCACAAAAGTGGAGAAATTATTACATGGGCATAAAGAACAAGGCAGACATGTGAATATGAGAGGTTTGAAAGAGTATAACAAGCAAGAGACTTGATGACAAGTTGTGAGAGAATGGTTTCAATGAGAGGAGATGCTAGTGCATACACATGCATTTGTGAGAGGGCAGGTATTGTAAATGAGAGAAGAGCGGGAGGGGAACGAGGGAAAGATGGGGGAGGAGGGGATAAAGCAGTGGATACAGCGAGGACAAGCAGGAACAACGGGGGGTGTGTGGAGAGTGGGGGGGAGAGAGTGGGGAGGGGGGCGGGAGAGGAAGAAGGGGAGAAGCGGCCAGGGATGCGATGCGAGTCATCCACTAAGTGCACAAGAGGGGACGAGGGAAAGCGGTGGAAAGAAGGAGCATTGGGCAATGGGGCAAGCGAATGCCAGGCGAGGCAATTAATTTAGGATCACATGAACTTGAAAGCAAGAGTGAACCAGCTTAATAAGACCGGAGACAATCGAGATGACACAGAGATGTAAACCCAAGGGCACATGAATAAGTAGGAAAGGACGGAGGGGAAGCAGTAATGAGTCAGGCGGCAAAGGAAGCAGGCAGGCAGGCGCTGAGCGAAGGTGCAATAAAGAGGAAGCGGGCAATGAGAGTATCCGAGGTTGCAAATAAGTGACAAGGATAGGTGAGGAGTGGATAGACTAGATAGGAAGGATGAAGCCGAATCAAGCGAGCATGAACAGGAGAAGGGTTGACGGGCCAAGAATTTGGAGGGAGAAAGAGCAGGGCGATAAAGAGGACAAAGGCGAAACATTCAGGTTCTGGTAGGAGGAACATTTGGACATGAACACACTGATGGAAGCAGCGATAAGGGATGCACGCAGAAAGAAGGTGAGATATGATGCATGGCAGAAGAGCGCAGTGAGAAGTCATCAGGGCAGAGAAACCTACCTCTTGTGGCGAGTGGCGAGAGAAGAGATCGATGGCGCAAAGTGGAACGCACGAACTGGTGATAGGGTTTCGGATAGCAGAAGCATGCAAGATTGGTTTGCAACATCAACAGTAACAGTAACAGTACGCGTAACATTAGACACATGCAAGCACACACTTGATGCCACACTATGTTCAGAAACACATGTGGACAGAGAAGACGTTGAGCCTAAGCAAACCCGACACCACTGGAGGAGTCACATCCATGCTGGCAGGGATCGGCTTGGTCCACTCTACGATAGCACACACGTGCTGCGTGCATACACAGACGCGATGCCGACATGTCCAATGCCAATGGTGCACTCAGGTGTTATTGCAAAGCTGGATGCTAAATCTGGCGCCCATATTTCCGTCCAGCCCATGCGTGGGTTGGCCTGAACCAGTTGCCGGTCCGCCTTTGACAATCCAGGAACTTCATGCTACCAGGCATGTCATGCATGCGCCGGGCCTGTTGCAGGTGCGCGTGTGACACCTGTGCCAAGGCAAGGGTTGCCTAGCTGTACCTACCTAGGCGCAAATTGCCGCCGATCTCGTTGGCTGCCTCTGAGAACGCAAGTGTGGCAACGCTCACTGCTGGGCCATTAACCGGTACATGCATGCAGGGATAAGACACAACACATGTGGAGAGGGATGGAAGAGACGAAGAAAGTTGATAGGTGCACTTTGAATCTGGTGAGAGAGGTGGAGAGAGGTATGCGCGATACTGAAACAGTGGTAAAGGGAGGATGCAGAGGGGATATCTAGAAATACCCACCTCACGGGACAGGATAATGTCAGAGAGAACAGCAGGCTGAAGTGGCTGCGCGAGCAGATGAAGAGAGAAGCACGATGGGCAGTAGGGATTGGGCGGCAGCTGAGGAAGTGGGTACAAGAAGGCACGGGGATGAGACGCAAGAGGCATGGGAGAGGGGAGAGAGAGGAGACAGTGAATACTACAATGGGAAACAATGTCACATGGCAAGAAGTTTGCCGTGCGGGTAGCACGTCATACGACAATCAGACGAAGTGAATCCCTGACCAGGGAGGAGGAGGAAAAGGAATTCTGCAAATCTGGTGAAAGAAGTATCAGCAGCATAATAAAAGAGCAGCAGAAGAAGCAAATTGGATAGGACATGAATAAACTGAATATCTACGATGGAAGCAAGCTGGACTGAAAGAGATGAGGTTATCAGAGGGACGAGCAGGACACGCTAAGTGTGAGACAGCGAACGCAAAAGGGCAAGAAGATTTTGACAATATTCGGCGGCAGTACCTGTTGTGTAGTAGGGAGGCAGCGAGGTGACTCTAAGAGCCAGGCGCTTCCCAGCCCACAGACTGACAAGTTCCGAGGGAGACCACTAACAAGTTATGCAGCGCAACAGGACGGCCGAGGCCTCGAAGTGGCAGAAGGGCAAGATGAGAGCAACAAGCTGTTTACGAGTGGGGCACCACTGAGAGAACAGCGTGCGTACCTGGTGTGTGGTAGGGTATCAGCACGGTCAGTTAGGAGCTAGGCGCTTCTCAGGCGACAGACTGACAAGCTCCGCAGGTGAAGGTGAAACGGCGCGTGGGAAGATAGACAGATGGCAGCAGTGGGAAGCAGGGATCGCAGCAGACAAATCGACACAGCCGCGCAGCCGAGGGTGAACGCGAGAAAGGTCTGCGAGAAAGAACAACGGCACAAGCCGAACTGGCGAGAAGATATGAAAGTGGGAACTGAATGTCCGAAAGAAAGATCTGGCAAAAGGAATCTGGACGTGGTGAAAAATCGTAGATGCTGGATTCAGAGTCAAGAGCGAAGGGAGGGAGAGGAGGGCAGAGAGGGGGGGTGGATGCTCACGCCCACGCCATCCTTCCGCGTTTCCCCTCGCAGGCCCATTCCAGTTCTTCGCGCCGCACGCCCACCAGGCGTGCAATCATCTCTCATCTACTCTCGCGCCGTTCGTCCGTCCTCGTCGTTCGGCGTCGCCATCGCACCATCCGAGTTCAGCCCATCGCATCCTACCGCCGAGCACCGCACAACACCCGCACTCCAACCCGCATGAGATTGAACGGCGTGACAACCAACGCTGGGACCCATCGACCCTTCGCGAGTCCCCTGGTAACGCCTTCATCCCTTCGCCCCACACTGGTCTCGATCGCCACAAATGACTCGTGACACGTGGCAAAACTGACAGTGGACTTGCGAGGGTCTAGCTAAATCTAGCTATTTGTTTGGTTCTACTTCTTTCATTTCGAAAGTGAAGGATTTGCGAAATGAGAAGCTCCTCAGCGTTGTATCGAATGAACTCTAACGAGAAATATAACGTTGTTTCAGGTTACAGGGGTTTGCGAAACGAGCAAGTCAGAATGAATTTCGCACATCCAGATCCAACCCCGCACTTCCATTCCCTCACGCTCCAACATCGCCCTCACGCTCTCCTCCCAGGGCATGGAAGCGTGACGACCAGAGCAAGCGGCATTGCTGCATGTGTGCCAGCAAGCGCGTTCTCCAGCCTCCTCGCTAAATGCACGCGGCGCCTCTCCTAGTCCGTCTCGAATCGCATCCTGTACATCATAGGAAATGATGTTTCGTTTGATAGTCCTTCCTGATCGCCGAATCCGTGATCTATACCGTCAGATTTGGTAGATCGACGTTCTCAGCCTCACGATGCCTCGACGTGATGTTTCCCGACGCAAGCACGCACCGGCGACATTCCCACCATCACATTGCTTCGCTGCGCTCGCGAAATCGGACGCCAAAGAATGTCGTGGAACATCCTGGGTTGGTGTAACGTTATGTATGCGAAAATATTGATGACCGAGTCAGGTAGCGACTCGTTGTGGCGGCGCGAGCATGAAGACATGCACTGCGGGATGAGAAATGGGCGGAAGGGAGAGAGAGGGGCGTCTGCTAGTGGCGAGGGGGTGAATGGATTCAGATTGGGTCAGCAAAGTGAAGCATCATGCCGTCGTTTGCGCAGCATTGCTGCGATCGCGTGCGACATGGAAAACGGTTTTCCACAGTGCGTGAAGGTTAGCGGGGGCAGAGAGGGGGGCGTCTGCTTCAGCCAAGTGGCGAGCAGGTGTATGGGTCGGTCGGAATTGGATAGGTCGGGATGATTGGGTGGCACAAGGAAGCAAATCATCATGCCGTCGTTTGCGCATCACTGCGGCGAACGCTACTAGCGTGAAAAAGCGGCGAAGCGGAAGGCGAGTGGGGCTTCCAGCTGATCCAACCCCAAACCCAGCTCCGACTTCGGCACTGCCATCGATCTCCTTCCGCTGTCCCTTCATCATCCCTCCTGTCGTCATTTCACTTTTTATTGCTCCTCCTCTCCATTCCTCAGTCACCTCGCTACTGCCGCCTGCTACCTCTTGTCGCCTCGCTCCTCCATCACACCCTCGCCCGTCCTTCACCTTCCTCAAGAATTTCTCTCGCTCGGAAGAGCGGCTCGCTCGCAGCTGGTAGCTCGCTGCTGCCACTCGGCACATCTCACCCACTCCGGCTACGGCCTCTCTACTACTCTGCGCCCACCTCCCACCAGCCTGCTCTCATCGCCCATAGCAGTACCAGGTGCGTCAATCCTTTTCTCTGAATGCATTTCCTCTTTGGTGATCACATGCAGCTTGCTGCACGCGGATCCCACCCTTGACACTCGCCGCCTTGTGCCGCCACCCGTTTCTCGGTGAGACTGGCTTGCCCGCACCCGACTCTCCCTTCACTTCGCCCTGCTGCCCTTCAGTGCACGCTCCACTTCATTCCTGATGGATATGAACCATGCCATATTGGCTTGTGGCATAGATTAGCCCTTCTTTTCTGCTTCATTCACGTCACAGTATCCCCACCCCGTTGTTTTTGCCCGTGCATCTATCTTCTCCAACTCCTGAAGTCAGACCGGATTGCCCTTTTTGGACCCTTGCTTCAATTACTCCTCCTTCGCTCCTGCTGACTGTAGCATCCCGATCCTCTCTCCGTCTTGTTTCCACCTCGGCTCCTGCTCCTTCACTCTCTTTCTTCGTTCCTTTCTTCTGCCACTTACTTCCCTCCCTCCTCCTCCTCCCCCTGCGCCTTCCCCTCCACCGTCAACCTCCCCCTCTCCCTCCCCCCTCCCGCCCCGCCCCTTCTTCCTCCTGCTCCTCAGTCCCTTTCTTCTCTTCAGTGCCTGGGGTGGAGCGCCTGGCTCTTAACTGCCACCTTGCTGCTGCCGCCTGCCACCTGCTGTCGCCTCGCCCTTCCCTCGCCGCCAGCCTCCAGCGATCCCCCGTTCGGTGCCTCCAGTGAAGCTGCCTCGCTCGCAGCATACCTGCACCTCCAGGTACGGCCTCGTCTCTGCTTCCCACGGCCTCACTTCTCCAAATGCGCCCTTCTGCTCTCACCATACCATTTGTGTCCTGCTCTATATGTCCTTATCCTCCCACTTCATTGTAGTAGGAGACGCATCTTGTCCTTGCCTGACCTGAATTCATCCCCTGTTTGGTAATCACATGTGTCTTGCTGCTAGCCCATCCCACATGTGTAGTTATAACCCTTGCCACTTGCCCTAGCTCCATGTGTTGCCACTCATTCGCCTGTGCGGCTGGATAGCAATGCCTACGTGCCCCATCTGTCCTCCTGTACAGATCATGCCATCCTCCTCCCTCTCCTGCTCCTGCTGCCTCCCGCCCTCCCTTACCTTGCCGCTCCTCACTGTGTTGTGCAGGCGCACGCCTTGCATTGGGCTCGCCCCGTCAGCCATGGCTCGGATGACTGCAGTGGCCATGCTGCTGCCAGGGCTGCTGCTCGCCCTCCTCGCTGCTGCCATCGCTTCCATTGCTGTCGTCCGCATCATCATGCCACTTGGAAGGGAATGTTTCTATCGTGCTTCAGTTACAGATGATGCGAGTGACTAGTGCAATATTTGACCTTCCGGGCCCACCGCCCAAGTTAGCAGCACATGAGTTCCACATCGATTGCCTCTCACCATGCATGTGTGCTCTCGTCTTCCTTGTTGCCTCTTACAGCCTCCACGTGACACCGACAGCGAGGAAGGCAACAACCCTCTCATGCTCCCGTCTGCTTCCCTGCCTCATGTAAGCCCTTGTTATTCTGTACTGTCAGTACTCCTATGCAGGTCTAGCAGATCATGGCTCGACACTGAATGTCTGAGTTGTTTTTTTTGCGTCTGTAGACGTGCGTGCATGTATTTATCTCACTCGCATGTCATCTGTTGTCTCTCTCGCAGGGTAACGCCACTGTGATGTGTGGAAATGCCACATGCGGACCTGACTCTCGGCCTAATGCCGCCAATGCCATCACCGCATCGCTTCAGCATGCCCACGCTCTCGACGTGCCTATTCACTCCCTCCACGCCCTGGTGCGTATTGGGATGACTGAGGCTCTAAAACTGCCACCTTGCTTTTAACAAAGTAACAATACTGCCGTTTGAGATTCTGCACATTTCCCCTTCCTCATGTTGGCTCTCACATGGCATGTACTCACACACATCAATTACTTCCCGGTCTTGTTCCACATGTGCAGTCTCCAGGTGCAATTCATCTGCTCGTGCTGTATTCTGCACTCGCTACTCTTGGATCACTGCTGTGGGGGATGGGCGTGACCCACACGCAAGTCAGAGCATGGGTGCATCAGCAGGGCTTGGCTGTGACGGCTGGGCTGATGAAGCTGAAGAGTGCAAGCAAGCGCCTCCTGGTATGCCATGCGCTCTGCCCTCCTTTGTGACCACTTTATTATCCCTGTCAAGTCCACTCCATTGAGCCTTCATTCCTGTTTCCCATTCTGCTGCATGTTTTTCTCCTGTCCCTCATCCTCCTTTCCCCTCCTCTCCCTCGCCTCACCATGCTGCAGCAACCTGGAATGTTCTCTCTGCTGCACAGCCTCAGGTGAGCTTCCCCCTCCTCAACATCATCACTCTCATGCTCTTGTTCTATGCATGAGCATGCCCTCACAAAACACAAGGTGTGTGGATCTACCCGTGCAAATCGCCTACGCACTACGTATGATGAGTTTGTGCCTGTATGAGTTGCCCATGCGCCCTCCTCTTTTACCCCCATCGCATGCTCCCTGCATCTTGCTCTTATCTCACTCGTGCGAGCCTGCATGCTTTCGTACATGTTTTCCCCGATTCGTACATGTCCCTGTGTTTGCACATTTCTCCCTTGCTTGCTACCTATGGCCCCGTCTTGTGTTGTAACGCTCTCACGCTGTTGTGTACATATATTAATCCCTTGACATTATAATCTCCACGCTGCAGCCAACCTCGCATCTCCCATGCTTCCTATTCTAATTTCACTCCGTCTTTCTCATGTTCGTCACCCTTGATTTCAATCTTGCGTTCCTTGTATTCTCCCAATTCTCCGTTTGAATTGAGTCCCGCTTTCGTGCCTTCTGCGATGTGCATTGCTGTGTTGCCATATGTGCCCATGTGCTCCATGCACAGGAAGCGAGCTTTTTCTGGGGTGCAGAAAGTGAGCGAGGCTGTTGGGACTATCGCTGCGAGGATGGCCGGAACAGCTGAGTTGAGTGAGGCGATGGAGATGAAAATGAGGGCGTTTACCATGCAGCTGGAAGAGACACGGAGGGAATTGGAGGGGGCTGAGAGGCGACGACTGGCGGAGATGAGTGAGATGAGAAGGCAGGTGGAAGAGAAGAGAAGGCAGACCAGATGGCTGTAGAATTGGGTGGGCACAAGCAGTCCACTAGAGTGCAGTTGGAGGAGAGGGAAAGGGAACTGGCTGCAATGCAGGAGCAGGTGAATGCAGTGAGGGGGGAGGTGACTACAGTGCAGGGCGAGGTGAATGCAGTTAGGGAGGAGGTGATAGCAGCAAAAGGGGAGATGGCTGAGCAGAAGCAGTCAACCACATTGCAGTTTGAGGAGGCTGAGAGGAGACGAGTGGCGGAGATGAGAGGGCAGGTGGAGGAGAGGGAGAGGGAGCTGGCAGCAGTGAAGGGGGGGCTGGCTGCATTGAGGGGGGAGCTGGTCGAACAGAATGTTCTCATGAAGTTGGATGTTGACCTGCAGATCAGGCAGAGTGAAGGCAATCAGAAGACAGCATGGGAGGTGAGTGCTAAGGGAACTCTTTCACAGGGCATGCATGGTTGACATGGCATGCATGGTTGACAGGGCATGCATGGTCAAGGTGTGCATGGTTGGATAGGGCGTGCATGGTTTGCTATTGTAACCATGATCGTTCCCTTGCATTTCATTCATTCCCCTCTCATTCATTATCACCAGCGAATCAAATCAGCATCATGAGGACCTAATTTGGATCTACAGCGTCTCAGCGGCCTTTCGGATGCCATGCTCGCCCATGTGTCCACAATGACGCATCTGAAAGGCATTCACTTGACCAATAGCTCAGGCTTCAGTTCAGAGAGCATCAAGCACCTCTACAGGCTGCCAAAGCTGGAGGAGCTAGTCCTCCAAGACACAGATGTCTCAGACAGTGCCTTGGAGGGGATTGGGTCCTTGACCCGTCTCAAGGAGCTTCAACTCTGGAAGACCAAGGTGACCGATGCTGGACTGGCGCACCTGTCAGCCCTGTCCTCTCTCAAAAAGCTCTGGCTTTCTTTCTGCAAGGGTGTCACAAATGCTGGCATGGTGCATGTGGGGAGGCTGACAGGGCTTGAAAGGCTTGATCTAGATTACACGGCAGTCACGAATATTGGGCTGCGGCAGCTGACTGCCCTGACCAAGCTGACAACTCTCTGGACGCCAGAAGGGGATGTATCTACGAATGATGCTGTGCGCAGGCGGATAGGCGGGTGGTGGTAGGGAAAAGTTGATTGTGACTGTCTAGGGGGGGACTGAGGAGGGGCGTGGAGGCAAGGGGTGTGAAGAATGAAGAGAAGCATGGATTCGGTGGAGAGCCATGGATTGTGCCCGGCTGAACCTGCATGTTGTACAGTTGGAATGGTGGACCTGTACCTTGCATTTGACAGAAGCAGGTCCAGGGCTGTTTGGGCAAGAGACTAGCGGATAAAGGGAGACTGCATGAGCCATGCTTTGGTTGCAGGCTGTACAGCGCTAGTTGATGTCATTCTGAGGATATACTGATATAGTGAGGTAGATGGGTGACGAATGAGGTGGAGGAGGGTGAACCTGGAAGAAGTGAGAGGTACTGTGTGAGCCGTGCCTGCCAACTGTTGGGTGTAGGATGTACAGATCCTCCATTTGTGGAGGAGGGAGCGTTTTTGGAAAAGAGGGACTACTGTGTATGTTAAGGAAATCGTGTACAACAGATGAACAGCTTGATCATATTTGATACTGTTTCAACATTAATTTACAATAGCAGCAACTCGTACCCTTGTGCGGTAGGTAGCATGGTAACATCTCAAGAGAATAGATGTGATACATTGTGCCTGTGAACTAAGCTGTGTATCACTTATCCAAGGTGTACATGACTTGCTTGAGACCATTGTAAAAACACTCTGTTGGCTGGGGTAGAGGGCAGCAGCGAAGCAGGAAAGGGTGGGTGGGGGCTGTGTGCATGGGAGAGGGGCAGATGTGATGAGATACATGCTGCTGTGCCCTTGATTTCCACAAAATACTTCCCGTATTCCCTCCCCCCCCACAAACATACTTGTGCTTCTCAATGCTTCTCACACCATCTCCCTCAGAACACATGCTGCGGATGGTTGCAGCTAGTAAGAAATGAGAGAACATCTCTAGAGCAGGCAGGAGATGCATCCCGCCTGAAATCATCAAGACATAGCTTGCGACGATGCATCCAACACGTAGCTGAATTAAAGCACAGTACTGGGATGATCGGAAGGCAGGCACGAGCAGAGGGCAGGCATCATTGACGACCTAGCATGGGTGAAAAGCTTGTATGGATGAAGGACAGGAATGAGTGAAGGGTGAGCATGAGTAAATGGCAGTAAAGTGACAAGGAAACGGATGCGTTCTCACATGAGAGTTATTTCCACATAAGACAGGAAACCTTTCAATTCGGAATTCTATTTATCCCTCTCCAACCAATCTGGCTTTGCCCTCTCCACGAGCCTCACCCACCCCCACCACATGCCATGCCATGATGGGGGAGCAGGGGCCAGGGGAAGAGAAGGTGGGGTCGAGGGGGTGAACCGTGGAACGCACCTCTCTGCTGCCACCGTCAACCATGCTCCACGGAGGGGATTGAGGTTGGAGGGGGAGGAGATACTTAAGAAATAATGGGGCGAAGGTGGGGTGGGTGGGGCGTGGAGGGGGTAAGTGGGTGATCACATATCAGGCGGTTGTGATATGGGAGAAAGGGAGAGTTGCTTCTTGAGGGTGCAATGGAAATGGTGCTGGTGCTAGCTTGGGATGGTGAGGGAGCAGATGGGAGGGTGATGGCAGGTAGTAGAGGAGGATAATCTTAATGGGGGGACACTTAATTCATGCATGGGATGATGTAAGGAGGGGCATGACATGATGGGATGAAGGGCATGGTGCAATGGGATCCATGGGGTGGTGGGATAAAAAAATGGGATCCCTCAACGAGACCTGTCGCCAGCATGTACCACATTCTTGAAGCCAAGTGAGTACGTACTGGTACATCGTTTTGCACAGCATCTTCAGTCATGCCATGTGCTTGTACCAGTGAGCCTAAAAGCCCTCATGAGACTATTGCATAAACCAATGTGCAGCTAGCTTTTGCTACCTCGCTTTACCCTACCCAACTCCGCCCGCCCCTGCTGCCTCGACCCACCTGCCGCTGACCGCCTCGCTCCTTCACCGCCTCGACTGCCGCTGCAGCTGCGGGTCGTGCCTCTGCCGTGCTGCCCAGGTGTGCGATTTAGAAATCAACTGGCTGGATCTCACAACTAGTCCAAGGCAAGACACTGTTGGTGTGGGAAGGGAAAGGTCAGAGGGGAGGGAAGAAGGTCTCGGCATGCTATGCTACTTAGAGAGGAGGGCGACATTTGATGATGGCATTGCACACCAGCAAACTAGAAGCATGGTGATGAGATGCATACCAACGAATTAGATTGTTTCCTTTATTTGGTAACATCCCTGCTGCTCAGACTGCCCTCCCTCCCTTCCATGGGTAAGCCAGCCTCCCTCCCTCCCTCCCTCCCTCCCTCCTCTCCGCCTCAACCATACTTGTGGTTGACCGCCTTCACCGCCACCACTGCAGCTGCATCCCATGGGTCTGCCACGCTGCCCTGCTGTGCTTCATAGAGATGAACTGGGCTCCCTTCTCGCCTGCCTCCACCCCACTCGTGGCTGACAGAACTCACCACCACCATTGCCGCTGCAACACTGTTGCTTCCAATAACCCTGCCATGCCGCCCGGCTGTATGTCCCAGCAATGAGTTGGGCTTCCTTATCGCCTGACTCCACCCCACCCCCCGATAACCGCATTCACCGCCACCACTGCTGCTGCTGCAGCTCACTGGCTTTGTGTCACGGCCCCGAGCTGGGCTCCTTACGGCCGATACAAGGCAGATGCTGTTGGTGTGCTGGGGAGTGCTTCGGGGGGATGAACAGAAAAGGGGTGTGCTGTTGGGTGAGAAGAGGAAGGTGGAGGATATCTGATGCTGGCATTGCACATGGTAAGGCAGTGCTCGCATTCATTCCGCAATGTCAGAGATCGAGTGGCAGAGCACCATACTAGGCCTGGAAGGGTGAAGGCGCAAAGGAGGGAGGCATCACATGACAAGAAAACTCGGACCATGCATCTCTCGAGGTATAGTCACATCTCTCGAGGTATAGTCACATCTCTCGAGGTATAGTCACATCTCTCGAGGTATAGTCACATCTCTCGAGGTATAGTCACATCTCTCGAGGTATAGTCACATCTCTCGAGGTATAGTCACATCTCTCGAGGTATAGTCACAACTCTCGAGGTATAGTCACAACTCTCGAGGTATAGTCACAACTCTCGAGGTATAGTCACAACTCATCTCTCCGCCCCATCAATGTGAAACACCATGGAAGCTGTCGAAACACACGAGTTCACTCGCCACGAGGCCCAGGTAAACTCACCAGCACAAGAAGTCTGAGACGTTTCAAAAACCTTGCCACAAGGCCTAGCCTAGGTAAACTCACCAGCACACGAGGTCATAATCCTTGCCTCCCGCGCTGCCTCCAGCCCAAGCAGATTTATACACTTTCGAAGAGACTGGAAAGCACAAGCCACACCCACTGTAAACACCATGTCGTACTCCTTACTCCATCCTTGGATGCTCGTACTGCCCACTTGTTCCTTGGATGAACATCTCTACCGCCATGTCGCTCATGAGATGACACCCAGCCTGTCGAGCATCCTCACAGTGATGGCCATCCGGTTCACCACGTTGCCCTCCTCTGTCCAACGCACATACCAGCGCCCAGCCCCAGCCGCGGCCGCCCCCTCTCCTCCACCCCTCAGAAGCTGTTGGTGCTGTTGGGGTGGAAAAGGGAAGGAAGTGAGGGGGATAGTGTGAGGGAGGTAGACGAATAATGATGAGCGAGGAGGTGCCAACATTAATTATTCCATCAATGCAAACTAGAGCCACAAGCACCACATTAGGTGGGGAGGGGGCGAGGGAGCAAAAGTTGTAAGGCATGGCAGCAACATCAATGCATGGAGGAAGAGAGAGAGGTTGATAAAAAATTTCAGATCTCTCTGCATACTAAGCATCTCTCACCTGTGCGTCGGCACTTCGCCCTGCCTGCAATCAGATGAGAAGCCACCTGCACGCATGGCATGTGTGCTGCCATGTGCCTGCAGATGTGCTGCCATGTGCCTGCAGAAGTGCTGCCATGTGCCTGCAGATGTGCTGCCATGTGCCTGCAGGTGTGCTGCCATGTGCCTGCGGGTGTGCTGCCATGTGCCTGCGGGTGTGCTGCCATGTGCCTGCGGGTGTGCTGCCATGTGCCTGCGGGTGTGCTGCCATGTGCCTGCAGGTGTGCTGCCATGTGCCTGCGGGTGTGCTGCCATGTGCCTGCAGGTGTGCTGCCATGTGCCTGCAGGTGTGCTGCCATGTGCCTGCAGGTGTGCTGCCATGTGCCTGCAGGTGTGCTGCCATGTGCCTGCAGGTGTGCTGCCATGTGCCTGCAGGTGTGCTGCCATGTGCCTGCAGGTGTGCTGCCATGTGCCTGTGGAATTGTATATTTCACAACAGAATCAAGTATGGCATACACAAGCTTGCATCCCAAGTCAGCCAGCAAAACTACCAGTACTTCAGTCTCAATTCAGGACAGGGCGAAAGCAAATTCACAAATTATTATCCTACCCTAGGCTGTTTATAAGCAAGACCTTGTCCAGCTACCTACTTGCACACACTTCCACTCCTTGCCTATCAGCTACTGTACACTCTCTCCTCTTGAAGATACTTGAGCAGTTCAAGCTAATGCACCAAAACGGCCTGGCTCCAAACACTCACTCCTGATCTCAACCCTCGCCCGCAGCTGCTGCTGCTGCCACTGCTGCTGCTATTGCTGCTGCCACCGCTGCTGATGCTGCTACTTCTGCCGCCGCCGCTACTGCCGCCACTGTTTCTGCCACTGCTAGGGAAATACTGGCTAAAACTCATGGTGGCGGATAAGTGATTTGCGTCCCGTCAACGCGGGCGAAGGCGGTAAGAACGTGTGGTCTACGTTCCGTCGGCCCAATAATATCTTCAACCCGAATACCCCACACAAGAAGCGCGTCGCCAATCATCGAGCGATGGCAGCGCCAGGGCACTGCTTCAGCGCACATCAGCACACAACGCTCAGTGCGCGCTAATTCTGCGACCCATTGAACATTGTCGGCAAACTCCGACGATTGCATGTAATCCGCGTAACCTCGAAAGGAAAGATTGTACCAACCGGTGTTGGGAGAATCGGCCCGAGCTTTGCGCCGGCCTATAAGGTTTGGGCGATGGGTGTAAGAAATTTGAACCGAAGGTAAGGATGTCTCGAGAGCTTCTTTATTGAACTGTGGATTATGGCGCGACCCTGGTAGAGTTCTCACATCAATCACCCGGACAATACGGTTGCGTTGAAGTAGGTCAATAAACGCTTCCCATGTCCGATTGGAATGGCCGATAGTACAGTTAAGTGGCTGGCCCGGTAAGATGCCCGCACTTGTTTCGGATGGCTGCATCGTGAATTCTAGCTACGTGCCATGTAAGGGAATGGTGACAATACAAGGCAGGGCAGGGAGGAGAAGAAGAGAGAGGATGAGTGAGGCAGGGAACGCAGAGGGATGGAAGAGGTGCAGCGGTGGGGAAAAACAGGAAGGCTGTGTGTACCTGGTGGGTGGAGATGGCAGGTGATTCAGATGGCAGCAAGAAGCTGTTGTGAGTGGGGTATGATCAAGAGAATAGATAAGGGTGCGTACCTGGTGTGTGGAACGGCAGCAGAGAGGTGCCAACTAGGAACCAAGTGCTTCTCAGCAGAGCCCCTTTTTTTTACGAGCTCCGCAGTTGAGGACAAAAGGGAGAAAACGGCCTTGAGAAAGAGCAACGCCACACAGACAAGAAATATATCTCGACTGACTCTAGAAAAGGGGTAAGTGGCTGAGAAAGGATATGGAAGTTGTGGATAACGGTACTTCCTGGCTTAACTCAAGAGGAAAGAGCAAAGAGGGAGAGGCAGCCAGAGGAGGGACGAGGATGAACGAGAGATCACGTGCCCAGTCCATGCAAACGCACCTCACGCGCATCCCATCTGTTACCATCAATCGCATCGTTCGCCACTCTTAGTTCCCATACGCCAGCCCGTCTGTCAACGCCATCGCGCGTCTGATTCCAAACCATTTCGCATCCTACCGGTGAGAATCGCTCACCACCGCGCATTACGCGCATGAGAATCAACGGCATGGCCGCGCTTGGGACCTGAATGCCCAACAGGACCCACGAGGGACCTCTCCTGCGAATAACCTAACGCCTCCCGGCCCTCGCATAGCATCGTCGACCGTCAGTGCCTGCCGCGGCGCGTCGTGCGGAAATGTTCTTTGCATGTCACCCTCGCTCGGCAAAGAGAAGATGACATTGGATTTGCGAAACTAATCGTGGCGGCATCGCGTTTACTATAGGCAATGAGCATTTTCGCGACGTGATCAGTATCTAATTCGTCGCAGCGTTCAACTTCCTGACATGCATACTATCACGATACATGGCGTCACTGATGGCTATCGAATTTGGATGCACCTGTGGCAAACTCAACGTGGCGACTATTTCAGGTTTACTAGTTATGGTGGCAGCAAAAAGCGGGGATGATTATATGGATGTACGTGTTGTGATGTCTAGCAGAGGTGTTTCAAATCTCGTCTCGTCAAAGTTCTATGCACTGCACTACTGAACGGTTACCATCCCAGAGTTCGCAAAACACCAAAGCTGCTCGCGAAAAGAACAGTGTGTTGAATTTTGTGATTCGTGACCAAAATTGCAAGTCATCGTGTCGTTCTCAGTTCACCCAAGCACGTGCTTCGAGCGAGATACACCGCCAGCGCCCTCACCCGTTACGGGTTTGTGCAAATTGTAAAAGTACTTTCGCTTACGTGACGACACATGTACGGAGCTGTTGTTTGCACTTACTACGCGCATCGTTGAATGAGGCGAGCTCTGGTTACCCTTCGTGACTAGCAGAACCACTGAACATCACCCAACTGCTCCCCATGCCATTTTGACAATATTGCTTACTGATGGCGCACATTCAAATTTCGAAGCCGCGTCGCAGTCAGAGCTAGTCATACAGCTAGTATACCTCCGCCCGCCCCTCACGCTTTATCTGCTCGTTCAAACCCAGCTCGTTTTCTCGCGTGAGATTTGCGCAGCATCTAAGATTGTTGGCGTGTCCGAAACCCTTTGCGCCTAAGCGTCATTGCCTCTCCTAGCCTCACGGCGTTTCAATCTGCGGAACCCTAGAAAGCAGTTCCGAGGTAAGGCTGGTCCCGTCATTCCATGATCATTTCGACTCGCACACCTCACTACCGTCATCATCATTTCCATCCATTCGACGATGGTTTCCAGTCCTTAAATGGACAATACCCTCTGATTCTCTCGTCCTTGCCTCCAAAATGGCGTCTCCCTTTCACGTTCTCAGAGCTAGTGCAAAAACAAACATCCGGGACTCAATAGTTGTTTAGGCATGCGTGAAGGCGCCACGCCTCGATTCTCTTATTAGGGCAAATCTGACGCTAATCGGGGTTCCACTCAGCAATGCTTGCCCGAAAACAATGCCTGTATGGCCTCGCATATCTGCAATCATCACAAACATCCGCGTCTGTTTGCTGTCATAATTGAATTTGCGCCATTACATCTGATGCAATTGTTTCGCGCTATGATTGACAACTGTCATATTCGCTAGAGCTGTGCATGCTAGCCTGCAACCCTTAGAGAGCTCGCGCCTCGGTCTTCTGGGTCCGCCGCTTAATTGTAGTCACGAGCAGCGAGCGAGGCGATTAATTCTCCCTCGTTGGTTTGGCTTATCAAGCCAACAGGGTGTAGCGAGTATTAATTGCTTTAAGTACTTTCTTGGTCCCGCTTATCCCGTTGCCTTCCCTCCCTCGCACCAGTTTAACAATCGCCAAGCCTTACTATCAGCACCACGCACTGCATTTTCACTGACTCCTTGGCGCCGCTGTTCAGTCACTCTGCCAGCGAGCCGCTGAAACACGACACTCTAGGAAACCCTTATTTAGGTAAGCATTCTGACCTTTCAGTCCATACATGAGCATCGCTCTGGTTTCCCTAGTCTCGGCCCTCCACACTGCAAGGCTCCTAGCATACGGACCGACCACGCGTGTTCGTGCATGTGTGCATGCCCGATCTGTAACTTTGTTACATATCCGAATAAACTTGCGATTTCAGCACAACGCCAGGAAGTGACGTTGTTGGCCTGACCCCTTTTCATGTTCTTTTTGTCCTTGCTCATTCACCATGCTACCACTGCCATAGGCCCTGAGTGACCTACCCTGTGACTGACTGACCTACCCTGTGACTGACTGACCTACCCTGTGACTGACTGACCTACCCTGTGACTGACTGACCTACCCTGTGACTGACTGACCTACCCTGTAACTGACACTTCTACCCTGTGACTGACTGACCTACCCTGTGACTGACTGACCTACCCTGTGACTGACTGACCTACCCTGTGACTGACTGACCTACCCTGTGACTGACTGACCTACCCTGTGACTGACTGACCTACCCTGTGACTGACTGACCTACCCTGTGACTGGCTGACCTACCCTGTGACTGAATGACCTACCCTGTGACTGTCCTACTCTGTAATAGACCTAGCATTTGAAACAACCTCGTCCATGACTGACCAGGCTAGTGACGGACGCGGACCTAGTCTTAGTGATCTAATCTAGACATTGATAATTTTCTTAATGTAAATAGGTACAGATTCGTTATGGACTGGCGTTTTAGATAGGGATATGGCCAGTGGGAATAAAACAGGCTAGGCCGGCGGATAAGGGAAAGGAGGTAGGAAGGTGTGCATAAGGTTGCAGTGGAGTAGACTTGCGTGGCGATAATGGGTTTGGTAAATGTGGTGAGGTGTGGTTGACTTGACTGAGGGTGGTGGTGGCTGGCCAATTCGGTTGGAGGAAGTTGGCAATCTGGCTGGTATTGTTTCTTAGCCTGAGAACATTTCACATGACTTAATTCTGGAGTATCTTGCGCACTGAATGAGTGCGCGCCACAGCATTCGCTCAGTACGCTCATATTGTATTTTCCAACTTATGTCTGAGCTAGCTTGCCTTCGACAGATTAAGGCTATAACTGACCAAATTTGCACGTGACCTATAATCTGATGTACCAAATTCTGATGCAACTTTGTGGCTGCCTCAACTTGTTTCTGCCCAAGCTTGTGACTGATCGATCATGTTAGTGACCTAGCCTATGACTGACCTAGCTTGTGCGACAGACATAGCCTGTGTATGCCTTCACCTTTTTGCCTGTCCAAGGCTCCAACTTACCTATCTAATGAGTGACCTATCTTGTGACCAGCCTAGCACGTGGCTTACCTACCTGTGACTTGTGATGTGACTAACCTAGCCTATATAGCTGTTTTGGACTGTGACTGTTGTAGCCTATGCATTACTCTGCCTGTGATTCACCTAGCTTGTGACTTGCCTAACGTGTGAGTTACCGAGGCTGTAACCCGCCTAGCCCCTATTTGACCTAGCTTGTAATTTGCCTAGCGTGTGAGTGATCAATGTTGTAACCTACCTAGCCCCTATTTGACCTATCGTGTAACTTACCTGGCTTGCCGATTATGTTAGCCCAACTGGCTCCGCAGCTTGAATGCATCCGATTTGGCTTGGAAAGTGTGTAATACAAACCAGCGCAAGCTGAGTCGCGTTGGTTCCCGGTCAGTCCCATCGTCTGAAGTTGACCAGCTCGCTGAAAGCCGAGTGGAATCTCAAGACAGGTTTCAAGTTGACTACAGGAATTGTCCGTCTCGCCTCAAAGAGCACCTTGCTATGTATAGCATTCACTGGCATTGTTGTCCTCCCTTGCCCTCTACTTTCAGATCCCTCATTGTGTGCTTGCTCCTGCTTCCCTCGCCTGCCTGACTGGTAAGGAGAAGAGCTGCTCCGCTTTTCAAACAGCATCCTTTCTTGCTGCCTTCCTCGTCCTAGTTTCTGTTGTGGCCTATCCCCGCTGGTTCTACCGCCGCCGCTTTTTACAACCCTCACGTGCTTGTTTTTACACCAGCTTGTGATGCAAGTCTCGCTATCTATCCATACATTGGACATGCTCTCTAAAAGGGAAGGAGGAAATGTCTATGTCTCTTAAGTTCTAGTCTTCTCCTGTTCTCCTCTCCCTTTTCCTGCCCGATAATGGCCCTTTCAAACCACTCTTTTCTTACCACCACTATACCTTGGACTTTCTTGCTGCTCTGCTTGTTTTGCTCCCTTCATCTGACTGACTGACCCTACACCACCCTGTATACTTCTCTACCTGATCATGTCTCCCTTGTTGGTCTTCTCTGGTTTCTCTCGTCGTTTCGTCACTCTTTTAGAAAATAAAAATCGCAGCGATCAAAGGCACAAGAATCCTCTCGGGGAAGTGGGTCTTCCGCGTAAAAACCGCAGCGGATGGGACGATCGAGCGCTTCAAAGCGCGCTGGGTGGTTCGCGGCTATGACCAAAGGCATGGGATCGACTTCGACCAGACGTTCGCCCCAGTCAGCCGCCACACCTCCGTCCGCATCCTGCTCGCCATCGCAGCTGCAAGGCACCTGCCACTCCGTCAGATCGACGTGAAGAACGCGTTCCTGTACGCGCTAGTAGACGCCGTGATCTACGTGGAACAGCCACACACCTACGGCGAAGGAGACTCGCGCGTATGTCAGCTGCGCAAGTCACTCTACGGGATCAAGCAGGCCCCAAGGCTGTGGCAGCAGTACCTGCATAACATCCTGCTTGAAATTGGGTTCAAGCAAATGCCACACGATCCAGGGATGTACCGCCACGATTTTCGCGGCGAATACATCCTCCTCACTGTGTACATCGACCACTTGCTTTACACCGGCTCAAACAACGAGCTCCTCCAGCAGTTCGAAAAGGCTCTGGCGCGGCGCGTCGACATCGCATGCAACCACGAGGTGAAGCAGTTCCTAGGCCTCAACATCACCTACGCGCCTGAAGCCATTCACCTTTCAGCGGCTAAGTACGCAGAGGAGTTAGGGAAGCGGTTCAACATTTCACCTGCACCTCTCTCAACTCCGTACCGAACTCCCGGACCGAACTACAAACCCGACGCCAAAGCCCTATCCCCTGCTGGGATTCAGACTTACCAACAGCAGTTGGGATGCCTCCTCTTCGCCTCTGTCACCTGCAAGCCAGACCTCTCGTACATCGCAAGTCAGCTGGCACAGTACTCACGCAAACCAACGGCTGAAAATCTTCTGGACCTGCAGCGCGCTCTCCAATACTTCGTTTCAACGCCCAAGATTGGGCTGCGTTACTCAACTGCACCAACCCCATCCTTCAACCTCACCGGCTATGTGGACGCCGATCACGCAGCAGATCCCGATAATCGACAGTCCAGGACTGGGTTCCTGTTCCGACTCGAGCCTACGGGACCAATCTCCTGGAACTCACGGAAGCAGGAGTTGGTTGCCTTGTCATCAGCGGAAGCGGAATTCATCGCAGCAACCGCAGCAGTTCGCGAAGGCCTCTATCTGCAGGAACTCCTACAAGAAGCGAAAAGTCTAGCTTCGCCGACATTTTGTCTTCACTGCGACAACCAGGGCGCGATTCGCATCGCGAACAAGCCTGGTTTCGTTAACCACACCAAGCACATTGCGCTGCGGTACTTCTTCGTGAAGGACGAAGTAGACAAAGGCAAAGTCAACTTGATCTACTGCCCAGCAGGTGACATGGCAGCAAACTTCCTCACGAAGCGACTGCCACGCCAACAGTATCAGCACTGCTCCGAACTCAGCGGCGTGGTCAGGCAGGTCAAGCCAAGCTACGGCCAGGAGTGAAGGGGGGTGTTACGAATAGTAATATCCGATATTACTAAGCACTCCTCACCGTAGCAAGGAACGCACAATATCGGGAACGAACGCAAGCGTCAGACAGTTTGAATTGAGTCAAAGAGTCGGACGGTTACAGCACATCTGAACCGTCGGAAGTAAACGGCATCGGACAGCTGCAGGCAGGATGGTTTTTGCGGGAACAGTTACGAAACTTTACGCGCCGAACGGTTGGGATGCACTTGAATAAGGGAATCTACCCCTTAGAGTACATGGCTAGTCAGGTTGTTTCGAATTCCCTTGTACTCATATTTATATCGTTGTATTTGCATGTTTTTATTATCTCAAGCATTTTACATTCACTCTGCTATTGAGGTCAAGGGTCCACCAACACTACCTCACTGCGTGCGAACCTACCAGAGTAGATCCTGGGGTACGATCAACTTCTGACCTCAGGAGCCTGTTTATAAGAGACACCCGTATAATAGACAACCCATGTCTATTATTCAACAGTGTCTTATATCCGGGTGATGACGGTATGGCAAATCCACCCATGGCACTCCCCCCCCAATCTCCTGCTCCTCACCCCTCCGATCCACTCAGTCCGCCTCGGCCTCCCCTAGCATATATGCTGCCTGCAATAAGATCACCCGAGCCTGTGCCTTATGCAAAGCTACCCCCACCGCGGCCGTCAAAGACCCCACCAAGTATGCTGTGAATCCCATGCTGTTGCCCCTTCCCACCCTTTGTTTAGTGCCACCTTTAGATGAACATCCCCTTGCTGTCGCAACCACTGACAGAAACTTCCTCCCAAGCAGCCCCAAGTCTCAAGAATCAACGGGACGAAACGAACCCCTTTGTGCCGCTGCAGAAGAGGACGGTAGACCACCGCTTTCCTCCTCTCCCGCTCCTTGGCAGCATAACCAACCGTCCGTACACACTGCCCATGCTGCTGCACTGATAGAGAAACAGGGTCGAGAACGCTATGTCACGTAGGATTGTTGGTGGAATTAGGCAGTATGTATTAATGATGCTATTATAGTTCAGCAGATTGATGTATCATAAAGTAAATGGGCTCTATGCCATGTTCTACGCCCTGCAACTCGTTTCTAACGAAGAATTGTCGAATTTCAGGCAACTGAACCCAGTTCTCGAGGGTCGTGTTTCCCAATCGCTTCAATAATTAAGTTTGTTTCAATTGGTTAGGCGCGAGCTGTCAGTCACACGAGGTTCGGGCGTTTTCCAGAACGCGTTTCTATCTTGCAAAAAGCCGTCAGATTTTCCTAGTGTCAGCCGGGAGAGGAGGGTCGTCAGTCCACATGTGGCCCCTCAATCACATGTCACATTGACTAGTAAATCGACTAAGTTTGTGATCGAAATCGTACCGAGATTTGATCCCGGTCAGCCGGAGAGGAGGTACGGCCTTTAACATATAAATGGGGTCTGTCCCGGAACACGTTCCTAGCGGTTATACCTCATTGGCTGGAACCCCAATAACACCACTCCAAATCCACAGATATCACTCGGAGCCACATTGGCTGGAGAGGACAGGATCGCGTTCTCCCAGGAATGACTTCCGCAGCCGTCGGCCACGGCGAAAGCACTCGCGCGCGCCATGGGCACGCTCGCGCTCGTCATAGGCACGCTCGCGCTCGTTATGGGGCACCGTGCGCGTCACCCTATACCCGCTGCGTCACGGCGCCCTCGCTCGCCGTGCGCTGTCGCTGCATCACCCGCGTGCGCTCGAGCTCTTCACGGGCACCGTGCGCGTCACACCCGCTGCGCCGCCGCACGCCAGGCGGATCATGCGCGGCGTCGTCAGGCGACGAGTGAGGCAATGGCTCACTCGGAGTGCACTTGCTAGCGTGACGTGGCGATGACCATTTAAGCATACTTCGTCCATACCGTGGCTCATTACCGGGTCTTCACCGCCTCGTCTGTTACAACCGGTAGCATCACCGCCCGTGCGGTTTCACTCTTTTCCTACCACTCCTCCCTCCGACTAGTGCATTCCGACATCTTCTGCTCTTCCCAGCCGCGTCACGGTAGCAGCAATCTCCCTGCGACGCGTCTCTCGCGAGCCCAGCAAGTCGCTCGAGCCTGTACCGCCGCGCAAGGGTGAAGATCCAGAGGCGTGCATAAGCACCTGCATTGTGACATCATCTGCTCCCCGAGCCCCGCCGCGTCTGCTCGGCGCCTCTCGCGAGCCCAGCAACGTCAGCTCGAGCCTGTACCGCCACATAGGGTGAAGATTCAGCAATTTTGAAGGGGCCTTGAAAATTGCCTGTACCGCCGCACAGGGTGAAGATTCACCAGCATGATGGGGACTCCAACTCGCAAGGCCGTCACGGCTGCTCTGCTCGCCGTCGTGGTCGTCATCGCGGGTACGCATCGTGTGTTCTCCTGCGCTCGCATGCTCATTTGCTCGCATAGTCAGCATGCACCTCGCATAGTCAGCATGCACCTCGCACAGCGACAAAGGCCCAAACTTGGCTTGCTCACTCGCATCTTCATGGTCGGTCCCCCAATGCCGCACACACCGCCCCCCTCCGTGCGCCCCCCACCCCACGTGTCCCATTCCCACAGTCGCAGCAGCTGCTCCGGCGGCGAGCGCGGCAGCCCTGGTGGGCACGCGCGTGAAGGTCAACGGCCTCTCTTACGCCTTCAACTCGCGCCGCTGTGTCGCCATTGTGCCCAGCCTGGGCGGCGGGTCCTTGAAGGTGCAGGTGGCGTGGCAGCAGGATGGCAAGGCTGCTTGCGACAAGATTCTGTTCTTCCGCGGTTCCAGCTGCAGTGGAAGGGCATTCGGCTCTCTCGTGTATGGTCAGCAGAGGTGAGCGTTTGATGCTACTCGCACCCTCACTCTCACTCTCACTTACACCCTCACTCTCACTCTCAGTCTCACCCTCACTCTCACTCTCACCCTCACACTCACTCTCACTCTCACCCTCACACTCACTCTCACTAATTCCCTGCTCCCGAAGCCGCTCGTTCAAACCCCACATGACCAACGACCTTGCTCTCATGCTGCCCTCCCCGTGCCTTGCCCTCCCCGTGCCTTGCCCTCCCCGTGCCTTGCCCTCCCCGTGCCTTGCCCTCCCCGTGCCTTGCCCTCCCCGTGCCTTGCCCTCCCCGTGCCTTGCCCTCCCCGTGCCTTGCCCTCCCCGTGCCTTGCCCTCCCCGTGCCTTGCCCTCCCCGTGCCTTGCCCTCCCCGTGCCTTGCCCTCCCCGTGCCTTGCCCTCCCTGTGCCCAGGTCCAAGCTCCTTGGCAACGCTTTTATCTCCGCGCGCTGCATCACTGGTGGCGTCGTTACCACAACACCTGCCAGCACCACCTCGACACCCACCAGCGACACCAGTGCACCTGGCGGCGACAACACAACACCTGCTGGCGATACCACCACACCTGCCAGCGATACTATCGCAGCTGCCGGCGACGCCACAACACCTGCTGGCGATAACACGACACCTGCCACCACCACCGCACCTGTTGGTGACACCACCACACCTGCCACCACCACCACCCTTGCCGGCGACACCACCACACCTGCCAGCGACAACACAACACCTGCTGGTGCCACGTCAGCTCCTTCTGAGTACCCGGACTTAAAGAGGATAACCAGTAAGCCCCAATCTATTTGTTCCCCGTCCCGCTACCTGTGGGGACCTGGCGTCACTTGCGCTCAAGAGAAGCTCGCTGTCGGATCAATAGCTTTTCAACACTGCCTAATTCTATGCTCCTCTTCTCCTCTGCGCCGCCTGCCGGCCTGCCCCACGCATCCCCCTCCACTGCTAACCCCTCCACTGCTAACCCCTCCACTGCTATCCTCTGCTGCCGTCGTTGGTCCCTCTCCAGTGGGCCGCTGTGCTCAATGGAACGGGAATCCTTGTTATTGCACACCCCCCTTTCTATCCTCCGCGCCACTCCACTGCTAACCCCTCCAGTGCTATCCTCTGCTGCCTTGGTTGGTCCCTCGTCAGCGGGCATATGTGGCACGTACAGGCAGAACCCGTGCCAGGCAGGCTCGTGCTTCGACAGCAGCTGACTTTTGAGTGGACTAAAAAATCGAAGCCCTCAGATCTATCCGCTGCTGCCTTGGTTTGACCCTTTGTTGGTCCCTTTCAGCGGGCGCATGTGGAAGCTACAGGCAGAACCCGTGCCAGGCGGGCGCGTGCTTCGACAGCCGTGCCCGGAGCTTCTTCACATGCATGTGCCCGCCCAAGTACCAAACGACTTCCAACGGTTGCGGTAAGCTTGCACTCGCTTCTGAACCCTTGCAAGGTGGGCTCCCAGGGATTCTCCTGCATCTGGTCGCCCAAGCACCAAAAGATTTCCGGTTGTTGTGGTAAGCTTGCTCTCTCTGCTACCAGACGAATTGTCACGGTTGTGTGCTGCTGTCGTGACGGACAATGGTTTTGAGACCTTTCAGAATTGTTGTTGATCGTGTGCAGTGCAGCTAGGGTTTCGGAGTCTTGTGAGGTTGAAGAAGTCAATAGCGATGACTGGAGGTGCCTTGTGAGTCGACTCAAAGTCACCTAGCTATCTATGCATGCATGTTGCGTCTTCACCACTTCTACTGTGCGTGTGCAGCGAGGGTTTCGGAGTCTCGTGAGATTCAAGAGGCCGCTGGCAATGAATGGAGGTGCTTCTTGAGTTGACTCAGAAATCACCTAGCTATCTATGCATGTCGCGTCTTCTCGGTGGTTGTTAATCGTGTGCAGCAAGGGTGGCGGAGTCTCGTGAGGTGCAAGAGGTCACTGGCGATGACTGGACGTGCAAGGACGTGTACTCCATGTTTGGGCTCACGCTCAAGGAATTCGTGGGCATGAACCCGGTGAGTCCCGTGTTGGGCACGTTGGGGGCATTAGAGTCATTCACGCACCATGTCACCCCATGTGGCACCGTGGCACTATTTCACGTCGAGGACGTTGGGGGCATTAGAGTCATTCACGCACCATGTGGCACCATGTTACGTCAAATCATATCAATTTTGCACATCTCTGCCGCTTCTTCACAGTCATTCACTCACCCCCTCCCTTTCATTGAAACCATCCCTCTCTCTCACCTCCTTCCTCTTTCTCACCCCGTTCCTCTCTCTCACCCCCTCCCTCTCTTTCACCCCCTCCCTCTTTCTCACCCCCTTCCTCTCTCTCACCCCGTCTCTCTCTCTCACCCTGTCCCTCTCTCTCGCTCCATCCATCTCTCTCATTCCCTCCCTCACTCTCATTCCCTCCCTCACTCGCATTCCCTCCCTCACTCTCATCCCCTCCCTCTCTCTCACCCCCTCCCTTTCTCTCACCCCTTCCCTCTCTCTCGCCCCCTCCCTCTCTCTCAACCCCTCCCTCTCTCTCAATCCCTCCCTCTCTCTGACCCCCTACCTCTCTCTCACTCCTTCCCTCACTCTCAATCCCTCCCTCACTCTCAACCTCTCACCCCTTCCCTCTCACTCACCCTCTCCCTCTCTCACTTACTCTTCCCCTCCCTCTCTCACTTACCCTCCCCCCCCAGGGTATTGATTGCTCCAAGGTTATCAGTACAAAGTACGTGAATGTGAAGGAGTATTTTCCAGCTTGCTCTGCCTTCTACTACGTCCAGCCTGTGAGTTTCCCGTGTCCCACTCTAACTTCCATCTGGTATGCAATTGACTTCTGAGTCAGACTTAGAATGCATCGTGTGCGCGTTGTGTATGCATCATGTATGCATCATGTATGCATCGTGTATGTGCTGCCATGTGGTCCACGTGCTGCCACGTGCTGGCACATGCTGCCATGTGCCGCCATGTGCTGCCATGTGCTGCTACGTGCTGCCATGTGGTCCACGTGCTGCATGTGCTGCCATGTGCTGCCACGTGCTGCCATGTGCTGCCATGTGCTGCCATGTGCTGCCATGTGCTGCCATGTGCTGCCATGTGCTGCCACGTGCTGCCATGTGCTGCCATGTGCTCAGCAATTTCCCCATGCATTGCACTTCCTCTTCAACCCCACTCCTTCCTTTCACCGCGTGCCACTCCACCATGCTTTGCCCTACCATGCTTTGCCCTACCATGCTTTGCCCTACCATGGTTCGCCCAAGCGGAAAATGCACCACCTGCTACTCGGTCCTTCCTTTCGCTAGACGTTCCCAGAACTTCACTACCCCTGTTGCCGCATCCTTGTCTCCACCATGTTATCCACCTCTTCTCAAACCCTCCTCTCCTCTATTCCCCTGTTGCCTCTTCTCCCCACAGAATGACACATGTGCCTCAGTGGCAAAGTTTCTCAACCTCTCCGAGGAAGACCTGTGGAGGTACAACCCCAGCGGTACCTGCTCCTCACCCAATCCCTCTTTTCTTCTCACCCTCCTGCTGCCTTTCACTTCCACAGAATGACACATGCGCCTCGGTGGCCAAGTTTCTCAACATCTATGAGGAGGACCTGTGGAGGTACAACCCCGGAATGATCAACTCCTGCTCACGCCTCCCTGCGTTCCGCTCTCTGTGTGTGGAGAGAGAACCCGCCAAGGCCAACTGGGACTGTGTGAGCCGCGCACTGGCCCCCGGTGTGGTGAACTGGAAGCGCTTTGCCGTGGCCAATGGAGCCAGCACCCTGGACCTTGTCAGGCTCAACCCGTGGCTGGCCTTCCGTGATGCTGAGAGCGAGACCGACTCTGATTATGTGAGCTATTCTGATTGCGTGAGGTGTATAGCTGCTCTGATGTGGGGGTTGCCTGCACTGCGCTACATGCTTGCGCTGAAATGCGGTGCGAATGCCGAGCATCGTCTAATATCTCCATTTCTTCCTGCTCAAATGCTGCATTGTTGATTGCAGGTTTGTGTGTCTGCCACCTACAGCTAAGCACCTCTTGGACTTGTCAGTTTGGGACAGGTGGGTTGAGTTGAGAGGCCTTATGTCTTAGAGAGAGAAGTGACTGACCCCTGCTGTGGTGGAGCGGAGATGTTGTACGGCTGGATGAACAATGCTGCTTCTGGTGTGCTGAATCTGTTTCTTTTTCTTGGTGTATGGATGCCGTGTTTGTCATGATTATCGCGGAAACTGTTGTAGTGCGATGTGTGCTCTTTTATTATTATGACCATGCACTTTTATTATACCGTACGGTGCATCAAGGTTACGGTGAAATGTCTTTGTTGGTGTGGGTGATTTAGAGGCATGTAGGACATGGTACCGCCCACTTTCGCTTCACCTCTGCCTTCTGTCCCATGGATCATGGACCACAGAAACTCTTACAAGCTGCTAGACATGCATGAAGTACATGAACAGATATGTTATCATACAAATAAATGCCGTGGCTTGGATTGGGCTTTATCATACCGTCATGGCCCGGATAGAAGACAGTGTTGAATAGTAGACAGGGGTTGTCTATTTTCCGGTGTCTCTTATAAACAGGCTAGCCTCATTATAAGACACCTATTTAGGGGCAATTGTATAGCGAGGGGGTATCTTCTAAACGGTTCTTTGTCCATTTATAAGACTTATAAGACACCCTAAACCGTCCCAAATACAAGATAACTCAAGCATTTTGAATAGTTTACGAGATAAGACATATATGTCTTACCGGGCAATGACAGTACTGATGATGAATCAAGACTTGAGCATCCTGAACTTCACAAAAGATTTCAGTGGTGGAAGTTCTAGCTTGCAGCCAAGTCGGGCCATCGAGACTAGTTGAACCCCACCCGCATCCAATCCAACTGAGGTCAACGCACAAGCTCACTTCACTATCGTTCGCCTAGCCTTGGCTATACAAGGCAAAGCATCACCCAGACACCAACTTACACACACCTCCATTCTATCCACACTCCTTGCCTACAAGCCTCTCCTCATCATTGTTAGTTCACCTCCTTTTCCCCCATCATCACTCTCTGTGATGATCCTCATAGCACACACAACTCCGCAGCAGTTGTTGCCGCAACAGGGGCCTCAGTTCTGACGATACCACGGCGTGACCGTCGTGCCATCCAGGCCCTGCCTCTCAGGCCCTGTAGCCACCATCCCAGAAATGCCTCTCAGGTCCACCAGAGCAGTATCTACGGTAATCAAGAAGAACAATCTTGCAGATCCAAAATACATTATACCCTGTCCTTTGTGAAGACACTTGTACAACCAGCAACCACACTGCCTGCCCGGCATTTCTTATGCAGCTCCCCCGATGCATCCATGCAAGACATTCCTCACCCCTGATCTCAACCCCCGCCCGTCACTGCCACTGCTGCTGCCACTGCTGCCGCCCACCATGCTCGCCTCCCTCACTGCTCTATTGTAGCCCTTTTCCCCAGCCTCCCCTCCCCTTCCCCTCCTGCTCCGCCTCTCCTCCCCCCTCCCCTTCTTCTTCTCCGCCCCCCCCTGCTGATGACCGCTTTCCCCTGCTGATGACCGCTTTCCCCTGCTGATGACCGCTTTCCCCTGCTGATGACCGCTTTCCCCTGCTGATGACCGCTTTCCCCTGCTGGTGACCGCTTCCCCTGCTGATGACCGCTTTCCCCTGCTGATGACCGCTTCTCACTCCATCATAAGAAAAGCCAGGCAGGCAATTCCTATGCAGCTTCCCTCATGCACACAGTGGCCTCTTACCCAACCAGGCCCTCAGATTAGTTTTTGGGCTGTCTGATTCGTCAGACTTAGTACACTCTTTTTTTCTGATCAATCAGACTTGGCAAAAAAAAAAAACAAAATCTGAAATTTCAGAGTTCAATCGTATAAAAGTCTGATAACGAAAGTTCACATTCAGTAAAGAAACCTATTTCAGCCTAAAACGGGGAGACAACCTCGCCGCCGCGCTGCTGTCACTGTTTTAGCTTGACTCACACGACAATTGTACGGTACTTCCAGCGCTGAACGCGGCTGTCAGGGTTAGAGTAGGTACTCGCTAAAATGCTCGTGGGATGAGAGTACACTCCCAGAAAAGGCACATGCACGTGGGATCAGAGTACAACCAGCCCTGCACGTCCTGCTGTCCAACTGCAAGGCACGAGCCGCTCGACACGACCATTCTCCAACTCCATGCAAAATGCAAGATGAACCCAACCACCATTCCATGCCCCCTTCTTCCACATGCATAGCCTTTCACACTCCTGAATACTCAGTCAACTCTCAACATTCTTCACACCCCTGATCCCAACCCTCTCCTGCCGCTGCTGCTGCCGCTGCCACAGCTGTAGTCACTGCTGCTGGACTGCTACTGCCACTGCTGCCGGCATTGCCGCTGCCACTGCTGCTTGCCGCCACTGCAGCCGCCACTGCCGCTGCCACTGCTGCTGCCACTGCCGCTGTCACTGCTGCTGCCACTGCTGCTGCCACTGCTGCTGCCACTGCTGCTGCCACTGCCGCTGCCACTGATGCTGCCACTGCCGCTGTCACTGCTGCCACCACTGCCGCTGCCTCTGCTGCTGCCACTGTCGCTGCCTCTGTTGCTGCCACTGCCGCTACCAATGCTGCTGCCACTGCTGCTTGCCGCCACTGCAGCTGCCACTGTTGCCGCCGCTGCTGCCGCCCACCACGCTCGCCTCCCACGCAGCTATCTTACTCGCCCTTGTCCCCAGATTCCCTGCCTCCCCTCCCCTTCCCCTCCTGCTCCGCCTCGCCTCCCCTCTTCCCTTCCCCTTCCCCATCCGCCCTGCTCATGACCGCTTCCTTCTCCATCATAAGAAATGCCAGGCAGGCGATTTTTATGCAGCATCCCCTCATATACAAGTTGAGCCGTGCACAACCACCAATCCACGCTTCATTCCTTCACATGCATGTCTCTCTCCCCGTTCTTCACACCCCTCACCTTCATGCTTCTCATCAGTATCCTCTAGACAGTCACAATTAACTCATCCCTCACCACTACTCCCAATCTATCATTACGCGCTTGCGTATATCATTTGTAAGGCAACCCCTCTTTGGAAGCCAGAGAGTTGCCAGCTTGGTCAGGGCAATCAGCTGCTGCATCCCATCATCCGTGACCGCTGTGCCTTCCAGATCAAGCTCCTCAAGCGCTGTCAGCCTCCCCACGTGCACCATGCCAGCATCTGTCACGCCCTTGCATTTGGAAAGACTCATATTTTTGAGAGAGGAGAGATCTGTCAATTGTTGCAGCCCATCATCCGTGACTGCCGTAACACGCAGAGAAAGTTCCTGAAGCCCTGTCAGCCCCCCCAAATGAACCATGCCAAGATCTGTCACACCGCTGTTTTCCGAAAGCCACAGCACATTGAGAGAGGAGAGACCTGTCAAGTGTGGCAAACCAGCATCAGTCACCTTGGTGCGATGGAGATAGAGGGCCTTGAGACCGGTTAAGGACCCAACGCGTTCTAAGAAACTGTCTGAGATGTCTGTGTCATACAGGTATAGCTTTTCCAGCTGTGGCAGCCTGTACAGGTGCTTGATGCCCTCTGCACTGAAGCCTGAGCTAGATTCCAAATCAATGCTCCTCAAATGGGTCATTTGGGACACAAGGCGAAGGATGTCGTCGGGGAGGTCGCTGAAATTACTCAGGTCCAGCTGTGTCTCCTCTGATGCTGCTGCTGACTTGACCGCCTGGAGTGAATGGGTGAAGCGGACACATGTCACAGGGATAACTACGAAGACAAGGAATAGCAATGCATGCACTGTTAAAACAGTCACTAAGCACTCACCTCCATTGCTTTCTCATTACTGCTGAGACTCTGCCTGACTGCCAGCGCAATATTTGACTCCAGTTCCTTGCAGGCTACAAATTCCTCCATGGCACGTGGCCAAATCAAACGCTGCACCTCCCTCCTCCTCTCCTCCCTCTCCAATGCCAACTTGCTCTCATTTCATCCTTCCCCTTTCTTGCCTCCTCTCGTAGCTCTCTCAAATCCGATTGTCTTATTCTCTCAGCCATGATCACTTGTTCTGCCATAGCATCCTTAATTTCAACGAACCCCCCCTTCACTGCAGTCAAATCTCTCTCCCTCTCCTCCACCTGCCCTCTCATCTCTGCCATTTGTCTGCTTACAACCTCTTCTTGTTCCAACGTAGTTGACTGCTTGTGCTCAGCCAACTCCCCCTTCACTGCTGCAGAATCTGCGGCCATTTCTTTTCCTCTCTCCCCCCCCCTGCCTTCTCATCTCCCTCATCTCCGCCACTCGTCTCCTCTCAGCCTCACTCAACCCCGCCTTCACTCCTGCCAACTCCCCCTTAACTGCAGTCACCTCCCTCTTCACTGCTGCCAACTTTCTTCCCCTCTCCTCCATCACAGCAACGGTTGCCTCATACCTCTCCTCCAAAACAGTCAGCGTGTGCCGCAACTCATCTCCCTCCTCTTTGTATGCAGCCAGCTCCCCTTTCACTGCTGCCAACTCCCTCCCCCTCTCCTCCATCACAGAAGCAGTCGCCTCATTCTTCTCTTCCACAGCAAACAACATATTCTGCAACTCATTCAGCTCCTCCTTGTGTGCAGCCAGCTCCTCTCTTACTGCTGCCAGCACCGCCTCTTTGACCACGTCAATCAGTGTACCCATCACCCTCTCAGCAGCCATATCGTCCACTCACTCCCCTCGAAAAGCCCTCGTTCGATGTCTGACCGATTCGTGCGCTCAATCGCCCTATTTCACTGCAGACTGGGGGTAGGATAGGGCTGGGCGTTATGAGAGAAAAAAGAAACGTAAAAACAAAACAAGGAAAGTGGGCGTGGTTGGGAAAGGCACATGCTCCACTGGGTACCAAGAGGAAAAGACCCAGTGAAGCCAGGTGGGAGGCGCAGCCAGATCTCCTCGTGCAGCAGTACCCGAGGAGTGGTCATCTTCGGGGTGGGAGAGAAGGTCTGAAAGTAGTCAACTCCCTGCCGCCGACTGAAGCCACGAGCCACGTAGCGCGCCTTGAAGACAGGCGGAGAACCCGGCGGCCGCTTCACTCCGAAAATCCACATGCCTCTGACGATGTTCGCCCCAGGAGGGGGAACCTCGTCAACGTAGGTGCCTGTGGACTTCCAGGAAGCCATCTCTGCATCCATGGCTGCCTGCCAGTGAGAGGAGTAGGGACCCTCTATCGCCTCCGCGTAAGAGCGCGGAGTCGGGATGTCTGGTGCATCCGGGTCTCCCTCAGGGGGAAGCAGCATGGACACGAGATGAGGTGAAGCAGCAGCAAAGCACTGGAACTCCTCCTGCCTGTCCTCAAGGACGTCCGTACCAAGGGCACACTCACCCCCGATGGACGGAGGACAGACAGAATCAGACTCAGCGACAAGACTAGCAGCGTAGTCTAGGCGACAGTGAGCAGCAAAGTCGAGAAGCTCAGAAACTAAGGCAGACGCAGCCACTGACTCAAAGGAAGGGTCAGTGACGACACTAGCAAGGAGACGCGGGACAGTAGGACTGGCAGCACGAAGGGAGTCCGACTCCGGGTCAGCAAGAACAGGAAGAGAGGACTCAGGAGGAGAAGGCAAAGGGGCACGCAGCGGAGCAGTGGAGGGACGCAGAGACATCCGGTGCGTGCCGAGGACGGGGGGAGGACGCTGACGCGAACCACAACTACTAGTGCGAGCAGCACGGACAGGCGACGCAGGACAAGACGCATGCTGACGACGCTCAGCAAGACCTCCAGTAGGACCAGTGTAGGGAGAAGGAGCAGGCAGAGGAGAGGTAGGCTGTAACTGTGACTCGGACTGGACAGGCAGTGGACACTCTAAGGGAGGAGCCGTACTAGCAGAGGGCGGAAGACCAAGAGCCTGCTCAAGGAGCGGAACGAAGTACGGCCGCGGCCGCTCAGCACCACCAGCACCAGAAGGGACAGTACCAGCACCTCGAACGACAGCACCAGCGCCAGCAGTACCCCCAGCTCCAGCAGCGCCAACTCCAGTACCCTCAGAGGCACCAGCACCAGAGGCACCCTCAGCGCCAACACCCCCAGCAGCTCCAGCTCCAGCCGGACCACCAGAAGACGCACCGGGTCCAGCTCCAGCACCCTCAGTAGCACCGACGCCCGCAGCACCACCAGCTCCAGTACGAGAAGCACCCGCAGGCCCAGCAGCTCCAGTACTCCCAGAACGAGCACCTCCGGGATCCGCGGCACCAGCACCCTCAGCAGCAGCAGAACCTCCAGCACCCGCAGCACCTCCAGCTCCAGAAGCACGCCTCTAGCGCCGGGCAAACCACTCACGCAGCTCGTGTGGAGAGAGTAGCTCCCGCCGGGACGAAGCACCCGAAGAACCTCCAGGCCCAGCACCGCCAGACGCCACACGAGCAGGTCCAGTACCCTCAGACTCCGCACCCCCGGACGCAGCACCCCTAGGCTCAGCACCCCCAAACGCAGCATCCCCAGGCGTAGCACCCCCAGGCTCAGCACCCCCACGCGCAGCACCCCCAGAGTCAGCACCCCCAGGCTCAGCACACCCAGAGTCAGCACCCCCAGACCCAGCACCCGCAGGCTCAGCACCCCTAGCAGCACCAGAGTCAACAGCTACCTCGACAGGGTCGACTGCGTCTACCTGAGACACACCTGAGTGGGCAGGACCCTGAGGGGGGAGGGGGTCTACCGGAGGGGGACCTAGCGTAAGGAAAAGCGGCGGGGGGGGGGAGAGGGATGCAGTGCGGTAGGGGAAGAGACGGTAGTAGGGAACCGACTCGTCAAAGGTGACGTCCAGGGAGGACAGAACACGTCGCGAGGTGGGGTGGTAGAACTGCCAGCCCGGCGCGGCAGGGGGGAAGCCAAGGAAGACGCAAGGAACACCACGAGGGGACAGCTTGTCCGCAGACAAGTCGCGGACAAACGCCCGAGATCCCCAGACCCGATGGCAGACGCATCGCCAACCTTCCCCGTCCACCGCAAGGTGGGGGAGGTATGTGGCAAGGAGACCCGGGGCTGAAGGTTAAGCTGATGCGCTGCATACTAAACTGCAAACGGCCACACAAAATGGGGAGCAGCCGCATGGATCATGGACGTATGAGCGACGTCCATGAGCATGCCAATGCGGCGCTCAGCAATCCCATTTTGCTGTGGAGAGGCCGGAAGCGTGAAGGTCTGGCGGATGCCCTGTGCACGACAGAAGGCTCCCAGACAGGCAGAGGAAAACTCCCCGCCTGTGTCAGAGTGCAGACGCAGAACAGGAAAGTCCGAGCCGAAACTCTCTCTGAGCTGGAGACGAGCTGCGCGGATCCAGTCGATCAACACCTCAGTGACGTCACCCTTGCTACGCAAGGGGAACACCGTGGTGTAACGCTAGTAGTTATCAACCACCAGCAGGAAGTAACGCTCATGACCCTGTCCACGGACACGGGCTGGGCCCCACACGTCCATGTGAAGCGTCTGCAGCGGAGCCTCTGTCGGAGGAAACTCGGAGGAGTGAGGAGCAACGCGCTGCCGCCCCTCGACGCAGGGAACGCATGTGGGGGCAGGCCCCGGAGGAAGGGGAGGGAGGGACCGGGGGAGACCAGAGACAAGGACACGGGAGGCCATGCCTCGAAGACGAGGCAAGGAGGGGTGACCAAGGCGGTGGTGCCAGAGGAGAGTCTAGTGAGACAGGAGACGACACGAGCAGGGGGCAGACTCAGGACCAGACCTGGACGCCGCAGCAAACACCGGACCCGACGCGGCTACCTAAGCAGACTCAGTGACCGGAGGAGACTCAGTAGTTAGTGTGTACAGGCTCGACCCCGGTTGACGGGTAAACGTGGCCAAGTGACGGCCTGTCCGAGCATAGGTACAGTGGGTCACTCGCTGACTCGCAGGAGTGAACTGGTGAACCCCTCCATCCTGGAGGTCAGCACCACTCACCAAGTTCGTAGAGAACGAGGGGAGGTAAAGACCCGACAGGGTGCCAGAAGGGGCCGCCGGACATGGTAGAACAGTGGAGAAGTGGGCAAGGATAGGACCCCCAGAGGGGTCGGCCAGGGAGACTGCCACTGGCCGACTAAGCGGCGTAAGCATGGTGCGGTCTCGAAAGAAGGAGCGGGAAGCACCCGAGTCAAGGGTGAAGGTGTGGGTGGCTGGAGCCGACGCGGTACCTGAGAGCGCAGACTCACCAGCACCTGGGGCGGCAGGCTCACTGGCACCTAGAGCAGTAGCCTCACCAGCACCTAGAGCAGCAGCCTCAATGCCCGGGTCAGGCAGAAAACACCGGTAACAGTCACCCTCATCACTAATAGTCACAGCATACATTGCAAGAAGAATAGCATCATAATCAAGATCAAAGATCGCAACACATGCCCTAAACAGCTCGCCCCGGCGAGGGATCTCAGTAGCGTTGGGGAACTGATGACGCCGAGCGACTGTCAGGCGGCCGAAGCAGCGCTGGGTGGAGTGCGGATCCCCACATTGCTCACCCGTGCGGTCGCCTGTACGAAGAACGTAGGTACAGGGGCCAGCACCCCCAACCCGCTGACGAGCAGTGTACCACTCACGAAGCTGCTGGGGGGAAGGGGTCTCACGAATGCGCTGCTGCTGCTGCTGCAGCTGGCGCTGACCACCACCGGAGCCGACCCTCTGCGAAGAGCCACCCCGACCAGCTGCACCTCTGCCGCCGCTACCTCCACCACCGCCTCCACCTCCACCACCTCCGTTCGCACCGCCACCACCGCCGCCTCCTCCGCCTCCACTGCCGCCACTAGTGCCCCCACTCCCGCCACCACTCCCACCGCAACCCCCACCCCCTCCGCCGCCTCCACCGCCGCCTCCACCGCCCCCGCCAGCTCCTCCAGCGCCCTTGCCCCCCTTGCCCTTGCCTGAGCGGCGTCTCCCGCTAGGGGCAGACGCCGCGCCGACCGACTCAAGACCAACGAGGTCGGCTGCAGCAGCAGAGGCAACAGAGGGCAAGAGGGGGGAGGGGGAGCACCCCTCAAAGACAGGGGTACGAGGGTCACCACGAGAGGCTCCTACAACGACTATACTCTTTTCTCCTGCTAGGAGGCGCTCCTCCAGGAGGTCAAAGGTGAGGGTGATGGGGCAAACAGAGAGGAAGTGGTCCCTGACCGAGCGAAGGGTGTCAGGGAGCCGGGTGACTATGTAGTAGAGGGTGATGTACATAGGGGGGGGGTTCTTGGCGCAGAACTCAGCAGGAAGCGCAGCGCGGTAGCGAATGTCACTAGTGCGAAGGTGCGTAATGAGGTCAGCGACTGTGGGAAAAGCGGCGAGGTCAGGGAAGAGGTACGGCAGTATGAGGTGGCTAAGGGCAGGAGTGGCAGGGGAAGAGTAGCGTGCAACGACAGCGTCGTACAAGGTCTTAGCACTCTTGTACTGACTAAAATGCGCGCGCTCAGCGGTCGGTAAGTGGCGGCGCACAGTAAGGCGAGCAGCATCATCGCGCGTTGCCCATGTCAGAATGTTATAATTGTCTAGCCTACAGTGGGGTACTCTATAGCGAGTACAACCCAGTTAGGGTTTCCTATATGTATGCCAACTGCTGCTAGTGCAAGCTCTCTCTTCCCTCAGTCCTCATTCTTCACATGCTATCAGAGCATCTACGCTCCTGGCCTGTGGGCCCACCTAACTGCTTGCGCTGCTACTCTGTGTGCTGCACGCCCCGTGGCGTGCGACGGAATTGTTCTTCGTGTCGACCGCCCTCGTGTCGAGCACTCCTAGAGGCCCCTCTCACGGCCCCTCGCGCGACCCTTAGCGGCCCCGTCGCCACTCCCCGCGGCCCCGTCGCCGCCCTTCTCGGCCCCTCGCGGCCCCTTCGCGGCCCCGTCGCCGCCCCTAACGGCCCCGTCGCCGACCTTTCAGGCCCCTCGCGGCCCCTTATCGGCCCGTCGCCGCCCTTCCAGGCCCCTCGCGGCCCCTTTGCGGCCCCGTTGCCGCCCCTATCGGCCCCGTCGCCGACCTTTTAGGCCCCTCGCGGCCCCTTCGCGGCCCTGTCGCCGCCCCTTGCGGCCTCGTCGCCGCCCCTAGCGGCCCGTTGCCGCCCTTCTAGGCCCCTCGCGGCCCCTTCGCGGCCCCGTTGCCGCCCCTATCGGCCCCGTCGCCGCCTCCAGCGGCCCCGTCGCCGCCCCTTGCGGCCCCGTCGCCGCCCCTTTCGGCCCTGCCTCGACCCTGCCCCGGCCCCGCCCCGGCCATGCTCCGTCGCCTGTCGCGGCGCACCGGGGGCATGTGCACCGCACCCCCCTCTTTTCCCGTCGCCTGTCGAGGCGACCTGAGGGGGCCGCGTGCGGGGGGGCGAGCGTCGCCCCTTCTGCCGCCTGTTTTGGCGCCCTGGGAGGCCGCGCGTCGGCCCCCCTCCCCCCCCCACCCCCCCGTAACCTCCCTACCCGTCGCCCGGCCCTGCCCTGTGTTAGGGTTTGGGGGTGGCGAGTAGGGGGTGGTGGGTGTGTGGTCTCCCCTGCTCCTCCTCCTCCTCCTCCTCTGTCTCCCACTGCTGCAGCTGTCGCTGACGGGGATGGGTGTGTGGGAGTCGACGGAGTGGTGCTAGGGGGTGGGGTGTGAGTGAACCTAGGGTGCAGCAAGGGGTGTGTAAATGGGGGGTGGTATGGGAGTGGAACTAGGGTTTGAGCAGGGGGTGTGTGTCGAGGGGTGTGGGGCAGCTGGAGGAGGTTGTGTGAAGGTAGTTGTCGTGTTGCCTGCGGCGCTTGTAGTCCGACGCCCTTGCTTCGGTAGCCAGTGAGCCTGTTGCACCAGTCGCCAGTGGGTCCGTTGCTCCTGCCGCTCGTCTATAGCCGCGGAGCCAGTTACTCCAGTAGTCCGTCGCCCTTGCTTCAGTAGCCACTGAGTCAGCCGCTCCTGTGCCCGTGCCTCTGCAGCTTCAGTCGTTGCCTCCCATCTTCTCTCCCTCCACAGTCTCTCCTCCTCCTCACTTGCCCGCTGTGATTAACTCTAGCTTTGCTTGCTATTGTGAACTCCTACTCTATGCCTGCTTGCTCATTGTGCTGATTACACCCCACTTTGGCTATGGGGGTGTGTCAGAATGTTATAATTGTCTAGCTTGCAGTGGGGTACTCTATAGTGAGTACAACCTAATTAGGGTTTCCTATATGTATGCCAAGTGCTGCTAGTCCAAGCTCTCTCTTCTCTCATTCCTCATTCTTCACAGCCCACTATGAGCGAACAGTGGCGTCAGCATCAGCAGGAGGGGCAGAAGAGGCACCAGAGGTGAGGTCAAACAGAGTGAGACCGTCTGCCCTATCGCAATGTAGGAAAAGCTGCAGATCATCTACCCAGACCTCAAAGTCAACAGCCCGACCCTCACCGTCAAAGGTGAGAACACTGGGGGTGGCCATGACAGCAGTAGACTGGCAGAGAGAGCAGCGGGGTAGGGCAGTGCAGTGGCAGAGGCGCTGCTCTTACCAGCTAGGTGGGGCGGGCCGAGGAAGGCCGGCAGGGACAGGGCCGCGACTGCAAGGACTGCGGCGTCTCGGCTGCGGCGGCGTGGCGGCTCGGCAGCTCGACGGCTCGGCGGCTCGGCGGCTCGGCTGCAGGGCGGCTCGGCGGCTCGGCGGCTCGGCAGCTCGGCGGCTCGGCGGCTCGGCAGTTCGGCGGCTCGGCGTCTCGGCAGCTCGGCGGCACGGCGGCAAGGGCGGCTCGGCGGCTCCGCGGATCGGCGGTGACGGTGGCTCGACTGCTCGACGGGGCCAGGAAGGGCGGCTGAGGGGCCGAGGAAGGGCGGCAGGGCCACGAAGGGCGGTGACGGGGCCGCAAGGGGCGGCAACGAGGCCGCTGAAGGGCAGCGACGAGGCCGCTGAGGGGCGGCGACGGGGCCGCTGAAGGGCGGCGACGGGGCCGCGAAAGGGCGGCGACGGGGCCGCGGAAGGGCGGCAATGAGGCCGCTGAAGGGCGGCGACGGGGCCGCGGAAGGGCGACAATGGGGTCGCTGAAGGGCGGCGACGAGGCCGCGGAGGGGCGGCGACGTGGCCGCTGAAGGGCGGCGACGAGGCCGTAAGGGGCGGTCGCGGGGCCGCTAAAGGGCGGCGACGAGGGGCGGTCGCGGGGCCGTGAGGGGCGGCGACGGGGCCGTAAGGGGCGGTCGCGGGGCCATGAGGGGCGGCGACGGGGCCGTAAGGGGTGGTCGCAGGGCCGTGAGGGGCGGCGACGGGGCCGTAAGGGGCGGTCGCGGGGCCGTGAGGGGCGGCGACGAGGCCGTAAGGGGCGGTCGCGAGGCCGTAAGAGGCGGTCGCGGGGCCGTAAGGGGCGGCGACGGGGCCGCTAAGGGGCCACGCGGGGCCTAGAGAGGGCAGCGACGGGGCTTGAGGGGCCGCTAAGAAGGGCGCGACGGGTCGCTAAGGGCGGGACACTAGGCGCGCTTCGGGCAGGGGCGGCACGCGTCCCGGGTAGGAAAAAAACAATCTTGGTGGGCCCTAGGAGCAGTTCCCACGAGGGAACCTGCTCGATACCATGAGAAACTTAGAACGAGAATGAATGACTAAGGAATGAAAGTGATACAATGTGAAACCCTAGAATTGTGTACCCCTTAGTATCTAACCCGCTACAGCCTACATAGGCTAGATCATATAAGTTTGACAAGGTTTTGGGTGTCTTATAAGTCTTATAAATGGATTTTTTTTTGAACTACAATATTTCCAAAAAAATTTACACATCTTGAAAGGAGTTTCTCATTATGAGCGTGGATGTTGCGAAGGTGTGACTTCGGCAACCATTGTTCGGGGCGCCACGTCATGGAGAATACTTGCAGCGGCAAATTTGGTAGTACGTGAGTCAGCACGTGGCAGAATTCGCATGTTGAAAGGGTAAAAATGTATGTAGTACTTATATCCGGGTGATGACGGTATGGCAAATCCACCCATGGCACTCCCCCCCCAATCTCCTGCTCCTCACCCCTCCGATCCACCCAGTCCGCCTCGGCCTCCCCTAGCATATAAGTTGCCTGCAATAAGATCACCCGAGCCTGTGCCTTATGCAAAGCTACCCCCACCGTGACCGTCAAAGACCCCACAAAGTATGCTGTGAATCCCATGATGTTGCCCCTTCCCACCCCTTTGTTTAGTGCCACCTTTAGATGAACATCCCCTTGCTGTCGCAACCACTGACAGAAACTTCCTCCCAAGCAGCCCCAAGTCTTAAGAATCAACGGGATGAAACGAACCCCTTTGTGCCGCTGCAAAAAAGGATGGTAGATCACCGCTTTCCTCCTCTCCCGCTCCTTGGCAGCATAACCAACCGCCCGTCCACACTGCCCATGCTGCTGCACTGATAGAGAAACAGGGTCGACAACGCTATGTCACGTAGGATTGTTGGTGGAATTAGGCAGTATGTATTAATGATGCTATTATAGTTCAACAAATTGATGTATCATAAAGTAAATGGGCTCTATGTGGCGGCGGAGGGGAGGTGGCGGGAGCTGTTCGACTCTGCCATGGCCGCGGCGCGGCCAGCAGTTCGTCCACTTGCCTACACTTGCTCTGACCAGGACCCGGATGCCATCCACCTGTCACGTTGCCGAGCTCGGTGTAAAGTGGGAGAGTGGAGTCGTGGACTCGCTTGCCTTACCGCAGGAGAGTTGGCGCAACCGTCTGAGGCCATGGTGCAGTCGTTGCAAGAGAAGCACCCTGCTAGCACTGGCGAGGTACCACAGTGGGTCCGTGATTTCACTGTCGATGCTCCTCAGCGGCCTCCACTGACGACCGACGTCCTGGCCAGAGCCATTCATACAGCCGCTCGCGCTTCAGCAGCAGGGCCATCGGGGTGGGTCACAGAGCATCTGCGCGACACCTTCCTCACTGAACCTTCCTGCCTTCCCCACCTATTGGAGGTGTTCAACCAATGGGTGGCAGGTCAGGTCCCCGAGCGGGCACGGCCCTGGCTCGCCGCATCCAACCTAGTTGGGCTTTCCAAGCCTAACGGCGGCGTTCGGCCAGTGGCGATTGGGGAGGTGCTTCCGCGTATCCTGGCTCGAGCTCTTTGCATCTCGCTCCGCCCTGCTATGGCTTCCTACTTCCTGCCGTGCAACCAGCTGGGAGCGGGCACCAGGGTCGGGGTGGAGATTCTTACTCATTCTTTCCGGTCAGCGCTGGCCACTCACCCCGATTGGTGCGCGTTGCAGATAGATGTCGCGAACGCCTTCAATTCTTTTCACCGTCATGCGATGTTTGAGGGGCTGCGGGAGTCGCCTTTCTCAGGGTTGATCCCATTCTTGCGTGTTTTCTACGGGTCACCTATCGACTTGTATCTCCGAGCGGGCCCTTTCGTACAGAGTCTTGAGTCGGCACGAGGTTCGCGGCAGGGGGACCCGCTCGGCCCTTTTCTTTTTGCGTTCACGCAGCAGCAAGTGATGGCGTCAGTGATAAGAGGGTTCAGGGATATACTTTTCCTGAGTTATGCGGACGATACCTACATCCTGGGACCAGCGGCTAGGATCTTAGAGGCTTTTGGGGTGCTGCGGGAGCGGTTGGAGTGGGTGGGGCTGGAGGTGCAGGCGCACAAGTGCCGGTTTTGGGATGTGGAGCGGGCACTGCCATTAGGGATGCAGCGGGTGGAGGAGGGTCTCACGCTGGTGGGCGTACCTATTGGGGAGGAGGATTGGGAGGTGGGCCGATTACGGAGCGGCTTCGACAGTTGCAGGGGCCATTGCCATGGCTCCCCCTGCTTGACCACCCCCAGATGGCTTCATATCTCCTCGCCATTACAGTTTCAGCACGGCCGATATACCTGGCCCGGACTATGCCGCCGCGTCCGGAGGTGGTGGAGGCCTTTAGGGATTGGGACAGCTGTCTGGAGGATTGCTTCGAGCAGCTTTTCCCACCTGGCACTTGGGAGCAGGACCCCGACCGGTCTAGGCGCGCGCGCATGCAACTGCATCTTCCCGTGCGACTCGGGGGGTTCGGGATTAGGGCGGCGGCCTCTTTGAGCCCGCTGTCCTATGTTTGTGGGTGGGCGCAGGCCGCGCGTGATGTTGCGCAGTTGGGGGTGGCGGGGGAAGAGGCGATGTTTGCAGAGTACCTCACCACCTCGGGGGGGGGCGGAGCTTCTTGACCCTTGGTTTGCCAAGGCTATTGAGCAGCTGCCAGCGACTATACGCCAGGAGATGCCGGGCTTACCTCTCTGTGCAGCGGCTTCCCCTCTTCGACTTTTCCAGGCGCGGCAGCAGCAGTTGGCTGTAGAGGAGCTCCAAGCACTGCGCCGCTCGGCTCGTGACGATGCCACCCTGGCCCGTTTCACATCCCTTCAAGGCCCGGGGGCTGGTGCATGGGTTTCGGCGGTCTCGGCTCACTCAGATCTCACATTCACTGCGGCGGAGTGGGGCATTGCTGCTGCTATACGGCTTGGTCTCCCAATTCAGCAGCTGCAGGTCGCGGGGAGGTGTGTTTGTGGCACAGCGTATGTTGACCCAGCAGACCCGCATCATGCCTTGAGATGCAAGCACCAGCACGGCCCATCTCGGGTGCATGACGAGGTGAAATTTGCGGTGGCGAGGATCTCTAAGGCGTCAGGGGGGGTGGTGACGATGGAGGATGGTGTGGTGCTGCCGGGGAAGCGGGTTGACGTGGCGGTGCGACGACCAATGGCCGGGGAGGCTCACGCTCTAGAGATCAGCGTCGCGGACCCACTATCGCTGTCCCCATCTCTGCTAGGGCAGTGCGGTCATTCTATGGGTGTGGCGGCAAGGGAGTGGGAGCGTCGCAAAACGAGTGATTACGCGCCTCTGCTTGCGCGCAACCGGGGCGTGCAGTTCACTCCGTTGATAGTAGAGACGTGGGGATGTCTTGACGGGCGTTTCCGGCAGTGGCTTCGATGACAGGGGGATGCACACGTGGGGCTAGCCGTGTCACGGGGGGCTTGTCGGGAGGATGACTTTTCGTTTTCGGCTTATCTTTTGGGGACTCTAAAGGCGCTCATTGGGGTAGCGTTACAACGGGCGCAAGCTTGTGTCATCTTGCTTCGAGCGGCGTCTTGTATGGGGGGGATGAATGTGGACTTGGTGGACCGGGAGAAGGAAGACGTCGAGGAGGAGGGTGGGGCTCTTTGGGTGGAGGCCCGGTATATGGTGGATGCGCAAATGTGAAATGGGGTGCGGGATGGGGTGTGTTGATGGGGTGTCCTGACTGGGTGTTCAGTTGATGGGGTGTCCTGACTGGGTGATTCACTAACCGCACTAAAACGCACCGAACACCAAGTGCCACCCCAAGTGAACTAGTCCCCTAGTCATTTCCACCCCTCCCTCCCATCATTCCGTCACATTCCTATCACACTTCAGAAATAGAGGTATCATTTCGTATCAATCAATTACAATATTGGTAACAGGTTAGAAATTGTTGGACGTGTTGACTTTGTGCTGGTTCCGTTTGTCTTGTCTAAAAAAATAAAGTAAATGGGCTCTATGCCATGTTCTACGCCTTGCAACTCGTTTCTAACGAAGAGTTGTCGAATTTCAGGCAACTGAACCCAGTTTTCGAGGGTCGTGTTTCTCAATCGCTTCAATAATTGAGTTTGTTTCAATTGGATAGGCATGAGCTGTCAGTCACACGAGGTTCGGGCGTTTTCCAGAACGCGTTTCTATCTTGCAAAAAGCCGTCAGATTTTCCTAGTGTCAGCCGGAGAGGAGGGTCGTCAGTCCACATGTGGCCCCTCAATCACGTGTCACATCGACTAGTAAAATCGACTAAGTTTGTGATCGAAACTGTACCGAGATTTGATCCCGGTCAGCCGGAGAGGAGGTACGGCCATTAACATATAAATGGGGTCTGTCCCGGAACACGTTCCTAGCGGTTATACCTCATTGGCTGGAACCCCAATAACACCACTCCAAATCCACAGATATCACTCGAAGCCACATTGGCTGGAGAGGACAGGATCGCGTTCTCCCATGAATGACTTCCGCAGCCGTCGGCCACGGCGAAAGCACTCGCGCGCGCCATGGGCACGCTCGCGCTCGTCATAGGCACGCTCGCGCTCGTTATGGGGCACCGTGCGCGTCACCCTATACCCGCTGCGTCACGGCGCCCTTGCTCGCCGTGCGCTGTCGCTGCATCACCCGCGTGCGCTCGAGCTCTTCACGGGCATCGTGCGCGTCACACCCGCTGCGCCGCCGCACGCCAGGCGGATCATGCGCGGCGTCGTCAGGCGACGAGTGAGGCAATGGCTCACTCGGAGTGCACTTGCTAGCGTGACGTGGCGATGACCATTTAAGCATACTTTGTCCATACCGCGGCTCATTACCGGGTCTTCACCGCCTCGTCTATTACAACCGGTAGCATCACCGCCCGTGCGGTTTCACTCTTTTCCTACCACTCCTCCCTCCGACTAGTGCATTCCGACATCTTCTGCTCTTCCCAGCCGCGTCACGGTAGCAGCAATCTCCCTGCGACGCGTCTCTCGCGAGCCCAGCAACGTCGGCTCGACCCTGTACCGCCGCGCAAGGGTGAAGATCCAGAGGCGTGCATAAGCACCTGCATTGTGACATCATCCGCTCCCCGAGCCCCGCCGCGTCTGCTCGGCGCCTCTCGGGAGCCCAGCAATGTCAGCTCGAGCCTGTACCGCCACATAGGGTGAAGATTCAGCAACTTTGAAGGGGCCTTGAAAATTGCCTGTACCGCCGCACAGGGTGAAGATTCACCAGCATGATGGGGACTCCAACTCGCAAGGCCGTCACGGCTGCTCTGCTCGCCGTCGTGGTCGTCATCGCGGGTACGCATCGTGTGTTCTCCTGCGCTCGCATGCTCATTTGCTCGCATAGTCAGCATGCACCTCGCACAGCAACAAAGGCCCAAACTCGGCTTGCTCACTCGCATCTTCATGGTCGGTCCCCCAATGCCGCACACACCGCCCCCCTCCGTGCGCCCCCCACCCCACGTGTCCCATTCCCACAGTCGCAGCAGCTGCTCCGGCGGCGAGCGCGGCAGCCCTGGTGGGCACGCGGGTGAAGGTCAACGGCCTCTCTTATGCCTTCAACTCGCGCAGCCGTGTCGCCATTGTGCCCAGCCTGGGCGGCGGGTCCTTGAAGGTGCAGGTGGCGTGGCAGCAGGATGGCAAGGCTGCTTGCGACAAGATTCTGTTCTTCCGCGCTTCCAGCTGCAGTGGAAGGGCATTCGGCTCTCTCGTGTATGGTCAGCAGAGGTGAGCGTTTGATGCTACTCGCACCCTCACTCTCACTCTCACTTACACCCTCACTCTCACTCTCAGTCTCACCCTCACTCTCACTCTCACCCTCACACTCACTCTCACTCTCACCCTCACACTCACTCTCACTAATTCCCTGCTCCCGAAGCCGCTCGTTCAAACCCCACATGACCAACGACCTTGCTCTCATGCTGCCCTCCCCGTGCCTTGCCCTCCTCGTGCCTTGCCCTCCCCGTGCCTTGCCCTCCCCGTGCCTTGCCCTCCCCGTGCCTTGCCCTCCCTGTGCCTTGCCCTCCCCGTGCCTTGCCCTCCCCGTGCCTTGCCCTCCCCGTGCCTTGCCCTCCCCGTGCCTTGCCCTCCCCGTGCCTTGCCCTCACCGTGCCTTGCCCTCCCCGTGCCTTGCCCTCCCCGTGCCTTGCCCTCCCCGTGCCTTGCCCTCCCCGTGCCTTGCCCTCCCCGTGCCTTGCCCTCCCCGTGCCTTGCCCTCCCCGTGCCTTGCCCTCCCCGTGCCTTGCCCTTCCCGTGCCTTGCCCTCCCCGTGCCTTGCCCTCCCCGTGCCTTGCCCTCCCCGTGCCTTGCCCTCCCCGTGCCTTGCCCTCCCCGTGCCTTGCCCTCCCTGTGCCCAGGTCCAAGCTCCTTGGCAACGCTTTTATCTCCGCGCGCTGCATCACTGGTGGCGTCGTTACCACAACACCTGCCAGCACCACCTCGACACCCACCAGCGACACCAGTGCACCTGGCGGCGACAACACAACACCTGCTGGCGATACCACCACACCTGCCAGCGATACTATTGCAGCTGCCGGCGACGCCACAACACCTGCTGGCGATAACACAACACCTTCCACCACCACCGCACCTGTTGGTGACACCACCACACCTGCCACCACCACCACCCCTGCCGGCGACACCACCACACCTTCCAGCGACAACACAACACCTGCTGGTGCCACGTCAGCTCCTTCTGAGTACCCCGACTTAAAGAGGATAACCAGTAAGCCCCAATCTATTTGTTCCCCGTCCCGCTACCTGTGGGGAGCTGCCGTCACTTGCGCTCAAGAGAAGCTCGTTGTCGGATCAATAGCTTTTCAACACTGCCTAATTCTATGCTCCTCTTCTCCTCTGCGCCGCCTGCCGGCCTGCCCCACGCATCCCCCTCCACTGCTAACCCCTCCACTGCTAACCCCTCCACTGCTATCCTCTGCTGCCGTCGCTGGTCCCTCTCTAGTGGGCCGCTGTGCTCAATGGAACGGGAATCCTTGTTATTGCACACCCCCCTTTCTATCCTCCGCGCCACTCCACTGCTAACCCCTCCAGTGCTATCCTCTCCTACCTTGGTTGGTCCCTCGTTAGCGGGCATATGTGGCACGTACAGGCAGAACCCGTGCCAGGCAGGCTCGTGCTTTGACAGCAGCTGACTTTTGAGTGGACTAAAAAATCGAAGCCCTTAGATCTATCCGCTGCTGCCTTGGTTTGACCCTTTGTTGGTCCCTTTCAGCGGGCGCATGTGGAAGCTACAGGCAGAACCCGTGCCAGGCGGGCGCGTGCTTCGACAGCCGTGCCCGGAGCTTCTTCACATGCATCTGCCCGCCCAAGTACCAAACGACTTCCAACGGTTGCGGTAAGCTTGCACTCGCTGCTGAACCCTTGCAAGGTGGGCTCGTGCTTCTACAGTGGCACCAAGGGATTCTCCTGCATCTGCTCGCCCAAGTACCAAAAGATTTCCGGTTGTTGTGGTAAGCTTGCTCTCTCTGCTACCAGACGAATTGTCACGGTTGTGTGCTGCTGTCGTGACGGACAATGGTTTTGAGACCTTTCAGAATTGTTGTTGATCGTGTGTAGTGCAGCTAGGGTTTCGGAGTCTTGTGAGGTTGAAGAAGTCAATAGCGATGACTGGAGGTGCCTTGTGAGTCGACTCAAAGTCACCTAGCTATCTATGCATGCATGTTGCGTCTTCACCACTTCTACTGTGCGTGTGCAGCGAGGGTTTCGGAGTCTTGTGAGATTCAAGAGGCCGCTGGCAATGAATGGAGGTGCTTCTTGAGTTGACTCAGAAATCACCTAGCTATCTATGCATGTCGCGTCTTCTCGGTGGTTGTTAATCGTGTGCAGCAAGGGTGGCGGAGTCTCGTGAGGTGCAAGAGGTCACTGGCGATGACTGGACGTGCAAGGACGTGTACTCCATGTTTGGGCTCACGCTCAAGGAATTCGTGGGCATGAACCCGGTGAGTCCCGTGTTGGGCACGTTGGGGGCATTAGAGTCATTCACGCACCATGTCACCCCATGTGGCACCGTGGCACTATTTCACGTCGAGGACGTTGGGGGCATTAGTGTAACACGGGCTTATATGAAAACGCCCTTAAACTCACAACAAAGACCCGGGCTTATAAATGAATGCCCACAAAAGGGTCAATAGTAGGCTTATAAAACGCCAAGAATACACACACACCGTGAAAAACTAGTCCTATTAATAGCCTCAAGTCTTGGAAGCTTGATAGGTGAAGCCTTGGGAGAGAAAAGGTAACTTCACCAAGAAGGTAGTAGACGCCTGGAGCACTTGTGAGGGAAAAGACTTGGACTTAGAGAGAAGATCCCATTTCCATTTTGGTTAATTGGAAGTTGGGAGTTGAGAATGAGCTTGGTGAGCTCAATCCCCCCCTAGACCTCCTTGGGGAGCTCCACTTCCTCCATAGCAACAAGGGCAAGGAGCTCCTTGGTGTGAGCTTGCTTAAGTGGCACAATGGTTGGATTAGCAACCAATGAGAGCAATAGAATTGTGATAAGAATGGTTATGTTACATGTTGTAACTTGTAACAACAATGTTCAATTGTCATTGGTTGGAATTCCAACCAATGTGGGGTTGGGTTGGATTCCAACCATGCTTGTCTTTTAGTGGGTGGTTGTCCACAATTGTGGACCAATCACCACTCATCTCCTCCATCCTCTTCTTCCCGTAAGTCGATACCTTGCTTAGGTAGTGCTTTAGCTAGGAAACGCTCGTAGGGTAGGAGGGCGATGCGTTACACTCCTCCCCCTCCAGTTGGCAACGTCCTCGTTGCCTTGGAGTGCTTCTTGGGGCGAGTGCTGCGAGCACGACGCACCACGTTACGGCCAGGGTCAACACCATCCACTGGCTGCGGGGCTGCTCGGAGAGCCAAGTCTTCCATGTAAGCTTGAACTGCTGTTTCAGTCAAGTGTTCCTCTGGCTCCCAAGAATTGTGTTCAGGCCCATAGCCTTTCCACTTAATGAGGAACTCACGTTTTGTTTTACGGCCGCGTTGTCGATCACGGTGCATGAGCACACGTTCGACTTCATAATATAGTTCCTCACCCAGGACGATGGTTGGTGGGGGTTGGTATGTGCCTTCGGCAACATATTTGTTTAACAGAGACACGTGGAAGACGTTGTGAATCTGCAAGGTATCTGGTAGCTTAAGCTTATAAGCCACCTCCCCAACCCGCTTGATAACCTCGAATGGCCCAATCCAACGAGGAAACAGCTCTCGTGCCCCAGGTAGTTTGAGTCGAATGTTTTTCGTACTCAATAATACCTTGTCTCCTTCTTGAAAAGAGACGTCCCGGCGTTTCATGTCAGCATAAGACTTTTGGCGTTGTTGGGCAAGTTGCAACCAACGACGAGCAGACCTAAGCGCTTCTTGCTGCTTGCCAATAAAGTCCTTAGCGGCTGGAATTTTCAAGCCACTGACCCCATGCGTAGCAGGTGTTGTGGGGTGCCGACCGCAATTTAAGATGAAAGGTTTTTCGTGGGTGCTCTCATGCACCGAGTTGTTGACAGCAAACTCCACTACTGGCAACAGCTCATCCCAGTCATCTTGTGTTGGGCCAATAAACGAACGAAGCATTTGTTCAAGAGTGCGATTTGTGCGCTCGGTCTGCCCATCCGTTTGAGGATGGAAAGCAGACGACATCTTCAGCTTCGTCCCCAGTGTCCGAATGACCTCCTGCCACAAACGGCTTGTGAAACGAGGGTCTCGGTCAGACACTAGCACACGGGGTAAACCATGTAAACGAAAGACATGTGCCACAAACAACTTGGCCGTATCTTCCGCTGATACGTCAGTCGTTGTAGGCACGAAGTGCACCATCTTGGTCAAACGATCTACGAAGACGAGGATCGCTGTATGACCATCTCGTGTTTTAGGGAGGTCAGTAATGAAATCCATTGACACACTCTCCCAGGGTTCATCAGGGATTGCAAGTGGTTGAAGCAAACCACCGGGTTTTTGTGTGCTCGGTTTATTACGTGCACACGTGTCGCAGCGTGTAACAAACTGCTGGACTTCACTGCCCAACCCTGGCCACCAGTATACGTCAGACAATGCCCATCGGGTTTTCTTAACTCCGAGGTGTCCACTGTATTTACTGGCATGCACTTCTCGTAAGATGTCATTCCGCAGGTTCCCCACATGTGGTACATCAATTTCTTTTCCATGCCACCAGAGCTCATGCTCCCACGAGAGATCCTTCGTATTCTGTGGGTTCTGAAACCAGGAATCAATCTGATAACCTGTGCGGATTCGTTTCAGAAAACCACTGAAGGTAATCTCACTGGCTCGGGCGATAGCGAGGATGCCAAAGTAAGCTGCAAAGACGGCAGCATGTTCGGTGTCCTCTAGCCCGTTTGCTGCCCCTATCGGCTGTCTGCTGAGGGGATCAGCCATGTTCGTCGAGCCTGCCCGATATCGAATATCGTAGGTGAATCCGCTAAGGAGTTCAGCCCATCGGGCTTGGCGACGAGTGAGGGTGGCTTGGCTGGAAAAGTAGGTGTTTGGACAATGGTCAGTTGTGACAACAAAGTCCACACCTTCCAAGTAACATCGCCATGTTTGTAGCGCATGGACGACTGCCAACAGTTCTTGTTCGGAAGTCGTATAGCGCTGCTCTGCCGGGGAGAGCTTTCTACTCTCGTATGCCACAGGGCGTCCTTCTTGCAAGAGGACTGCGCCAATCCCTACTGTTGAGGCGTCTGTGACTACCTCGTAGGGTTTTGTTGGATCTGGTAATACCAGAACGGGAGCATTGGTCAACTTTTGTTTGACCGCTTCAAATGCCTGTTGGCATTGTCTGGTCCATTCCCACGCGGTACCCTTTCGAGTAAGTGCGGTCAATGGTGCAACAATGGTGGAATAATTCTCCAAGAAACGGCGAAAATAATTGGCTAAGCCCAGAAAGGACCTGACTTGACCCACGTCTTGTGGAACGGGCCAGTTCTCAACAGCCACCACTTTCTTGGGATCGACTTTCAATCCACTGTTCCCCACAAGATGTCCCAGATATTATAGTTCGCGCTTATAGAAGTGACACTTCCATAAGCGAGCATAGAATTTGTGCTCTCGTAGTTTGTTTAACACCCATTTTAGGTGTTCTGTGTGCTCCTGTTCGGTCTTGGAATATACCAGTATATCGTCAAGGTAAACCAAGACGAACTGGCCGATTGCCTCACGAAAGACATCATTCATCGCCCTCTGAAAAGAGGCCGGTGCGTTAGTGAGACCGAAGCTCAGCACACGCCATTGAAAATGTCCAAACGGCGTGCGAAACGCTGTTTTGGGTACATCGTCGTTGGTGATGCGCAACTGATGGTACCCCTGTGCGAGGTCCAATGCGCTAAACCATTGGGCACCCTGGAGGCGATCAAACAGATCCTCAATGCGAGGCAGCGGATATCTGTTTTTAATTGTGATCTTGTTTAAGGCGCGATATTCGACGCACATGCGTAGGCCTCCGCCCTTCTTGTTAACAAACAAGATTGGTGCTCCGTATGGTGACGCGCTTGGTTCAATCCATCCCTTTTTCAGATAATCCTTGATTTGTTGCTTAGCCTCTTCGTACTTAGCTGGACTGAGGCGATACAGAGGTCTAAACGGTGGTGCCTTCTCAGGCTCCACTGGAATGGTATGACCCACAGCGCGGTCTGGGGGAAGTCCGTCAGGAATTGGTTCGAAAACCTCCTTGAATTCCTCCGCCAGAGCCTTCATCTGAGGAGGGAAATCCTCGATCTCAGGAGACGATTGTGTGGTTTCTTCTAGCTGTACCACAAAGAGTGTATCAGCTGATTTTGCATCTTGCCCAAATTGATTTGCAAGGGCGAACTGAACGTCGGGGCGATCGGAACGTGGGACATCAACAATGTTTACATCCCCTAAAACATGCCACCGAATCACAACACCATTCTTAGCAAAAGTTACTGTGTTGTGTTGAAAGTCAAGGATGACCTCATAGGCTCGAAGCCGGTCCATTCCGAGAACAAGATCTACGCCTGCCAGTAATGGAAGGACGTAAACATTAATGGTCTCGTGATAGCCTTGAATTTCCATATTGATACGTGTATGCCCTTTGCTTGGGATGACGCGATCGTCACCAAGACGAATGGGGCAAGACGGCCCTTCAACGAGGACCCCACGACTTGTGGCTCTGTTTTCATCGAAGAGAGACACAGTCGCGCCCGTATCAACAAGAATTTTTGCTTCATCCCCGTCTATTCGACCCACCAGCAATAGGTTTTGCTGATGTTTTGGTCGAATGGGGCATGCAACGATGCGAGTTGGTGGGAGATAATAAGCCTTGACGTTGTGCTTTGCTCGACCATAGGATCGACTGTCAGGCCACCACATGTGATATCCCTTGTCCCACGCGGCAAGTACTGTCCATCCCTTAAGCAAGGGGAAGTGTTTGCCTTTGATGGTTCGAGTCACCAGACTGACCGAAGTCAATGGGTGCTTCTGGGTGCAACGACCCACCAGGTCCATTACGGAGGGCAATGCATCTACGTTGCAGCAAATGACAGAGAACTTATCTCTGAGTGTTTCGATAGATAGTTGTGTAAGTGGGTGCAATCGAGGCAGGAAAACAGAATTTTCATTCAAAGAAGAAGCAAACAAACAAGAGATTTTGCACTCAGCAAGTTTCTCTAGCTTTAATAGATCATCGTCACGAAGGACGTAAGCTTCATCACCTCGATCTACGTGTCCAGCTAGGTACCCACAACCTAGTTGGACTTGGGAAAATCCTGACGCGAGCCTGAAGGTCCATCTCCCTTCTTGTTCGCCTGCTGCGGCTTGCCAGAATCCTCAGACCTTTTCAGCGTACGGCACTGCCCCCTCGTATGGCCAAACTTCTTGAAGTAGGTGCAGAAAGGAATTCCGTTCCTCTGCTGGCCACCCTTGTGAAAAGGCTTCTTAGGCTGTGGCTCATTCTGCTGGCTCTGCGGCTGGAATGGCCTCTTCTTCCAAGGGCCTTCCCCATTGGAAGGCTGCGCCGCATTGGTCTGGCCACTAGGGCCTTCACCCCCGTTCTGCAAGTGACCCTTGGCGGCATTAAGGCAGGTGCGGACGCTCACGTCAAGATCAATGACAGCTGTCTTGAGCTCCTTGTACGTAGTGTACTGGTTCCTGCCCAGCACGAGCCTCTCGCGAAGCCACTGGGGTAAGCCTTCATAGAACGACGACATTGCCTCGTTCTCAGTGAGAGCGACTGTCAGGAGTAACAGAGTCCTTTCGAACTCGTTGGCATACTCCTGCACAGTGCGAGTTCCACACTGCATGCTCTTGATGCGGCTGCGCACCTCCAGGTCAGTCTTTTGCACATGGAAAGCGTCTTTCATCGCACTGCAAAAATCTGACCATCCGAAGGTGGCCGACGTTGCTCCAGCGAGCTTCATAGTGCTGTAGATTGTGTTGCGCCCAGTCTCATCGAGAGCACCAGTAGCAGCAATAACGCGTGCATCAGGGCGCACGTTGTGGACGGAAAGCATTTCCTCCACGTGATGAAGCCAGGATTCCACGTTCGTCTTGCCATGAATGAAATTCGGCAAGCTAGTGGGGAGCGACCCAAATGCGGGTGCGTCTGGCGACATCGGCTGCTCTGTTGGAGCTCCGGCAGAGGTAGAGGGCTGGCCATTGTTAGGAGGGGGGCGATATATCGGCCTCCTCCTGAGCTCCCTATACTGAGCTTCCAGCGTCGTGCAAGTGGATTCAAGACTGATGCACGTAGCACTTAGCTGCTGCAGGGTGTCCTCAAGGCTCTTGATCTGGTTGTTCTTGAGGCCAAGAGACCTCTTAAACTGACGAGCCTCGGCGGTAACTTTGGTAAGCTGAGACTGGATGGTTTCGATTGAAACTTTCTGTTCAGCAACTTGAGCCTCAAGCTCATTGACCCTGCGTTTCTGCTGCAGCAAGGAAGATGCTTGTTCGGCCACCGTGGTTTGAAGTTTTTCAAACTCCTCAGGGAAATTATCATCGGTGCCAACATCATCAAGCCCTTCCTGTTCTCCATTCTCTTCCTGGTTTCCCAGGGCTTCTTCCTCTTCCTCAGGAAGGTCCCCTATGACGTCCTTAGCATTAAGATCAAGGTCTGGAAAGTCTTCCAGTTCATCAACTGAAGTCATAGGGACATCCTCCTTTGGTGGTTCCTCATGAGGAGTAGCCATAGAGGGGTTGTTAAGATGGAGCTTAAGAAGAGTTGTTCTTCTTTGTTAAGAAATATGATCTTAGTAACGGTCCTCTATCACTCAAGGTGATAGGCAAGAGATTCTGAAAATTTCCAGAAATCTTTTATATAGATCAATATTCTCACAAAGAGAAAGGTACAGAGAAAGAGTTGTTAAATAAGTCTTCTATTCCAATAAGGAAATAGAGAGAGAGTTCCCCAAATTGCTCAAAGAGAAAATTTAGAGGAATCTTTTAACAAATCTCTTAGATCTGTAACACTCTGCTATTATAAAAATAGCGATGAGTCTTCCACCAAGAAAGGTGGGCAGAGAAATAAATTCTCTTAAAGCTCAAAGAGCTTTTATAGATTGGAAATCCTTGAAGAAGACTTCTTGATCTTCGGAGTTTCTCAACTCTTCTTAAAGAAAGAGCTTGAGACTATTCTAGATCAAAGATCTAGAAACTCCTAAAAAAAAAAATCTAGTTAGCCACACAGGGCCAAGGATAACCAAAGCTCTGAATACCAAATGTAACACGGGCTTATATGAAAACGCCCTTAAACTCACAACAAAGACCCGGGCTTATAAATGAATGCCCACAAAAGGGTCAATAGTAGGCTTATAAAACGCCAAGAATACACACACACCGTGAAAAACTAGTCCTATTAATAGCCTCAAGTCTTGGAAGCTTGATAGGTGAAGCCTTGGGAGAGAAAAGGTAACTTCACCAAGAAGGTAGTAGACGCCTGGAGCACTTGTGAGGGAAAAGACTTGGACTTAGAGAGAAGATCCCATTTCCATTTTGGTTAATTGGAAGTTGGGAGTTGAGAATGAGCTTGGTGAGCTCAATCCCCCCCTAGACCTCCTTGGGAAGCTCCACTTCCTCCATGGCAACAAGGGCAAGGAGCTCCTTGGTGTGAGCTTGCTTAGGTGGCACAATGGTTGGATTAGCAACCAATGAGAGCAATAGAATTGTGATAAGAATGGTTATGTTACATGTTGTAACTTGTAACAACAATGTTCAATTGTCATTGGTTGGAATTCCAACCAATGTGGGGTTGGGTTGGATTCCAACCATGCTTGTCTTTTAGTGGGTGGTTGTCCACAATTGTGGACCAATCACCACTCATCTCCTCCATCCTCTTCTTCCCGTAAGTCGATACCTTGCTTAGGTAGTGCTTTAGCTAGGAAACGCTCGTAGAGTAGGAGGGCGATAAGTTACAATTAGAGTCATTCACGCACCATGTGGCACCATGTTACGTCAAATCATATCAATTTTGCACATCTCTGCCGCTTCTTCACAGTCATTCACTCACCCCCTCCCTTTCATTGAAACCATCCCTCTCTCTCACCTCCTTCCTCTTTCTCACCCCGTTCCTCTCTCTCACCCCCTCCCTCTCTTTCACCCCCTCCCTCTTTCTCACCCCCTTCCTCTCTCTCACCCCGTCTCTCTCTCTCACCCTGTCCCTCTCTCTCGCTCCATCCATCTCTCTCATTCCCTCCCTCACTCTCATTCCCTCCCTCACTCGCATTCCCTCCCTCACTCTCATCCCCTCCCTCTCTCTCACCCCCTCCCTTTCTCTCACCCCTTCCCTCTCTCTCGCCCCCTCCCTCTCTCTCAACCCCTCCCTCTCTCTCAATCCCTCCCTCTCTCTTGTTGGTGCAACCCTATGGTTTGCACTCGGCTTGTTGTCCGTGTGCATGCATGTGTGTGTGTATGGAATGGTATGAGGGCATGGGATAATATATATTTCATGCTTATAATTGTGTATGAATGTTGAGTCATGATGTCGAGTGTGTGTGTTGAGTCAATAGCGAGTTATCGCTAGACGCGTGTTACGCGGTCGTTTGTGTCTCGCGCGCAGTTTCTATTTTGTCGTGCGCGGTTTCTATTTTGTCCTGTGTCGAACGTTCGGTGTGTCGCAGGTGTGTGCAGCAGACCCATCAAGAACTCAAGGATGAGTTTGTGATGAAGAGCCCGAGCCTTGGTGTCAAGCCTCAAGTGATTTCGAAGCTCGCCAAAAGGGTACACCTCAAGATATTGAAGATAGTTACATTACTTTGTGTAGTGTAACATTTCACTTGGTGTAGGCCCTAGTGAAGGGTAGTTTCGAGACCCTTCGTGGTTGGGGACAGTGTGGCACTGTTCCACATCACTGTACCTCGGCTCTTGGGGTTTGTAGGAGCTGGGAGTCATTCCCAACTCGTAACTCTTCATATCTCTTCCTATTTTGTGTTCTAAGACTATAGTGGCTGCCATAGTGCCGTTCGTTCAAACCGGCACGGTGTCGTCAATACTTGGTGAAATTGTGTGATCTAAATTGCCTATTGTAGGCGACGTTCAGACGCTCCAGATCCAAGTTGAATCAGGTCATTTGAAGCTGTGACCAGAACGCTATGAACGTTTGAAGCCGCTGTGCAGAAATCCGGCTGTGCACTCTATCTTTCGTTTTAGGCACATTGGAGCCTATTGTGACTATAACAAGTGGTATCAGAGCCCCTTGGAGCAGTTTCGACAATGGCTGGACCTGAGGAAAGGGGTGGCAGAGGTGCTGGTGGCAGAGGAGAAGCCCAAGCTCAAGGCCAACCCCGTGATTCAACCATGGCGCCCGTGCAACCAAGTGTTGGCCCATCTAGGGATGAGCCTAGAGTATTTGGCCTTGACAAGTTCAATGGTGACAACTTTGCTGAGTGGTCCTTCAGAATGGAGAACATATTTGACCACTATGACCTGCTGGAGGTGATGGAAGGAACAGAGAAGCGTCCCGAGAACGACCCGGAGAAGAGCCCGTGGGTGCGGAAGAGCGCACAAGGCTACCTCCTACTTGGGCAAGCGTTGGGGAGCAGCCAAATCCGTCACATCAAGCCTTTCCAGCGTGAACCAGAGAAGGGACCAAAAGCATGGGCTGCTCTCAAGGGTGTACACGCTCCTGCAACAGCAGCGGTAGCTGTGGTGTTGGAACGGCAAATGGCGACGTTACGAATTGAAGAGGATGAAGCGGTTGAAGAAGGGGTGCAGAAATTCTTCGACTTGTTGACGCGGCTTGAGGGAGCTGATTTGAACTATAGTGAGCTCCAAAAGAAGACCAAATTGCTGGCCCTACTCCCCGAATCATGGTCCTCGCTCATCATCAACCTGAATCGCGACTTGCCCCGCCTCTCGCTCGAAGACGTGAAGCGGGCTATCCTTCAAGAGGATTTCCGCCGCCGTGAGTTGGCGAGTGCGGATGGCGCTGGGGCAGCGAGCATCGGCCGTGGATATGGTCGAGGAAGAGGCAGAGGACGAGGGGGAGGAAGGTTTGGTGGCAGCAACTTCGGCGGAGGCCGCGGGAGTGGCGGTTACGGCAGCGACGACAAGAGCTACGGACGCGGTCGCGGCCGATTCGACGGCGAGTGTCACTATTGCCACAAGAGCGGACACATGTGGCGCGACTGCTACAAACTCCCTGATGGTTGGACCCCTGCTCAAGGCCAAGAGGGTAGAGGAGCAGGAGGAGGGAGAGGACGAGGCCGTGGAGGCCGTGGCGGTCGCGGTGGCGGAGCTGCAAACATGAAGAGCGGAGACAACGACAAGGACCCGAGCGACGATCGATACCCGAGTCTATTCTACTTCGTGTCGACGCAAGCACCGGCTGGTCCAGAGAAGGATGAAGGCTTTGAGGAGCCAGCAGCTGTGGGGAAGGTGACCCTACACCCCCTGGACTACTGGGTGATTGATAGTGGCGCTACCTATAGCATGACACCTCGCCTGGACTTGCTCACCGAACTCGAGCCGTCACCGGTGAAGCATGTCACATCGGCTTTGGGGCAGCGAGCTGAGGTGAAAGGCATGGGGAAGGCCATGTTCAAGGGTGCTGATGGGAAGATGGTGGGCCTCAAGAACGTGCTTTGGGTGCCCAGCCTTGCTGCAAACCTGATTTCCGTGCGGCAGTTGGCAAAGGCCGGCATGGACACGAACTCGAAGGGAGCCAAGACCTACACCGCAAGGCTTGGCGATCGAATTCTCTGGGACCTTCATGAGGACAAGGATTTCTACAATGAGATGTGGCAGATCCCAGTGGTCCCTATGCCTAAGGAGAGGCAAGTGGCAGCAAGCATCAGCACCAAGAATGGAGCGGTCGGTAGCGACGATGGCGCGAACGGTCGCGCTAAGGAGAATGAGCTCAAGAAGAGAAAACCTGGAGGGACCAGCAAGCTTGGTGAACCTATGGAGAGAGGTGCAGCAGCCAAGGAGCAGCAAAAGGGTGAGGAAAACCCCGAGGCAGCAGCGGAGGAGGACTACGGAGAGAGTATGTGGGGCGCTATTGCGAGCGCGGCATTCTCCAATCCAACTTCGGCTACGGGGGAGTGTGATTGGCTCACCTTGCATCGGCGCATGGGGCATGTGGCCTTGCCCATCTTGCAGCAGCTAGTGAAGAATGAGATGGTTGCTGGCATACGTGTGAAGGGGGAGCCCGATGAGGTACTTGGCTGCCCGACGTGCATGCAAGCCAAGTTCACCCGTTTCCCATTCTCTAGTTCGGAGGCAACAGCTGAGGCACCACTTGATGAGGTGGTGATGGACGTGGTGGGCCCCCTGAAGCTTGGAGCTGCTGGAGCTGAGTACTTCTTCACTATTGTGGACGTCTACACCCGTATGACTTGGGTGTACGTGCTGGCCAGGAAGAGCGACGTGGCTGAAACGTTGAAGACGGATTGGTTCCCGATGGTGGAGCGGCAACAAGACCGTCTAGTCAAGTCAATCCGCACCGATCGAGGGGGAGAGTTCCTGAGCAAGGAGTTTGGGTTGTGGCTGAAGAAGAATGGTATTCGGCACTCCCTCACCATGCCATACTCCCCTGCAATGAACGGCATCGCCGAGCGAGCGAACCGCACAATCACGGAGGCGGCACGTGGGTTGCTCATTGAAGCCGGGCTACCCGACTATTTCTGGCCTGATGCGGTGCGGAGTGCGTGTGTGGCCAAGAACAGAGCCTTGACTCATGTAGGAGCAGACAAATGGGTGCCCTATGTGGAGTGGCTAGGAAGGAAGCCAAAGGTGGATATGCTTCGGGTGTTTGGGTGCATGTGCATGGCGCTCGTGCCTAAGCATCTTCGGCACAACAAGCTTGGTGCCAAGGCGGTGTGGGCCATGCACTTGGGCATGGCTCAAAACAGCAAGGAATGGCTTCTTTGGGACCCATTCGCCAAGAAGTTCTTGGTGAGCAGGGACTGCAAGTTCATGGAGAACTTCATGTACAAGGATTGGAAGGCGGAGAATGAGGCGAAGATAGGCGTGCGGTTTGGGGAGGTGAAGAGTTCCGGTTTGGAGCATGTGGAGCTGCCTTTGGAGCTGAGCAGCGGCAGCACTACCACAAGGCAATCTTCCCTTGTGAATGGGGGAGAGGAGGCCAATAATGCAGAGGAAGAAGAGGAGGAGGTGCAGCAAGTGAGCGAGCGTGCACCGTCACTCCCTTCCCGCACCACAAGTGCTCCACGGATTCGAGCCACACCGCAGCAATGCCAAGGCCTTCAAGTCCCTGCAGCTGAGGAGGAAGGAAGGGGGAAGAGGAGAGTTCAACCCCCTAATAGGCTGACCTATGATGCGCTGGGAAAGCAGGGCAAGACAGCCCTGGCCGGAGCGGCAATGATGGTCGGAGACGACGAGGAGAGTGACTACGAGGAGTGTGCCTTCGCGTTCTTCTCTCCGGTGGAGATGCCGGGAGAACCAGCAACTCTCAAGGAGGCTTTGGAGAGTAGTGATGCTGAGGAGTGGAAGAAGGCCATGGAGAGTGAGCTGAAGAGCATCGAGGAGAATGACACGTTTGAATTGGTGGAGCTACCGGAGGGGCGTACGGCGATAACGTCCAAGTGGCTCTTCAAAATCAAGTCGGATGCCGACGGCAAGATCGAGCGCTACAAGTCTAGGCTTGTAGCCAAGGGGTACCAGCAGAAGGAGAAGGTGGACTTCAAGGAGCTGTTTGCCCCTGTGGTGAAGCCGACGACGCTGCGAACCCTATTCGCGGGAGCCGCCATCAAAGGATGGGTAGTTAAACAAATGGACATCGTAACGGCATTCCTTAACGGCATCCTTGAGGAGGAGATTTTTATGGCGCAGCCAGAGGGGTTTGATGATGGTAGTGGCAGAGTGTGGAAGCTGAAGAAGGCCCTCTATGGGCTGAAGCAGGCCCCTAGGCAATGGTACATGAAGCTGCGCGAAGTGTTGGAGGAGATCGGCTTCACTCCCTCAACGGCCGATCACTCCTTGTTCATGCTTGGCGAGGGGGAGCAGAGGAGCTTCATGGTGGTTTATGTGGATGACATTCTCATATTCTCACCATCCTCTGACCTTGTGAAGGAGGTGATGCTGAAGCTGCATGACAAGTTCAAGTGCAAGTCCCTTGGCGACGTGAACTTCTACCTTGGGCTCCACATCGAACGAGACGTGGAGAAGCGGAGCATGCGAGTGCACCAACGGAAGTACCTGGAGGCGTTGGCTGCCAACTTCGGCCAGAGTGAAGGTCATGTGGCTACTCCCTTTCCCTCTGGGTTCAAGTGTGTGAAGGGGCCAGAGGAGGAGAGCGTTGGAGAAGAGGAGAGGCGCCGATTTCACTCGTTGGTGGGCAGCCTCATGTATGCGGCGGTAAACACCCGACCGGACGTCGTGTTTGCCACCGGGCAGCTGGCTAGGGTTGTGCAATGCCCTAATGAGGAGCAGGTAGCAGCTGGAATTAGGGTGGCCAAGTATCTTGGCCAAACACCGACCGTTGGGCTGCAATACTCGGCGGCGGCACAAAGGCGCCAAAAAGGTGCGGATGGTGTTGAGCCCGGGCGTTTGTTCCTCACCGCCTACTCGGATGCGTCATATGCATCGGAACCAGAGGACATGAAAAGTGTGGGAGGCTTCATATGCTGTGTTGGTGGAGGCCCAACTGCTTGGGAGAGCAAGAAGCAGGTTGACCAAGCTTTGAGCTCGGTGGAGTCCGAGTACATGGCACTCTTCCGTGCCGTACGGGAGATTGTGTGGCAGCGGCGTTTGTTGGCTGAATTGGGGGAGGAGCAGCAAGGACCTACCCCACTCTACTGTGACAGCCAGGGTGCCATTGCTCTTGCTAAGAACCCTGTGTTGCATGGACTCACAAAGCACATGAGGGTGAAGTGGCATTAGACAAGGAGCATGGTGACCGCGGGTGAAGTTGAGTTGCGGTACGTGAAGACCACGGGGCAGCCGGCTGACATGATGACCAAGAGGCTGGTGGAGCAGCAGCATTGGAAGTGTTGCAAGCTGGCTGGGATGGCTCTGAACTGAGAGAGCAACATATCCTAAGGCCAACAATCCGAGGGGGAGTTTGTTGGTGCAACCCTATGGTTTGCACTCGGCTTGTTGTCCGTGTGCATGCATGTGTGTGTGTATGGAATGGTATGAGGGCATGGGATAATATATATTTCATGCTTATAATTGTGTATGAATGTTGAGTCATGATGTCGAGTGTGTGTGTTGAGTCAATAGCGAGTTATCGCTAGACGCGTGTTACGCGGTCGTTTGTGTCTCGCGCGCGGTTTCTATTTTGTCGTGCGCGGTTTCTATTTTGTCCTGTGTCGAACGTTCGATGTGTCGCAGGTGTGTGCAGCAGACCCATCAAGAACTCAAGGATGAGTTTGTGATGAAGAGCCCGAGCCTTGGTGTCAAGCCTCAAGTGATTTCGAAGCTCGCCAAAAGGGTACACCTCAAGATATTGAAGATAGTTACATTACTTTGTGTAGTGTAACATTTCACTTGGTGTAGGCCCTAGTGAAGGGTAGTTTCGAGACCCTTCGTGGTTGGGGACAGTGTGGCACTGTTCCACATCACTGTACCTTGGCTCTTGGGGTTTGTAGTAGCTAGGAGTCATTCCCAACTCGTAACTCTTCATATCTCTTCCTATTTTGTGTTCTAAGACTATAGTGGCTGCCATAGTGCCGTTCGTTCAAACCGGCACGGTGTCGTCAATACTTGGTGAAATTGTGCGATCTAAATTGCCTATTGTAGGCGACGTTCAGACGCTCCAGATCCAAGTTGAATCAGGTCATTTGAAGCTGTGACCAGAACGCTATGAACGTTTGAAGCCGCTGTGCAGAAATCCGGCTGTGCACTCTATCTTTCGTTTTAGGCACATTGGAGCCTATTGTGACTATAACATCTCTGACCCCCTACCTCTCTCTCACCCCTTCCATCTCACTCACCCTCTCCCTCTCTCACTTACTCTTTCCCTCCCTCTCTCACTTACCCTCCCCCCCCAGGGTATTGATTGCTCCAAGGTTATCAGTACAAAGTACGTGAATGTGAAGGAGTATTTTCCAGCTTGCTCTGCCTTCTACTACGTCCAGCCTGTGAGTTTCCCGTGTCCCACTCTAACTTCCATCTGGTATGCAATTGACTTCTGAGTCAGACTTAGAATGCATCGTGTGCGCGTTGTGTATGCATCATGTATGCATCATGTATGCATCGTGTATGTGCTGCCATGTGGTCCACGTGCTGCCACGTGCTGGCACATGCTGCCATGTGCCGCCATGTGCTGCCATGTGCTGCTACGTGCTGCCATGTGGTCCACGTGCTGCATGTGCTGCCATGTGCTGCCACGTGCTGCCATGTGCTGCCATGTGCTGCCATGTGCTGCCATGTGCTGCCATGTGCTGCCATGTGCTGCCATGTGCTGCCACGTGCTGCCATGTGCTGCCATTTGCTCAGAAATTTCCCCATGCATTGCACTTCCTCTTCAACCCCACTCCTTCCTTTCACCGCGTGCCACTCCACCATGCTTTGCCCTACCATGCTTTGCCCTACCATGCTTTGCCCTACCATGGTTCGCCCAAGCGGAAAATGCACCACCTGCTATGTAAGAGACTAAGGACGGAGTCTACGAAGATTAGGTGCCAAAAATTCTCAAAATCGTTGGCTTAGAATTCTGGACAGAAAACGTCGACTTCACAAGAAACGCCGTCGACAAAAGGTGCACTGTTAAAACTTCACCAAACTTAGCTATGTTGTAGCTCTAGTCCGTGGCTACAATTACCAATTTGAATCGTACGATAAGGTGAAGTATTTCTTGAGTTCTGAATTTCGGCGCACTAGGGGGTATGCTGCCATAGAATATTAACTCAATCACAATTGTCTCACAAGCTCACAATTAACTACACAAGAGAGTTGGAGTAGCACTAAACCAGGTGGGATGGGATGAGGAGGACAAGAAGGAAGGTCCCAAGAGAGTCCCCAACCAAGGAAACCCCATGCCACACAATTCCCCTCTCCATAGGCAACCCCACTTTCACTTTTGTCACTTTCCCAACCCATGCCATCCACCTTAACCCAACTTGGCCACACTTGCCAACCTGGTTTGGTTTCACCCAACCACTTGGCAGCAACTACAGTAGAAAAGACGAATTTCCCAACCCCCAAAAGTCTGTACCCCATATCGAGTCAACCCTACAACTCCCCATAGTCACCACAACCAAATATCAAAAGCATACGAACTCCAACGTTCGTAACTTTCTTGTTCGTGCTCCGATTGAAGCGATACTTGGTTCGTCGGAAAGCTCTTGAGCAGAGGAGTCACTTCAGATATCTGCTCAAGCCAAATAACATTCACACACACTCAGAAAATCCAAACCACACAAGACACAAATTTCTTGCACACGCTCACACCACGCATGCAACGCACAAACACATGATGGGAGGCAGACAGACGTGAATGCATATGGTTGCATCACACAACATGCTACTCGGTCCTTCCTTTCGCTAGACGTTCCCAGAACTTCACTACCCCTGTTGCCGCATCCTTGTCTCCACCATGTTATCCACCTCTTCTCAAACCCTCCTCTCCTCTATTCCCCTGTTGCCTCTTCTCCCCACAGAATGACACATGTGCCTTAGTGGCAAAGTTTCTCAACCTCTCCGAGGAAGACCTGTGGAGGTACAACCCCAGCGGTACCTGCTCCTCACCCAATCCCTCTTTTCTTCTCACCCTCCTGCTGCCTTTCACTTCCACAGAATGGCACATGCGCCTCGGTGGCCAAGTTTCTCAACATCTATGAGGAGGACCTGTGGAGGTACAACCCCGGAATGATCAACTCCTGCTCACGCCTCCCTGCGTTCCGCTCTCTGTGTGTGGAGAGAGAACCCGCCAAGGCCAACTGGGACTGTGTGAGCCGCGCACTGGCCCCCAGTGTGGTGAACTGGAAGCGCTTTGCCGTGGCCAATGGAGCCAGCACCCTGGACCTTGTCAGGCTCAACCCGTGGCTGGCCTTCCGTGATGCTGAGAGCGAGACCGACTCTGATTATGTGAGCTATTCTGATTGCGTGAGGTGTATAGCTGCTCTGATGTGGGGGTTGCCTGCACTGCGCTACATGCTTGCGCTGAAATGCGGTGCGAATGCCGAGCATCGTCTAATATCTCCATTTCTTCCTGCTCAAATGCTGCATTGTTGATTGCAGGTTTGTGTGTCTGCCACCTACAGCTAAGCACCTCTTGGACTTGTCAGTTTGGGACAGGTGGGTTGAGTTGAGAGGCCTTATGTCTTAGAGAGAGAAGTGACTGACCCCTGCTGTGGTGGAGCGGAGATGTTGTACGGCTGGATGAACAATGCTGCTTCTGGTGTGCTGAATCTGTTTCTTTTTCTTGGTGTATGGATGCCGTGTTTGTCCTGATTATCGCGGAAACTGTTGTAGTGCGATGTGTGCTCTTTTATTATTACCGTTTGGCCCCGGATATAAGCGCATATGCGCTTATAATAAGTAATGATTTTTTAGGGGTGGCGCTTGTAATTGAGGAACGGCCATAAGCGCCGGCGCTTATAAAATGTCAAATTCCATTTTTTGGTTTTCGAAGTATTAAATTGAAGCCCACAATAAGGCGAACACAACTGTGAACGTTGCGCATGGGATCGTGCATGAAATTCCGGCGAAAACTGCCGCGACTCGATTTCCCACCGCACTGAACCTGTCCTGGAGCAATGCACCTGCCAGCGATGACGTGCATCCTGGCGTGCGGCCCAATAGGGTTTACATGCGCTGCCAAGGTGCCACATTTCACCCGAACTTTTGAGAAGGGGGTGGCATATTCCTGCCAGCGCAGCAGATACGTGCCGCGATTCCCTCCTCTGCGGGTTTAGGCAGGGGGGGATCTGACTATGCCTGAAGAGGAACTCGAGCCGCACACCAGAAGGGGTCCCCTCCAAACCCTCATTTCTTCGCCTTCTCTTTCACTTTTTTCATTCAGATTCTTGGTCTCGCCCGCCATGCTGTGGAAGCCATGGCGGATTTCGCTGGCACTCATTTCTTGTTCAAAAAGAAGCCCGCGCATAGGCCCGCCTTCGTAGTCGACGCCGACGGATGGTACTCCCGTGTCCCACCTGAACCACCAGAGCCACCACAGCCTCCATCGCCTCCTGCGCCGCCTGCTCCTCCTGCTCCTCCTTTGCCGCCTGCGCCTCCTGCTCCTCCTGTTCCTCCATCTCCTCCGATTCTGGGATGTCCTCACAACACAGGGGATCCGCCCGTGCTCACGCTCCTGCTCCCGACTGCGTTCGACGAGTGGCTGGAGGAACCGGAAAGCAACAAGGCCCAAGATGTTGAGGTACCCGGCGCACCTTACGCTGGACCACGTTGGGGCCGGCCTGATGATTGCACCACGTGGGACGAATCTGCACTCGGAGCTGACGACGACGTGGCTGAGGACGAGGAAGCGAGCCGTGCTGACGGCGACGAGGAAGCGAGTCGTGATGACGGCAACGAGGCTGAGGAAGGTGGCACGCAGGGCGGCACCGCTGAGGATGTATTTCCTGAGGGCGTACCTGGTGGCGACGACGACGACGGTGTCGAGTACTGGTCACGTGACGGGCTCCCCGAGGAACTGCCGATACCTTCCTTTCCACCAGCTAACCGCAAGCGACCCCACCCGTCTACCCAGAACCGTGATGCCCCCCCCCCCTCTCCCAGGCACAAGATCAGCGATCACAAGCGCTAAGGCTACACCGCTGCGGAGAAGTTGAAGTACGTCGCGATGCTGGATGTGGCGAAGTCGGTGCGCGCACTAGCTCGGGAGTGTGGGATTCACCGGAAGTGTCTCGCCGACTGGAAGGTGGCAGCGGGGTTTCTCAAAGAAGCACACTCCGGGCGGAAGCGCATGCACGGTCGCGGGCGGGCCTCGTGGTACCGCCCCATGGAGTTGAAGGTGTACGAGCGGCTCCTGGACTGGCGCCGCAAAGGAACCGCCGTGTCGGTCGGCCGTCTGCGGGAGTGGTCGAGGGAGTTCATGAAGATCCTCTACCCGGACGTCAAGTGGAGCGGGAGTCAGAGATGGTCGGAGCGGTTTCGGAAGCGGTGGAATCTGAGCGTCCGCATGAAGACGCGGGTTGCTCAGAAAACAGCCGCTCGTAAGATTACGCCCCTTGCTTTTATGTCTAAGTTTCAAATTCACTTACTAAACTGCCGTCTATCCCGCCCGCTTTCCCCCGTCTCACAGATCTTGCGGAGCAGTGCCAGAAATTCTGGCGTTTTGTCCGACACATGCGTCGCGCGCGCGGCATCGAGCCATGCTGGATCCTCAACGCTGACCAGACGCCGCTCTGGCTGGAGATGCCCGCCACCACGACCGTGGATCAGACGGGCGTACGGTCGGTGCCCATCCGGAGTGCAGGTTACCAGAAGGAGCGTGTGACCGTGATGCTGGCGTGCACGGCGGACGGGGCGAAGCTCAAGCCGTGGGTCTTTTTCAAGCGGAAGACGCTGCCGAAGGGCAACTTTCCTCCTGGTAATAAGTAGCAACTGCCGCTGTCTTACCGTATCGTTTCTCATGCCGCGCTAACAGTTTAAGTGCCATTTCTGTGTGCAGATGTGGTCGTGGCTTGCCACGAGAACGGGTGGATGAACGCAGAAGGCGTCATCCGCTGGCTTGACGAGTGTGTCAAGCCCTTCTTGCAGCCCCGATTTGGCAGGTGTGCGAAGAGCTCTATGCTCGTGCTGGATTCCTACCGTGGCCACCTTACCGAGGGGGTGAAGGAGAAGCTCCGCGAGATCAACTGCGTGCCTGCTGTCATCCCGTCGGGTTGTACGGGTGAGGTTCAGCCACTCGACGTCTCCATCAACAAGAGCTTCAAAGCATCTGTTTGTCAGCAGTACCAGAAGTGGTTTCAGGAGGAGGGCCAAGAGCAACTGACACCTGCAGGTACGTTGTTTCCGTTAAACACGCATGTTTATCCCCCTTTCACCCTTGGTCACTAACATGGCTTTCCAGGGTGTCTCTGTTGCGGTGCAGGGAATTTGAAGAAGCCCCCCCCCGGAGTGGTCCTTCGATGGATTTCACAAGCCTGGAAAGCAGTACCCTCCGACCTCGTCAAGCGCGCCTTCCTCACCTGCGGCATTAGCAACGCGCTTGACGGCAGTAAGGACCACCTCGCCATGGCGCACAGGCGGAGCCAACTGACGACGGAAGTGGATGTAGACGACGGCATCATCGCCGACGGATTTTTCGGCAACAACTGCCAGGAGCCCGAGTCTGACGAGGAGTAGGTAGTTCCGGTAGAATAGCAGATTAAGTCTAAAATTGTGTACCTAGGTAGAATAGCAGATTAAGTCTAAAATTGTGTACTAACTTGTAGTATTCGTTGAAGCGAACGATGTTATAGTTGTTGTTTTCTTTTGTTGTGGTGGTAAAAAAAGTGTTAATATTGAGGGTGGCGCTTATAATAAGGAAGGGTACAAAAGGGGTGGCGCTTATAATCGAGGATTGGCCATAAGCGCCATGCTCCAGATAGAAGCGCCGGCGCCTGTAATAGGCCGGCGCCTATATCCGGGGCCATACGGTATGACCATGCACTTTTACTATACCGTACGGTGCTTCAAGGTTACGGTGAAATGTCTTTGTTGGTGTGGGTGATTTAGAGGCATGTAGGACATGGTACCGCCCACTTTCGCTTCACCTCTGCCTTCTGTCCCATGGATCATGGACCACAGAAACTCTTACAAGCTACTAGACATGCATGAAGTACATGAACAAATATGTTATCATACAAATAAATGCCGTGGCTTGGATTGGGCTTTATCATACCGTCATGGCCCGGATAGAAGACAGTGTTGAATAGTAGACAAGGGTTGTCTATTTTCCGGTGTCTCTTATAAACATGCTAGCCTCATTATAAGACACCTATTTGTGTGTTCGAGTTAAGCCAGGTTAGTTAGGGGCAATTGTATAGCAAGGGGGTATCTTCTAAACTGTTCTTTGTCCATTTATAAGACTTATAAGACACCCTAAACCGTCCCAAATACAAGATAACTCAAGCATTTTGAATAGTGTACGAGATAAGACATATATGTCTTATATCCAGGCAATGACAGTACTGATGATGAATCAAGACTTGAGCATCCTGAACTTCACAAAAGATTTCAGTGGTGGAAGTTATAGCTTGCAGCCAAGTCGGGCCATCGAGACTAGTTGAACCCCACCCGCATCCAATCCAACTGAGGTCAACGCACAAGCTCACTTCACTATCGTTCGCCTAGCCTTGGCTATACAAGGCAAAGCATCACCCAGACACCAACTTACACACACCTCCATTCTATCCACACTCCTTGCCTACAAGCCTCTCCTCATCATTGTCAGTTCACCTCCTTTTCCCCCATCATCACTCTCTGTGATGATCCTCATAGCACACACAACTCCGCAGCAGTTGTTGCCGCAACAGGGGCCTCAGTTCTGATGATACCACGGCGTGACCGTCGTGCCATCCAGGCCCTGCCTCTCAGGCCCTGTAGCCACCATCCCAGAATTGCCTCTCAGGTCCACCAGAGCAGTATCTACGGTAATCAAGAAGAACAATCTTGCAGATCCAAAATACATTATACCCTGTCCTTTGTGAAGACACTTGTACAACCAGCAACCACACTGCCTGCCCGGCATTTCTTATGCAGCTCCCCCGATGCATCCATGCAAGACATTCCTCACCCCTGATCTCAACCCCCGCCCGTCACTGCCACTGCTGCTGCCACTGCTGCCACCCACCATGCTCGCCTCCCTCACTGATCTCTTGTCGTCCTTTTCCCCAGCCTCCCCTCCCCTTCCCCTCCTGCTCCGCCTCGCCTCCCCCCTCCCCTTCTTCTCCGCCCCCCCCCCTGCTGATGACCGCTTTCCCCTGCTGATGACCGCTTTCCCCTGCTGATGACCGTTTCTCACTCCATCATAAGAAAAGCCAGGCAGGCAATTCCTATGCAGCTTCCCTCATGCACACAGTGGCCTCTTACCCAACCAGGCCCTCAGATTCGTTTTTGGGCTGTCTGATTCGTCAGACTTAGTACACTCTTTTTTTCTGATCAATCAGACTTGGCAAAAAAAACAATCTGAAATTTCAGAGTTCAATCGTATAAAAGTATGATAACGAAAGTTCACATTCAGTAAAGAAGCCTATTTCAGCCTAAAACGAGGAGACAACCTCGCCGCCGCGCTGCTGTCATTGTTTTAGCACACGACAATTATACTCGCTGAATGCGGCTGTCAGGGTTAGAGTAGGTACTCGCTAAAATGCTCGTGGGATCTGAGTACACTCCCAGAAAACTCTGAAATTTCAGAGTTAGCCTTAAACAAAATCTGAAACTTTCAGAGTTGAGGCCTTAAAAAGTCTGAAATTGTCAGAGTACATTGGAAAAAAAATCTGAAATCTCAGAGTATTTTTGCCAAATCAGAGAAAAGAGTCTGACTTCTGAGGGCCTGTACCCAACCAGCCCTCCACCTGCTCCTGTGCACCTGCAAGGCACGAGCCACTTGACCATTCTCCAATGCTTCGCAGTAAACAAGTTGAGCCGTGTATAACCACCATTCCATGCCATGCCTCACTCCTCCGCATTCATGCCTCCCCTCATTCTTCACACCTCTTGCCTCCACGCCACTCCTCAGTCTCCCCTAGACAGTCACAGTCAACTCTTCCCTTACCTTACCGCCCTTTTCGTCATCATTCCCTGCCACTTTTCCTGCCTATCACCTTGCATACATCATTGTTGAAACGGCAACCCCCTTCGGGCAGCCGGAGTTATGTCAGCTTTGTCGGGGCAGTCAGCTGTTGCACCCCATCATTCGTGACTGCCGTGCCACCCAGAGCAAGCCTCCGAGGCCTTTTCAACTTCCCCACGTGCACCATTCCAGCATTCGTCACACCATTGCACTCAGAAAGCCACAGCACTTTGAGAGAGGAGAGACCTGTCAAGTGCGGCAGACCAGCATCAGTCACATTAGCACAACGGAGAAAGAGGGTTTTGAGACTGGCCAAGGACCCAATGCCTTCCAAGGCATTATCTGAGACATGAATGCTGTTAAGATTAAGTTTGTGCAGGCGTGACAGCCGGTAAAGGTGCTTGATGCCCTCTGCACTGAAGCCTGAGCCAAGTTGCAAGTCAATGCTCGTCAGGTGGGTCATGGTGGACACATGGGCGAGCATGGCATCTGGAAGGCCGCAGAGGCACGCCAGGTTCAGATCTGAGTTTTGCGATTCTGACTTGAGTCGCTGGAGGAGATGGGTGCAGAGGGAAATCATGACAAGGCTTCACCAAGGTGGCAAGAAAGAATCTACAAGCAATGCATGCCCTCACCTGTAAAACAGATGCACTCAGCAGCACTCGCCTCCCATGCACTCACCTTCCAGCAGGCTGTCAATTCCTCCACGGTACGTGGCCAATCCAACTCGTGCACCTCCCTCCTCCTCTCCTCCTCCTCCCGTGCGAACTCTGAAGTCTTTTCTTGCTTCCTATTTTTACTCTTCCCTCCCAGCTCTCCTGCATTGTATGCCCTACTACTTTTAGCGGCAATGTGATCCGCCAACTCCCCCTTCGCCACTGCCAACTCTCCTTTCACTGCTGCCAACTCCCCCTTCATTGCAGCCAAATCTCTCGCCTTTACTTTCATCACAGCAGCCATCACCTTGTTCCTCTCTTCCACGTTAGCCAACATACGACGCAGCTCATCCACCTCCTCCTTGTGTATAGCCAGCTCCTCTCTCACTGCTGCCAGCACCGCTTCCTTCACCGCGCCAATCAGTGGGCCCATTACTCTCTCAGCAGCCATATGTTCTGATGTCCCTCGTTCAATGACCCTCGTTCAATGACCCTTGTCCAACAACTGATCTTTCTGTTCAACCGCCTCTTTCATTGCAGCTTGGCCAAAGCAGACGATGCTTGGAAGTAGGATCGAGAATCTAAAAAAAGCGTTTAAAGAAGGGGGAAAAAGAAGTTAGACATTGCGGAGATAACTATTACAATGGGAGCTAGAGAACGGGCTAGGCACGGGTGCTCGTGTGATCTCTGCGTTCGTTGGTCCTTAGTCGTTTTCCTAATGCACACACTGCTTGCTAGTTCACGGGCCAATTTGGCAAGAGTTTCACTAGAGAAAGTTGACAAAAAAAATGGTACAAAGAAGTTGACAAGACAAGACTACATGAGAGCTAGCATGCAAGCAGGTCGACTGGCAGCGCAGCACGGTCGACCGCGTTCCAGCACGACTTGGTCGACCGCGCTCCAGCAATGCAAAGTCGACGGTGTGCCAACACTACAGGTCGATGGCCTACCAGCGTTGCTCCCGCAGAACAGCAGCGCACCCACTATGCAGGTGCTCGCAGATGATTGGCGGGCCAAGCCTCGTCACCTGCACAACGCACACACCAGGTCGTCCTCGTGCTGACGACTGCACCTGATCCGCCATGTCGACCTCAGGATACCACCACCGAGGTCGGTCTCGTCAACTTGGCCTGGGCGACCGTCGCACTCCTCCGCAGAACCTCGTCACCCAGGTAACCTAGTTGATTGGGCAACCACGTCGACCAGCTGCTCCCATACGTGCCCGCCGACCTCCCAAGTCGACGACCACCTCTAGTCGACCTCACCAGGTCGATCACACCCTTGGTCGACCAACTGCAGGTCGACGTCATTCCTGGTCTACCAGCCCAACGTCCACCAGCGCAGTTGTCAGCCGACCACCCAAGTCGGGTACCCGAAGTCGGCGTCACCAAGTTGATACCCTACTACTCGACACCCAGCCGCTCGGCGTCCTGAGTCGTGGTCAAGGTCGGCCCCTCCGCCGTCGACCACAAAGTTAGGTCGACCACCAAGTCGACATCACGCATGGTCGACCAACCACCAAGTCGACTAGCAGCCTGTCAGTCGACCACCCAAGTCGGCTGCCCCAAGTTGGCGTCACCAAGTCGACGCCCTCCGCAGATAGACATCCCAGAACGACCTCCCTGAAGTCAGCACCACCCTGTAGTGGCCCGTGTAGTGGCCCCCGTGCAAGTCGACCTCCTCGTCAACGAGCTCGCCCATTGCTGCAGGTCGGCTGCTCCCCTCAAACCCGACCACGAAGTCGATTCCGCCCAAGCGAGGACGGGGCCAACACGCAACTCCCGTCGACACTCCCCTGCTGCGTTCACGCTTGGGCCCCCAGCCCGCACGGCCGTACTTCTCGGAGAATAGCTCGCCGACGTGCACCCAACACACAACGCGTTGTCCACCACACCACCCATACAAGAGGGCATGGCACCTACTGCTACACGTGGTTGCTTTCGCCCACGTCGGCCAAGCGCACCTGGCCAATGGCGACGGAGCATCGGTTGAAGGCCGGATAGTGCAGCGACTTCGTCAGGAAGTCGGCCGGCTGCTCAGTGGTCGGGACGTACCCGAGCGAGAACTTCCCGCGCTTCACCATGTACTGCAGCCAGGTCTGTTGCCGCTCCATGTGCTTGAGGTTGCCAGTCAACCCCATGCCTTCAGCGACCGTGATGGCCGACTTGTTGTCCACCCAAAGGATAGTTAACTTCTTGGCATCCAGCTGCCAAAACTTTGCGAGGAGGAAGCGAAGTCGGCGTCCCTCCTTGCCGGCTTCCATGGCCGCCACGTACTGAGAAGGAACGAGAATGAAATGAACTATGAAAGAAGTGGGTACAAGTACTAACCCTAATTGGGTTGTACCCCATATGGGATACCCCACTACAGCCTACACAAATGTATAAGCTATATAATGTTCCGACACACCCCCATAGGCAAAGTGGGGGAGAACAAGGGGTCACAAGACCAGTCAAGCAAACCAAAGCAAAGCAAGCTCAGGGTGGATCTCAGTGTCATCACTCAGGAAACTGGTGACGCCACGCGTCCGTCAGGCGGCCGAAGCAGCGCTGGGTGGAGTGCGCACACCCACACTGCTCACCCGCACGGTCGCCGGTGCGCAGGACGTAGGTGCATGGACCAAAACCTCCACTACGCTGGCATGCAGTGTACCACTCACGGAGCTGCTGAGGGGACAAGGTCTCACGACCGCACTGCTGCTGCTGGCGCGGACCACCACCTGAGCCACTCCTCTGCGAAGAACCGCGACCTGCTCCACCGCCACCTCCGCCGCCTCCGCCACCTCCGCCGCCTCCGCCACCTCCGCCGCCTCCGCCACCACCGCCGCCTCCGCTCCCTCCGCCACCACCGCCTCCGCCTCCGCCTCCACTGCTGCCACCGGTACCCCCACCCCCTCCACCACTCCCTCCACCACCCCCACTCCCTCCGCCACCTCCACCGCCGCCTCCACCGCCCCCGCCAGCTCCTCCAGCGCCCTTGCCCCCCTTGCCCCTGCCCGCGCGGCGCTTCCCCGAAGGGGCAGACGCAGCACCGACCGACTCTAAACCAACGAGGTCGGCCGCAGTAGCAGAAGCAACAGAGGGCAGGAGGGCGGAGGGGGAACACCCCTCAAAGACAGGGGTGCGGGGGTCACCACAAGAGGCTCCTACAACGACTATGCTCTTCTCCGCTGCTAGGAGGGCCTTCTCGAGGAGGTCAACGGTGAGAGTGGTGGGGCACACTGCGAGGAAGTGGTCCCTGACTATGCGAAGGGAGTCAAGGAGCCAGGTGACTATGAAGTAGAGGGTGATATACATGGGGGGGGGGTTCTTGGCGCAGAACTCAGCAAGAAGCGCAGCGCGGTAGCGAGTGTCACTAGTGCGGAGGTGCGTAATGAGGTCAGCGACTGTGGGAAAGGCAGCAAGGTCAGGGAAGAGGTACGGTAGCATGAGGCGACTCAGTGCAGTAGTGGGAGGGGAGGAGTAGCGCGCAACTACAGCGTAGTACAAGGTCTGAGCACTCTTGTACTCACTAAAGTGCGCACGCTCAGAGGTAGGGAGGTGGCGACGCACAGCAAGACGTGCAGCAGCATCACGCGTGGCCCACTAGGAGCGAACAGTGGCGTCAACATCAGCAGCAGGGGCAGGAGAGGCACAAGAGGTAAGGTCAAAGAGGGAGAGACCGTCTGCCCTATCGCACTGTAAGAAAAGCTGCAGGCCATCTACCCAGACGTCAAAGTCAATGGCCCGACCCTCAGCGTCAAAAGCGAGGACACTAGGGGTAGCCATGACAGTAGTAGACTAGCAGCACAGACAGTAGGGTAAGGGCAGTGCAGTGACAAAGGCGCTGCTCTCACCGGACAAGGCGGCTCGGGCGGCTCGGTGGTGCGGGCGTCTCGACTGCAGGGCGGCTCGGCAGCTCGGCTGCTGGGCGGCTCGGCTGGCTCGGCTGCTGGGCGGCTCAGCGGCTCGGCTGCTGGGCGGCTTGGCTGCAGGGCGGCTTGGCGGCTCGGCTGCTCGGCTGCAGGGTGGCGCGGTGGTCGGCTGCTTGGCTGGCTTGGGTGGTGGGCGGCGCTGCAGCAGGCGACGGCGCCTGCGCCGTAGCGGTGGCGGCGGGGCCGCGAGGAGACGGCGGCGGGGCCGCAAGTAAGGGCGGCAGGGCCGCAGGTAAGTGTGGCGGGGCCGCAGGTGAGGGCGGCGGGGCCTCACGTAAGAGCGGCGGGGCCGCAGAAAAGGGCGACGGGGCCGCAGGTGAGGGCGGCGGAGCCGCATGGAAGGGCGGCGAGCCGCAGGTAAGGGTGGCGGGGCCGCTGGTAAGGGCGGCAGGGCCGCTAGTAAGGGCGGCGGGGCCGTTAGGAGGGAAGGGCGACGTGCCGCAGGTAAGGGCGGCAGGTCGCAGGTAAAGGCGGCGGGGCCGTTGAAGGTAGGCGGCGGGGCTGCTGAAAGGGATGGCGGGGCCGCTGAGAAGAGCGGCGACGGGCCGCTGCAAGGACGGCGACAGGGCCGCTGGTGAAAGGGCGGCGGATCGGGGCCGCAAGGGCGGCCGATCGGGGCCGCGAGAGGCCGCTAGGGCGGCGTGACGCGGCTGTTAGGGCGGCGCGACGCGACCGTAGGGCAGCGCGACGGGGCCACGAAGGGGCCTAAGGGGCCGTAAGGGTCGGCGCGACAGGCCGTGAGGAGGCCGCTAAGGGCGACGCGACGGGGCCTGGTGAGCGCGCGATGGTAAGGTGAGCACAGAGGGCGCGACTCGGGCCTAAGCGGAGTGCGCTCCGGGCAAGAAAAACAAAATCGTAGTGGTGGGCCCTAGGAATCGTTCCCGTTAGGGAACCTGCTTGATACCATGAGAAGAAACGAGAATAAAAAGAACTATGAAAGAAGTGGGTACAAGTACTAACCCTTATTGGGTTGTACCCCCTACGGGATACCCCACTACAGCCTACACAAATGTATAAGCTATATAATGTTCCGACACGTACTCCGACTCGGTCGATGACAACGTCGCGCACTTGATGCGCTGGCTCGACCAAGAGACTGCGGTCCCTCCATAGACAAACACATAACCGCCCGTGCTCGTCCAACTCTGCTTGTCACCTACGTCGTTGGCGTCCACGTACCCGACCAACTCCAGCGACTCTGGTCCACCGCCGAACTCTCGGGCGGTGTCACGTGTGTTGGCGAGGTAGGCGAAATAGTGGTCGACCTCGCGCCAGTGTTGGTCACTCCTCACCGTGAGGCCGCTCCCTAGCTTGGTGCAGGCGAAGGTGTCAGAACATTATAGCTTATACATTTGTGTAGGCTGTAGTGGGGTAGCCCATAAGGGGTACAACACAATTAGGGTTAGTACTTGTACCCAACTGTTTCGTAGTTCAATCATTCTCGTTTCTTATCATGGTATCGAGCAGGTTCCCTAGTGGGAACGCTACCTAGGGCCCACCACGATACTTTTTTTCCCCCCTGCCTGGAGCGCGCTTCACCCTAGACAGAGTCGCGCGCGCCCCGCGTGCCCTCCCTACCGTCGCGCCGCCCTTAGCGGCCCCTCTCACGGCCCCTTGAGCCGCTCTTACGGCCCCGTGCACCACCCTTGCGGCCCCGCACACCGCCCTTTACGGCCCCGCACACCGCCCTTGCGGCCCCTCGCACCGTCCGTCGGCCCCTCGCGCCGCCCGTCGACCACGCGCGCCGCCCTAGCGGCCCCTTGCGCCGCCCGTCGGCTCCACGCGCCGCCCTTGCGGCCCTTCGAGCCGCCCGTCGGCCCACCGTGCGCCGCCCTTGCGGCCCCTTGCGCCACCCTAGCGCCCCCGACGCCTACTCCTCCGGCCCCGGCGCCGCCCTTCCCGGCCCCGGCACCACCTCGGCTGGCCCCGTCCCCTACCCCTGCGGCCACGTCGCCGCCCTTCCCGGCCCAAGCCTCACCCGGCCCCGCCGCCGCTCCACCTGGCCCCGCCGCCGCTCCACTCGTCCCCACGCGGCCCCGCCATCACCACCGGGCCCCGGCGCCGCCGAGTTGCTGCCGAGCCGCCTGAGCCGCCCGAACCGCCGGGTCCCCGAGCTGCCGAGCCGCCGTACCGCCGAGCCGCCCGAGCCGCCAGTGTCGCTACGTCGCCGAACCGCCTGCATCGACGAGCCGCCGTACCGCCCGAGCCGCCCGAGCCGCCCTGTCCGGTAAGAGCAGCGCCTCTGTCACTGCACTGCCCTTACCCTATTGTTCGCGCTGCTAGTCTACTGCTGTCATGGCTACCCTCAGTGTCCTCACCTTTGACGCTGAGGGTCGGGCCATTCACTTTGACGTCTGGATAGATGACCTGCAGCTTTTCTTACAGTGCGATAGGGCAGACGGTCTCTCCCTCTTTGACCTCACCTCTGGTGCCTCTCCTGCCCGTGCTGGTGATGCTGACGCCACTGTTCGCTCACAGTGGGCCACACGCGATGCTGCTGCACGTCTTGTTGTGCGTCTCCACCTGCCTACCTCTGAGCGTGCGCACTTTAGCCAAAACAAGAGTGCTCAGACCTTGTACGACGCTGTAGTTGCACGCTACTCCTCCCCTGCCACTGCTGCACTGAGCCGCCTCATGCTACCGTAACTCTTCCCTGACCTTGCTCCCTTTCGCACAGTCACTGACCTCATTACGCACCTCCGCACTAGTGACACTCGCTACCGCGCTGCGCTTCCTGCTAAGTTTTGCGCCAAGAACCCCCTCCCTCATGTACATCACCCTCTACTACATAGTCGCCCGACTCCCTGACTCTCTCCGCGTAGTCAGGGACCACTTCCTCTCAGTTTGCCCCACCACTCTCATCGTTGACCTCCTCGAGAAGGCCCTCCTAGCAGCGGAGAAGAGCATAGTCCCTGAAAGAGCCTCTTGTGGTGACCCTCGCACCCCTGTCTTTGAGGGGTGTTCTCCCTCACCCCTCTTGCCCTCTGTTGCTTCTGCTGCTGTGGCCGACCTCGTTGGTTTCAAGTCGGTCGGCGCTGCGTCTGCCCCTTCGGGGAAGCGCCGCACAGGCAAGGGCAAGAGGGGCAAGGGCGCTGGAGGAGCTGGCGGGGGCGATGGAGGTGGCGGTGGAGCCGGTGGAGGGGGTGGGGGTGGTGGTGGGAGTGGTGGCGCGGGTGGAGGTGTTGGTGGCGGCAGTGGAGGCAGAGGCGGAGGCGGCGGTGGCGGTGGGAGCGAAGGTGGAGGAGGTGGCGGCGGAGGAGGAGGCGGAGGCGGAGGAGGTGGAGCTGGTCGGGGTGGCGCTGCACAGAGGGTCGGCTCCGGTGGGGGTCACCGCCAGCAGCAGCAGCAGCAGCGCACTCGTGACATCCCCCCCCCTCAGCAGCTCCGTGAGTGGTACACTGCACGCCAGCGGGGTGGGGGTACTGGTCCGTGCACCTACGTCCGCGCGGGTGAGCAGTGCGGGGGTGCGCACCCCACCCAGCGCTGCTTTGGCCGCCTGACGGACGCTTGGCGTCACCAGTTCCCTGAGGCCACTGAGATCCCTCAGTGGGGCGAGCTCTCTAGGGCGGGAGTAGCTATCTTTGACCTTGACTTTGATGCTATTCTTGCTGCAATGTATGATGTGACTATTAGTGATGAGGGTGACTGTTACCGGTGTTTTCCGCCCGACCCGGGCATTGAGCCTGCTGCTCTAGGTACTGGCGAGGCTGCTGCTCTTGGCGCTAGCAAGGCTACTGCTCCAGGTGCTAGTGCGTCTGCTTCCTCAGGTGCTGGTGAGTCTGGTCTCTCAGGAACTGCGTCGGCTTCAGCCTCCCTCACCTTCACCCTTGACTCGGGGGCTTCTCGCTCCTTCTTTCGAGACCGCACCACACTCACGCCGTTTGGTCGGCCAGTTGCAGTCTCTCTTGCAGACCCCTCTGGGGGTCCTTTCCTTGCTCACTTCTCCACTATCCTCTTGTGTCCGGCGGCTCCCTCTGGCACCCTGTCTGGTCTTTACCTCCCCTCGTTCTCTACGAACTTGGTGAGTGGTGCTGACCTACAGGATGGGGGAGTGCACCAGTTCACTTCTGCGAGCGAGCGGGTGACACACTGCATTGAGGCTCGGACAGGCCGACACTTGGCCACGTTTACACGTCAGCCGAGGTCGAGCCTATACACACTGACCACTGCGTCTCCTCCAGTCACTGCGTCTGGTCGGGTAGCTGCGTCGGGTCAGGTTTTTGCTGCAGCGTCCAGGTCTGGTCCTGAGTCTGCCCCCTGCTCGTGTCGTCTCCTGTCTCACGAGACTCTCCTTTGGCACCACCACCTTGGTCACCCTTCCCTGCCTCGTCTCCAAGGCATGGCGTCCCGTTTTCTTGTCTCTGGTCTTCCCCGGTCCCTCCCTCCCCTTCCCCCAGGGCCTGCCCCTGCCTGCGTCCCCTGCGTCTAGGGGCGCCAGCGTGCTGCCCCTCAGTACTCCTAGTTTCCTCTGATAGAGGCCCCGCTGCAGACGCTTCACATGGACGTGTGGGGCCCAGCCCGCGCCCGTGGACTGGGTCACGAGCGCTACTTCCTGCTGGTGGTTGACGACTACTCGCGTTACACCACAGTCTTCCCCTTGCGCAGCAAGGGTGATGTCACTGAGGTGTTAATCGACTGGATCCGCGCAGCTCGTCTCCAACTCAGGCGGAGCTTCGGCCCGGACTTTCGTGTTCTACGTCTGCACTCTGACAGAGGCGGAGAGTTCTCCTCTAGCCTCCTGCGAGCCTACTGTCGTGCACGAGGCATCCGCCAGACCTTCACGCTTCCGGACTCTCCACAGCAAAATGTCATGGACGTCGCTCGTACGTCCATGATGCATGCGGCTGCCCCCCATTTTCTGTGGCCGTTTGCGGTTCGGTACGCGGCGCATCAGATCAACCTTTAGCCCTAGGTCTCCATGCCGGAGACCTGCCCAGCCTTGCTGTGGACGGGGAAGGTTGGTGATGCGTCTGTGTTCCGTGTCTGGGGATCTCGGGCGTTTGTCCGCGACTTGTCTGCGGACAAGCTGTCCCCTCGTGCTGCTCCCTGCGTCTTCCTGAGTTTCCCCCCTGACGCGCCAGGGTGGCAGTTCTACCACCCCACCTCTCACCGTGTTTTGTCCTCCCAGGATGTCATGTTTGACGAGTCGGTCCCCTACTACCTCCTCTTCCCCTACCGCACTCCGTCCCCTCCCCCGCCAGCGCTCTTCCTTGTGCCAGGTCCCCCCACGGTAGACCCCCTCCCCCCTCAGGATCCTGCCCCTTCAGGTGTGTCCCAGGTAGACGCAGTCGAGCCTGTCGAGGTTGCTGGTGACTCTGGTGCTGCTGAGGGTGCTGAGCCTGGGGGTGCTGACTCTGGGAGTGCTGAGCGTGTGGATACTGCGCCTGGGGGTGCTGAGCCTGAGGGTACTGCTACTGGGGGTGCTGAGCCTGGGGGTGCTGAGCCTGGGGGTGCTGCGACTAGGGGTGCTGAGCCTGGGAGTGCTACGCCTGGGGCTGCTGAGCCTGGGGGTGCTACGACTGGGGGTGCTGAGCCTAGGGGTGCGGAGCCTGGGGGTGCGGAGCCTGAGGGAGCTGGGCCTGATTGTGTCGCGTCTGGCGGTGCTGTGCCTGGAGGTTCTCCGGGTGCTTCGTATCGGCGGGAGCCACTCTCTCCACAGGAGCTGGGCGAGTGGTTTGCCCGCCGCTGGAGGCGTACTGGTGGAGCTGGAGGTTCTTCGGCTACTGAGGGTGCTGCTGTCGCGGGTCCCGGAGGTGCTCGTACTGGGAGTACTGGAGCTTCTGGGCCTGCGAGTACGACTGGAGCTCGAGTTGCTGAGGGTGTTGGCGCTGAGGCTGCTGCTGGAGGTCCTGGAGCTACTGGAGCTGCTGGGGGTGCTGGAGCTGGAGGTGCTGCCGCTGGGGGTACTGGTGCTGTCCCTGCTGTGTCTGGAGTCGCCGCGCGACCTCGACTGTACTTCGTTCGGCTCCTTGAGCAGGTTCTTGGTCTCCCGCCTTCTACTAGTCCTCCTCCTCCCTTAGAGTGTCCATAGCCTGTCCCGTCATAGTTACAATTGCAGCCCGCCTCCCCTCTGCCTGCTCCTTCTCCCTACACTGGTCCTACTGGAGGTCTTGCTGAGCGTCGTGAGCCTGCGTCTCGCCGTGCGTTGCCTGTCCGTCCTGCTCGCACTAGTGGTCGTGGTTCGCGCCAGCGTCCTCCTCCTGTCCCTGACACGCACCGGATGTCTCTATGTTCGTCCACTGCTCCTCTACGTGCCCCTTGCCTTCTCCTCCTGAGTCCTCTCTTCCTGCTCTTCCCGACCCAGAGTCGGACTCTCTTCGTGCTGCCAGTCCCACTCTCACGCGTCTCCTTGCTATTGTCGTCACTGGCCCTTCCTTTGAGTCCACTGCTGCGTCTGCCCTAGTTGCTGAGCTCGTCGACTTTGCTGCTCGCTGTTGCCTAGACTACGCTACTAGTTTTCTCGCTGAGTCTGAGTCTGTCTGTCCTCCATCCATCGGGGGTGAGTGTGCCCTTGGCACGGACGTCCTTGAGGACAGGCAGGAGGAGTTCCATTGTCTGGCTGCTGCTTCACCTCATCTCGTGTCCGTACTGCTTACCCCTGAGGGAGACCCGGATGCACTTGACATCCCGACTCCGCGCTCTTACGCGGAGGCGATAGAGGGTCCCTACTCCTCTCAGTGGCATGCAGCTATGGACACAGAGATGGCTTCCTAGAAGTCCACAGGCACCTACGTTGACGAGGTTCCCCCGCCTGGGGCGAACATCGTAAGTGGCATGTGGATTTTCAGGGTGAAGCGGCCGCCGGGTTCTCCGCCTGTCTTCAAGGCGCGTTACGTGGTCTGTGACCCCTTGTTCTCCCCCACTTTGCCTATGGGGGTGTGTCAGAACATTATAGCTTATACTTTTGTGTAGGCTGTAGTGGGGTAGCCCATAAGGGGTACAACACAATTAGGGTTAGTACTTGTACCCAACTGTTTCATAGTTCAATCATTCTCGTTTCTTATCAGAAGGCGATGTCTGGCCTTGTCATCGTCGCGGCGAATCGCAGCGAGCTGACCTTGTGCCGGTACTCCTCCTCCTGTCGCTCCTGTGCCTCCTCGTCGTCGAAGGTGAGCTCGGCGTAGGCGTCGACCGAGACCGGCGTCTTTGGGGTGCGCCCGGTCTGCTCCTCGTCGATGAAGCGCCTACGCAGCTTGTCGGTGTAGCCTTGCTGGTGCAACCATAGCTTCCCCGACGACCTATCGCGGACGATCTCCAGCCCGAGGTACTTCTGCACCGGCGAGATCTCACGCAGCTCAAAGGCAGACTCCAGCAGCTCCTTCAGCTCCTTCAGCATCTCGGTTCTGCTGCTGGTGGCGAGCAGGTCGTCGACGTAGACTAGCACCCAGCAGGCCACTCCGTCGTCAACGACCTCCCCAGCCTTGCTGTGGACGGGGAAGGTTGGTGATGCGTCTGTGTTCCGTGTCTGGGGATCTCGAGCGTTTGTCCGCGACTTGTCTGCGGACAAGCTGTCCCCTCGTGCCGCTCCACAAACACCAGCCACTTCTGAAACTTGAACAGCACGTCCGACTTCTTGGCGAGCGGCCTCACCCACACGTAGCGGGTCTTGCGGTCCTTCAGCAGCAAGAAGTACAAGCTGCCATCCCTGGCAGCCACCCGGAATAGCCCACACAGGTCAATGTGCAGGACGGCCAGCACGTCGTCGGCGTTGGAGCCTTGGTTGGGGAAAGTGTGCCGTGCCAGCTTCTCGCCAGCGCACGAGACACACGGTGAGTCGGCGCCCGTCGCCGACTTGAGGTCCAGCCCAGTGGCAACCTCGTGCTTCGCCGAGCTCCTTATGGTGTCCATGTCGAAGAGCGCAAGCCTTGCATGCATCCTGTCCGGCGTCGACTTCGTTGTCGAGACTATCGCCCGCAGGGCTACCACCTCCGTTGCGGGTGTTGTCGACTTCGCCGAGCTAGGACGCAGGTCGGTGCAGAGGACTCGCCTGGTGTAAGATGCCCAACCAAGGACGTCTCCCGCAGCTGAGACAAGCAACATCCCGTCGCCGTCCTTTTGCAGTTTCACGCCGTTCTCCTTCAGCTGGCCGGCCGACAGCAGGTTCGCTCTCAGACCAGGGACGTAGAGCACGTCGGGAATGAGCACCTACTTCCCAACCTCCCCTTGCAGAGCGACTGTGCCGCGGCCTTGGACGCCCTGTAGGGCCCCATTGAAGCCGCGCACGTGCTTGATTTCACAGCTCGGCTGCAAGTCGAGGAAGACCTCCTTTGTCCCCATCAGATGGTGCAAGCAGCTGCTGTCTAGCAGGACCACCGCCGGGCTTGCCTGCACAGCTGCCGCTACTGCATGGAAGTCCTCCCTGGCCTCCGGCGCTAGTGAGACGGTCGGCTTCACGACGCTGACTAGCGAGCACGACGCCGTCTTGTTGTTCCGCGCCTTGCCGCCAGCAGAGGAGTCGGCGTCCTTTGCCGAGGTCGACTTCGTCGACTGCTTCTCCTTGCGTGTCTGGTTTCCTGTTCGACAAGGACGACGGCTGCCAGACCTTCCACGACCTCCCTTGGCGTCGTTGTCGTCGGAGTCACTGCGGTCGGAGCATCTGAAGGAGAGGTGGTCGGGGTCGTCACACAGCCAGCACTCCCGACGTCGACTTACTCCTCCTCGACCTCTGTCCTTGGTCGACTTCTTCTTGTCGACCTCCTTGGCCAGGTTCCAGCCACTGCTACCACCGTCGCGGGACTGTCCGCACTGCCCCGGTCGACCGCCTTGCTTTGCCAGAGCGACGAAGTTTGCCTGTGCCACGAGCTCCTTGGACCGCTCAGCCTCTTGCATCGCTTCGTCCTGCAGGATGTACGAGGTCAAGTAGTCCTCGTTGAGCGTCGTCCTCGTGCTCCGCGCCATGGCCAGCTGCTTCAGGAGGTTGTAGCTGCTCAAAAGTTCCTGCATGACGTGGGTGACGTACGATGCCGTCGAGTACTGCGCGCCGGCCATCCTGATGGTGGCGAGAATTCGCCGGGCTCGGTTGCAGCAGTTGGTCGCCGTCTCCTCGTCGCCCATACGCAGATGCGTCAGCTGCCCCTCAAGCTGGGCGATGAACAGGCTGTCGGTGACCTGGTACGTCGACTCAATGAAGTGCCATGCCCGGTGGCCGGCGTCGAGATACTCTCGGCACCACTTCAAGGTGACGTGCACGCCCGACGAGCAGCACCGCGAGATTTTCGTAAATTTCAACAGCTGCACGGCGCGAAACTTCACCCGCAAGTTGGGGTGGTGCTCATCCGGCGTCGCCACGGTTCTGTGAAAAGAGTAAGCAGGAATGAGTCAACTATGAATGAAAGCAGTACAAATATGAAACCCTAACTGGGTTGTACCCCCTATGGGATACCCCACTACAGCCTACACAGCAGTATAAGCTATAGATATGTTCTGACACACCCCCATAGGCAAAGTGGGGGAGAACAAGGGGTCACAAGACCAGTCAAGCAAGACAAAGCAAAGCTCAGGGTGGATCACAAAGTCACCACACAGTCCGAGCACAAGAGCAAGGCCAAGGGCCAGTTCACAAGCAAGAGTACAGACATATATATAAAGCTAGACAAGCAAGAACAGGTATATATATATGTCACAGTACAAGTGAAGTCAAGAGGAGAGCAAGTGAGGCAAGACAGGCACAAGACCCAGCTGAGTGCAGAAGCGCTGATGGTCACAAGGCGCAAGTGCCTTGGTGAACACATCAGCAGTGTTGGCCTCAGAGGCCACGTACGCAAGTCGCAACTGACCACGCTGCTACAGCTCACGAGCAAGGAAGTAGCGGAGAGCAATGTGCTTCGTTCTGTGCTCCAAGCGCTGCTCTCGACACAAGGCCAGCATAGCCTTGTTGTCTACGTACAGCACTGGAGGAGAACGAGGCGGCTCTCCAAGGTCAGTCAGCAGATAGGTGAGCCAGCGAAGCTCCTGTGCAGCCATGGCCCCGGCGTAGATCTCAGCCTCACAACTGGAGCCGAGAACCGAAGACGAGCGAGTAGACCGCCACGAGACAGAGCCGGAACCAAGGCTGAAGGTGTAACCCTGTGACGACCGCTGCGTAGCCTGGTCGTCAGCCCAAGAAGCGTCCGCGTGGCCGGTAAGGACCACTGGACTCCGCCCTCCAAGCACTAGCCCCATGCCTGACGTACTGCACAGGTAGCGCAATACCCTCTTCGCTGCAGCCATGTGCTCCGGTCTGTGTCTCCCAGGAGCAACATAGCGTGCAAGAATGCTCAGAGGGTATGCAAGGTCAGGTCGTGTGCAGGTCATCAGGTACATGAGGCAGCCAACAAGCTCCGCATACGGACCACTCGACTCTACGGACTCATCCGAAGGCAGAGCTGAGAGTGAGTGGCGAGTAGGCAGAGGAGTGGCCTGAGGCGAGGAGTACGTGAAGCCGAAGCGCTGAAGGACCTGCTGCACCATGTGTGACTGAGTCAAGGTAATGGTGCGGCGTGCTCTGTCCCGAGTGATCTGCAAGCCAAGGTAGCTGCGCAGTTCACCCAGGTCTGTGCACGTGTGTCTCTTCAACAGCTCGGACTTCACGTAGGCGAGTCCAGCAGTGTCCGCTGTGGCAAAGATCAGGTCGTCGACGTACACGAGGATGTAGAACGGCGGCAGGGAAGTGTCGGTGCGAAGAAACAGCGACGGGTCAGCAGTAGAAGGAGCAAACCCAAGAGCCGCAAGCGTAGTCCTCAGTGTGTCGTGCCACTCACGCGGTGCCTGGCGGAGACCGTAGACTGGCCGTCGGAGGCTCCACTGGGTGCCAGGAGGGAAAGTCCCAGTGAAGCCAGGTGGACGGCGAAGCCAGATCTCCTCGTGCAGGCTACCCTGCAAGAACGCAGTGCTGAAGTCGAGAGAGTGAAGCTCGTAGTCGCGCTGAGCGGCTATGTGCAGCAGCACCCGAAGAGTAGTCATCTTCGGGGTGGGAGAGAAGGTCTGAAATTAGTCAACTCCCTGCCGCTGACTGAAGCCACGAGCAACGTACCGTGCCTTGAAGACAGGTGGAGAGCCCGGCGGCCGCTTCACCCTGAAGATCCACATGCCACTGACGATGTTCGCCCCAGGAGGGGGAACCGCGTCAACGTAGGTGCCTGTGGACTTCCAGGAAGCCATCTCTGCATCCATAGCTGCCTGCCACTGAGAGGAGTAGGGACCCTCTACGGCCTCCGCGTAAGAACGCGGAGTCGGGATGTCTAGTGCATCCGGGTCTCCCTCAGGGGCAAGCAGTACAGACGCGAGATGAGGTGAAGCAGCCGCTAGACACTGTAACTCCTCCTGCCTTTCCTCTAGGACGTCCGTGCCAAGAGCACACTCACCCCCGACGGACGGAGGACAGACAGACGCAGACTCAGCAACAAGACTAGCAGCGTAGTCGAGACGACAGCGAGCAGCAAAGTCGACGAGCTCAGCGACTAGAGCAGACGCAGCAGTGGACTCAAAAGAGGGGTCAGTGACGATAGTAGCAAGCAGACGCGTGACAGTGGGACTGGCAGCACGAAGAGAGTCCGACTCAGGGTCCGCAAGCGCAGGAAGAGAGGACTCAGGAGGAGAAGGCAAAAGGGCACGCAGAGGAGCAGTGGACGGACGTAAAGACATCCGGTGCGTGCCAGGGACAGGAGGAGGACGCTGACGCGAACTGCGACCACTAGCGCGAGCAGCACGAACAGGCGACGCGGGACGAGACGCAGGCTCACGACGCTCAGCAAGACCTCCAGTAGGACCAGTGTAAGGAGAGGGAGCAGGCAGTGGAGAGGAAGGCTCCAGTAGGGGCTGCGACTGGACAGGCGGTGGACCCGCTACTGGAGGAGAAAGACCAAGAACCTGCTGAAGGAGCGGAACGAAGTACGGCCGAGGCCGCGCGGCAGCTCCAGACTCAGCAGGGACAGCACCAGCACCCTCAGCGACAGCACCAGCGCCACCCACACCTCCAGCGGCAGGACCAACAGCAGCAGGCTCAGCACGAACGCCCTCAGCAGCTTCAGCTCCAGGAGGACCTGCAGGGCCAGCAGCTCCGGGACCGGCTGCACCCGCACCCTCGACGGTCGAAGAAGCTCCAGCTCCAGCTCCAGCAGCACCTCCAGACTCAGCAGCACGCCTCCAGCGGCGAGCGAACCACTCGCGCAGCTCCTGTGGAGAGAGGGGCTCCCGGCGAGACGCAGCAGCAGGAGAAACCCCAGGCTCAGCAGCTCCAGACGCAGCACCCCCAGGCTCAGCAGCTCCCAGCTCAGCACCCCCAGGCTCAGCAGCTCCCGACCCAGCACCCCCAGACCCAGCACCTCCAGGCACAGCACCCCCCGGCTCAGCACCCCCAGGCTCCGCACCCTCCGCAGTAGCACCCTCAGGCCCAGCACCCCCAGCAGTAGCACCCCCAGGCTCAGCACCCCCGCGCACAGCACCCCCAGAGTCAGCACCCCCAGGCTCAGCACCCGCAGCAGCACCAGAGTCACCAGAAACCTCGACCGGGTCAACGGCGTCTACCTGGGACACACCTGAGGGGGCAGGAACCTGAGGGGGGAGGGGGTCTACCGGGGGGGGAACCGGCACAAGGAAGTCCGGGGGAGGGGGGAGGGAAGGAGTGCGGTAGGGGAAGAGACGGTAGAAGGGGACTGACTCGTCGAACGTGACGTCCTGGGAGGACAGAACACGACGAGAGGAGGGGTGGTAAAACTGCCACCCTGGGGCGTCAGTGGGGAAGCCAAGGAAGACACAGGGAGCAGCACGAGGGGACAGCTTGTCCGCAGACAAGTCGCGGACAAACGCCCGAGATCCCCAGACACGGAACACAGACGCATCGCCAACCTTCCCCGTCCACAGCAAGGCTGGGGACATCGCTGGCCGAGAGACCCGGGGGTGAAGGTTGAGCTGATGCGCCGCGTACCTCACCGCAAACGGCCACAGAAAATGGGGGGCAGCCGCATGCATCATGGACGTACGGGCGACATCCATGACCATGCCAATGCGGCGCTCAGCAATCCCATTTTGCTGTGGTGAGTCCGGAAGCGTGAAGGTCTGGCGGATCCCCCGTGCACGACAGTAGTCTCGCAGAAGGCGAGAAGAGAACTCTCCGCCTCTGTCAGAGTGCAGACGCAGAACAGGAAAGTCCGAGCCGAAGCTCTTCCTGAGCTGGAGACGAGCCTCGCGGATCCAGTCGATCAGCACCTCAGTGACCGCACCCTTGCTGCGCAAGGGGAGGACTGTGGTGTAACGCGAGTAGTCGTCAACCACCAACAGGAAGTAGCGCTCGTAACCCTGCCCACGGACGGGGGCTGGGCCCCACACATCCATGTGAAGCGTCTGCAAGGGAGCCTCTGTCGGGGGGAAGTGGGAGGAGTGAGGAGTAGCCCGGAGGCGACCCTCGACACAGGGGACACAGGAAGGTCCTGGCCCGGAGGGGAGAGGAGGGAGAGACTGGGGAAGACCAGAGACAAGGACACGGGAAGCCATGCTCCGAAGACGGGGCAAGGAGGGGTGGCCAAGACGGTGGTGCCACAGGAGAGTCTCGTGAGACAGGAGGCGACAAGAACAGGGGGCAGACTCAGGACCTGACCGGGACGCAGCAGCAAGTACCTGACCCGACGCAGCCACCTGACCAGACTCAGGGACAGGAGGAGACTCAACGGTCAGGGTGTAGAGACTCGACCCCGGCCGACGTGAGAACGTGGCCAGGTGTCGGCCTGTGCGAGCCTCCGTGCAGTGGGTCACCCTCTGACGCGCAGGAGTGAACTGGTGAACACCCCCATCCTGCAGGTCCGCTCCACTCACCAAGTTCGTAGAGAACGAGGGAAGGTACAGACCCGACAGGGTGCCCGAAGGGGCAGCCGGACACGGGAGGACAGTGGAGAAGTGAGACAGGACAGGACCCCCAGAGGGGTCAGCAAGGGAGACCGCAACCGGCCTGGCGAGCGGCGAAAGGGTAGTGCGGTCTCGAAAGAAGGAGCGAGAAGCTCCGGAGTCAAGTGTGAAAGTGAGGGAGGACGAGGACGACTCAGTACCTGAGAGCGCAGTCTCACCAGTACCTGAGAGCGCAGACGCACTGGCACCTAGAGCAGCAGCCTCACAAGCACCTAGCGCAGCAGGGTCAATGCCCGGGTCGGGCTGAAAACACCGGTAACCCTCATTCTCCTCACTATAATCCACAACATACATAGCAGTAAGGATAGCATCAAAATCAAGATCAAAGATCGCTACACCAGCCCTGAGAAGCTCATCCCAGCGAGGGATCTCACTAGCCCCAGGGAACTGCTGACGCCAAGCGTCCGTCAGGCGGCCAAAGCAGCGCTGGGTGGCGTGGGCACCCCCACACTGCTCACCCGCGCGGTCGCCGGAACGAAGAACGTAGGTGCAGGGACCAGTACCCCCACCCCTCTGACGCCCAGCGTACCACTCACGAAGCTGCTGAGGCGAAGGGATGTCCCGCGAGCGCTGCTGCTGCTGCCGGTGCGAGCGCTGGCCACCACCACCGCCGCTACGCTGCTGGGTACCACCCCGACCAGCTCCACCTCCTCCACCACTACTGCCTTCTCCGCTGCCGCCTCCACTGCCTCCACCTCCGCCGCCTCCACCTCCGCCGCTGCCTCCACCACCACCGCTGGCACCACCACCACCGTCTCCGCCGCTGCTGCCGCCACCACCACCACCACCCCCGCCACAAGCCCCGCCGCCACCCCCACTCCCTCCGCCGCCACCGCCGCCACCGCCACCGCCCCCTCCAGCTCCACCCGCGCCCTTGCCCCCCTTGCCCTTGCTGGAGCGACGTCTCCCACTAGGGGCAGACGCCGCGCCGACCGACTCAAGACCAAGCAGGTCGGCAGCAGCAGCAGAGGCAACAGAGGGCAGCAAGGGGGAAGGAGAGCACCCCTCAAAGATGGGGGTGCGAGGGTCACCACGAGAAGCACCTACAGCGACTATGCTCTTCTCCGCTGCAAGGAGGGCCTTCTCGAGGAGGTCGACGGTGAGAGTGGTGGGACAGACTGCGAGAAAGTGGTCCCTGACGACGCGAAGGGAGTCAGGGAGGCGTGCGACTACGTAGTAGAGAGCGATGTACATGGGGGGGGGGTTCTTAGCGCAGAACTCAGCAGGAAGGGCGGCGCGGTAGCGAGTGTCACTAGTGCGGAGGTGCGTAATGAGGTCAGCGACAGTGGGAAAGGCAGAGAGGTCAGGAAAGAGGTAGGGAAGCATGAGACGGCTCAGTGCAGCAGTGGCAGGGGAGGAGTAGCGCGCAACTACAGCGTCGTACAAGGTCTGAGCACTCTTGTACTGACTAAAGTGCGCACGCTCAGAGGTAGGGAGGTGGCGACGCACAGCAAGACGTGCAGCAGCATCGCGGGTGGCCCACTTAGAGCGGACAGCGGGATCAGCATCAGCAGCAGGGGCAGGAGAGGCGCCAGAGGTGAGGTCAAAGAGAGAAAGGTCGTCAGCCCTGTCGCACTGTAAGAACAGCTGCAGGTCGTCTAACCAGACCTCAAAATCAATGGCGCGACCCTCAGCGTCAAAAGCTAGGACACTAGGGGTAGCCATGACGACGACTGTGAAGCAGTGCAAGTAGTAGGGGGGAGAGCACGCAGTGACAGTGGGACTGTGCTCACCAGGCAGGGCAGGTCGCGCAGCTCGACAGAAAAGCAGAACGGCGACCGGGCGGCTCAGGTGTACAGCGGCTCGGCTCCCGGGCGGCTCGGCGGCAGGGCGGCTCGGGTGCAGGGCGGCTCGGCTCCCGGGCGGCTCGGCTGCAGGGCGGCTCGGGTGCAGGGCGGCTCGGCTCCCGGGCGGCTCGGCTGCAGGGCGGCTCGGGTCCCGGGCGGCTCGGCTCCCGGGCGGCTCGGCTGCAGGGCGGCTCGGGTCCCGGGCGGCTCGGTGACATGCGGCTCGGGTAGCGTAGAAGTGAGACGGGGCGGGGCCGCGTCAGGGCCGGCGGTAGGGCCGCGTAGGAGCCGGGGCGGGGCTGTGATAGGAGCCGGGGCAGGGCCGCGTAGGAGGTCGGCGGTGTGGCCGCGTAAGGGCCGCGTAAGGGCCGCGTAAGGGGCCGGTGCGGGGCCGCGTAAGGGCCGCGTAGGAGCCGGCGCGGAGCCGCGTAGTGGCCGGGGACGGGGCCACGAAAGGGCCGGGGCTGGGCCGCGTAAGGAGCCGGCGAGGGGCCGCGTAGGAGCCGGCGGCGTGGCCGCGTAAGGGCCGCGTAAGGGCCGCGTAAGGGGCCGGCGCGTAAGGGCCGCGTAAGGGCCGGGGCGGGGCCGCGTAAGGGCCGCGTAAGGGCCGCGTAAGGGGCTGGCGTGGGGCCGCGTAAGGGCCGCGTAAGGGCCGGGGCGGGGCCGCGTAAGGAGCAGGCGGCGGGGCCGCGTAAGGAGCAGGGCGGGGCCGCGACAGAGTGGGCGGCGAGGCCGCAGAGGAGAGAGCGACTCGAGGGGTCGCTAAAAAAAATTCGCGCCTCGGGGGCGCGCTTCGGTGGGCCCAAAAATTTCGGTCCTGGAGGGACCTAGCTCTATACCATGTGAAAAGAGTAAGCAGGAATGAGTCAACTATGAATGAAAGCAGTACAAATATGAAACCCTAACTGGGTTGTACCCCCTATGGGATACCCCACTACAGCCTACACAGCAGTATAAGCTATAGATATGTTCTGACAGGTTCCTCTGGCAAAGCCACTCAGCCCGGCCATCTCCAGCTCGGGCTCGATGGCTTCCTTCTAGGTGAGTATGTCGGGTCGACCAACGAGCGGCGGGGTGACCAAGATCCTGTCCGGCGTAAACTTGAAGTAGCCGCAACTCGGTACTATCCCGATCGCCGTCACCTGGGTTGCCGACATCGGCGACAATCTGCTTTGTCGACCTCCGACATCGCCCTGCGGGGATCTTGCAGCCGTTGACGACTGCATTCTTCGCGCTTGAACGCTGCCCACTTCATCGGCATGTATCACACCACGCTGCCTCGGCATGCCTCCCGCACTGCTGCCGACTTGGTCACCCCCGGCGTTGACGCCCACGTCGCCGCCGCCTTTGTTGGTTACCAGTCGAGGAGAAGCCGGTTGAGAAGGGGGATGCTCCGTCGCCCACATGGTGCGGAGTCCAGCCTTGACGACCACCCAGGATATCGCCCCGTACTACTGGGCCTCATGGCGTCTCCTCGCATCCTCCAGCCGTCCCTCCAGGGTGCCATCACCTCCGTGTCACCTACGCGCACGCTAGGGAATGTACGGCTGCCGGCCTACGAGCAACTTAGGTAAGTGGTGTGCTGTCCACGCTCACCGCACCATGCGGAGATAACTACAACAACGAGAGCTAGACTCCGGGCTAGGCACGGGTGCTCGTGTGATCTCTGCGTTCGTTGGTCCTTAGTCGTTTTGCTAGTGCACACATTGCTTGCTAGTTCACGGGGCAATTTGGCAAGAGTTTTACTAGAGAAAGTTGACAAAAAAATAGTACAAAGAAGTTGACAAGACAAGACTACGTCAGAGCTAGCATGCAAGCAGGTCGACTGCTAGCGTAGCACGGTCGATCGCGTTCCAGCACGACTTGGTCGACCGCGCTCCTGCAATGCAAAGTCGGCGGTGTGCCAACACTACAGGTTCACAGCGTACCAGCGTTGCTCCCGCAGAACAGCAGCGCACCTACTGTGCAGGTGCTCGCAAATGATTGGCGGGCTAAGCCTCGTCACCTGCACAACGCACACACCAGGTCATCCTTGTGCTGATGACTGCACCTGATCCGCCGTGTCGACCTCGGGATACCACCACCGAGGCCAGCCTCGTCAACTTGGCCTGGGCGTCCGTCACACTCCTCCGTAGAACCTCGTCACCCAGGTAACCTGGTCGACCGGGCAACCACGTCGACCAGCAGCTCCCATACATGCCCGTCGACCTCCCAAGTCGACGACCACCTCCAGTCGACCTCACCAGGTCGACCACACCCTTGGTCGACCAGCTCCAGGTCGGCGTCACTCCTGGTCGACCAGCCCCACATCCACCAGCGCAGTTGTCAGCCGACCACCCAAGTCGGCTACCCGAAGTTGGTGTCACAAGTTGACGCCCTGCTACTCGACACCCAGCCGCTCGGCATCCTGAGTCGTGGTCGACGTCGGCCCCTCCGCCGTCGACCACCAAGTCAGGTCGACCATCAAGTCGACATCACGCCTGGTCGACCAACCACTAAGTCGACCACCCAAGTCGGCTGCCCCAAGTTGGCGCCACCAAGTCAACGCCCTCCGCAGGCCGACTTCCCAGGTCAACCTCCCTGAAGTCGGCGCCCGTGTAGTGGCCCCCGTGCAAGTCGACCTCCTCGTCAACCAGCTTGCCCACTGCTGCAGGTCGGCTGCTCCCCTCACACCCGACCACGAAGTCAACTCCGTTGAAGCGAGGACAGGGCCAACACGCAACTCCCGTTGACAGACATTGCACAGGAGTGAGGACAAGGCAATAATGAGAATAAGCAAGCAGATAAGGAGGAGAAGAAAGTGGGGGTAAAACGATGTCACGATGTTTGAGAATAGATCAAACACAAGTTTGGATCAAGTAGTGAGGAAAGTAACTACTGCAAGCATTTGGCATGAAGTCAGGCGACAATGGAACAAGGGAAGAAGGAAGACGGGCAGAAGAGACACGATGTCAGGGGGGGAAAGAAATGGTTGCAACAAGGCGGAAATGAATGCACAGGGTGAAATGTGGAGAGCTGCAGAGCTGTAATTCGAAACAGGGTTCATTTAGACTTGCGATGCTCGAGGATAAGAATACTAGGAGCATGAAGAGATCTGCTAAAGAGTGATGGAGAGCCACAACAACAATTGAAACAACAAGAGGATACAGATATGATAGGCAAGGGAGAGGATGATCAAGCTGGATAAAGAGGCGCACAGAGGGCTGGCTGGTACATCTGCAGCGTGGCTTGAATTTCAACTCAGTTCTCAGCGAGCTAGTTGGCTTCAGACGTGGCTGACCGGAAATTAGAGTGACTCAGCTTGCGCTGGTGGTTTTCAAGACCTCCTTTGTTCATAGCTCCTCCATTGGCAGAGGTCGGGGAGGAGTGTGAGACAAGTCAGATATGCACCAATTTTGGCTTGGAGCAAGCCAGGCTCGACTTGGCCATCACACAAAACAAGCTGACGTAGGTAGCGGCGAGCCTGGTTTGACCCGGACATTGCCCATGGTGGTAAGGAGAGAAGCTGCAATCATGCTTGGGTAAATCAGTCACGACTTAGGTCAGTCTGAGGCTCAGCTACTCACTGGGAAGGTTACTTACTAGTTACTTGGGTCAAAACGTAGGTCAACCAGCAGCTAGATTCTACAGAAGCAAGGCGATCAGAGAGCCTATGATGAGTCAGAGGTGGCCACAGCTTCACAAGAGGGAGGGGGTAGCCACGAGCTAGGCCATTCCCACAACAGGCCAGCCAGAGGCTACGGCAGTCACACACTAGGTCAGCGCACAAGCAAGGTCAGCCGACAGGCGAGGTCAACCCACACGCTAAATCAACACTAAGACACTCGAAGGCTAACAAGGTAAGTCAGACAAAAGTTTGGTCAGTCAGAGGTTGAGACATTCGTAGGCCGACCCTCATAGGCTAAGGCACTCACCGGCTAAGCCGCTCACACAAGACACGACACCCACAGCGAACCTCAAAGAAGTAGAACTTCCATTTTGTTAGGGGGAGAGGGGAAGAAGGACAGCTAGAAGGGAGCATGTTGATGCTCTCATGCAAGAAAATTGATATCAGCGTAAGATGTTCCTGGTGAGGAGAGTATTAGTTGCCTCGCTGCGAGTATTTTCTTGCTCGCATTCGCTTTAGTTCTTTCTCACCTAAGTATCGCTAAGCAATTAGCCTAAGGTTGTTTCTACCTTATCACCCAACAGTCAGCTTTAGCTTGTTTCTGCTATTCTAGCCCGCCAAGCGACCCGTTTGAGCTCGTACGAACACTTGACGACAGAAGCGTCATGTTCCCTCTATCATTCACAAGCTAGGTGAGACAAGTTCAATAAGTCATGGTAAGATTTGTCACACGCTGGGTAAGATCTGTCACACACTGGGTCACTCACCGCCTAGGTGGGTCACAAGCTGAGGTGGGTCACAGCGCCTGGGTGAGTGACAATGTTGTCAGAATATATATGCTTATGTTGTTTTGGCTATATGGGTGATAGCACTAGGGGGAACTGAAATTCACTCGATGTTGTTCTTTTACCCCTCCCCTTGACCTAATGAACACACTACTATTCTTGACATGGTATCAGAGCGGGTCCTTCCTAAGGACCATTTTTTTTTGGAGGGCCCACCATTTAGTTTTTTTTTCCTGCCCAAAATCTGCCCGTTTAGCCCGCGAACCGCCTGAGCGTAGACCGTATAGCCCACGCCCGGCCCGTTTAGCCCGCGAACCGCCCGAGCATGGACCGTACAGCCTGCGCCAGGCCCGTTTAGCTCGCGAACCACCCGTGCGTAGCCCGTACAGCCCGCGCGCCGCCCTTGCGCAGCCCATACAGGCCGCGCGCCGCCCGCGTACAGCCCGTACGGCTTGCGCAGGACTAGCACGCAGCCCATACGGCCCGCACCAGGCCCGCACACAGCTAGTACAGCCCGCACTAGGCCTGCACGCAGTCCGTACAGCCCGCGCCAGGCACGTGCGCACCTGCCCTGCCGCCCGTGCACTTGCACTGGCCCTAAACTTTGCCGGCCCACTGTCCCTACTACCCTACTGCTGCAACTGCCCTGTTTCTACTGCACTACTGTCATTGCCAGCGTAGTGCCAGCAAGCGCGACTGCCCTACCCTGCCTGCACGTGTAAGCACTGACCGCGCCGCCCTGCCCTACTGAGCGGCGCCTTGCACTACCCTGCTGGCCTGCACCGCCCTGCACTGCCCTGCATTCCTGGCCTGCACTACTGGCCTGCACTGCCCTGCACTGCTGGCCCGTGCCGCCCTGCCCTACTGAGTGCCGCCCTGCACTGCCCTGCTGACCTGCACTGCCCTACTGGTCCCTACACTGCTGGCCTGAACTACTGGCCTGCACTTCCCTGCACTACTGGCCTGCGCCACCCTGCCCTACTGAGCACCACCCTGCACTGCCTTGCTGACCTGCACTGCCCTGCTGGTCACTGCCCTGCACTGCCCTGCTGGCCACCCTGCACTGCACTACCCTACTGCACTGCCCTGCTGGCCGCGCCGCCCTGCCCGTGCTGGCCGCACCGCCCTGCCTGAGCACCGCTAACAGCTGCGCCACCCTGCCCTACTGATTGCCGCTCTGCCCTACTTCGCGCTACTGTTCTGAGCGTCGCCCTGCTGGCCACCACCCTGCTTTGCCCTGCCTGCGTGCTGCTCTGCTACTAACGCGCCCGACCGCTCTGCCCGCTATGGCCATGCTCAGTGTCCTCACGTTCGATCAGGAGGGCCGCCCAATAGAGTTCGATGCGTGGCTCGACGACCTGCAACTGTTCTTACTGAGCGATTTCAAGGACGGAGTCTCACAGTTTGACCTCACGTTTGGCGCCTCTCTCGCCCCTGCCACCACAGATGACAGTACGACTCGCTCATAATGGCTTACTCGTGACGCTGCTGCTCGCTTAGCCATTCGCAACCACCTGCCGTTAGCCGAACACGCTCACTTTGAACAGCATAAGACTGCGAAAGCACTGTACGACGCTGTAGTCGCTCGTTACTCCTCCCCGGCCACTGCTGCTCTAGGCCGCCTTCTCCTGCCCTACCTGTTCCTAGAGCTGTCCGCTTTTGCCACAGTAGCCGACCTCGTCTCTCACCTTCGTACTAGTGACACTCGCTACCGCGCTGCGCTTCCCGCCGATTTTCTCACCAATAAACCCTCATCCCATGTACAAAACTCTCTACTTCATAGTCACTCGCCTCCCTAATTCTCTTAGCGCTGTCAGGGACCTCCTTCTAGCCGTTGACCCCACCACCCTTACTGTCAACCTGCTCGAGAAGCACCTCCTTGTAGCTGAGACTAGCATAGTCGTGTAGGCGCTTCTCGTGGCACCCCTCGCACCCCCTTCTTTGAGGGGTGTTCGCCCTCCCCCCTTCTCCCCTCAGTCGTCTCTGCTGCAGCTGTTGACTATCTTCGTACTGACGAGATAGGAGCTGCGTCTGCCCCTAGTGGGAGGCGCCGCAGCGGCAGGGCCAGGGGAGGCAAGGGCAGTGGGGGCAGTAGAGGTGGAGGCGGTGGTGGGGGCGGTGGAGGCGGTGGTGGGGGCGGTGAAGGCGGTGGAGGGGGCGGCGGTGGCGGAGGGAGTGGTGGTGGGGGTGAAGGTGTAGGTGGCAGCAGTGGGGGGGGCAGTGGCGGTAGTGGCGGTGGCAGTTGTGAGAGTACGACGACTTATGCCAGCAATGCTTGCTTGCCTTTACTTTATTATGCTATTTCTAGCATATGATAATTATATGCATGCATGAATTGCTTGATTTCCTAGGCTAGGTGCTTTCCTATATTTTATTATAGTTATAGCACCGAGCTAGGTTGCGTGCACCGAATTCTGGCTTTTCGGTTGCCACCGAATTGCCTTCTACCGAATTCGGGAAGGATCTGTTCGGGACGCTTCGCGACCCGCAGAACCTTCGCATAACACCTGGTTACGGGGCCTTGTGTCGAGCCTATATATAGCCTCGTGTTGTACCCAGGTGATCATTCAATTGGATTCAATTCACATTCTCTTTTCTGAGCTCGATCATAGATCCTCACACTTGGTCATCAGAGCGGGTTTTCACGCGAGGTCTTCAACCGCTTAGTTCCGGCCTTTAAAAAACCGCGGGGGTGACGAAGAAAGCGCCGATACGGGTATGTAAAACCAGTTCCGCGCAATTTTTCTAAGTCCCCCTCGATTCGGTTTTCGGAAAACCCTCAGATTTACTAGTGGAAGGGTTGGAGCTTCGACCGTTCGATCGAGTTTCATCTCAACGGCCCAGAGAATTTCGCCCAAAAAAGTTGGAATTTGGAGCGTCGGATTAATTTCTCCTCAACGGCCAAGATCGGACGCGAATTTCGCCCAGGGGAGATTTACGCGACATACAGAATTTGCGCTCGTCGATCCTATAGTCAACTTGACTCGCAGTAAGTCGAAAAGCACCTAGAATTCGATTATTTTCGTCGCGCATCTTCCTGTAAATCGCCAGATGGAGGGAAAAGGAGATATTTCGGTACAGAAAATCGCAGAGTTACGTGCTGAGCATAAGCAAATACATGCGGCGCTCCCACGACTCGAAAACCTCCTTGCGAACCAGTCGGCAACCGTCACAGCAGCAGCGACAACAGTAGCAGCAGCAGCAGCAGCAACACCGACAATTCTACATGCGACAACGACAGTAGCTACAGTTAACCTCGAAGTAGTGAAGCCGAGGCTACCGGAGGCGTTCGATCCTACAGTAAAAAGGAACGACGTTCGTCGATTTGTAGCTGAACTCGAAATTTACTTCGAAGCCGTTGGATGCACGACCCCGACAAAAGACGCAATGCGCATACCGCTCGCAGCAACACTGTTACGAGGCCCAGCTCTAGACTGGATCAACAATAGAATAGTCCAAGGCGAGGGGACGTGGGCGTAGTTTCCGGCAGCACTAATCAAACAGTTCAACACGTTGAACAGTAGGTACTACGGAAAACAATGCAACAAGCCAACTAGTGGCATGGGGCGATTGGCACCACCCACGACTGCCGACCCGATGGAGAACGACGAGGGTGATGTGGAGCAGCGGCTAGCAAATAATGAGACGTGCAAATTTTGCGGCGCTACAAGACATCGTATCTTGGCGTGTTGGAAAATGAAGAGAAGGCGTGCGGAGCTGAAGGACAAGAACAGTGCGGCACCCCCGAAGCAGAAAACGGACAACGTGGCAACTTCGGAGAGGGCGAAAAAAGGAGAATATGGTGGCGCAAATTTAAAACGTCACAACCAGCCGGCACCAGGGGAAATTGCCGAGACTAATGGAGGATCCGCGAAACAAGACCCTCCACCGACCGGGAAACTCCAGCCGTATACCCCGACAAGTAAGAATATTACTTCTCGTGGGTTTCAAGCCTTTATTAAGGGAGAGTCAGAAATTAAACCGGTACCGGGTATTATGGGGACCCTACTCCAGAGCGCTAATACGGGTCGAGCGTTCCAAGGAGTTAATATTCTCTCCCAGCAGCACTGTTTAAAGGCTCCATGTTTCCCACAGATGACGCCTACAGAGCTGCAAATGCTTAGTGGAAGGTTCCAGGCCCAAGAGAAGCCGAATCGGCCTCGGAAAAATCCTTCTAACCTTTCTCAGTTGAAAACTGATACTGAAGCTACATCTTCGAGCGCAGGACCTAGGGATAACATATTCGACGTACCCTACGATCCTATAAGCGATACCATCTACGGTTACTCGGAGCAGCAGCAACCACTAGTACTCGAGGTGATCTGCAACGGGCGTCGCCTCCAGGCCCTGGTGGACACTGGTGCGTCCCACTCGGTGTGCGACCGCGGGACGATGGAGAAAATTGGAGAATCCTCAGAAGAAACCCAGTTTACAGCAACGATGGTGGACGATACGAAGCTTCCCATCCACGGCAAGTCAACACTACAGCTGGAGATAGGGGCGTTGAGGTGGAAGCCGACGTTGCCGATCACGAACATCAAGGGATTAGATTTCATCGTGGGGAGAGATTTTCTGAAGCGGTTCAACCCCGAGATCGACTGGGTCAACCGGAAAACATGCATCTACAACAACGGGAAACGAGTGGAGCTGCGAAGCTGGACGGATACAGTGAGCGTTCCTGAAACGACACTAGCACGGTTCGAACGGGCAGTGAACGAGAGTAACACAGGTTACTTAGCACTGGTTATGGCAGCAGCAGAGGAGGAGGTCTTGGAGCAGTACAAGGATATAATGCCTAACGACCTACCTGCAAGCGTACCTCCAGCACGCACCCACGAGCACGAGATTGTGGAGGAACCAGGTGCAAAACCCGTCTCACGTGCACCATACCGACTGAGTCCGACCGAACTGACAGACATGAAAAAACAGATAGAGTATTTACTGGACAGACAACTGATCCGCCCATCCACCTCTCCCTACAGTGCACCAGTTCTCCTCACTCCAAAGCCAGACGGTAGTTTACGGATGTGCATCGACTACCGCGCACTGAACAAACAGACAGCACTGACTACAGCGCCATTACTCATCCTACCGGATCCAAACAGAGACTACGTGGTGGAAGCAGACTCTAGTGACCAAGCAGTCGGAGCAGTACTGATGCAGCATCACGAGCGCAGTTTGCAGCCCATCGCCTACCTCAGTAAGAAGTTGTTACAGTGGGAGAAAGACTTAGCGGTAAGGAAGGGTTCAGGAAAGATTTGGGTACCGAATTACGCCCCGCTACGGCAGATCCTATTGGAGGAGTTTCACGACGTACGTTACGCGGGACATTTCGGGAACAACAAGACATTAGCGGGAATAGCAAAGTATTACCACTGGCCCAGGATGGCAGCAGACGTGCAGCAGTTCGTCACCTCTTGCGACACGTGCCAGCGGATGAAGAGCAGCAAGCAGAAAAAAGCGGGTTTACTTTAGCCTCTACCCGTACCGGAGCAGCCATGGCAGGTCGTTAGTCTCGACTTTATCACATGACTTCCTTCGACCTCACGGGGGCATGATTCCATCCTCGTAGTAATCGATAAGTTCTCCAAAATGGGTCACTTCATACCAACCAACACCACGGCGACAGCTGAAGCAACTGCTCGCCTCTTCTTCAACCGCATCATCACCATCCACGGCATCCCCGCTACACTCATCTCAGACTGAGACCCAAAATTCACCAGTAAGTTCTGGAAGGAGCTCATGGGACTGTTGGGGACAAAGCTTGCAATGTCTTCAGCATACCAACCCCAGACTGACGGACAGACAGAGTGACTCAATCAAGTGGTTGAACATTTACTGCGCACAGCTTGCAAGGACGACGTCAGCCACTTGGAGACACAGTTATCGACCCTAGAGTTCGCTTTCAAGAACGCGTCACATGCGGCCACAGGGAAAACTCCTTTCTTCCTGTGTTACGGACGGGAACCACTCACACCACAGCAGCCTACCACACCGGCACACATCCAAGCCGCACATGACTTCGTCACCATCATGCAGCAGCTATGGGAGAAGACTCAGCGACGACTCACCACGATGCAGACCTCCTAGAAGCAGTATGCCAATCGTCAGCGACGTGATCACTCAGTAGCAGGCGGAGATCAGGTGCTTCTTGACACGCGCAACTTGAACCTGTCTCACTTACCATCCAAACTCCGGCCTCGCTTCTGTGGTCCTTTTCTTGTCGAGGCACAGGTGAAACCAGTTACATTCCGCTTGCGCTTACCAGATACATGGAAGCCTCACAACGCTTTCCATGTCCAGCTACTGAAGCCCTACAAGGACCCCAACCAACAGTTCCAGGGACGGCACTCCCGCCACCACCACCTGTTCTCATACAGGATGAACCCGAGTACGAAGTGGAGCGTGTTCTCACTCATCGGCGCCTCGGCGGCAAGACCCTCGAGTTCCTGATACGCTGGAAGGGATACGACCCCACTGAGGATAGTTGGGTTGCCGAAGCTGATATGGGCAACGCACGCCGTGCTCTCAAGGACTATCTTGTTAAGCAGGGTGTTTCTCACGCCACCCAGCTTTGAGGGGGGGACGGGTGAGAGTACGACGGCTTATGCCAGCAATGCTTGCTTGCCTTTACTTTATTATGCTATTTCTAGCATATGATAATTATATGCATGCATGAATTGCTTGATTTCCTAGGCTAGGTGCTTTCCTATATTTTATTATAGTTATAGCACCGAGCTAGGTTGCGTGCACCGAATTCTGGCTTTTCGGTTGCCACCGAATTGCCTTCTACCGAATTCGGGAAGGATCTGTTCGGGACGCTTCGCGACCCGTGGAACCTTCGCGTAACACCTGGTTACGGGGCCTTGTGTCGAGCCTATATATAGCCTCATGTTGTACCTAGGTGATCATTCACTTCGATTCAATTCACATTCTCTTTTCTGAGCTCGATCCTAGATCCTCACAGCAGTGGTGGCGGCAGTGGCGGTAGTGGCGGCGGCAGTGGTGGCGGCAGTGGGAGTGGAGGCGGTGGTAGTGGTGGCGGCCGGGGTGGTACGAGTCAGAGGGGAGGCCTGGGTGGTGGTCAGAGGCAGCACCAGCGGCAGCTGTCAACCCAGGAGCTACGTGAGTGGTTTGCTCAGCGTGGGGTGGCTGGGGGTAGTGGTCCCTACCCGTATGTCATTCGCACAGGTGACTGCACTGGTCAGCCATGCGGGAAGCTCCACACCCAGTACCACTGCTTCTCTCGTCTTACCGATGCCTTCCGCACAGAGTTTCTAGACGCGGCTGAGCTCCTGCGCTGGGGAGAGCTGCTTAAGCAGGGTGTAGACATCTTTGCTTTTGATTATGCTGCTATACAATCTGCCATGTATGCATTGACTGTTAGTGCAGAGGGTGCCTGTTACCTGTGTATGCCGCCAGACCCAGGTATAGAGGCTGCTGCTCTAGGTGTTATTGAGTCTGCTGCTCTAGGTGTTGGTGAGTCTGCTCTCTCTGGTACTGCTTCTACTTTGGCCTTGCACACCTTCACGCTTGACTAAGGTGCTTCCCGCTGTTTCTTTCACGACAGTACCACAGTCACACCACTCTCTGCACATGTTGCTGTCTCACTGGCTGACCCCTCTGGGGGCCCAGTCCTTGCACGTTCCTCCACTGTTCTGCCTTGTCCGGCGGTTCCGTCTGGCTCACTATCACTTCTCCACCTCCCCTCTTTCTCTACAAACTTGGTAAGAAATGCAGTCCTTCAAGATCAGTGGGTCTATACCTTCACCCATGGAGGATAGCTTGTAGCAATCTGTACGTGCTCCCAGACTGGCAGGCACCTGGCCACGTTCACCCGTCGGCCTGGGTCGAGTATGTGCACACTGACTACTATGCCTCCTCAGGTAGCTGCGTCTGCATCTGCGTCAGGTCAGCTTGCGGCCCCCTGCTCGTGTCGTGCCGTGTCGCACCAGACGCTCCTTTGGCACCACCGCCTTGGTCACCCCTCGGTGGCACGCCTCCATGGCATGCACTCCCGTCTCCTTGTCTCTGGTCTTCCCAGGTCTCTGCCTCTCCTCCCACTCTCGCCTGCCCCTCCTTGCATTCCCTGTGTTGAGGGGCGGCAGCGCGCCGCTCCTCACTCCTCCTCGTTCCCCCTGACACAGGCTCCCCTGCAGACTCTCCACCTGGACGTGTGGTGACCAGCCCGCGTCCGTGAACAGGGCCACGAGCAGTACTTTCTGCTGGTTGTTGACGACTACACACGTTATACTGCGGTCTTCTCCTTGCGCTGCAAGGGGGAGGTCCTTGATGTTCTGATCCCCTGGATCCGCGCTGTTCGTCTCCAGCTCCATGAGCGGTTCGAGACGGACCTTCTTGTCCTGTGTCTGCACTCTGACAGAGATGGTGAGTTTTCCTCCCACCTCTTGCGGGGCTTTTGTCGTGGGGAGGGCATTCGCCCGACGTTCATACTTTCCAGCAGCAGAATGGGGTTGCTGAGCACCGCATTGGCTTAGTCATGGATGTCGCTCGTACCTCCATGATCCATGCGGCTGCCCCCCATTTTCTGTGGCCGTTTGCAGTCCATTACGCTACGCATCAGCTCAACCTCTGGCCCCGTGTCTCATTGTCGAAGACCTCGCCCACACTGCTGTGGACGGGGGAGGTTGGCGATGCGTCGGTGTTCCGGATCTGGGGATGTCGTGCTTTTGTCCGCGATACCTCCGCGGATAAGCTCTCATCCCGCGCCGTTCCCTGCGTCTTCCTTGGCTTTCCACCTAGCGCGCTTGGCTGGCAGTTTTACCACCCCACCTCGCGCCGTGTCCTGTCCTCTTAGGACGTCACGTTTGACGAGTCGGTTCCTTACTACCGTCTCTTCCCCTACCGCACTGCCCCTCTCCCTCTCCCTCCGCTCTTCCTCGCACCAGTTCCTCCTCCGGTAGACCTTGTCGAGCATGTCGAGGCCGCTATCGACTCTGATGCTTCTAGAGGTGTTGCGTTTGGGGGTGCTGAGCCTGTGGGTGCGGGGCTTGGGGGTGCTGAGCTCGAGCGTGCGGAGCGTGGGGGTGCTGAGCCTGGGGTTGCTGAGTCTGAGGATACGGAGACTGGGGGTACTGAGCCTGCAGGTGCGGAGCCTGGAGATGCTGAGCCTGAGCGTGCGGAGCCTGGAGGTGCTGAGCCTAGGGGTGCTGAGACCGAGTGTGCTGAGCCTGGAGGTCCTTCGGTTGTCTTATCCCTGCGGGAGTCTCTCTCTCCACTGCAGCTGCGCGAGTGGTTTGCTCGGCGCTGGAGCCTCCGGAGTGGTGCTGTTAGAGCTGAAGCTGCTGGAGGTGCTAGAGCCACTAGTCCTGGAGGTGTTCGTACTGGAGGTACTAGAGCTACTGGACCTGGAGGTAATGCTGGAGCTGGAGCTGCTGGAGGTGCTTGAGCTGCTAGTTCTGGAGGTGTTCGTACTGGAGGTACTGGAGGTGCTACTGGTACTGGAGATGCTAGAGTTGGGGTTGCTGCTGGAGCTGGAGCTGCTGGAGGCGTTGGAGTTGCTGGAGGCCCTAGAGCTGGAGGTGCTGGCCCTTGGGGTGTTGGAGCTACTGGTTCTGGAGGCGCTGTGCGGCCGCGACCGTACTTCGTTCCACTGCTTCAGCAGGTTCCTGGTCTCCCACCCTCTACTGACCTTACTCCTCCCTTACTGTGTCCACTGCCTGGCCAGTCACAGCCACAGCTACTGCCAGCCTCTCCACTGCCGGCTCCTTACATTGAGCAGCCCGGCGGTCTTGCAGAGCGTCGTGAGCCTGCGTCTTGTCCTGCGTCGCGTCTTCCCGCTGTTCGCACTGGTCGTCGTATTCCGCGTCAGCGTCCTCCTCCTGTCCCCGGCTCACACCAGATGGCACGTCGTCCTTCCTCTGTTCCACTGCGTGTCCCTCTGCCGTGTCCTCCTGTGTCCTCTCTTGCTGACGGACCGGACCCTGAGTCTGACTCACTTCGTGCTGCTAGTCCTACTTTCACACATCTTCTGGCCACTGTTGTCCTTGACCCTTCCTTTGAGTCCACTCTTGCATCTACCCTAATTGCTGAGCGTGTTGACTTTGCTGCTCCCTGTCGCCTAGACTACGCCGCTAGTCTTGTTGCTGAGCCTGAGTCTTTCTGTCCTCCGTCCGTCGGGGGTGAGTATGCTCTTAGCACGGAAGTCCTTGAGGATAGTTAGGAGGACTTTGAGTGCTTTGCAGCTGCTGTGCCTCATCTCGTGTCGATGCTGATTGCACCTCAGGGAGACCCAGATGCACCAGACATCTCGGCCCTGCGCTCTTACACAAAGGCGATAGAGGGTCCCTAATCCTCTCAGTGGCAGACATCCAGAGACGCAGAGATGGCATCTTGGAAGTCCACAGACACTTACAACGACGAGGTTCCCCCACCTGGAGCGAACATCGTCAGTGGCATGTGGATTGTCAGGGTGAAGCAGCCGCCGGGTTCTCCGCCTGTCTTCAAGGCGCGTTACGTTGCACGAGGCTTTTGTCAGCGAGAGGGAGTTGACTTCTTCCAGACCTTCTCCCCTACCCCGAAGATGACCAGTCTTCAGGTTCTGCTACACGTCGCGGATCAGCGTGACTACAAGCTTCACTCTCTTGACTTCAGCATTGCTTTCCTATAGGGCAGCCTGCACGAGGAGATCTTGCTTTGCCACCCACCTGGATTCACTGGGTCGTTTCCTGCAAGCACCCAGTGGAGCCTCCGGCGGCCAGTCTATGGTCTCCGCCAGGTGCCTCGAGAGTGGCACGACACACTGAGGACGACGCTTGCCGCTCTTGGGTTCGCTCCTTCCACTTCTAACCCGTCGCTGTTTTTGCGCACCGACACGTCGCTGCCGCCGTTCTACATCCTCGTGTACGTCGACGACTTGGTCTTTGCCGCTTCTGACACTGCTGGACTGGCCCACGTGAAGTTGGAGCTACAGAAGAAACACACGTGCACAGGCCTGGGTGAGCTGCGCACCTATCTTGGCTTGCAGATCAAACGGGACAGAGCACAGCGCACCATTACCTTGACTCAGTCACACATGGTGCAGCAGGTCCTTTAGAGCTTCGACTTCTAGTACTCCTCGCCACTGTCCACTCCTCTGCCCACCGGTCACTCGCTCTCACCTCTGCCTTCGGATGAGTCCGTAGAGTCAAGTGGCCCGTATCCAGAGCTTGAAGGCTGCCTCATGTACCTGATGACCTGCACTCGACCTGACCTTGCTTACCCTCTTAGCATCCTGGCACGCTACGTTGCGCCCGAGAGACACCGACTAGAGCACTGGAAGGCCGTAAAGAGGGTGATGCGCTACTTGTGCAGTACGTCGGGCATAAGGCTCGTGCTTGGAGGACGGGCTCGAGTTGTCCTCACTGGTCACGCAGACGCTTCTTGGGTTGACGACTTGGCTACGCAGCGGTTGTCACAGGGTTATACCTTCAGCCTTGGTTCCGGCTCTATTTCGTGGCGGTCTACCCGCCACGAAATAGGTGTTCTCAGCTCCAGTTGTGAGGCCGAGATCTACGCAGGGGCCATGGTTGCACAGGAGTTACGCTGGCTCACCTACCTGCTGACCGGCTTGGGAGAGCCGCCTCGTTCTCCTCCAGTTCTGTACGTCGACAACAAGGCCATGATTGTCTTCTGTCAGGAGCACAGACTGGAGCACATAATGAAGCACATTGCTCTCCGCTACTTCCTTGCTTAAGAGTTGCAGCAGCGTGGTCAGCTTCGTCTTGTTTACGTGGCCTCTCAGGCCAACACTGCTGATATCTTCACCAAGGCACTTCAGCCTTGTGATCATGAGCGTATCTGTATTGTTCTAGGCCTTGTGCCTACTTTGCCTCACTTGCTCACTTATTGACTTTGCCTGTACTGTAATCTTTATCTTTATACATGCATGCTTGCACTTGCTAGGTTGTGATCACTATACTGCTTGTTCTCCTTCATATGTATAACTCTGCATGTGAACTGGCCTTGTGGCCACTTGCTTGTGCTCACACTGTGTGGTAACTTCGTGATCCACCATGAGCTTGCTTAGTTTTTGTCAACGGGAGTTGTTGTTGGCCCCGTCCCCGCTTGGGCGGAGCCGACTTTGTGGTTGCATCACAAAAACCCTATGCCAAGTTTGGACGAATTTTGATTGGGATTGTCTTAACGTAAAAAATTCGGGACCGAATTTCGACCGACGGTTTGAGTCATTTGATAGGAGCTCCGACACACATCTCGCGACAAGGCTTGGCTCGGGTCAAGTTCCAATTTGGCACGCGTGCTGTTCCGGCTGACATTCGCGCGCAATCCGTTTAGGGTCAGTTTTGTGACCAAATCATTTAAAAATGGATTTTGTTTTTGTTTTATTCTGGGAATTGAGGATTTCAGAATTACATTCAATATTCGCGGGTTACAGCTTCCATTATTCAGCATTCTAACAACCAGCAGTTTTAACACCCAGTCAAATAGTCTACGCAATGGTGGGCCCTGCAAGCCCCCGGTAGGCAAGAACAACATCTCCAAGGTCGCCATCGTCGATGAGGAACTTGTTCGGGAAGACGAACGCACCCTGAGCCGGATCGTGTGGGATGCGACGCTCCACAACGGCAAAGTGTATCATCTGTTTGACCTTGTCACACCACTCGAAGTAGTCCGGCCTGTTTTGTTCCGGCTGGGCCGGAATACGCTTCCGGCGCTTGTCCTGCAGAAGGGGCCACTCGATCTGCAATGTGGTGTAGGGTTGGGTGGATGGTGTATGAGGGGAGGTTATGGGCATATGATCCAACTGAAAGCAGTGAAGACGTCACACCCTACGTAACCGCAAACGCCTAAGCGACCTGGGTTTTAGATGAAGTACAGGCGAGGGGTTTAAAGGATGAGGCATGGGTGTAGTGTCACTTATCTACCTCCTTACCGAAAACAGGCCCCATGCCACCATGCGGCTCTTGAACTTGGTGAACACGACCCCGCTCCTCTTGAAGGAGAGCTTGAACGCATAAGCAAACAAGGGGTTGCTGAAGGGCGTTCCGGTGGCCTTGTCAAAGTGCCAGTTGAGGGTCCACTGTTCTGCATTTTGGGAGGGAGCGTATGGGTTGGAAAGGGGGTGCAGATAGATCAAGTGGGGGGGTGAGAGACAGGGTCAGAGTACCACGGCACGGTTATTTGTAGCTGCTGACTGGCTTATGGGCAGGGGGATATGGTGTGTTTGAGACGCACATACCATCTCTGTACTCGGCCAGGAGCTACTCGTCGTTGAACCACTTCTCCGGGCGTAGCTCAGTGGGCAGGCTATCCACCGCATTGGCGTAATCGGAGAGACCCATGCCGGCGTACGTTGCTGGCCTGAGGGTGCTGTTGATTGTTGACCTGGTTGATGACATCTGGTGGTTGAAGACACCCATGGTTGACTTGTCGTTGTGCAACCACAGCAGCTTCATTGACTCTAGCCCTTCGTGAGACAAGTGGACAGCGAACGCCTCAAACACTTCCTCCGGTGCAGGGTAATACTGAATCTTCTCCGGGGGGTTCAGAAACAGGAGCTGAGAGCACACTAAGTAGGCTTTGCTCTGCGCATGGGTGTGGATTTACAACACGACACGGGGAGAGAGAAACCATCAATTATGACTCTGGCCGCGTGACCAACCCTCCCGCGTCCGCCACGTCAGGGAGGAACCAGCCCCACTTGCCACGTCACATCCACCCACCCCATGCCACGTCACCCCCCACCCACCCTCCTGCATCCGCCAAATCCACCAACGACCCTCCCCACGTGACACGTCACACCCACCCTCCCCATGCCACGTCACCCCCACCCACCTGACACGTGTAGCGTCGTCACGCGCCGCTCCCGTGTACCCTTCCAAGCCGCCACGTCAGCACCAAGCCACACATCCCGCCACGTCACACGCCCTTGCGTCTGCCACGTCAGGGATCAGCCAGCCCCACGTGACACGTCACACCCACCCTCCCCATGCCACGTCACCCCCCACCCACCTGACACGTGTAGCGTCGTCACGCGCCGCTCCCGTGTACCCTACCAAGCCGCCACGTCAGCACCAAGCCACACATCCCGCCACGGCACACCCTCCTGCATCAGCCACGTCAGGGAGCAGCCAGCCCCACGTGACACGTCACACCCGCCCACCCCATGCCACGTCACCCCCCACTCACCTGACACGCGTCGCCTCGTTGAGCGTCGCTCCCTTGTGCCCTTCCAAGCCGCCACGTCAGCACCAAGCCACACATCCCGCCACGTCACACGCCCTTGCGTCCGCCACGTCAGGGATCAGCCAGCCCCACGTGCCACGTCATACCCGCCCACCCCATGCCACGTCACCAAGCCACCCACCGCACACGTGTAGCGTCGTCACGCGCCGCTCCCATGTACCCTTCCAAGCCGCCACGTCAGCACCAAGCCACACATCCCGCCACTGCACACCCTCCTGCATCCGCCACGTCAGGGAGCAGCCAGCCCCACGTGACACGTCACACCCGCCCACCCCATGCCACGTCACCCCCCACCCACCTGACACGCGTCGCCTCGTTGAGCGCCGCTCCCTTGTGCCCTTCCAAGCCGCCACATCAGCACCAAGCCACACATCCCGCCACGTCACACGCCCTTGCGTCCGCCACGTCAGGGATCAGCCAGCTCCACGTGCCACGTCATACCCGCCCACCCCATGCCACGTCACCAAGCCACCCACCGCACACGTGTAGCATCGTCACGCGCCGCTCCCGTGTACCCTTCCAAGCCGCCACGTCAGCACCAAGCCACACATCCCGCCACGGCACACCCTCCTGCATCCGCCACGTCAGGTAGCAGCCAGCCCCACGTGCCACGTCACACCCGCCCACCCGATGCCACGTCACACCCCACCCACCTGACACGCGGCGCCTCATTGAGCGCCGCTTCCGTGTGCCCTTCCAAGGTGCCACGTCAGCACCAAGCCACACATCCCGCCACGTCACACCCTCTTGCGTCCGCCGTCTAAACCCACCAACCCTACCCACTTGCCACGTCGCACACAGAGATCCGAAAGAGCCACGTCAGCCCCCGCCCACGTGTGGAGTCACGTGTCGCCCTGCACCGCTCCCGCGCAACCTTTCCAACCGCCAGGTCATTCCCAACCCTGCCCTGGTTGCCACGTCAACCCCAACCCGCCACATACCGGGAATGGGTTGGTCTCCTGCAGCACAAGCACACGTGCCTTGTCCACGGCACTCATCGGCGGCGGGGTACCACCCATCGGCACCACTGCGGCCCCCCCGGCATAGCTGGCAGTTGCTCCCCGACGCAGGTCGAGCTGAGCAAACATGGCGTACATCTCAGACCGTAGCTGCTGGAACTCGTCTCGTGTAACAAACTGCCCGTGCTCTGCACCTTCAGCCAGCGCATCCATGACATCCGGAAAAGGGTGTGTAGAAACCCCTCTCTGGCCAAGGGGATCAACGTCTTCTGCAGCAGCACCATGTGCCCTCACACTATCACGCTGGCGGGAAAAGGGAAGCTCAGGGAAGGGATTGGCAAAGGTGCTTGGTTGATGCACACGCGATGGACCGGCGAGGGGGGAGACCGCCCTGCCCCGGGCTGGAGAAGCGTGTAGTGGCCGAAATGGGTATGAGGGAGAGGCGAGTGGGGAGTGCGTGACGGGGGCTGGTGGAGGGGATTCGGATTCCTCGCCTGTTGCCGCGCCGGGTGCAGTCGCAGCGACTTTGCTCGGGCCGGAGTATGGCGTGAAGAACCTTGGTCCTCCTGTGGATAGCGGTGCCACACTCGCTCTTCCGGCCCCTTTCGCTAGCTGCATCCGTTGCACGGTTACCGGTGGCCCAATGCCTGTAACACGGGGGGCTGAGAGTCACACGGAGGATGAGCACGGAGCTGGTGTCTGTAAGGTGCATTTGGACACGTGCAAACATGACGAGCAACCGCATGATTCTAACATGGGTGTAGCACGGAACTGTAGTGTATAGTCACGCCTTACCCGGGTTAGCCGATTCGTCAACCTTCTCTTTCCCTGCGGCGGGAAAAGACGGGTGGAACACGGTGTTGTTAGGGTCTGTTCAGCACAAACCGCGGCAGCTATGCCAGTCGTTTGTGACACGTTGCTTACCACGTTGCTGTCCCTTCGGTTTTGCTGCCTGCTCCTTATCGTTGCCCCGTTTCCGCGGTGTGCTTTGGCGGGTGCTGCCTCGTTTACGGGCAGGTTCTTTCTTTGCCGAACCCACAGGTACCCCTTTCGCGTCTCCATCGCCTTTAGCTCCCTGTCTCACTTGCTTCCTTCCACCCCGGTCAAGTTCAACCTTCACCTTACGCGCCTTCGATTTGCCCGCTGGTCCGGCACGCATTGCGTCACCCGCCCCGCGTTTCCGGGATTGTCCAGACCGGCCCCCCACCTTCCCTGTGCCACTCCCCCGTCCGCCTCGCGCGCCCCGTCCTTTCCCTGCCGGCTCCTCCTCCTCCTCCTCCTCCTCATCCGCCCCTTCCTCCACCTCCTCTTCCTCCTCGTCGTCCTCCTCCTCCTCATCCTCCTCCTCATCATCCTCCTCCTCCTCTTCCTCCTCCTCCTCCTCCTCCTGCTCCTCCTCCTCCTCCTCCTCCTCCTCCTCCTCCTCATCCTCCTCCTCCTCCTCCTCCTGCTCCTCATCCTCGTCGTCCCCCTCATCGTCCTCCTCATCGTCCTCATCCTCATCCTCCTCCTCCTCCTCCTCCTCCTCCTCCTCATCATCGTCGCCCTCCTGCTCATCCTCGTCCTTTTCTCCCTCCCTTGCATCCTCGTCCTCCTCCTCCGCATCCTCCTCGGCCTCCTCCTCCCCATCCCCCTCGTCCTCAACATCCGCTTCACCAGGGCCTTCTTTGCCGCGCTTCGGCCTATTCCCCCCCGAAGATTGCTTCCCCCTCCGTCCGCTAGATGGTTTCCTCGGACTGGATCCCACCTTATGCCGCATTGCATGATCTGTCGCCAAGCCACTTGGCGCCGTGGTGCCTCGCATTGTCCCAACTTCAGCACCACCGGCGTCGTCACCGCTGGCTGTCGTCTGCCTCCTCTTCGCGCGTATGGGCATGTCCTCAGCCACGGGGGTGTCATTCTCCTCCTCACCATCGCTCTTCCTCTGCCTATGCCTCCCGCGTCCCCCAGAGGGAGGAGATCCACCTACGTCGGCAATGTCGTGTTTCGGCCCCTCCGTGCAATCGTGCGCAGCATCCTTCTCCTTATCTATCACTGCAGCAGATATTTCGACCACGGGCGGGTGGGGCAGCGTCAGATGCTGCTGCTTTGCCTCTGCCACGGACGTCGAAGTTGCGGCCTGATCTTGGCGGGGAGAGTCGCCGTGCTTTCCTCCAGTCGCAAAGCCCTCTCTGTCCCCCGACCGGACGGCAACACCCACGCTGCCACGCCCAGGGTCTTCGTTCCCGCCGATGGTGCCGTCGTCAGAAGGACCGGGCTCGAGGGCAGCAGTGGCAACATCCGCATCGCTCCTGACGGCCGAAACACGCTTGCGTGCCGTTGGTTGCTTCCCCTTGTCCTCCGCCTTCTTCCCGGGCTTCTGCTTTCCCACCTCAGCCTTTTTCCCCGCCGCACGTTTCGTTTGATTGGTTTGCGCGGCGGCCTTTTTAGTAGCCCTAGATCTGGCCCCACCCTCTTGGTCGGTCTGATGCGACATCCTTCGTGTCGTACGTCGTTTCGCCTCCTCCTTCTGCTTTTCTGTTTGCCGAGTAGCAGGTGTCATGAAGGTGGTACGAATGCAAGTTTTAAATTGCGGGTTTGGGTAGCTGAGTTAAAAAAAAAAAACCGGAAAGGTTTGTTGCTATTTGACCCCGTCCCGGTGAAGCCAATACTTTTTCACCCTAAATCGGAAGGTACAATTACACCTGAATTAGTAGCTACTAAGCACATGGCGTCAGCCCTTTCCTTCGTCGCTACTCCGTCTAACTGGCGATTTGGAAACTCCTGTGTTCAGCAGCGAGCGGCGTCAAGGTAGTGGGTATGAGGGTGACGGAAGCTGGTGAGTGGGGCACGACGGTAGTTGGGGTGGTTTGCGAGTCTATCGAGAGGACTGTAAGCAGAACACGCACCATCGGACGGTCTACGATTTGCCTCCCGATCAGAAACGCACTACACGCTTGATCACAGTCGCTGCTTCCGCGGCGAATGTCCAGCTTGGCTGGTGCGGTAGTGGGGAGGGTCGTTTGAGATGCGTCGGCCAATCAGCGCCAACGCATCAATCTCCACGGAATCTAGTACCGTTTCGACACCACCAATCATCACATCCTGCAAAATACAGTGCCTAGTGCAATGATCAAATTTTAACATAGTAGCTGAATACACTTGCAAAGTACAACTAAGACAACTTGAAGTGAATAGCCGTTTATGGTGTCATATGGTGTGAAGTTTAGTGAGTGCATGGGGCTTAGGACGCACTCTTTGTGCTTCCAACTCGTGGACTATGGAATGCTATACTGAGCACACATTGAGAATGGGCGACGGATAATGGTCGTTGGAAGTTGTTCAAGCACGACGTGTACTAGTGCCAACTGGAATGGAGATGTAGTGTGGTGTTGGCTTGGGCTCCATTCTTGCGTGGGCCCTCGACATGGTGAATTGAGGGTGTGGGATGAAGCACAGGCCCAACGCACGAGCGTTGATGCGCAATCGACATCGCTGTTTAGTTTGGCGACGTTGCTGCGTTCGCATCCATACAATGCTTGCGCGACCAGGCGAATCCGTTGTGGAATGGTGTTGGATGGGGCTCCATTCTTGCATGGGCCCTCCGCTAGGTGCATTGAGGGTGTGGGATGAAGCACAGGCCCAACACACGAGCGTTGATGCGCAATCGACATCGCTGTTTAGTTTGGCGACGTTGCTACGTTCGCATCCATACAATGCTTGCGCGACCAGGCAAATCCGTTGTGGAATGGTGTTGGATGGGGCTCCATTCTTGCATGGGCCCTCCGCCAGGTGCATTGAGGGTGTGGGATGAAGCACAGGCCCAACGCACGAGCGTTGATGCGCAATCGACATCGCTGTTTAGTTTGGCGACGTTGCTGCGTTCGCATCCATACAATGCTTGCGCGACCAGGCGAATCCGTTGTGGAATGGTGTTGGATGGGGCTCCATTCTTGCATGGGCCCTCCGCCAGGTGCATTGAGGGTGTGGGATGAAGCACAGGCCCAACGCACGAGCGTTGATGCGCAATCGACATCGCTGTTTAGTTTGGCGACGTTGCTGCGTTCGCATCCATACAATGCTTGCGCGACCAGGCGAATCCGTTGTGGAATGGTGTTGGATGGGGCTCCATTCTTGCATGGGCCCTCCGCCAGGTGCATTGAGGGTGTGGGATGAAGCACAGGCCCAACGCACGAGCGTTGATGCGCAATCGACATCGCTGTTTAGTTTGGCGACGTTGCTGCGTTCGCATCCATACAATGCTTGCGCGACCAGGCGAATCCGTTGTGGAATGGTGTTGGATGGGGCTCCATTCTTGCATGGGCCCTCCGCCAGGTGCATTGACGGTGTGGGATGAAGCACAGGCCCAACGCACGAGCGTTGATGCGCAATCGACATCGCTGTTTAGTTTGGCGACGTTGCTGCGTTCGCATCCATACAATGCTTGCGCGACCAGGCGAATCCGTTGTGGAATGGTGTTGGATGGGGCTCCATTCTTGCATGGGCCCTCCGCTAGGTGCATTGAGGGTGTGGGATGAAGCACAGGCCCAACACACGAGCGTTGATGCGCAATCAACATCGCTGTTTAGTTTGGCGACGTTGCTACGTTCGCATCCATACAATGCTTGCGCGACCAGGCAAATCCGTTGTGGAATGGTGTTGGATGGGGCTCCATTCTTGCATGGGCCCGCCAGGTGCATTGACGGTGTGGGATGAAGCACAGGCCCAACGCACGAGCGTTGATGCGCAATCGACATCGCTGTTTAGTTTGGCGACGTTGCTGCGTTCGCATCCATACAATGCTTGCGCGACCAGGCGAATCCGTTGTGGAATGGTGTTGGATGGGGCTCCATTCTTGCATGGGCCCTCCGCCAGGTGCATTGAGGGTGTGGGATGAAGCACAGGCCCAACGCACGAGCGTTGATGCGCAATCGACATCGCTGTTTAGTTTGGCGACGTTGCTGCGTTCGCATCCATACAATGCTTGCGCGACCAGGCGAATCCGTTGTGGTACGGTGTTGGATTGTCATCTAACCTTGCACGGACATTCAAGTAGGTGCCTCAAAGGGGTATGAAGTAGAGCCACTGTTGGAAACAATGGAACTTAAACGCTTCAGCAGTGTCAAAACATTGCACCAGAAGCGAGGCAACCTACACCGAAGCACCTGCGAGTCAACCCTCGGAGGTTGAATCGGCTACAGGAAGTTACGCGAAAGTCAAAGGTCGCTGACCCTTGACCTGACAAGAACAGCGCGACAGTTAAGGACACACAACTGACTCGTTACAGAGCAGTTGCCCGAGTCGCACTGTATCGAACCCCAACAGCAACAGTAAAAGTAGTTATAACCGTATCTCTTCATATTCCCTGTATTATTATATAAGCTTGTATCCTTTCAATATAATTCAATCTACTTTGCTCTCACACACTAGTGCAAGGTCGGTTCACAAAGCTTCATTAAACGCTTCCGCTATTACAAAAGTATTCTACCCAGAGTTATCCTCTGAAAAAGATCCTTAGGGCCTTTTCAGCCCAACAGCCACAACGCACAATCGGCGATGCGTTATCGTGAGGGCACGAAGTTCTTGTGTACTTCCCGTATGTTGCCAGACCACACTAGAGATCTTGTATGGTTTTTAGAATGTCACGTTGTCAACTACGGGTGGATCTCGAGCAGGCATTTTCATGAGACCGTGTAGTAGTTATCATCAACGAGTTTAGTGTATAGATTGAATGCAATTGTACAATGTAATATCCTGCGCTGTATTTTGTCCGTTGTCGAGCTCACCACTGTGAGCTCACTAACGTGAGCGCGATCTCCCCCGTATAACAATTCGCAACTGAACTACAGATCCAAACGGATCTCTTCCCGCTCTTCCTCATCCCACTCGACTCTCACGCACCAAGAGTGCGTGAATCCACAGGCACGTCCTTCTCACCGAGCTCGCAACGCACACACAAGACCTACCGTCTTAGAATCAAGCGCATTCTCCGCTGCTCCATGTGCCTTGTCACGACCGCGCGGCGCGCACATCGTTAGGCACGTCCAAACATAAGCTGCCCGCTCAAGTGCCAGTCGTGCAGTGATACAAGCCGCCTTGAACAGTGCGCGGTTTGGCGATGACCGTGTTGCATTACCAGCCTTTTTGCACGGAGTACTTAATGCCTTCTCAAGCTTCCCACGACGCTCGTTGCTTCACAGGCCATTCCTCAACACTTAGACAGATCCGTACCGCATGGGCTCCTTACCTGGCGTCGTCTGCGAGTTTTGCAATAGATGGTTCCCCAACGCCCAAGTCTATGGCGGTCACAAGTCACGGCGGACCCCTTGCCAAGGCCTTTCCGCCCTGGCAAGGCCCTCGCAATCTGCACCATCCGCCGGACTACACACACTGCTATTCGTGCAAGAGATTCTGTCGGACGCTCCCGCTGCTCCCGCTTCACCTACCGCGTCTAATGCGTCCAACACCGACGCTGTGAATGGTCCTCCTCGCGTGCATGAAGCTGAAGATGACGCAACACCCTCGGCTGGGAACGTGGGGGCTTCTGAATCTGAGCATCAACCGCCACCCGGAACACCTTCAGATGATACGAGTGCGGATCCGGGGTGCCGCCCTGGAGTGAGTCACGCGGCCCCGCCGACAATCATCTCCGGGGAGAGCAATGCGACGCCCCTCAATCCGATTGCGTTGAAGCTGCTGCACTTCGTGAGGCGTGTAAATGGCGGAATGGGCATGGCGGAGATCGACATCAATGGCCTGCTTCAGCTCGTGGTGGAGCCCGGCCTTGCGCCTCTTGTGATCTCAGAGATTCGGAACTGCAAGGATCTGGAGAGGTTCGAGATGGAGCGCTTGGTAGGGCTCAATCGCGGATGGTCAGTGGCGACCTTCGAGATTGAGGGTCATCCTCCACAACGCCTCCTCTTCCAGAACTCTGCGCAGGTAAGCCGGCCGTGGATGCGTGGCTGCGAAATGCAGATTCCGCCTCCATTTGGTCCATGTGTGCGATCCGACCCTTCCCCGCTCCCGCCACTAAACCCCTGTTTGGTTCTCCCCCGCTCTTGATGCCGTACTCCAGGCTTTTGCTGAACTGTTTGGGCACGCCAACAACGCGCCCGGCTTCAAGCTCAAGGCTCGTGTCGATGAGGACCATGGCACAGGCGAGCGTCGCTATAACACGCCAGAAACTGGAACGTGGTGGAACGATGCTCAGGTATGAAAATACCCCGCTGCCACCCAAAACCACACGCGTGCGCCGTCCTCCGTTGACGCGCTGATGTGTAGGGAGCATCTTCAGTGCGTCATGTTAGTGGGGAGTGTTATGTACCATGCTTAATCCGCCAGGCGACACATTACCTTGGTGGTGTTTGACCGTGGGGGTTTTCCGTCTTTGTCGTGCATGGAGGAACACTTCGGATGGTCCGAAGTCGTGGAGGGTATCATCCTATATTCGGATGTGACGCACATGAGCAACAACGGCCGGAAGAAGGCGTGGCCGCTCATGATGACGCTTGCCAACATCTCCCAGGCCAAGCGATGGGGGAAAGCCGGGCACACGCTACTTGCTCTCCTTCCTATCCCCCCTTCGGCAATGTCTGCTGTTGAGAAGGTGATGCTCTTCCAGCGATGCGTCCTCACCGTGCTGCAGCCGCTTCTGGATGGCATGGACAGGTCCGTACTCGATTTCTGTCATGCTATGTCGTCACCGTGTGCACAGCATAGTGTGCGCAGCGCTTTTGTATGTTGCATTACCCTTTGCCCCTCCTCGCTGATGCACAGAGTCGTCATGGCTGTTGACGTTACCACTCTACCCGTTCCTTGCAGCGGCTTCCGTCTCAGGGACCCTTTCGGTGATTGGCAAACAATGCGGCCACTGCTGTACGTCTGGGTGTGCGACTACCCCGAGAGCGGCAAGATTAGTTGCACACTCTCGCATGGATCGCGGATGCCGTGCAGCATCTGCTATGCTGCAAAGGTGAGCAAACATGCCATGTGAACGCCTTCAGCGCCATCGTCATCTGACTGTCACATGACGGACCTCCTAATTTTTTCACCCTTACCAGTTCATCCCATCCCACCCCCCGTGCTACACCAGGAGCATTTAGTTGCTGTCAAGGCACGGAACACGCCGCGCACGACTGAACAGCAGCAATGGATCGTGAATGAGGCGGCTGGGTTGACATCAAGCCAGGCCGACCCATGCAAGACCTACTCGACCTACCCGGTTGAGGTGAGCGACCTGTCCACCGCGCTACTTTCCTGTCTAAGCACTCCGTGTTGAGAAGCCCTGGGGGAGATGTGCACTGCCATTGCACTGCCCCACATGTTGGCCGAGTCTCCCATATACCTTTCTCTACCATTCCCCACCACACCCCCTCCGCTAGTGTGTGCTCTGGAAATGGGATGTCCCAGGGACCGTGTGGGGCAATCCCTACCTCGTTATCATGCCTGACATCATGCACCAGGCGGACCTGGGCATGATGAGCCACATTGTGGCTGTCGTGCGCAAGATGAAGAAGCGGCGCGTCAAGCAGATGGACAGGTCAGTGCATTGGGGGATTACTTTCGTGTCAAGAACACTCCAATACGCACTCTCCTCCTACTTACATGCCCATGCATTTGTGCCGGCCTTGAACTCGGATGTATGCGCAGGCGCCTGTCCCTCATTCGCGACCGCACACGCCTGAACCACCTGCGCCTGCCAGAGAGCGCCTACTTCGAGAGTGGAGCATGTGTCGCGGCCTATGAGCACAGGGCCGTCATGCAGGTGAGCAAGCCATGGTGCATGTGATCCTCGTGAGCGACAGCATGCACCATGCTGAAACATGATGCTGATTCCAGGCTACAACACCCCCCCTGCTGCATCCTAGTACCCATTCTCCCGCTCTCATCAATTCCGCCCCCTAACTTGTTTGTTAATCGGCACACGCATGTCCCAACTACTCATGCCCACCTGCCGTCCTTAACCCTGAAATTTGCAGGTCATGGTGTTCGTATTTGCTGGCCTGCTTCGCCAGCCCCAGATGGATGCTGTTCGTGCCTATCTTGGCTGGTACCTCTTGTGTTGCCAGCCAACGGGGCACACCGAGCGGTCCCTGCGGGATCTCAAGAAGAAGACCTACCGGTACTATTGACATGCATGTACAACCCTGGGGATTGCATGAATGCCTGGCCACGGCACCTAAGCTGTTGTAGTAACATATCTTCTGAGGTTGTTGCTGATAAACCATGATAGTATATCAAATAAAGTAGGCTGCAGTATGCTGTAGTAGACTCTGATGTCCTTGCATGCTGTCAACTCCCACTCCCATCAGGCTGGTTGAGCAGTTGCAGGCTGCTTTTCCAAAGCAGCCATCCTCTTGGTGCCTTGTGAAAACCCATCTCATGTCGCACTACATCGACTCCATTCGCCGTGCGGGACACGTCACGGAATTCAGCACCAACATGTTCGAGCACTTGCATGGCCTGTTGGTAAAGAGGATCTACCGGCGGTCCAACAAGCGCAATGTAGATGGGCAGATTATGAAGTTCCATGCTAGGCGCATCCCGGACGTGGTGCCGGTGGACGATCCCCTTGGCCGGGACACTGCCATGCGGCAGGTAAACCTGTCTAGTGATTGAATTGCAAAGATATGCATGCATAATGTAATAAACTCGCCACTGTTCGTTGGCAGGCCATTGAGACAGGCACAAGGACTCTTATCAAAGAGTCCTACTTTCTCCCTGTGGAGTTACCAGAAGAACCCACCTCCACCAACTGGTTTGCAAGGAAGTGGGCCATGCAACACCCAGTTGCACAAGCTGCCCTCAAGGATGCGCTAGTACGTTATGCTGGATGCGTCCCCAAGATCAGAGTAAGTACTTCGTGGATCATACAATCATTTTTTTCTTGCCCCAAACCCTAAACTGATTACACACTGCAATTGTTATGCAGGCCCATGCATCGTTGGCCATCCCAGCGGCAGATGATGCCAGCTTCTCAAGAGTTTCTCAATTCGTTCGAGCGACCCCTGACTATTTTGAGAGGCCGTGGTACTCGGATGTTGCAGTGGAGGGTGTAAGGCATGGTCGGAGAGAGGAGTGGTATGCAAGGTTGCTCCTGTTGTTCCATACAAAAATACGTGGAGAGAGGGAGGAGCTAGCCTACGTTAGATATTGGAACGCAAGCGGAGAGGATGCTGCAACCGGATGCCTTCGCCTCAAGTGGACAACAGGAATGTACGCATACTCTGTGATTCCGATGGAAGCGCTGCTCCGTCACGTCCATGTGGTGAAGGCATTCCATCTGGACAGTACCTATCTCCTTAATAAGTATCATATGTGATGCATTTATATTGTAATAAAATGGCCTTTTAAGTTATCCAGCACTCACATTTTACATAAGTCAAAACAAGCAAAACCAATTACAAATGAATCCCAAATTTGGCACGGTCCAAATAAACAACAATGTACCGGAGTTGCGGATTCGATTTAGACTCGGACAAATAAACGCGGTCCGAATTCATTCCGTGATTGGTCGCGCTTTTGTTTCGGAACTTCGCCAACCAAAACACCTGAACTGTACCCCCCTCCGAACCCCCTTTAAAAACCAAGGTTTTTTGTGATGTGGGTGTACAGGAGGTACAGCCGACTTGTTGCAGTGGGCGACGCCGACTTGGGCGAGCTGGTCGACGGGGTTGGTCGACTTGCACGGGGCCATTGCAATGCCGCCAACTTGGTGGTCGGCAATGTGGCACGTCGACCCGGAAGTTGGCGCCGACTTGCAAGGTCACCGACTTGGGAGGTCGACGGGCATGTACGAGAGCAGCTGGTCGACGTGGTTGCCAAGTCGATGTTGTTCAGAATCTGACACTTTGAGAACTTACGACGAACTCAATACTCAATGAAACGCAAATCCGCTCAGTAGGAAGTTGCGCCTTAGGCTTAGCTACCATCTCCAAGTTGAATCAGTCGTTAAGAAGGTCTAGAGAGTGAGAACCAAGTAAAAACGTCCAGCAGCCGCATGACTAGATTGGTGGAGGAAGTACAAACATTAGGGCATAGAAAGTTGGAGTTGGGGACTCCAAGAGAACCATGAGAGGGAAGGGGTTCTCCAAAAGCTAGGGAAGGATGGTAGGAACCTTCCTAGCAGCAAGGATGCAACCCTCATCATGAGTTCCTTGAGGTGTCACATGCAAAATCCAATCTAGTTGGATTTTGCCTTGGTGTTGCAACATTTGCAACCCATGCTAGAAACTTCTAGCCACCCCAATCCAAAAGCCAAAGTTGCCTTCCTAACCACCCAACCAAAGATCCCTTTATAGTCATGTCCCAAGTAATCACCCAAATTAGATATAACCCCAAAAGGTAATAAGAAATCCAAGTATTGGAAATCTTGTAACTTGGGCGATCTTGGACGGAATAAGGTGATCTTGGTATCGTTGGAAAGCTCTGGATTTCTCCTGCATGATCAAGCATTTAAACTTGGAGAAAAACACAGAGATGAAAATATCCAACAGCCATGCACAATGACATATGCTCATGCAAATCATGCAAGCACAAATAGCACGAGCACTGTGCAGGACGTTAGGATGACATGCACTCAGAATGACGTGCATCCAACAAACTCCCCCTCAGACGAACGGACTACATGCACACACACTCACACACATGCATACTCTCATGCAAACAATCACACATGCATTCATGGTACTGCTGCCCACACTAGTGCAATGCCATGTCACACATCTTAGCACACTTCCAATGTGCGCTCTTAGGAAGTCTCTTGGTGAGAAAATCTGCCGCCTCCTTGCTAGCCTTCACATGGTGAAGCTCAACAATCCCCTCCTTTACCATCTACCTCACCCAATGCCACTTAATCTTCATGTGCTTGTTCAGCCCATTCAGGATAGGATGATTGGCCATGCCAATAGCAGCCTCGCTGTCGGAGAAAAGTGGTGTAGGTCCCTCCTGTTCAGCTCCCATGTTCTCCAACAGCTTCCTCAGGAGCACGATCTCCTTGATGGCATGGTACATCGCCATGTACTCTGCCTCTCCAGAAGACTGAGCAATCTCACTCTTCTTCTTGGACCTCCAGCTCACTGGTCCACCTCCGACCATGCACACAAAGCCGCCAACCGATGACTGATCCTCATCCTCTGAGGCCCATGTGGTGTCGGTGAAGCACGACAGCTTCAAGGTTCCAGGCGTGACCCCATCTGCTCCAATCTGTTTCAGCTGGCCGCCAGCTGAAAACTGAACACCAGCAGATGCCGTTGATCCGAGGTAGCGCACCAAGCGCTTTGCCACCTCTAACTGCTCCTCAGTGGGCCGCTGCACAACTCTGGCCAGCTGCCCCACTCCGAATGAAGCATCAGGTCGCGTATGCACAGCTGCATACATCACATTCCCAATGAGTGACTAGTACTCGTTCTGCTGCTCATCCTCAAGCACATCATCCTCCTCAGCTGCCTTCTTCAGTTTGAAGCCTGCAGGGAACCATGTCATCACAGTGCGACCCCCAGCCACACCATACCGCTCCATGACACCAGAGATGTAGTGTGACTGATGCACCTTCAGCCACCTCCTCTCAACATCCCTCTCAATCTGCAGCCCCAAGTAGTAGTGGACATCCCCTAGCATCTTGCACTTGAAGTTGTCCATCAGCAGCTTCTGTGTCCTCTCAATCTGCTCCATAGAAGGTGAGAACAGCAGTATGTCATCGACATACACCAGCAGCAAGAGCAGCTGCTCCCCCTCTCCAAGCAGAAACAAACTGTGATCCGCCTGGGATGTCTTGAAGCCTCCACCCAGCAGCACCTCCTCCAGCTTCTCGTACCAACACCTGGGCGCTTGCTTAAGGCCATAGATGGCCTTCTTAAGCTTGCACACCCGGCTGGTCCCATCCTCATAGCCGACGGGCTGCGCCATGTAGATATCCTCCAGCAGTAATTCATTGAGGAACGCAGTGGTGATATCCATCTGCTTCACGTGCCATCCCTTCACAGCTGCGCCAGCCATCAAAGTCCTCAGTGTCACTGGCTTAGCAACGGGAGTGAAGATCTCCCCGAAGTCGACCTTCTCCTTCTGCTGAAACCCCTTGGCGACCAAGCGGCTCTTGAACCACTCCAACGCACCATCAGCACCACTCTTCACCTTGAAGACCCACTTGCTGCTGATCGGCCGTCGCCCCTCGGGTAACTCAACAAGCTCCCAAGTCCCATTTTCAATGAGACTGTTGAACTCCGCATCCATGGCAGCCTTCCACTCCTCCTTCTGGGGTCCACTCAGGGCCTCCTCCACTGTGGTTGGTTCTCCAGGCAAGGGTGTGAAGAAACAGAACGCCGTCTCCTCATCCTCTCCCTCATCCACCTGAACCGCCATGGCACCTTGCTTGGGTCCTCCCAAACGACTATACTTCAGCCTTGAGGGTGCTGCTGCCACTCTCTTCTCGCGGGTTACAGTCTGCTGCCCATGTGGTGAAGCTCCTCTCTGCACACTCCTCTTGGTGACCTTGGTGTTTGCAGCAGGCTCGGGCTGAGATGGTGAGTCCACACGTGCCGACTCATCCTCCAACCCCTCCTCTCCAGCAGGACCAGAAACTTGCTGCTCACCACCGCCACTGTGGTCACTGGTCAGCTCTGACCCAGGGAGATCCTCAAGGTGCAGCTGAACCTCCTCCACTGCAGACCGCTCAATCTCCTGCAAACACAAGCCAATCTGCACCTGCTACTGCTGCTTCCAATCCTTGTATATGACGTCCTCCACAAACTTGACGTCACGACTGATCAGCGTCCTCTTGCTCTTGGGGTCCCACATCAGCCACCCCTTTGAGTCAAGAGCCATCCCAAGATGGACAGCCCACACAGCAGCAACTTCCAGCTTGTGCCTCTGCTCCTTAGGCACCATCACAAGCCCCATGCAGCCCCACACCCGCAGCATGTCAATGGATGGCTTCTTCCCAAGCCAATGCTCGTACGGCACCCAATGCTTGTCGCCAACATGAGTCAAGACCCTGTTCTTGACCGTGATGACATAGCAAACAGCTTCAGGCCAGAACTTGTAAGGCATCCCAGCAGCCCCCAACAAGGTCTTAGCCGCCTCGCGAATGGTCCGGTTGGCACGCTCAGCAATGCCGTTCTGATGCGGTGTTCCAGGGCAGGTCAGTTGGTGTCGGATGCCGTTCCTCTTGAGAAACTTGGTGAATTCCGCTCCAAGGAACTCTCCAGCACGGTCGCTCCTCAGCACCTTCACCAGCCGCATCGCTTGCCGCTCCACCATCGGCAACCAATCCTCTTTGATCGCCGCTGCAGCATCGCTCTTCTTGGACAAAGGACGCGCCCACGTGAAACGGCTCCATTTGTCCACCACGGTAAGGAAGTACAGCACTCCCCCAGTCCCCTCACTGCTCATAGGACCCACCAGGTCCATGTGCACCACCTCCAATGGTGCCTTCGCTGATCCCTCCGTTCGTGGGAACGGGAACCGCGCAAACTTGTTTTGCATGCATGCCTCGCAGCTGCCATAGTGAGTGCCATCTCCTTGCTGTTGCAGCCCATGCACGCACTTCTCCATGTGCATCACCTTCAGTGTTGAAACAGCCACGTGTGCGAGTTGCCGATGCCAAGTCTCCCAATCCGTTTGGCCTGAGGTAGCCGACGCCTTCACCGCCGCGCTTCCTCCAATCAGCTCCTCTCATTGCACACCTTGCTGCTCCTCCTCGGTGACACTCTCCTCCATAGATGCCGCCGCTGCCGTCTTGCCCGATTTCCGCCAAGGGAGGACCGGGATCTGCCACATCCGCTTGTGGACATCTCCCTTCCACTGCAAGTCCCAAATGAGGTGCTCATTGTTGTAAGCAAGATAGCGCTCCGAGCCAATCATCTCGGTGTTCACACCCGCATCTCCCAACCAGCCAGTAGAAATCAGGTTCGCGCACAAGTCCGGCACCCACAGCCCACAGCACATTCTTCAGCCCCACGAGCTCTCCATCCGCTCCCATGAACTTGGCGCATCCCATGCCCATGACCTTGGCCTTGGCACCCGTCGCGGATGTGACCGTAGTGATAGGTGCGGGCTGAATCTCATCGAGTAGGTCCGCACAAGGAGTCATGTGCCAGGAGCTTCCCGAGTTAATCACCCAATGGGTGAAGAGAAGAAGAAGAACCTTCGTTCACGAGGAAGAAGAACCCGGCCTTCCGCTCCTCAGATTTGACACCTTTCTCCTCCTCCTTCTCCTCTCCACTAGCTCCCATGACTCCCCCACTCCTCGCGCCACCACGCTGGTTGCTTGATGAAGGCGGGGTCCAATCCTTGGGTCGTTGGTAGCACTTCCGCCAACGATGTCCGCGCTTCTTGCAGTAGAAGCACACCTCCCCTTGACCCCCGCCGCCATCCTCCTTAGGGTTGTCCTTGTTCTTGCCCTTCCACTTCTTTTTGAAGCCACTCTTTCCACCTCCAACTCCATAGCCAGCCCCCTCCTCCGAGCGCTCCACACTCCGCCGCCGCAAGTCCCCCTCTAGGATGCACGCGCGAATGTAATCTACGCTCCATTGGGGTTGTTGGGAGTTGAGGTTGATCGCTAGGGCAGACCACGACTCCGGCAGCCGTATCACGAGCTCCACGCATTGCACGAGCTCCGGGTACACCACACCGCCGCCTTGGAGCTTCGTAAAGATGTCCCGCATCTCATTCAACACCGGTTGCATCGGCTCTCCATCAACGAACTTGATGTCGCGCAGCCGCCACGCGAGTAGCACGATGCCGGTAGCATGTGTCGGTGAGTGCACATCCAGAAGCTTCCTCCAAGCCTTGGGGCCACACTCTGGATCACCCAAGAGGTCCTTGATGTGGTCAAGTTGTCGCCCGCCAACCGCTTGCACCATGAGCATGTACGCGTCAAACGATCGCTTCATCCACGCTTCTTTCAACTCCGCAGGCTCCGGCATCTTCTCCTTCCCCTCCACCAAATCCAATAGCTTGTATTGGGTGTACATCAGCCTCATGCGGAAGCTCCAGTGCTTGTAGTCCTCCCCTATGAACTTCTCAATAGAGAACGCCTTCACAGGATCCACGGTTGTAGGAGATGGTGTAGAAGTTGAGGGTAGCGTAGGGTTGGCTGGTTGGTCAGTCCCCACTCCTCCACCAGCAACTCCCCCTTGCTGTCCTACCTCTCTACTTCTATCCATCTTGCCACTAGCACCTCCGGAGTTCGTGCCAACCATATTGAGGCCTTATGAACGATGGAAACTTGAGAAATCGTTTGGAGAGAATTCTGCCAGAAATTTCGATTCTACGCAAACCGCCGTCGCGGACTGGATACTTCGAACTAGAACGCGTTTCGACCACCAATCGAAAGGTCGCAAGCAGAGCTACTAGAAAATGGTCTCACTTGTTGACATTGGTTGGAAATCACGACGATTCGTTGTCTCAAAGTTGACAACCCGCTCTGATACCACTTGTTGTTCAGGATCCGACACTTTGAGAACTTACGACAAACTCAATACTCAATTAAACGCAAATCCGCTCGGTAGGACGTTGCGGCTTAGGCTTATCTACCATCTCAAAGTTGAATCAGTTGTTAAGATGATCTAGAGTGTGAGAACCAAGTAAAAACGTCCAGCAGCCGCATGACTAGATTGGTGGAGGAAGTACAAACATTAGGGCATAGAAAGTTGGAGTTGGGGACTCCAAGAGAGCCATGAGAGGGAAGGGGTTCTCCAAAAGCTAGGGAAGGATGGTAGGAACCTTCCTAGCAGCAAGGATGCAACCCTCATCATGAGTTCCTTGAGGTGTCACATGCAAAATCCAATCTAGTTAGATTTTGCCTAGGTGTTGCAACATTTGCAACCCATGCTAGAAACTTCTAGCCACCCCAATCCAAAAGTCAAAGTTGCCTTCCTAACCACCCAACCAAAGATCCCTTTGTATTCATGTCCCAAGTAATCACCCAAATTAGATATAACCCCAAAAGGTTATAAGAAATCCAAGTCTTGGAAATCTTGTAACTTGGGCGATCTTGGTCGGAATAAGGTGATCTTGGTATCGTTGGAAAGCTCTGGATTTCTCCTGCATGATCAAGCATTTAAACTTGGAGAAAAACACAGAGATGAAAATATCCAACAGCCATGCACAATGACGTATGTCAAACTTATATGATCTAGCCTTTGTAGGCTGTAGCGGGTTAGACACTAAGGGGTACACAATTCTAGGGTTTCATATTTGTATCGCTTTCGTTCCTTAGTCATTCATTCTCGTTCTAATCTCCACATGGTATAGAGCAGGTTCCCTCGTGGGAACTGTTCCTAGGGCCCACCGAATATCAACTTTTTTTTTCCTGCCCGGAGCGCGCTTAGCCCCTGCCCGAGTCGCGCCAAGTGTGGCTCCCCTTCGTGACCTATCAGCGGCCCCGTTGCCACCCTTCAGCGGCCCCGTCGCCCCCCCCTTTCCACGGCCCCGTCGCCACCCCTACTTGGCCTCGTCGCCGCCCCCCTTTCGGCGGCCTCGTCGCCGCCCTTCAGCGGCCCCGTCGCCGCTCCTTCGCAGCAGCGACGCCGCCCTTCACGGATCCGCCGTGCCGCCTTCGCTGCCCAGCCGCTGCGCCGCCGAGCCGCCGAGCCGCCGACCTGCCGAGTTATGCGCCAAGAACCCCCCCCCCCCCCTATATACATCACCCTCTACTACATAGTCACCCGGCTCCCTGACACCCTTCGCTCGGTCAGGGACCACTTCCTCTCTGTTTGCCCCACCACGCTCACCGTTGACCTCCTCGAGGAGCGCCTCCTAGCAACAGAGAAGAGTATAGTCGCTGAAGGAGCTTCTTGTAGTGACCCTCGTACCCCTGTCTTTGAGGGGTGCTCCCCCTCCCCCCTCTTGCCCTCTATTGCCTCTGCTATTGCGGCCGACCTCGTTGGTCTTGAGTCGGTCGGCGCGGCGTCTGCCCCTAGCGGGAGACGCCGCCCAGGCAAGGGCAAGGGGGGCAAGGGCGCTAGAGGAGCTGGCGGGGGCGGTGGAGGCGGCGGTGGAGGTGGCGCAAGGGGTGGGGGTGGCGGTGGGAGTGGTGGCGGGGGTGGGGGCGCTAGTGGCGGCAGTGGAGGCGGAGGAGGCGGCGGCGGTGGCGGTGCGGGCGGAGGTGGCGGAGGTGGAGGCGGTGGTGGAGGTAGCGGCGGCGAAGGTGGAGCTGGTCGGGGCGGCTCTACGCAGAGGGTCGGCTCTGATGGTGGTCAGCGCTAGCAGCAGCAGCAGCAGCGCACTCGTGAGACCCCTTCCCCCAAGCAGCTTCGTGAGTGATACGCTGCTCGTCAGCGGGGTGGGGGTGCTGGCCCCTGTACCTACGTTCTACGCACCGGCGACTGCGCGGCTGAGCAGTGTGGGGGTCCGCACTCCACCCAGCGCTGCTTCGGCCGCCCGACGGTTGCGTGGCGTCATCAGTTCCCCGACGCTACTGAGATCCCTCGGCTATTCTTGCTGCCATGTATACTGTGACTATTAGTGATGAGGGTGACTGTTACCGGTGTTTTCTGCCTTACACAGGCATTGAGGCTGCTGCTCTAGGTGCTGGTGAGGCTGCTGCTCTAGGTGCCAGTGAGTCTGCTGCCCCAGGTACTAGTGAGTCTGCGCTCCCAGATACCGCGTCGGCTCCGGCCACCCACACCTTCACCCTTGACTCGGGTGCTTCCCGCTCCTTCTTTCCAGACCGCACCATGCTCACGCCGCTTCACCGGCCAGTGGCAGTCTCCCTGGCAGACCCCTCTGGGGGTTCTGTCCTTGCCCACTTCTCCACTGTCCTACCGTGTCCGGCGGCCCCTTCTGGCACCCTGTCAAGTCTTTACCTCCCCTAGTTTTCTACAAACTTGGTGAGTGGTGCTGACCTCCAGGATGATGGGGTTCACTAGTTCACTCCTGCGAGTCGGCGAGTGACTCACTGAACCTGTGCTCGGACGGGCCGTCACTTGGCCACGTTTACCCGTCAACCAGAGTCGAGCCTGTACACACTGACTACTGAGTCTCCTCCAGTCGCTGAGTCTGCTCAGGTAGCCGCGTCGGGTGAGGTGTTTGCTGCGGCGTCCAGGCTGGTCCTGAGTCTGCCCCCTGCTCGTGTTGCCTCCTGTCTCACCAGATTCTCCTCTGGCACCACCGCCTTGGTCACCCCTCCCTACCTCGCCTTCGAGGCATGGCCTCCCGTGTCCTTGTCTCTGGTCTCCCCCGGTCCCTCCCTCCCCTTCCTCCGGGGCCTGCCCCCACCTGCATTCCCTGCGTCGAGGGGTGGCATTGCGCTGCTCCTCACTCCTCCGAGTTTCCTCCGACAGAGGCTCCGCTGCAGACGCTTCACATGGACGTGTGGGGCCCAGCCCGCGTCCGTGGACAGGGTCACAAGCGTTACTTCCTACTGGTGGTTGACGACTACTCGCGTTACACCGTAGTCTTCCCCTTGCGCAGCAAGGGTGAGGTCACTGAGGTGTTGATTGGCTGGATCCGCGCAGCTCGTCTCCAGCTCAGAGAGAGTTTCGGCTCGGACTTTCCTGTTCTACGTGTGAACTCTGACAGAGGCGAAGAGTTCTCCTCTGGCCTTCTGAGAGCCTTCTGTCGTGCACGAGGCATCCGCCAGACCTTCACGCTTCCGGACTCTCCAAAGCAAAATGGGATTGCTGAGCGCCGCATTGGCATGGTCATGGACGTCGCTCGTACGTCCATGGTCCATGCGGCTGCCCCCCATTTTCTGTGGCCGTTTGCGGTTCGGTACGTGGCGCATCAGATCAACCCTCAGCACCGGGTCTCCATGTCGGAGACCTCCCCTGCCTTGCTGTGGACGGGGAAGGTTGGCGATGCGTCTGCGTTCCGTGTCTGGGGATCTCGGGCGTTTGGCCGCAACTTGTTTGCGGACAAGCTGTCCCCTTGTGCCGTTCCCTGTGTCTTCCTTGGCTTCCCCCCTGATGCGCTGGGCTGGCAGTTCTACCACCCCATCTCTCGCAGTGTTCTGTCCTCCCAAGACGTCACGTTTGACGAGTCGGTTCCCTACTACCATCTCTTCCCCTACCGCACTGCGTCCCTCCCCCCGCCGCCGCTCTTCCTTACGCCAGGTCCCCCTCCGGTAGACCCCCTCCCCCCTCAGGGTCCTGCCCCCTCAGGTGTGTCTCAAGTAGACGCAGCCGACCCTGACGAGGTAGCTGTTGACTTTGGTGTTGCTATGGGTGCTGAGCCTACGGGTGTTGGGTCTGGGGGTGCGGAGCCTGGGGTTGCTGACTCTGGGGGTGCTGATCCTGGGGGTGCTGACTCTGGGGGTGCTGCGCCTGGGGGTGCTGAGCCTGGGGGTGCTACGCCTGGGGTTTCTGAGCCTAGGGGTGCTGATTCTGGGGGTGCGGAGTCTGAGGGTACTGGACCTGCTTGTGTGGCGTCTGGCGGTGCTGGGCCTGGAGGTTCTTCGGGTGCTTCGTCCCGGCGGGAGCTACTCTCTCCACAGGAGCTGCGTGAGTGGTTTGTCCGGCGCTGGAGGCGTGCTGCTGGAGCTGGAGGTACTGCGGGCACTGGAGGTTCTACTGCTGCTGAGGGTGCTGGTGCCACGGGTCCCGGAGGTGCTCGAACTGGGAGTACTGGAGCTGCTGGGCCTGCGGGTGCGTCTAGTGCTGGAGCTGGTGGACCTGCTGCGTCTTCTGGTGGTCCGGCTGGAGCTGGAGCTGCTGGGGATGTTGGCGCTGAGGATGCTTCTCGTGCTGGTTCCTCTGAGGGTGCTGGAGTTGGCGCTGCTGGAGCTGAGGGTGCTGCTGGCGCTGGTGCTGTCCCTTCTGGTGCTGGTCCTTCTGAGGGTGCTCGCGTTGGTGCTGCTGGAACTGGTGCTGCCGCTCGTGGTGCTGGTGCTGTTCCTGCTGGTTCCGGGGGTGCTGCACTGCCGCGGCCGTACTTCGTTCCGCTCCTTGAGCAGGTTCTTGGTCTTCCGCCCTCTGCTAGTCCGGCTCCTCCCTTAGAGTGTCCACCGCTTGTCCGGTCTGAGTCATAGTTACAGCCTACCTCTCCTCTGCCTGCTCCTTCTCCCTACAATAGTCCTACTAGAGGTCTTCTTGAGCGTTGTGAGCCTGCGTCTCGTCCTACGGCGCCTGTCCGTGCTGCTTGCACTGGTGGTCGTGGTTCGGTTCAGCGTCCTCCCCCCGTCCCCTGCACGCACAGGATGTCTCTGCGTCCGTCCGCTGCTCATGTGCGTGCCCCTTTGCCTTCTCCGCCTAAGTCCTCTCTTCCTGCTCTTGCTTACCCGGAGTCAGGCTCCCTTCGTAAAGCCAGTCCTACTGTAACGCGTCTCCTTGCTACTGTTGTTACTGACCCTTCCTTTGAGTCCACTACGGCGTCTGTCCTAGTTGCTGAGCTTGTCGACTTCGCTGCTCGCTGTCGTCTAGACTACGCTAGTAGTCTGCTTACTGAGTCTGCGTCTGTCTGTCCTCCGTCCATCGGGGGTGAGTGTGCTCCCATGCTACTTGCCCCTGAGGGAGAGCCGGATGCACCAGACATCCCGACTTCGCGCTCTTACGCGGAGGCGATAGAGGGTCCATACTCCTCTCAGTGGCAGGCAGCCATGGACGCACAGATGGCTTCCTGGAAGTCCGGAGGCACCTACGTTGACGAGGTTCCCCCGCCTGGGGCGAACATCGTCAGTGGCATGTGGATTTTCAGGGTGAAGCGGCCATTGGGTTCTTCGCCTCTCTTCAAGGCGCGTTACGTGGCTCGTGGCTTCAGTCAGCGGCAAGGAGTAGACTACTTTCAGACCTTCTCTCCCACCCCAAAGATGACCACTCTTCGGGTACTGCTGCACATAGCCGCTCCCCGTGACTACGAGCTTCACTCTCATGACTTCAGCACTACTTTCTTGCAGGGCAGCCTGCACGAGGAGATCTGGCTACGCCGCCCACCTAGCTTCACTGGGACTTTTCCTCCTGGCACCCAGTGGAGCCTCCGGCGGCCACTCTACGGTCTCTGCCAGGCACCTCGTGAGTGGCACAACACACTAAGGACTACACTTGCGGCTCTTGGGTTTGCTCCTTCTACTGCCGACCCGTCGCTGTTTCTGCGCACCGACACCTCTTTGCCGCCGTTCTACATCCTCGTGTACGTCGACGACTTGGTCTTTGCCACAGTTGACATTGTTGGACTCGCCTACGTGAAGTCTGAGCTGCAGAAGAGACACACGTGCACAGACCTAGGTGAACTGCGCAGCTACCTTGGCTTGTAGATCACCCGGGACAGAGCACGCCACACCATTACCCTGACTCAGTCACGCATGGTGCAGCAGGTCCTTCAGCGCTTCGACTTCACGTACTCCTCGCCTCAGGCCACTCCTCTGTCTACTTGCCACTCGCTCTCAGCTCTGCCTTCGGATGAGTCCGTAGAGTCGAGTGGCCCGTACCCAGAGCTTGTGGGCTGCCTCATGTACCTGATGACCTGCACTCGACCTGACCTTGCATACCCTCTTAGCATTCTGGCATGCTATGTTGCTCCTGGGAGACACAGACCAGAGCACATGGCTGCAGCGAAGAGGGTGTTGCGCTACTTGTGCAGTACGTCAGGCATGGGGCTAGTGCTTGGAGGGCGGAGTCCAGTGGTCCTCACTGGTCACGTAGACGCTTCTTGGGATGACAACCATGCTACACAGCGGTCGTCACAGGTTTACACCTTCAGCCTTGGTTCCGGCTCTGTTTCGTGGCGGTCTACCCGCTCATCTGCTGTTCTCGGCTCCAGTTGTGAGGCTGAGATCTAAGCAAGGGCCATGGCTGCACAAGAGCTACGCTGGCTCACCTACATGCTGACTGACCTGGGAGAGCCGCCTCGTTCTCCTCCAGTTCTGTACGTAGACAACAAGGCCATGCTGGCCTTGTGTCGGGAGCACAGACTGGAGCAGAGAACGAAGCACATTTCTCTTCGCGACTTTCTTGCTCGTGAGCTGAAGCAGCGCCTTGCTTACGTGGCCTCTGAGGCCAACACTGCTGATATCTTCACCAAAGCACTCGCGCCTTGTGATCATCAGCGCTTCTGTACTCTGTTAGGTCTTGTGCCTACCTTGCCTCACTTGCTCACTTCTTGACCTTGCATGTACTGTTACATATATATATATATATGCTCTTGCTTGTTTAGCGTTATATATATGTAATCATGCATGTGAACTGGCCTTGTGGCCTTGACTTGTGCTCAGAATGTGTGGTGACGTTGTGATCCACCATGAGCTTGCTTTGCCTTGCTTTGCTTGACAGGTCTTGTGACCCCTTGTTCTCCCCCACTTTGCCTATGGGGGTGTATCTAACTTATATGATCTAGCCTATGTAGGCTGTAGCGGGTTAGACACTAAGGGGTACACAATTCTAGGGTTTCATTTGTGTATCACTTTCGTTCCTTAGTCATTCATTCTCGTTCTAATCTCCACAACATATGCTCATGCGAATCATGCAAGCACAAATAGCACGAGCACTCGGCAGGACGTTAGGATGACATGCACTCAGAATGACGTGCATCCAAGAGTCGACCAAGTTACCTGGGTGACGAACTTCTGTGGAGGAGTGCGATGGTTGCCCAGGCGAAGTTGGCGAGTCCGACCTCGGTGGTGGTATCCCGAGGTCGACGTGGCGGATCAGGTGGAGTTGTCAGCACGAGGATGACTTGGTGCGTGCGCTGTTCAGGTGACGAGGCTTAGCCCGCCAATCATCTACGAGCACCTTCGAAATAGGTGCGCTGCTGTTCTGCGGGAGCAATGCTGGCACACTGTCAACCTGCAGCGTTGGCACGCCGTCGACTTTGCACTGCTGGAGCGCGGTCGACCAAGTCGTGCTGGAACGTGGTCGACCATGCTGTGCTGGCAGTCGACCGACCTGAATGCTAGCTCTGATGTAGTCTTGCCATGCCAACTGGTTTGGACGATTATTGTCATGTTTTCCTAGTGAAAATCATGCCAGTTCTCCCCGTGAACTAGCAAGCAGCGTGAACACAAGGAAACGACTAAGTGAACGAACGCAGAGATCACACGAGCACCCGTGCCTAGCCCGTAGTCTAGCTCCCGTTGCAGCCGTTATCTCCGCAGTTTTGTTGTTCTCTTGACTGGTCTTGTGACCGTTGCTTTATCTGGCTATCCCCCATTTCGCTTATGGGGGTGTGTCAAATCATATATGCTTATGTTTTTTAAGGTATATGGTTGACAGCTCTAGGGGGTACAGAAATTCACTCAATGTTGTTCTTGTACCCCTCCCCTTGACCTAACTAACACACTATTATTCTCGACAAACGTGAGTGAATGAAGCAGGGTGAAGAAACAGGGCACGGGAAGGGGTCAGGCAATAATGAGAGGCTAATCAAAGCTCAAGTCACTCCAAGGCTAGGTCAATCCGGGTCATTCAGAGCCTAGGTCATTCAAAGCCTAGGTCATTCAAAGCCTAGGTCATTCAAAGCCTAGGTCAATCCGAGCCTAGGTCAATCCAAACCTAGGTCGATCAGAGCCTAGGTCAATCCAGGCCTAGGTCAATTTAAGCCGAAGTCAATTATTGCCTAGGTCAATCAGAGCCTAGGTCAGTGACAGCATGGTGAATGAGCCCAGGCGAAACAATAGCAGCACGGGAAGGGGCAGGGGCACGCATGGTTAATGCTACGTGGGGCTAAGAATGTGTCAAGGCGGTTTGCAGAATTGTAAGCGACTCGGTATATAACTAAAGTTGCACATTGGACTCTGACACAACAACTAGAACCGTGAGTCGTAAGCTGTGAGGCGCAGGCTTGCAATGCTCAAAATGCGGAGGTCCGACTGGGGAAACGATATGGGAGCTTACTGCTTATTAGGTTTTCGTATGCTATCGTGTATCCACAGCCCTCGTATAGACTTAGCAACATCGCGGATCAATTCGAACTGCAATGCATGCTGCGTGATGGCTGTGGTCGATATTGAGTGGTCGATGTACTGACATGCATTTTTTTTCTCAAAATGCGTGGGAATAGTGACGGCTATCGAATCTAGACGGTGACAACCGTTCTTGCTGGCGCATATCTAGCTGCTGGCAATTATGACCTAATAGGCTAATATTAGCGACCATTTTAGCAAGAAGCGCGGATAATTGTGTGGAGGTTTTCACGATGCGGAATCGAGAGGAGCGTTTGGAGCATCAGCTGATATTCGCAAATCACTGACTCTTCTCGCCAAATAGGCATTGCCGATGAGTTTGAGCCCTAACCCGATTTGCAAGATACGAGAAACAAGTATCACCTATTACACAGCTGCTAAACCATTCACCTTTCCGAATTTTTCGTTTTCGCCCGGCATTACCTCCCTCAACTGGGTTCAACACCTTTGTGCAGCACCAAACCTTTGAACCGGACCACAACCCGCAAAACCGTTCATTCGAGGCTGACTCCTCCACACGATATCTAGCGCAAGTCCTTACCAGAATCACTTAGGGTCAGCGTTACTACTAACAAAAAACGCCTTCCAACCCGCGTCGCAACAGTCATTCGGCACTATCCCTCCAAAATCTCGTTTGCTATTGGCTCGTCTCTGTACCTCTCCGCGAGCCTCACTTCTGATTAATAAAAATCTCATTTTTATCGTGTAAGGTTCACAACAACTGTGGATTCCCAGATCGTTTGGAATATTCCACGTTCATTGCGAAGCTTAGAATCAAGTATCAATTATAAGGCGTCAAAGTCTCGCGACGTTTTGATCTATAAAACCCTAGAATCAGGCCTGAGGTAAGGCCGTCCTGTTATTCCTTTCATTTTGGCTCGCATGTTGGCATTACCCCATATTCCTTCTTTCGCATGCCGTTGATGCCAAGAAAAAAAAGTGACGTGTAATCTTACTTTTTTGCGGGTCCCATCATCACACGTCTGTGCCTGATTGCTGTCCCATCATCACACGTGGAGGACAAATTGTGGTTGGAGGTGGTTTATGTGGAGTTTCTGGTTGGGTGGTTTCGTGCGTATTCTTTGGTCGTTGTTGTCAGATTTATATGACATAGTTGCTGTAGGCTATAGTGGGGTAGCACATATGGGGTACAGGGTTTCTAGGGTTGTATTTGTACCCAATCTTTCCTTAGTCATTTCATTCCTGTTTTCCTTGTTCCACATGGTATAGAGCGGGTCCTGCCTTAGGACCGTTTTTTTAGGGCCCACCGAAGCGCGCCCCGAGGCGCGCCTTTTTTTAGCGACCCCTCGGGTCGCCTTTTCCCTCGCGGCCCCGCTGTCCCTCAGACGCGGCCCCGCCACCTCTCCTGATCGCGGCCCCGCCGCCTCCCTGACGCGGCCCCGCCGCCTCCCCTGACGCGGCCCCGCCGCCTCCCCTGACGCGGCCCCGCCGCCTCCCCTGACGCGGCCCCGCCTCTACTGCCGCGGCCCCGCCGCCGCCTCTGACGGCCCCGCCGCTGCACCCTACGGCCCGCCGCTGCACCCTACGGCCCGCCGCTGCTCCTGCCGGCCCGCCGCCTCACCTGACGGCGCCGCCGCTGCTCCTGCCGGCCCGCCGCTGCTCCTGCCGGCCCGCCGCTGCACCTGCCGGCCCAGCGCTGCACCCAGCGGCCCGCCGCTGCACCTGCCGGCCCGCCGCTGCACCCTACGGCCCGCCGCTGCACCCTACGGCCCGCCGCCTGCACCTGCCGGCCCGCCGCTGCACCTGCCGACCCGCCGCTGCACCTGCCGGCCCGCCACTGCACCTGCCGGCCCGCCACTGCACCGGTCGACCCGCCGCTGCACCTGACGGCCCCGCCCCTGCATCTCCCGGCCGAGCCGCCCCCGCAGCCGAACCGCCCGGGAGCCGAGCCGCCCAACGCCGAGCCGCCCGGGACCCGAGCCGCCCTGCCGCCGAGCCGCCCGGGAGCCGAGCCGCCCTGCACCCGAGCCGCCCAGCCGCCGAGCCGTCCGGGAGCCGAGCCGCCCTGAGCCCCGGCCGCCCAGCCATCGAGCCGCTGTGCACCCGAGCCGCCCGGTCGCTGAGCCGCATTTCTGCAGAGCTGCACGACCTGCCCTGCCTGGTGAGCACAGTCCCACTAACACTGCGAGCTCTTTCCTTCCTGCTTGCACTGCGTCGCTGTCGTCGCCATGGCTACCCCTAGTGTCCTAGCTTTTCACGCTGAGGGTCGCGCCATTGATTTTGAGGTCTGGTTAGACGACCTACAGCTGTTCTTACAGTGCGACAGGGCTGACGACCTTTCTCTCTTTGACCTCACCTCTGGCGCCTCTCCTGCTCCTACTGCTGATGCTGATCCCACTGTCCGCTCTAAGTGGGCCACCCGGGATGCTGCTGCACGTCTTGCTGTGCGTCGCCACCTCCCTACCTCTGAGCGTGCGCACTTTAGTCAGTACAAGAGTGCTCAGACCTTGTACGACGCTGTAGTTGCGCGCTACTCCTCCCTTGCCACTGCTGCACTGAGCCGTCTCATGCTTCCCTACCTCTTTCCTGACCTCTCTGCCTTTCCCACTGTCGCTGACCTCATTACTCACCTCCGCGCTAGTGACACTCGCTACCGCGCCGCCCTTCCTGCTGAGTTCTGCGCTAAGAACCCCCCCCCCATGTACATCGCTCTCTACTACGTAGTCGCGCGCCTCCCTGACTCCCTTCGCGTCGTCAGGGACCACTTTCTCGCAGTCTGTCCCACCACCCTCACCGTCGACCTCCTCGAGAAGGCCCTCCTCGCAGCGGAGAAGAGCATAGTTGCTGTAGGTGCTTCTCGTGGTGACCCTCGCACCCCCATCTTTGAGGGGTGCTCTCCTTCCCCCTTGCTGCCCTCTGTTGCCTCTGCTGCTGCTGCCGACCTGCTTGGTCTTGAGTCGGTCGGCGCGGCGTCTGCCCCTAGTGGGAGACGTCGCTCCAGCAAGGGCAAGGGGGGCAAGGGCGCGGGTGGAGCTGGAGGGGGCGGTGGCGGTGGCGGCGGTGGCGGCGGAGGGAGTGGGGGTGGCGGCGGGACTAGTGGCGGGGGTGGTGGTGGTGGTGGCAGCAGTGGCGGAGACGGTGGTGGTGGTGCCAGCGGTGGTGGTGGAGGCAGCGGCGGTGGTGGAGGCGGCGGAGGTGGAGGCGGTGGAGGCGGCAGCGGAGGGGGCGGTGGTGGTGGAGGACGTGGAGCTGGTCGAGGTGGTACCAAGCAGCGTGGCGGCGGTGGTGGTGGCCAGCGCTCGCAGCGGCAGCAGCAGCAGCGCTCGCGGGACATCCCTCCGCCTCAGCAGCTTCGTGAGTGGTACGCTGCGCGTCAGAGGGGTGGGGGTACTGGTCCCTGCACCTACGTTCTTCGTTCCGGCGACCGCGCGGGTGAGCAGTGTGGGGGTGCCCACGCCACCCAGCGCTGCTTTGGCCGCCTGACGGACGCTTGGCGTCAGCAGTTCCCTGGGGCTAGTGAGATCCCTCGCTGGGATGAGCTTCTCAGGGCTGGTGTAGCGATCTTTGATCTTGATTTTGATGCTATCCTTGCTGCTATGTATGTTGTGGATTATAGTGAGGAGAATGAGGGTTACCGTTGTTTTCAGCCCGACCCGGGCATTGGTACTGCTGCGCTAGGTGCTTGTGAGGCTGCTGCTCTAGGTGCCAGTGCGTCTGTGCTCTCAGGTACTGGTGAGACTGCGCTCTCAGGTACTGCGTCGTCCTCGTCCTCGCTCACTTTCACGCTTGACTCCGGAGCTTCTCGCTCCTTCTTTCGAGACCGCACTACCCTTACGCCGCTCGGCCGGCCGGTTGCGGTCTCCCTTGCTGACCCCTCTGGGGGTCCTGTCCTGTCTCACTTCTCCACTGTCCTCCCGTGTCCGGCTGCCCCTTCAGGCACCCTGTCGGGTCTGTACCTTCCCTCGTTCTCTACGAACTTGGTGAGTGGAGCGGACCTGCAGGATGTGGGGGTTCACCAGTTCACTCCTGCGAGTCAGCGGGTGACCCACTGCACGGAGGCACGCACAGGCCGACACCTGGCCACGTTCTCGCGTCGGCCGGGGTCGAGTCTCTACACCCTGACCGTTGAGTCTCCTCCTGTCCCTGCGTCTGGTCAGGTGGCTGCGTCGGGTCATGTGCTTGCTGCTGCGTCCCGGTCAGGTCCTGAGTCTGCCCCCTGTTCTTGTCGCCTCCTGTCTCACGAGACTCTCCTGTGGCACCACCGTCTTGGCCACCCCTCCTTGCCCCGTCTTCGGAGCATGGCTTCCCGTGTCCTTGTCTCTGGTCTTCCTCAGTCTCTCCCTCCTCTCCCCTCCGGGCCAGGACCTTCCTGTGTCCCCTGTGTCGAGGGTCGCCTCCGGGCTACTCCTCACTCCTCCCACTTCCCCCCGACAGAGGCTCCCCTGCAGACGCTTCACATGGATGTGTGGGGCCCAGCCCCCGTCCGTGGGCAGGGTTACGAGCGCTACTTCCTGTTGGTGGTTGACGACTACTCGCGTTACACCACAGTCCTCCCCTTGCGCAGCAAGGGTGAGGTCACTGAGGTGCTGATCGACTGGATCCGCGAGGCTCGTCTCCAGCTCAGGAAGAGCTTCGGCTCGGACTTTCCTGTTCTGCGTCTGCACTCTGATAGAGGCGGAGAGTTCTCTTCTCGCCTTCTGCGGGACTACTGTCGTGCACGGGGGATCCGCCAGACCTTCACGCTTCCGGACTCACCACAGCAAAATGGGATTGCTGAGCGCCGCATTGGCATGGTCATGGATGTCGCTCGTACGTCCATGATGCATGCGGCTGCCCCCCATTTTCTGTGGCCGTTTGCGTTGAGGTACGCGGCGCATCAGCTCAACTTTCACCCTCGGGTCTCTCGGCCTGCGATGTCCCCAGCCTTGCTGTGGACGGGGAAAGTTGGCGATGCGTCTGTGTTCCGTGTCTGGGGATCTCGGGCGTTTGTCCGCGACTTGTCTGCGGACAAGCTGTCCCCTCGTGCTGCTCCCTGTGTCTTCCTTGGCTTCCCCACTGACGCCCCAGGGTGGCAGTTCTACCACCCCTCCTCTCGTCGTGTTCTGTCCTCCCAGGACGTCACGTTCGACGAGTCAGTCCCCTTCTACCGTCTCTTCCCCTACCGCACTCCTTCCCTCCCCCCTCCCCCGGACTTCCTTGTGCCGGTTCCCCCCCCGGTAGACCCCCTCCCCCCTCAGGTTCCTGCCCCCTCATGTGTGTCCCAAGTAGACGCCGTTGACCCGGTCGAGGTTACTGGTGACTCTGGTGCTGCTGCGGGTGCTGAGCCTGAGGGTGCTGACCCTGGGGGTGCTGTGCGCGGGGGTGCTGAGCCTGGGGGTGCTACTGCTGGGGGTGCTGGGCCTGAGGGTGCTACTGCGGAGGGTGCGGAGCCTGGGGGTGCTGAGCCGGGGGGTGCTGTGCCTGGAGGTGCTGGGTCGGGAGCTGCTGAGCCTGGGGGTGCTGAGCTGGGAGCTACTGAGCCTGGGGGTGCTGCGTCTGGAGCTACTGAGCCTGGGTTTCTCCTGCTGCTGCGTCTCGCCGGGAGCCCCTCTCTCCACATGAGCTGCGCGAGTGGTTCGCTTGCCGCTGGAGGCGTGCTGCTGAGTCTGGAGGTGCTGCTGAGGCTAGAGCTGGAGCTTCTTCGACCGTCTAGGGTGCGGGTGCTGCCGGTCCCGGAGCTGCTGGACCTGCGGGTCCTCCTGGAGCTGGAGCTACTGAGGGCGTTGGTGCTGAGCCTACTGCTGTTGGTCCTGCTGCTGGAGGTGTGGGTGGCGCTGGTGCTGTCGCTGAGGGTGCTGGTGCTGTCCCTGCTGCGTCTGGAGCTGCCGCACGGCCTCGGCCGTACTTCGTTCCGCTCCTGCAGCAGGTTCTTGGTCTTTCTCCTCCGGTAGAGGGTCCACCGCCTGTCCAGTCGCAGTCCCTGCTGGAGCCTTCCTCTCCACTGCCTGCTCCCTCTCCTTACACTGGTCCTACTGGAGGTCTTGCTGAGCGTCATGAGCCTGCGTCTCGTCCCGCGTAGCCTGTTAGTCCTGCTCGCGCTAGTGGTCGCAGTTCGCGTCAGCGTCCTCCTCCTGTCCGTGGCACGCACCGGATGTCTTTGCGTCCGTCCACTGCTCCTCTGCGTGCCCCTTTGCCTTCTCCTCCTGAGTCCTCTCTTCCTGCGCTTGCCGACCCTGAGTCGGACTCTCTTAATGCTGCCAGTCCTACTGTCACGCGTCTGCTTGCTACTGTCGTCACTGACCCCTCTTTTGTGTCCACTGCTGCGTCTGCTCTAGTCGCTGAGCTCGTCGACTTTGCTGCTCGCTGTCGTCTCGACTACGCTGCTAGTCTTGTTGCTGAGTCTGCGTCTGTCTGTCCTCCGTCCGTCAGGGGTGAGTGTGCTCTTGGCACGGACGTCCTAGAGGACAGGCAGGAGGAGTTACAGTGTCTAGCGGCTGCTTCACCTCATCTCGCGTCTGTACTGCTTGCCCGTGAGGGAGACCCGGATGCACTAGACATCCCGACTCCGCGTTCTTACGCGGAGGCCGTAGAGGGTCCCTACTCCTCTCAGTGGCAGGCAGCTATGGATGCAGAGATGGCTTCCTGGAAGTCCACAGGCACCTACGTTGACGCGGTTCCCCCTCCTGGAACGAACATCGTCAGTGGCATGTGGATCTTCAGGGTGAAGCGGCCGCCGGGCTCTCCACCTGTCTTCAAGGCACGGTACGTTGCTCGTGGCTTCAGTCAGCGGCAGGGAGTTGACTACTTTCAGACCTTCTCTCCCACCCCGAAGATGACTACTCTTCGGGTGCTGCTGCACATAGCCGCTCAGCGCGACTACGAGCTTCACTCTCTCGACTTCAGCACAGCTTTCTTGCAGGGTAGCGTGCACGAGGAGATCTGGCTTCGCCGTCCACCTGGCTTCACTGGGACTTTCCCTCCTGGCACCCAGTGGAGCCTCCGACGGCCAGTCTACGGTCTCCGCGAGGCACCGCGTGAGTGGCACGACACACTGAGGACTACGCTTGCGGCTCTTGGGTTTGCTCCTTCTACTGCTGACCCGTCGCTGTTTCTTCGCACCGACACTTCCCTGCCGCCATTCTACATCCTCGTGTACGTCGACGACTTGGTCTTTGCCACAGCGGACACTACTGGACTTGCCTACGTGAAGTCCGAGCTGCTGAAGAGACACACGTGCACAGACCTGGGTGAACTGCGCAGCTACCTTGGCTTGCAGATCACTCGGGACAGAGCACGCCGCACCATTACCTTGACTCAGTCACACATGGTGCAGCAGGTCCTTCAGCGCTTCGGCTTCACGTACTCCTCGCCTCAGGCCACTCCTCTGCCTACTCGCCACTCGCTCTCAGCTCTGCCTTCGGATGAGTCCGTAGAGTCGAGTGGTCCGTATGCAGAGCTTGTTGGCTGCCTCATGTACCTGATGACCTGCACACGACCTGACCTTGCATACCCTCTGAGCATTCTTGCTCGCTATGTTGCTCCTGGGAGACACAGACCGGAGCACATGGCTGCAGCAAAGAGGGTATTGCGCTTCCTGTGCAGCACGTTGGGCATGGGGCTAGTGCTTGGAGGGCGGAGTCCAGTGGTCCTTACCGGTCACGCGGACGCTTCTTGGGCTGACGACCAGGCTACGCAGCGGTCGTCACAGGGTTACACCTTCAGCCTTGGTTCCGGCTCTGTCTCGTGGCGGTCTACTCGCTCGTCTTCGGTTCTTGGCTCCAATTGTGAGGCTGAGATCTACGCCGGGGCCATGGCTGCACAGGAGCTTCGCTGGCTCACCTACCTACTGACTGACCTTGGAGAGCCGCCTCGTTCTCCTCCAGTGCTGTACGTAGACAACAAGGCCATGCTGGCCTTGTGTCGAGAGCAGCGCTTGGAGCACAGAACGAAGCACATTGCTCTCCGCTACTTCCTTGCTCGTGAGCTGCAGCAGTGGGGTCAGTTGCGACTTGCGTACGTGGCCTCTGAGGCCAACACTGCTGATGTGTTCACCAAGGCACTCGCGCCTTGTGACCATCAGCGCTCTTGCACCCAGCTCGGTCTTGTGCCTGTCTTGCCTCACTTGCTCTCCTCTTGACTTCACTTGTACTGTGACATATATATATGCCTGCTCTTGCTTGTCTAGTTTTATATATATGTCTGTACTCCTGCATGTGAACTGGCCTCTGGCCCTACTCTTGTGCTCGGACTGTGTGGTGACTTTGTGAGTTGTTTTGCTGGCTAAAATCGCAATAGATTGCGCCATGTCTCCAGCGTTTGCGATAGACTGTCTTTTGGCGAGGAACCGTTGGTGGTCCTGGCCACGTCATTGAAATTTAGGTTACCCCTACGTAACGAATTTAGAACATTTCAAGCACAGCTTTGTTTCTTTTATGCATTATATTTAAAAACTAATTCTACACTGTTGGATTTGATAGTAACTATGCAACAGTAATGTTGGGTCAACTCCAGCCTTAAAATTAGCATTCGTTCAACCGATGCTATTGTAGTAACTAGGTAAGGTATTTGGGCGATATGTTTGCGGAACAAGAGCAGGTATATATATGTAACAGTACAAGCAAGGTCAAGAGGTGAGCAAGTGAGGCAAGACAGGGACAAGACCCAGCTGACTGCAGAAGTGCTGATGATCACAAGGCGCAAGTGCCTTGGTGAAGACATCAGCAGTGTTGGCCTCAGAGGCCACATACGCAAGTCGCAACTGTCCACGCTGCTGTAGCTTACGAGCAAGAAAGTAGCGGAGAGCAATGTGCTTTGTTCTGTGCTCCAGTCGCTGCTCTCGACACAAGGCCAGCATGGCCTTGTTGTCTACGTACAGAACTGGAGGAGAACGAGGCGGCTCTCCGAGGTCAGTCAGCAGGTAGGTGAGCCAGCGAAGCTCCTGTGCGGCCATGGCCCCAGCGTAGATCTCAGCCTCACAACTGGAGCCGAGAACAGAAGATGAGCGAGTAGCCCGCCACGAGACAGAGCCGGAACCAAGGCTGAAGGTGTAACCCTGTGACGACCGCTGCGTAGCCTGGTCGTCAGCCCAAGAAGCGTCTGCGTGCCCACTGAGGACCACTGGACTCCGCCCTCCAAGCACTAGCCCCATGCCCGACGTACTGCACAAGTAGCGCAACACCCTCTTCGCTGCAGCCATTTGCTCTGGTCGGTGTCTCCCAGGAGCAACATAGCGTGCGAGAATGCTAAGAGGGTATGCAAGGTCAGGTCGTGTGCAGGTCATCAGGTACATGAGGCAGCCAACAAGCTCTGGATACGGGCCACTCGACTCTACGGACTCATCCGAAGGCAGAGCTGAGAGCGAGTGGCGAGTAGGCAGAGGAGTGGCCTGAGGCGAGGAGTACGTGAAGCCGAAGCGCTGAAGGACCTGCTTCACCATGTGTGACTGAGTCAGGGTAATGGTGCGGCGTGCTCTGTCCCGGGTGATCTGCAAGCCAAGGTAGCTGCGCAGTTCACCCAGGTCTGTGCACGTGTGTCTCTTCTGCAGGTCGGACTTCACGTGGGCGAGTCCAGCAGTGTCAGCGGTGGCAAAGACCAAGTCGTCGACGTACACGAGGATGTAGAACGGCGGCAGAGAGGTGTCGGTGCGCAGAAACAGCGACGAGCCGGCAGTAGAAGGAGCAAACCCAAGAGCTGCAAGCGTAGTCCTCAGTGTGTCGTCCCACTCACGAGGCGCCTGACGGAGACCGTAGACTGGACGCCGGAGACTCCACTGGGTACCAGGAGGGAACGACCCAGTGAAGCCAGGTGGGCGGCGCAGCCAGATCTCCTCGTGCAGGCTGCCCTGCAAGAAAGCTGTGCTGAAGTCAAGAGAGTGCAGCTCGTAGTCACGGTGAGCAGCAACGTGCAGCAGTACCCGAAGAGTGGTCATATTCGGGGTGGGAGAGAAGGTCTGAAAGTAGTCAACTCCCTGCCGCTGACTGAAGCCACGAGCCACGTGCCGTGCCTTGGAGACAGGCGGAGAACCCGGCGGCCGCTCCGTGCCGCTGACTCGAAGCAGGGACCGCACCAGTGCCCCCATCAGGAGCACCAGCTCCAGCAGTACCTCCAGCTCCAGTACCCGCAGCAGGTCCTGCAGCTCCAGGACCTTCAGCAACACCAGTAGCACCCCCAGCAGGACCGCAAGCGGTATTCTCAGCGCCAACACCCTGAGCAGCATTAGCTCCAGTACTCCCAGTACGAGCACCTCCGGGGCCCGAACACCAGCACCCTTAGTAGCCGAAGAACCTCCAGCTCCAGCAGCACGGCTCCAGCGCCGGGCAAACCACTCGCGCAGCTCCCGTGGAGAGAGTGGCTCCCGCCGAGACGAAGCACCCGGAGAACCTCCAGGTCCAGCACCACCAGACGCCGCAAGAACAGGTCCAGCTCCCTCAGGCTCCACACCTCCAGGCGTAGCACCTCCAAGCTCAGCACCCTCAAGCTCAGCACCCCCAAGCTCAGCACCCCCACGCTCAGCACCCCCAGGCGTAGCACCCCCAGGCTCAGCACCCCCAGGCTAAGCACCCCCACGCTCAGCACCCCCAGGCTCAGCACCCTCAGTCTCAGCACCCCCAGGCTCAGCACCCCCAGGCTCAGCACCCCCAGGAGTAGCACCGACACGCTCAGCACCCCCAGAGTCAGCACCCCCAGGCTCAGCACCCTCAGCAGCACCAGAGTCACCGGTAACCTCGACAGGCTCGACTACGTCTACCCGGGACACACCTGAAGGGGCAGGACCCTGAGGGGGGAGGGGGTCTACCGGGGGGGGACCTGGCACAAGGAAGAGCGGTGGCGGGGGGAGGGACGTAGTGCGGTAGGGGAAGAGGCGGTAGTAGGGGACCGACTCGTCAAACGTGACGTCCTGGGAGGCCAGAACACGGCGAGAGGTGGGGTGGTAGAACTGCCACCCTGGCGCGTCAGGGGGGAAGCCAAGGAAGACGCAAGGAGCAGCACGAGGGGACAGCTTGTCCGCAGACAAGTCGCGGATAAACGCCCGAGATCCCCAGACCCAGAATGCAGACGCATCGCCAACCTTCCCGGTCCACAGCTCAGCACCCTTAGCAGCACCAGAGTCACCAGTAACCCCGACAGGCTCGACTGCGTCTACCTGGGACACACCTGAAGGGGCAGGACCCTGAGGGGGGAGGGGGTCTACCGAGGGGGGACCTAGTACAAGGAAGAGCGGTGGCGGGGGGAGGGACGGAGTGCGGTAGGGGAAGAGGCGGTAGTAGGGGACCGACTCGTCAAACGTGACGTCCTAAGAGGACACGACACGGCGCAAGGTGGGGTGGTAGAACTGCCACCCGGGCGCGTCAGGGGGGAACCCCAGGAAGACGCAAGGAGCTGCACGAGGGGACAGCTTGTCCGCAAACAAGTCGCGGACAAAAGCTCGAGATCCCCAGACACGGAACGCAGACGCATCGCCAACCTTCCCCGTCCACAGCAAAGCTGGGGAGGTCTCCGGCCTGGAGACCCTGGGGTGGAGGTTGATCTGATGCACCGCGTACCTCACCGCAAACGGCCACAGAAAATGGGGGGCAGCCGCATGCATCATGGACGTACGAGCGACGTCCATGACTATGCCAATGCGGCGCTCAGCAATCCCATTTTGCTGTGGAGAGTCCGGAAGCGTGAAGGTCTGGCGGATGCCTCGTGCACGACAGTAGGCTCTGAGAAGGCCAGAGGAGAACTCTCCGCCTCTATCAGAGTGCAGACACAGAACAGAAAAGTCCGAGCCGAAGCTCTTCCTGAGCTAGAGAGGAGCTGCGCGGATCCAGTCGATCAACACCTCAGTGACGTCACCCTTGCTGCGCAAGGGGAAGACTGCGGTGTAACGCGAGTAGTCGTCAACCACCAGCAGGAAGGAGTGCTTGGGAACCTTTCCACTAACGCGGGCTGGGCCCCACACGTCCATGGGGGCCTCCGTCGGAGGGAACTGGGAGGAGTGAGGGGCAGCGCGCTACCGCCCCTTGACACAGGGGACACAGGTAGGGCCAGGCCCCTGAGGAAGGGGAGGGAGGGATCGGGGAAGACCAGAAACAAGGAAATGGGCGGCCATGCCTCTGAGACGAAGCAGAGAGGGGTGACCAAGGCAGTGGTGCCAGAGGAGAGTCTCGTGAGACAGGAGATGACACAAACAGGGGGCAGACTCTGGACCAGACCTGGATGCTGCAGCAAACACCTGACCCGATGCAGCTACCCGACCAGACTCAGTGACTGGAGGAGACGCAGTGGTCAGTGTGTACAGGCTCGACCCCGGCTGATGTGTAAACGTGGCCAAGTGTCGGCCTGTCCGAGCCTCAGTGCAGTGTGTCACCCGCTGACTCGCAGGAGTGAACTGGTGCACTCCCCCATCCTGTAGGTCAGCACCACTCACCAAGTTCGTAGAGAACGAGGGGAGGTAAAGACCAGATAGGGTGCCAGAGGGAGGACTGTGGAGAAGTGAGCTAGGAAAGGACCCCCAAAGGGGTCAGCCAGTGACACCGCAACCGGCCGACCAAGCGGCGTGAGTGTGGGGCGGTCTCGAAAGAAGGAGCGAGAAGCCCTAGAGTCAAGGGTGAAGGTGAGGGAGGCCGAAGCTGACGTAGTATTTGAGAGCGCAGACTCACCTGTACCTGAGGACGCAGACGCACTAGCACCTAGAGCAGCAGGCTCGCAAGCACCTAGGGCAGCAGCCTTGACAGTACCTAGAGCAGCAGTCTCAATGCTCAGATCGGGCTGGAAACATCGGTAACAGTCACCCTCATCACTAATAGTCACAGCATACATGGCAGAAAGAATAGCATCAAAGTCAAGGTCAAAGATAGCAACCCCCGCCCTAGACAGCTCGCCCCAGCGAGGGATCTCTGTGGCCTCAGGAAACTGGTGACGCCACGCGTCCGTCAGGCGGCCAAAGCAGCGCAGGGTGGGGTGCGCACCCCCACACTGCTCACCCGCACGGTCGCCGGTGCGCAGGACGCAGGTGCACGGACCAGAACACCCACCCCGCTGGCGTGCAGTGTACCACTCACGGAGCTGCTGAGGGGACAGGGTCTCACGACCGCGCTGCTGCTGCTGGCGCGGACCACCACCGGAGCCACTCCTCTGCGCAGAACCGCGACCTACTCCACCGCCACCTCCGCCGCCTCCGCCACCGCCGCCGCCTCCGCCACCACCGCCGCCTCCGCTCCCTCCGCCACCACCGCCTCCGCCTCCGTCTCCACCGCTGCCACCGGCACCCCCACCCCCGCCACCACTCCCACCACCACCCTCACTCCCTCCGCCACCTCCACCGCCACCTCCACCGCCCCCACCCGCTCCTCCAGCGCCCTTGGCCCCCTTGCCCTTGCCTGTGCGGTGCTTCCCCGAAGGGGCAGATGCAGCGCCGACCGACTCAAAACCAACGAGGTCTGTCGCAGCAGCAGAAGCAACAGAGGGCAAGAGGGGGGAGGGAGAACACCCCTCAAAGACAGGGGTGCGGGGGTCACCAAGAGAGGCTCCTACAGCGACTATGCTCTTCTCCGCTGCTAGGAGGGCCTTCTCGAGGAGGTCAACGGTGAGAGTGGTGGGGCACACTGCGAGGAAGTGGTCCGTGACTACGCGAAGGGAGTCAGGGAGCCGGGTGACTATGTAGTTGAGGGTGATATACATGGGGGGGGGGGGGGGGGGGGGGGGTTCTTGGCGCAGAACTCAGCAGGAAGCGCAGCGCGGTAGCGAGTGTCACTAGTGCGGAGGTGCCTAATGAGGTCAGCGACTGTGAGAAAGGCAGCAAGGTCAGGGAAGAGGTATGGTAGCATGAGACGGCTCAGTGCAGCAGTGGCAGGGGAGGAGTAGCGTGCAACTACAGCGTCGTACAAGGTCTGAGCTTTCTTGTACTGACTAAAATGCGCACGCTCAGAGGTAGGGAGGTGGCGACGCACAGCAAGACATGCAGCAGCATCGCGCGTGGCCCACTGTGAGAAAACAGTGGCGTCAGCATCAGCAGCAGGAGCAGTAGAGGCACCAGAGGTGAGGTCAAAGAGGGACAGACCGTCTGCCGTATCGCACTGTAAGAAAAGCTGCAGGTCATCTACCCAGACGTCAAAGTCAATGGCCCGACCCTCAGCGTCAAAAGCGAGGACACTAGGGGTAGCCATGACATCATTAGACTAGCAACGCGAACAGTAGGGTAAGGGCAGTGCAATGACAGAGGCGCCGCACTTACTGGACAGGGCTGCTTGGGCGGCTCGGAAGTGCGGGCGACTCGGGTGTAGGGCGGCTCGGCGGCTCGGCTGCTGTGCGGCTCGGCGGCTCGGCTGTTGGGCGGCTCGGCGGCTCGGCGGCTCGACTGCTGGGCGGCTCGGCTGCTCGGCGGCTCGGCTGCTGGGCGGCTCGGCTGCTGGGCGGCTCGGTGGCTTGGCTGCTCGGCGGCTCGGCGGCTCGGCTGCGGCGGCTCCTGCTTCCGTGACGACGGCTCAAGGGGCCAGGTGGAGCGGCGGCTCGAGGGTAGGTGGGGCGGCCGTGGGTTCGGAGGAGGAGGCGCCGGGGCCGGGTAGGGTGGCGCAAGGTGGACCGACAGGCGGCTTGTGGGGCCGCAAGGGCGGCGGGCTAAGCCGATGGGCGGCGACGGCGGGCCGTAAGAGGACGGCGCCGAGCCGTTAGGGCGGCGCGAAGGGCCGGGAAGGGTGGCGCTGAGCTGCGAAGGGCGGCGACATGCCGGGAAGGGCGGCAACGGGCCGCGTAAGGGCGGTGTCGGGCCGCGTAAGGGCGGCGACGTGCCGCGACGGGCAGCGACGGGCCGAGTAAGGGCGACGACGGGCCGCGTAGGGCGGCGACGGGCCAAGTAAGGGCGGCGACTGGCCGCGTAAGGGCGGCGACGGGCCGAGTAAGGGCGGCAATGGGCCGCGTAGGGCGGCGACGGGCCGCGAAGGGCGGCGACGGGCCGAGTAAGGGCGGCGACGGGCCGCGTAAGGGCGGCAACGGGCCGAGTAAGGGCGGCGACGGGCCGTGTAGGGCGGTGACGGGCCGCGAAGGGCGGCGACGGGCCGAGTAAGGGCGGCGCGAGGGAGGCCGCTAGGGGCGACGCGACGGGGCCGAAGGAGGCCTAGGAAGGGCGCGACGGTAGAGAGGGCACACGAGGCGCGACTCGGGCCTAAGCGGAGCGCGCTCCGGGCAGGAAAAAAAAAATCGACTTGGTGGGCCCTAGGAACAGTTCCCACAAGGGAACGTGCTCGATACCATGAGAAGAAACGAGAATGAATGAACTATGAAAGAAGTGGGTACAAGTACTTACCCTAATTGGGTTGTACCCCCTATGGGATACCCCACTACGGCCTACACAAAAGCATAAGCTATAATGTTCTGACAAATTGTGCAAGGATAGGCCTTTGCTGCACGTGGTGCCAAAGTATCGTTTGTTTCTCGTTTTAAACGATGTTTCTCTTGATCATTCAAGCATTTAATATATTCTGAGCGTGGTATAAAATATTTGGTGCCATTCCCAGCATCTGGTAGGAAGATTTTATGTTTCAAACAATTGAGCGGGGAAAATTGTGCAAGGATAGGCCTGTACGCAAGATGTCATTGTTTCAACGACTAGGTGTTTTTGTTTTCCTTTATTTCTTTACACTTTTCCCTAGTACATTATATTCCCTTGTCATAGGAAGTGGTGTGAGCTCGTTTGCACAACTACACAGCACGTGGCGCATGTTTGTGCGTTCCATGGTGAATACAGCAAGGATAGGCCTGTATGCAACATGTCAGCTCGCGAACGTCTGGAAGCCTTTATTACCACTCTTTCTTCACAAAAATCCCTAATATCTCCTATTCCATAGCCATATGAAATGGTGTGAGCTTGTTCGCACAATTAAGCAACACATGGCGCATGTTTGTGCGTTTGTTGGCCTGGAACTGTGCAAGGATAGGCCTGTGCGCAACATGTCACTTTTTCAACATCTGAGTGTTGTTTTTACCTCTATTTTTTTCACATAGTTCCCTATTAAATCCTATTCCCTAGCCATAGCAACTTTTTTGACCTCGTTCGCACAACTACGCAGCATGTGACGCTTGTTTGTGCATTTGTTGGCCCGAAACTGTGCAAGCATAGGCCTGTGCGCAACATGTCACTGTTTCAACGTCTGTTGATTTTACCTATATTTCTGCACACAGTTCCCTATTAAATCCTATTCCCTAGCCGTAGGAACTGGTTTGAAATCATTCGCACAACTACGCAGCACGTGGCGCTTGTTTGTGCGTTTGCTGGCCAGAATTTGTGCAAGGATAGGCCTGTGCGCAACACGTCACTGTTTCAACGTCTGAGTGTTATTTTTACCTCTATTTCTTCACATGGTTCCCTATTACATCCTATTCCCTTGCCATAGGAACTGGTTTCACCTCGTTCGCAGAACTGCGCAGCACTTGGCGCTTGTTTGTATATTTGCTGGCCTGAAACCGTGCAAGGATAGGCCTGTGCGCAACACGTCACTGTTTCAACGTCTGGGTGTTGTTTCTACCTCTATTTCTTCACACGGTTCCCTATAACATCTTATTCAATAGCCATAGGTACTGGTTTGACATCGTTCGCATAACTACGCAACAGGTGGCGCTTGTTTGTACATTTGTTGGCCTGAAACTATGCAAGGGTAGGCCTGTGCGCAACACGTCAGCTCGCCAACGTTTGGATGCCTTTTTACCACTATATATTTGCTCATTTCCCTACTACATCCTATTAACTAGCCATAGGAACTGGTTTGACCTCGTTCGTACAACTACGCAGCACGTGGCGCATGTCTGTTTGTTTGCTGGCCAGAATTTGTGCAATGATAGGCCTTTGCGCAACATGTCACTGCGCCAACGTCTGGATGCCTTTTTTACCACTATTTCTTCACACTGTTCCCTACTAAATCCTATTCCGTAGCCATAGGAACTGGTTTGACCTCGTTCGCACAACTACGCAGCACATGGCGCATGTTTGTGCGTTTGCTGGTCTGAAACTGTGCGAGGATAGGCCTGTGCGCAACATGTCACTGTCCAACGTCTAAATGCCTTTTTTTGTCAAAACAGCAGGCAAAAACGAGAAACAAGGAAGAGGGTTTTCACTAGCATGCAGTTGAGTACATATAGCAAACCCTAATTCGGGCTGTACTCCCTATAGAGTATCCCACTGCAGGCTACACATACATCACATTCTGACACTCCCCCATAGTCAAAGTGGGGTACAATCAACACAACAAGCAGGCAGAGCAGTAATTCACAATTATAATCAAAGCTAGAGGCTATCACAGAGAGCAAATGAGGAGGAGGAGAAACTGTGGGGGCGAGAAGATGCGAGACGACGGCTGAAGCTGCAGACACACGGGCAACAGGAGTGCGCAGAACTATTGCTACCAGGCTAAACCCGGACTACACGGCGACAGGCGCAGTTGGCTCTCTGTGCTCCCAGAAGTGCACACATTGTGGCTACCGGGCGCAGAGCCCCGGACTACTCAGGTCATTGGGGGTCGTGGCTCTCTGGACTACCAGTAGTGCTCACACTGTGGTGACCGGGCGCAGAGCCCCGGACTACTCAGGCTACAGGGGGTCGTGGCTCTTTGGACTTCAGGCGCTGCGGACGACAAGTCGGCTACCTCCGGTAAACCTTCCCCAACTGTCCCACACCCCTTTGACACACTCCCTGCTGCACCTCTAGCACTGTTCACACGCCACCCCCCTCGTACCACTCCGACGGCTCCAACACATCCACCCCCATCAGCGGCAGCTACAGCAGTGAGAGACGGAGGAGGAGGAGGAGCAGAGGACGACTCACAAACCCTGCACCCCCATACTCTCCACCCCCAAACTAACACAGGAGCGCGGGCAGCAGCGGGGGTGGGGCGCGGTCAGAAGCTCGGGACGAACCGCGCGCGGGCCTGGCGCAGCCCGTACGGGCCGCGCGCGGGCCTGGCGCGGGCCGCGTCGGCCGACAGGGGGGCGACGCGCGGGTCACTGGGGCAGGAAACCGCCGCGCGTTCCTGGGGTGCGCGGTGGGCAGGGCAGAAAACCGCCGCGTGCTCGGGGCGCGCGGCGGGAAGAAAAAACGTTGCGCGCTCTGAGCGCACGGCAGGAAGAAATACGGCGCGCGCCAGGGGCGTGCTACAGGTTGAAGAGCAGCGGAAGCATCGCGTGGGGCCCACCCACAGAATCGACCCAGGAGGGTCGACCTGCTTTGATAGCATGTCAAAACAGCAGGCGAAAACGAGAAACAAGGAAGAGGGTTTTCACTAGCATGCAGTTGAGTACATATAGCAAACCCTAATTTGGGCTGTACTCGCTAAAGAGCACCTCACTACAGGCTAGATAGGGCTTTCCTAGCTTTTGCGTAGTTTCATTCCCACAACTACGCAGCACGTGGCACTTGTTTGTGCGTTTGCTGGCCTGAAACTGTGCAAGGATAGGCATGTGCGCAACATGTCAGCTCGCCAACGTTTGGATGCAATTTTTACCACTATTTCCTCACAATTTCATCTAGTGCATTCTCTTCCCTTGCCATAGGAACTGAATGGAGCTCGTTCGCACAACTATGCAGCTCCTGGCGCTTGTTTGTGCGTTTGCTGCCCTCAATTCAAGAATTTACTTATTTTTTATTCAAGGATAGGCCTGTGCGCAAACGCACAAACAAGCACTCCTGCTGCGCATAAGCCTATTCAAGCATTCAAGGATAGGCCTGTGCGCAACATGTCAGCTCGCCGACGTTTCCATGCCTTTTGTACCACTATTTCTTTACAAATTCATCTATTTCAATCAATTCCCTTACCATATGAACTACTGTGAGCTCATTCGCACAACTACGCAACACGTGACGCTTGTTTGTGCGATCAATAGCCCAGAAACGCTGCAATGACAATGCAGTACTCAACATGTCACAGTTTCAACGTTTAGTTGATTTTTTTAGATCCATTTTTTCACACACTCAGTTAGTTCAATCAATTACCTTGCTATAAAAACTGGTAGGAAGAAATGATGTTTTGAACATGATAGCAAAGACAAATGTGCAAGGATAGGCCCATGCGAGATGTGGTGCCGAATTAACATTCGTTTGTTGGTTTGATCAAGGTTTCTTGGTATCATTCAAGCATTTACTATATTCTACATATGCTGGACACATTATGTGTTATTCGCAATTTGTGGTAGGAAGATGTGATGTTTCAAACATGTATGGTAAGCAAGGAAAACTATGCAACAATAGGCATGTATGGTGTCGTTTTAACGCCGTCTTGTTTTTTGTTGCATGACATATGATTTTACTATAGGGTCATCAAATATTTTGCAAGCAGTTTGTTTTTGAATTGGAAAAGAAGCGAACATTGTTTTTCTTATTCGTCGTGATGGAAAATCCTGCAATGATGCGCCTCGGCGGCACGTGAGAAAGTATGAACGAGAATGAATGAACTATGAATGAACTGGGTACAAGTACTAACCCTAATTGGGTTGTACCCCCTATGGGATACCCCACTATAGCCTACACAAGTGTATAAGCTATATAATGTTCTGACACACCCCCATAAGCAAAGTGGGGGAGAACAAGGGGTCACTAGACCAGTCAAACATAGGAAAGCAAAGCAAGCTCAGGGTGGATCACAAAGTCACCACACATTCCGAGCACAAGTTCAAGGCCAAAAGGCCAGTTCACATGCAGGAGTACATATATAGATAAAGCTAGACAAGCAAGAGCAGGTGTATATATATGTGTAGCAGTACAAGCAAGGTCAAGAGGTGAGCAAGTGAGGCAAGACAGGGACAAGACCCAGCTGAGTGCAGAAGCGCTGATGATCACAAGGCGCAAGTGCCTTGGTGAAAACATCAGCAGTGTTGGTCTCAGAGGCCACGTACGCAAGCCGCAACTGTCCACGCTGCTGTAGCTAACGAGCAAGGAAGTAGCGGAGAGCAATGTGCTTCGTTCTGTGCTCCAGTCGCTGCTCTCGACACAAGGCCAGCATGGCCTTGTTGTCTACGTACAGAACTAGAGGAGAACGACGCGGCTGTCCAAGGTCGGTCAAGAGGTAGGTGAGCCAGCGAAGCTCCTGTGCAGCCATGGACCCGGCGTAGATCTCAGCCTATTAACAGGAGCTAAGAACAGAAGAAGAGCGAGTAGCCCGCCACGAGACAGAGCCGGAACCAAGACTGAAGGTGTAACCCTGTGACGACCGCTGTGTAGCCTAGTCATCAGCCCAGGAAGCGTCTGCGTGCCCAGTGAGGACCACTGGACTGCGCCCTCCAAGCACTAGCCCCATGCCCGACGTACTGCACAAGTAGCGCAACACCCTCTTCGCTGCAGCCAAGTGCTCTCGTCAGTGTCTCCCAGGAGCAACATAGCGTGCGAGAATGCTAAGAGGGTGTGCAAGGTCAGGTCGTGTGCAGGTCATCAGGTACATGAGGCAGCCAACAAGCTCTGGATACGGGCCACTAGACTCTACGGACTCATCCGAAGGCAGAGCTGAGAGTGAGTGGCGAGTAGGCAGAGGAGTGGCCTGAGGCGAGGAGTACGTGAAGCCGAAGCGCTGAAGGACCTGCTGCACCATGTGTCACTGAGTCAGGGTAATGGTGCGGCGTGCTGTGTCCCGGGTGATCTGCATGCCAAGGTAGCTGCGCAGTTCACCCTGGTCTGTGCACGTGTGTCTATTCTGCAGCTTGGACTTCACGTAGGCGAGTCCAGCAGTGTCAGCAGTGGCAAAGACCAAGTCGTCGACGTACACGAGGATGTAGAAAGGCGGCAGAGAGGTGTCGGTGCGCAGAAACAGCGACGGGTCCGCAGTAGAAGGAGCAAACCCAAGAGCCGCAAGTGTAGTCCTCAGTGTGTCGTGCCACTCACGGGGCGCCTGGCGGAGACCGTAGACTGGACGCCGGAGACTCCACTGGGTACCAGGAGGGAACGACCCGGTGAAGCCAAGTGGGCGGCGCAGCCAGATCTCTTCGTGCAGGCTGCCCTACAAGAAAGCAGTGCTGTAGTCGAGAGAGTGCAGCTCGTAGTCACGGTGAGCAGCAATATGCAGTAGTACCCGAAGAGTGGTCATCTTCGGGGTGGGAGAGAAGGTCTGAAAGTAGTCAACTCCCTGCCGCTGACTGAAGCCACGAGCCACGTACCGTGCCTTGAAGACAGGCGGAGAACCCGGCGGCCGCTTCACCCTGAAAATCCACATGCCACTGACGATGTTCGCCCCAGGAGGGAGGACAGCGTCAACGTAGGTGCTTGTGGACTTCCACGAAGCCATCTCTGCATCCATAGCTGCCTGCCACTGAGAAGAGTAGTGACCCTCTATCGCCCCGCGTAAGAGCGCGGAGTCGGGATGTCAAGTGCATCCGGGTCTCCCTCAGGGGTAAGCAGTACGGACACGAGGTGAGGTGAAGCAGCGGCCAAGCACTGGAACTCCTCCTGCCTGTCCTCAAGGACGTCTGTGCCAAGGGCACACTCACCCCCGACGGACGGAGGACAGACAGACTCAGACTCAGCGACAAGACTAGCAGCGTAGTCTAGGCGACAGCGAGCAGCAAAGTCGACGAGCTCAGTAACTAGGGCAGACGCAGCAGTGGACTCGAAAGAAGGGTCAGTGACGATAGTAGCAAGGAGACGCGTGACAGTAGGACTGGCAGCACCAAGAGAGTCCGACTCTAGGTCGGCAAGAGTAGGAATAGAGGAAGCAGGAGGAGAAGGCAAAGGGGCACGCAGAGGAGCAGTGGACGGGCGCAGAGACATCTGGTGCGTGCCAGGGACAGGAGGAGGACGCTGACGCGAACTGCGACCACTAGTGCGAGCAGCACAAACAGGCGACGCAGAACGAGACGCGGGCTCACGACGCTCCGCAAGACCTCCAGTAGGACCAGTGTAGGGAGAGGGAGCAGGTAGTGGGGAGGCAGGCTGTATCCGTAGGTGGGACGGGACAGGCTGTGGACACTCTAAAGAAGGAGGAGGACCTCGAGAAGGTGGAAGACCAAGAACCTGCTGCAGGAGTGGAACGAAGTACGGTCGAGGCCGCGCGGCGATGCCAGACACAACAGGGACAGCAACAGTACCCCCAACAGGAGCATCCGCTCCAGCAGCACCTCCACCAACTCCAGTATACCCCAAGCAGGACCGCGAGTAGTAGGCTCAGCACCAATACCCGTAGCAGCACCAGCTCCAGTCGAACCCGCAGGCCCAGCAGCTCCAGTACTCCCAGTACGAGCACCTCCGGGACCCGCGGCACCAGCACCCTCAGCAGCCGAAGAACCTCCAGCTCCAGAAGCACGCCTCCAGCGCCGTGCAAACCACTCGCGCAGCTCCGGGGGAGAGAGTGGCTCCCGGCAAGACGAAGCCCTTGGAGGACCTCCAGGCGTAGCACCTCCAGTCTCAGCACCCCCAAGCACAGCACCCCCATGCGTAGCACCCCCAGGCATAGCACCCCCAGCCTCAGCACCCCCAGGCACAGCACCCCAGGCGTAGCACCCCCAGGCGTAGCACCCCCAGGCTCAGCACCCTCAGGCTCAGCACCCCCAGCCTCAGCACCCCCAGTCTCAGCACCCCTAGGCTCAGCACCCCCAGTCGCAGCACCCCCAGGCTCAGCACCCCTAGTCGCAGCACCCCCAAGCTCAGCACCCTCAGCAGCACCAGAGTCACCAGTAACCTGGACAGGCTCGACTGCGTCTACCTGGGACACACCTGAAGGGGCAGGACCCTGAGGGGGGAGGGGGTCTACCGGGAGGGGACCTGGGACAAGGAAGAGCGGGGGCGGGGGTAGTGTCGGAAATACTCTGCATGACCCCCTCTCTCCTGACTCCCGTCGGCAATGCCTGTAGTCCCCTGGGTCTCCCTTCCTCTCCCCACGTGTCTCTCCTTGGACTCTCTCCTCCCCTCCCACTCCCTCTTGTCCTGGCTATGGGGTATTACCAATGCCCTAACTGCTGCATACTGTGTGCCATGTGGCAGCGTTCTAACGTGACACCTCACTCAGAAAATCTCCTTCCCACTACTAGCTGACAAGCTGGTTCCCTAGCGTGCTCTTGTCTGCCTGTGACTGAGTTATCAGGATTACATTGGAGCTAACGGGAAACATACAACGAAGCAGCCAACACTAGGGTTTCAGCTCTGCTATGTACAAGACGACCTTGCTGCCCTACCCTGGTGCTTCTAGCAAGCAAACATCACATGGGCGAGGCTCGGGGTGCCGAGCCATATTTACAAACCGCAGGAGCTCTACATCTGCATGGGCTCCAGCGCAAGCCTTTCGCCAGCTGCAAGCTTGGCGTGCATGTTCAACTACAGCTTGTGCCACCTGTCGGCTGTGCTGTGCTGTATTTGCGTCAACAGCTCTCGCCCTGCACAGGACACAAACGAAACATACACCCACCCCAACTCATACACCCACCATTCTCATGCATGCATTCTTAAGCGTAATTTACAAATATGTACACCCACCCTTCTTCCTTCTGCCCTTTTTAGATTCCGCTTCTGCTACATCTTCCCACTCTCCCTGCTGCCAACTCTTGGCGCTGTCTCGGTTACTATGCGGCCCTCTTGGCTTCATAAACCGCGACAGCTGTCGGAAATACTCTGCATGACCCCCTCCCTCCTGACTCCCGTCGGCAATGCCTGTAGTCCCCCGGGTCTCCCTTCCCCTCCCCACGTGTCTCTCCTTGGACTCTCTCCTCCCCTCCCACTCCCTCTTGTCCTCGCTATGGGGTATTACCAGTGCCCTAACTGCTGCATACTGTGTGCCATGTGGCAGCGTTCTAACGTGACACCTCACTTGCCCCCTCTGGAACAGACTAGGGCTCCTGCTGGCTCTGATCCAGACCACTCAAACTACCACATCGCGCCCTGGCTGCATTCGTGGTGTGGTCCTGGACCCTCCTACCATGCTGATTCTCCAGCACCACCACTCCAGACTCTCTGACCTCTACCACTCTCCAGCGTTCCTCGCTGAGGCCACGATCCAACGTGTGCTGCCGCGCAGTCCTGCGATACACTTCCTGCCCTTCCTGCAACTGCCCTCCACATGGTGGCCTCTGCCCCCCAAGCCTCTGCTGGTACCGATGCGCGTCTCGCAGCTGAGCCACATGAAGATTCTCTAACGCTGAAGGCAGAAGCGCTCGTAGGTAATACCCCTTGACCTTGGCCAGTGCTGCCCACAACTCTGGGGTTCCTGCTGTCACCACATCAGTCAACACTTTGGGCGCCCCTACCGGCAGGATCGGCTCTCTGCCATAGAGCAGATAGTATGGGGACACATCTCGCAGCGCCGCCTGCTTGCTGAACCGGTACCCCGCAGCGACCCAGTGCAGATCCTCATCCCAGCTGCGCTTGTGTGCCTCTCCATACGCCCGTAGCCCTCGCTTGAGTGTCTGCACCATCCGCTCTGTGAGGCCATCTGCTTGTGGATGATACCGGCAGGTCCTCCTGTGCGTAATCCCGATAACTGCCAGCGCCTTGTCAAATTCCCCCCGAAACTCTGTGCCCTGATCCGTGAGCACTTCACCACATGCCCCCATCCTAGTGAGCACTTGCTCCGTGAAGGCTTCCGTGACTAGTGCCGCGCTCTTGCTGCTAAGCGCGCGCACCTCCACCCACTTGCTGACATGCTCGATCATGACCAAAATGTACCGCTTGCCTTGCCGGCTGAGAGGCAATTCCCCCGCCAGATCCAAGGACCATCTGTAGTCCAACCCACGGATAAGGAGCGACTGTAGCTCTTGCTGGCTCTTCTCCAACTGGGCCTTATTGCGGTCGCACGCCTCACATTGCGCCACCCGTTCCTTAATCTATCGCGCCACGCCTGCCCACCACCAGCCCGTGTTGACCAGCTGGGTCGTCCTGACGTGCCCGAAGTGCCCCAATTGTCGGTGCACCCTGTCAATGATGCCTTCTCGTTCCGCTGGCGCGGGCACCAGCTTCCACCCTTCCTTGGTCCTCAGCTGTACCTGCCCCGCATACCACCTGTAGTGCTGTCCTCTTGCACGTGCTCTCTCTGAGGCAGGCTCTTCTGCCTCCGTCTCTCCCTGCAGCCACCTGAGAGTTTCTTCGTCCTGCCATATATCGGCCGCTCCGCGCTGCTCCTGACGCTGCTCCCCTTGCTTTTCTGCTTCTCTTGCCAGAGCCACGAGCCCAGCCACTGGCTCTGCCGCTGGCGGGTTACGCGATAGCCCATCCACGTGCTGAAGCGTCCGGCCTGGCCTGTGCTTCACCACGAAATCGAATTCCTGCAACCGCATGGCCCACCGCGCGTTGCGGTCTGTCAGCGTATGATTAGTCATTAGCCACAGCAGCGGCTGGTGGTCTGTCACCAGTGTGAACTCGCGTCCTTGCAGATATACTCGGAAATGCGTCACCGCCCAGACCGCCGCCAACCCTTCTCCCTCGTAAGAGCTGTAGTTTGCCTCCGCTGCGTTGCAGCTGCGACTCGCAAAGGCCACCACCCTCTCCCCCTGCTCATTCTGTTGGCTGAGCACTGCTCCCATGCCTGCGCTGCTCCAGTCAGTGTACAGCACGAACCTGGCCTCTGGCTTCGGCAGCAGAAGCACCGGTCCCGCCTTCACAGCTTCCAGCAGGTCCCGTAGTGCCCCCTGCTCGGCCTCTCCCCACTTCCAGGCCACGTCCTCCCGCAGCAGCCTGTTCAGCGGAGCCGCCCGCCTACTGAAGTTCGGCACGAACTTACGGTAGTAATTCAAGAAGCCCAGAATTGCCCTCAGCGCGGAGCGACCACTCGGGGTCGCCAGGTTGTCCAGCACTGCGACCTTCGCTTGCTGAATGGTCATCTGGCCTCCACCCACTTCAAAGCCCAGATACCGTGTTCGTGCCGAAACGGCACTTTTTGGGGTGGCATGTGAGTCCGGCTCCCCTGATAGCTTCCAAGACCTGCTGCACATCCTTCACGTGTTGCTCGGGCGTTGCGCTGAACACAAGTACGTCGTCTATGTAGCAGACCGCGCAGTGTTGCAACGCTCGCAGCACCCGGTCCATTGCCTTCTGGAATATTGCTGACGCGTTCTTTAGCCCGAAAGGCATGAATAACCATTCGTACAGTCCGTCCGGCCCATGAAAAGTGGTCTTCCTCACATCCGCCTCCGTGATTCGTATCTGATTAAATCCCTGGCGAAGATCCAGCGTGCTGAAGATCGCTGCCCCCTGCAACTTGTCGAATATCTCCTCTTGCGTGGGCATGTGATAGCGATTCGCCACCGTCAGCTTATTGAGGTCCCTATAGTCTCCGCACATGCGTCGTGACAGCACTTCTCCTGTGAGTTCTTTCCTCGCGGCCACCACGGTGGCAGCCGCATACTCCGACTCAGAGGGCCTGATGAGTCCTGCCTCTAGCAATTCCCGACACTTCTCTCTGCACAGATCGAGATCTCCTGGGCTCATGCGGCGTTTGCGCTGGTACACCGGTACCTCCTCCGTCAGCCGAATCTCCATCTCTCCCCCGTTGTATTTGCCGAGCTTCGGCAGTGTGAAGGCAAATGCCTGTCGGAGCCTCCTCAGCACGCTCCACATCTGCTCACGCAGGTCTCCCTTCAACCCTTCTCCTACTTCCCATGCTCCATCCTCCTCTGCTGCTGGTCGGCCTGCCGCTGTGCTCCCCCTTCCTTCTGTCTCGGCCTCCGGTTCCGACCCCGTCCCTAGCTCTTGCTGCCCCATGCTCGTCTCTGCCACCCCAGCCCCATTTGGCGACAACGGCGTGCCGGCTGCCTCCGCTTCTTTACTTGCCGGCAAAACTTCCAGCACCATTAGAGCCCAACCTCGCTCTCTCTGCTGCTGCCTTTCCACCTGCAGGTCCAACAGCCGCTGTTCCGCCCTCTGCTGGCTGGCGCGCACCTCTTCTGCGCTCGCATCCCCTGGCCCTCCCACTTCCACCTCCATCTCCAGCTGCTTGGAGGCCAGGTGCATCTGTATCACGTGCATCAGCCAATGCACCGCCTCCACGTCCATTGCTCGCCCGAGCGCTTCCCTCCGCTTGGCTTCTTCCACTCCTGGTGCTGCCGTGGCGTCCGGCACGAACCCCATCGCCAGCTCTCGCTCCCTGGCTGAGGGCTCTTCCCAACGATCCTTCAGCCGGTCATACACCATGCCTGTGCCCGGCAGCCCCTCGCTCCACCCGAAGCCATGAGCCTGGTGGTGCGCCATCAGGGTGGGCGAGGCTTCTCTCGGCAGCCCGGGCTCATTGCACTGGAACTGACTTGGGTGATCGGGCTTCGTCACCGGCGCTGGCTCCCGATGCGTTTCCAGAATGTCCTCCACGGGACGTGGCGAGGGCCTCTCGGTCTGTATGAGCTTCCATCTGAGCCTCCCTTCTGACACTCCATTCTGCCAATACCGTTTGACCCTGTGCGCGTAAGAGCCTTGCTGCACCGCATCCCATGCCACTCCTGGCCCCAGCGCTCCCGCCACCACTTCTAGCATTCGGCGCACCGGCTCCCTACAGTCGGTCGAGAAGTCGGGGTTTTCCAGGATGTACAAGTACTCCCCATGCTGCTGGTATACTAGCTTCATAACCCGCAGTAACTCCGCGAAGAGCGTGGACCGTGGGTCATCCAATCCCTTGCCCTTCCCGGCCCTCGACACTCCCTGACACTCCCAACCCGCCACTAGCAGATCCACTCGTCCCCACCGTCGCACGTCCTCTGCCGCCACCTCCCTGATGTCGGAGATCGATTCTTCTGCGGAGATAACTGCAGCAACGGGAGCTAGGCTGCGGGCTAGGCACGTGTGCTCGTGTGATCTCTGCGTTCTCTGTTCCTTAGTCGTTTTCCTTGTGCACACACTACTTGCTAGTTCACGGGGAAAATTGGCAAGAGTTCCACTAGGAAAAGTTCAGAACAATGATTCAATGAAGTTGGCATAGCAAGACTACATCAGAGCAAGCATTCAGGTCGGCCAACTGCCAGCGCAGCTTGGTCGACCGCGTTCCAGCACGACTTGGTCGACCGCGCTCCAGCAAGGCAAGGTCGACGACTTGGTCGGCTTCGCAGATGATTGGCGCGCAGAGTCTCGTCACCTGCACAGCGCACACACCACGTCAACCTCGAGCTGGCGACTGCCTCTGATCCGCCACGACGACCTCGGGATACCACCACCGAGGTCGGGCTCGCCAACTTTGCCTGGGCGACCGTCGCACTCCTCCGCAGCACATCGTCACCCAGGTAACCTGGTCGACCAGGCAACCACGTCGACCAGCAGCTCCCGTACGTGCCCGTCGACCTCCCAAGTCGACGACCACCTCCACGTCGACCTCACCCAGGTCGACGTCCCCTCTGGTCGACCGGCTCCACGTCGACCAGCACAGTCGTCGGCCGACCACCCATGTCGACCGCCAAAGTCGGCTTCCCCAAGTTGACGTCCTTCGGAGGTCGACTCCCAAGTCGACCTCCCCGAAGTCGGCGCCACCCTGAAGTCAGCACTCGTGCAGTGGTCCCCCGTGCAGGTCGACCTCCTCGTCGGCCAGCTCAGCCACTGCTGCAGGTCGGCTGCTCCCCTCACACCCGACCACGAAGTCGGCTCCGCCCAAGCGAGGACGGGGCCAATACCCAGCTCCCGTTGACATCTTCTTCCGCCTCTGCTTCTACCCCCAACATCAGCTAAGCCGGGTAGATCCCTCTTAGCTTCCTTGCATGGTTGAAGGCCATTCTGCGCACCACAGGATCTATCTCCACTAGTACCCACTTCTGTACTCTGCATCCCGCCTTTAGTGCTGCAGCCAGCCCCGTTCCGATCCCTCTGAACAGTTCGACAATGGTGATTGGTTCCTGCAGGCGCGTTAGATCTGTCAGTCTTGGGGGCAGCTCCAAGGGCCGCTTGGTCCTTTCTTCTTCCGCTTTACGCGTCTCTTGCTCCAGCACGTATTGCTTCCAGGATCAATCTTCAATCTGCTCTTCCACTTGCGCCATGCGCACTCGAAAGGCTTCCCTCGGCTCGCGTCTGACAAAATGCACAGGTAGGGTGCCCACGGGCCCATCGTTCCTCCAGTGTTGAGTCCGGTAGAGGACCTTCTCTTGCCAGGTGCAGATGGTGGCTCCCACACGATACAGCAGTTCCATGCCTATCAGCAAATCAAAATCCTCTGACGGCGATATGCCGCACCGCATCCGGATTCGACATTCGTCCTTGGTGCCAGGCTGCAGGATCACTTCCACTGGCATGCAGGTGCAAGGCATCCACTTCGGCTCTTCTCCCTCTGCCGTCATCACCAGGATTCCCCGTGTAATCAGCCGGTTTGGCACGTCTAGTTCCAGCCTCTGAGCCAAGCCCTTCCCCAGGAGGATATGATGTGCTCCGGTGTCGATGATCGCTTGCGCCACCGTCACCCCTCCCACTGTGATTGCCCCCTTTTCGATTGTCAGCACCGATGGCTGACACACCATGCGCTCCTTGGGATGTCTTTCTGATGTCATTTCTTGCTCCGGTTCAGCCGCGTACCCACGAAACCGCCTGACCCTCGAGGCGGGCAGCTCTCTCCTTTCCCCTTGATCACTCCTGAGCTCTATCTCTTCTCGCTGCCGTGGCGCCCGCACCACGAGCACAAACTCTGCTTCGCTACTCCCCTCCTCCTCCTCTCTCGCCAGCATGGCGGCCTCCTTGTGCGCCGAACCTTCCAGCTCCCGGATCCGAGCCTGCAGCACCAGAAGCTGCGCCTCCAAGTCTTTCTCGTTTCTGGGTCCCGCCGATCCTGGCCTCCGGCTGTAGCAATTAGATGTCCGATGTCCTCGCCTGCCGCAGTTCTAGCAGGTGGGGACTGCTGGACACTCCCGTCGCATGTGCCCTTCCTTCTGGCAGTGATCACACCTTGGCGGCCTGCTGCAATCCCGCTGTAGATGCCCCTCCAGCCCGCACCGATGACACCTGCGCGTCTCCGCCTCCCGTGTGGCACGCCTACTGGAGGCTTCTCCGGCTGCCACGGCCGCCCAGGCCGACCCACGTCGTCCCTTGGCCTGCATACCGCCTCTCTCCATCTCATATAGGCGGAGTCCCAGCTCGTGCTTCTTCGCCAGCTCGTACGCGTACTCCAGCGTCGCCGATGGTCCCATCTCGAACACCCTTCCTCGTACATCCCCGGCCACCCGCTCGTCCAGGCAGTTGAGGAATTTGGAGACCAGCCTCCACTCATCCCTGCACTCCATGTCCGCCGCTAGCTCGCGCAGTCCGCCGTACGTTGCTAGCAGAGATTCTCCCGTCTTCCTTTTGAACGACGCGAACTCCCTCATGCGCTCCGGCGTCTGTACTGGGAAGTGGCGCTTCAGCGTGTCGAAGAACTGTGCCACTACGTCCCAGGTCACTCCGCTGGCTTGTGCCGGCTCACTCAGCATGCGTTCCAGCTCCATGCCATACGCGGTCTCCGCTTCTCCTGTCACGGTGTTTGAGAGTCCCCGGAAGAAGTCTTCTGGCTCCAGCCCGTCCTTCATCCAACGATACTGCGCGTTGCGGATCGGCATCATGTAATTCTTGAGACTGCTGCCCACACCCGGCGTGCCTGCGAAGCGCTTGGGAACCTCTATTTTGGGTAGCGCGGCGTACTTCACGTTGCCCGGGCGTGCTACCTCCGTCACTTGATGCTCTGACAAGGAGAGACGCCTCAAGCGCCCGAGCAGTTCGCCATCGGTACCGCCTACTCCTTGCGCGTTTCCCGCGCGCGACGGTGACCCTCCCCTGGTGGCTCCCACCAGCGGTCTCCCCGTCGAGCTCTCTCTCGCATCCCGACCTTCGCTCGGCAGGTCACCCATGCTGTGCCTCCGATGCGGTGCCGTGTAGGCCTCTATGCGGGCGCCGTCTTCCGTATCGCCCGCCTGCGTCCTTTCCTCGCTCCCCGTGACTTCTCCTGCACGTCATCCTGGCGTCGCCATCGCCGCCAATACAGGCGGCCGCTCGTAACGCTTCCCGGAGCGTGTCTGCATGCGCTGCCCAGGGCGCTTTACTCCGGAGATTTCCTTCGTTGTATGTCAGAAAATCTCCTTCCCACTACTAGCTGACAAGCTGGTTCACTAGCGTGCTCTTGTCTGCCTGTGACTGAGTTATCAGGATTACATTGGAGCAAACGGGAAACATACAACGAAGCAGCCAACACTAGGGTTTCAGCTCTGCTATGTACAAGACGGCCTTGCTGCCCTAGCCTGGTGCTTCTAGCAAGCAAACATCACATGGGCGAGGCTCGGGGTGCCGAGCCATATTTACAAACCGCAGGCGCTCTGCATCTGCATGGGCTCCAGCGCAAGCCTTTCGCCAGCTGCAAGCTTGGCGTGCATGTTCAACTACAGCTTGTGCCACCTGTCGGCTGTGCTGTGCTGTATTCACGTCAACAGCTCTCGCCCTGCACAGGACACAAACGAAACATACACCCACCCCAACTCATACACCCACCATTCTCATGCATGCATTCTTAAGCGTAATTTACAAATATGTACACCCACCCATCTTCCCTCCGCCTTTTTTAGATTCAGCTTCTGCTACATCTTCCCACTCTCCCTGCTGCCAACTCTTGGCGCTGTCTCGGTTACTATGCGGCCCTCTTGGCTTCATAAACCGCGACAGTAGGGACGGAGTGCGGCAGGGGAAGAGGCGGTAGTAGGGGACTGACTCGTCAAACGTGACGTCCTGGGAGGACAGAACACGGCGAGAGGTGGGGTGGTAGAACTGCCACCCAGGCGCGTCAGGGGGGGACCCAAGGAAGACGCAAGGAGCAGCACGAGGGGACAGCTTGTCCGCGACTTGTCTGCGGACAAACGCCCGAGATCCCCAGACCCGGAACGCCGACGCATCGCCAACCTTCCCCGTCCACATCAAGGCTGGGGAGGTCTCCGGCCTGGAGACCCTGGGGTGGAGGTTGATCTGATGCGCCGCGTACCTCACCGCAAACGGCCACAGAAAATGGGGGGCAGCCGCATGCATCATAGACGTACGAGCGACGTCCATGACCATGCCAATGCGGCGCTCAGCAATCCCATTTTGCTGCGGAGAGTCCGGAAGCGTGAAGGTCAAACGGATGCCTCGTGCGCGACAGTAGGCTCTGAGAAGGCCAGAGGAAAACTCTCCGCCTCTGTCCGAGTGCAGACGCAGAACAGGAAAGTCCGAGCCAAAGCTCTGCCTGAGCTGGAGACGAGCTGCGCGGATCTAGTCGATCAGCACCTCAGTGACATCACCCTTGCTGCGCAAGGGGAAGACTGCAGTGTAACGTGAGTAGTCATCAACAACAAGCAGGAAGTAGCGCTCGTGACCCTATCCATGGACGCGGGCTGGGCCCCACACGTCCATGTGAAGCGTCTGCACCGGGGCCTCTGTCGGAGGAAACTGGGAGGAGTGAGGGGCAGCCCTCTGGCGCCCCTCGACCCAGGGGACCAGGAAGGGCCATGCCCCTGAGGAAGGGGAGGGAGGGACCTGGGGAGACCAGAAACAAGGAGACGAGAGGCCATGCCTCTGAGCCGAAGCAAAGAGGGGTGACCAAGGCGGTGGTGCCAGAGGAGAGTCTCGTGAGAGAGGAGACGACACGAACAGGGGGCAGACTCAGGACCAGACCTGGACGCTGCAGCAAACACCTGAACCGACGCAGCCACCCTACCAAACTCAGCAACGAGAGGAGACGCAGTGGTCAGTGAGTACAGGCTCAACCCCGGCTGACGTGTAAACGTAGCCAAGTGTCGGCCTGTGCGAGCCTCTGTGCAGTGCGTCACTCGCTGACGCGCAGGAGTGAATTGGTGCACTCCCCCATCTTGTAGGTCAGCACCACTCACCAAGTTCGTAGAGAACGAGGGGAGGTAGAGACGAGACAGGGTGCCAGAGGGAGCAGCCGGACACGGGAGGACTGTGGAGAAGTGAGACAGGACAGGACCCCCAGAGGGGTCAGCCAGAGACACCGCAACCAGCCGACTAAGCGGCGTGAGTATGGTGCGGTCCTGAAAGAAGGAGCGAGAAGCCCTAGAGTCTAGAGTGAAGGTGAGGGAGGCCGAAGCCGACGCAGTACCTGAGAGCGCAGACTCACCAGTACCTGAGGACGCAGACGGTCTAGCACCTAGAGCATCAGCATCGCAAGCACCTAGGGCAGCAGCAACACCAGTACCTAGAGCAGCAGTCTCAATGCCCGGATCGGGCGGGAAACACCGGTGACAGTCACCCTCATCACTAATAGTCACAGCATACATGGCAGAAAGAATAGCATCAAAATCAAGGTCATAGATGGCAACTCCTGCCCTAGACAGCTCGCCCCAGCGAGGAATCTCTGTGGCCTCAGGGAACTGGTGACGCCACGCGTCCGTCAGGCGGCCAAAGCAGCGCTGGGTGGGGTGCGCACCCCCACACTGCTCACCCGCACGGTCGCCGGTGCGCAGGACGTAGGTGCACGGACCAAAACCCCCACCCCGCTGGCGTGCAGTATACCACTCACGGAGCTGCTGAGGGGACAGGGTCTCACGACCACGCTGCCGCTGCTGGCGTGGACCACCACCGGAGCCGCTCCTCTGTGTAGACCCGCGACCAGCTCCACCGCCTCCTCCTCCGCCTCCGCCGCCTCCGGCACCACCGCCGCCTCCGCCACTACCGCCGCCACCGCTACCACCGCCTCCTCCGCTCCCTCCGCCACCGCCGCCGCCTCCGCCCCCACTGCTACCACCGGTACCCCCACCCCCTGCACCACTCCCACCACCACCCCCACTCCCTCCGCCGCCTCCACCTCCACCTCCACCGCCCCCGCCAGCTCCTCCAGCACCCTTGCCCCCCTTGCCCTTGCCTGCGCGGCGCTTCCCCGAAGGGGCAGACGCAGCACCGACCGACTCGAAACCAATGAGGTCGGCCGCAACAGCAGAAGCAACAGAGGGCAAGAGGGGGGAGGGAGAACACCCCTCAAAGACAGGGGTGCGGGGGTCACCAGGAGAGGCTCCTACAGCGACTATGCTCTTCTCCGCCGCTAGGAGGGACTTCTCGAGGAGGTCAATGGTGAGAGTGGTGGGGCACACTGCGAGGAAGTGGTCCCTGACTACTCTAAGGGAGTCAGGGAGTCGGGTGACTATGAAGTAGAGGGTGATGTACATGGGGGGGGGGTTCTTGGCATAGAAGTCAGCAGGAAGCGCAGCGCGGTAGCGAGTGTCACTAGTGCGGAGGTGTGTAATGAGGTCAGCTACTGTGGGAAAGGCAGCAAGGTCAGGGAAGAGGTACGGCAGCATGAGACGGCTCAGTGCAGCAGTGGCAGGGGAGGAGTAGCGTGCAACTACAGCGTTGTACAAGGTCTGAGCACTCTTGTACTGACTAAAGTGTGCACGCTCGGAGGTAGGGAGGTGGTGACGCACAGCAAGACGTGCAGCAGCGTCGCGTGTGGCCCACTGGGAACGAACAGTGGCGTCAGCATCAGCAGCAGGGGCAGGAGAAGCGCCAGAGGTAAGGTCAAAGAGAGAGAGACCGTCTGCCCTATCGCACTGTAAGAACAGCCGCAGGTCATCTACCCAGACCTCAAAGTCAATGGCCCGACCCTCAACGTCAAAAGCGAGGACACTAGGGGTAGCCATGAGAACAGTAGACTAGCAATGCAAACAGTAGGGTGAGGGCAGTGAAGTGAAAGAGGCGCTGTGCTCACCAGACTGGGCAGCTCAAGCAGCTCGGAAGTAGGGCGGCTCGGCGGCTCGGCTACAGGGCGGCTCGGCTGCTGGGCGGCTCGGCTGCTGGGCGGCCCGACGGCTCAGCTGCAGGGCGGCTCGGCTGCTGGGCGGCTCGGCGGCTCGGCTGCAGGGCGGCTCGGCTGCTCGGCTTCAGGGCAGCTTGGCTGCTGGGCGGCTCGGCCGCTGGGCGGCTCGGCGGCTCGGCTGTCCGGCTGCTCCGGTGCCCGGGTGGCTCGGTGGTGCTGCTGCAGGGCGCCGCGGCGGTCGGCTGCTCGGCTAGGTGCGTTGGGTCGGGCAGTCGTGGTGGCGGGCGGCGCTGCAGCAGGTGAGAGGCGGTGAGGCGGCAGCAGAGGGCGACGAGGCCGCAGTAGAAGGCGGCGAGGCCGCAGGTGACAGCGGCAGAGTAGCAGGTGAGGGCGGCAAGGCCGCAGCAAAGGGCGACAGAGGTCGCAGTAGAAGGGCGGCGTGGCCGCAGCAGAAGGCGGCGAGGCCGCAGGTGAGGGCGGCGAGGTCGCAGCCGAGACGGGCGGCGACGGGCCGCTAGTGGGGCGGCGATGGGGCCGCAGAGAAAAGGGCGGCGACGGGCCGCCTTAGGGCGGCGGCGGGCCGCTGTTGAAAGGGCGGCTAGGGCGGCGGCTAGGGCGGCGACGGGCCGCTACTAGGGCTGCGACGGGCCGTCGCTAGGGTAAGGGCGACGGGCCGTCGCTAGGGTAAGGGCGACGGGCCGCGACGGGCCGCTAGGGCGACGGGCCGCTAGGGCGACGGGCCGCTAGGGCGACGGGCCGCTAAGGGCAACGAGCCGCTAAGGGCGACGCGCCGCTAGGGCGACGGGCCGCTAAGGGCGACGAGCCGCTAAGGGCGACGGGCCGCTGCTAGGCGCGCTTCGTGCACGGGGCAGGACGCGCCCCGGGCAGGGAAAAAAAAGGTTGGTGGGCCCTAGGAACAGTTCCCACGAGGGAACCTGCTCGATACCATGAGAAAGTATGAACGAGAATGAATGAACTATGAATGAACTGGGTACAAGTACTAACCCTAATTGGGTTGTACCCCCTATGGGATACCCCACTATAGCCTACACAAATGTATAAGCTATATAATGTTCTGACAGCACGTTGTTAAAGCTGTCGCCTACATACTTCCTGCGGGAGAACTTGGTTTATCACTTGAAAACCTGGTAGCACGGGGCTTCGCTCCAACCTTGAATGGCGAGGTGTAGTTACTACTTTGTGACAACCCAAGCTCCCCTGTGAAAATAGGACTGCTTAGGATTGGCTTAAAGTTTTCGCGCCCATCACATCCCCAACCTCGATTGGTTGCAGGTTGTGACGAAACCTCCAACACAACCCCAACCTAACGAAAAAAAGGACCCCCGAACCAAGCCTTGCACGAAGCTGGTGGGATTCGCCAGTTGTGTTCGAAATCTTCGCACCCTCATGTCTGACAAAGGATCATTTCGTGAGCAAATCAGACTGCGTCTTAGGGTGTGCACCCGAAATACCCCTAGAAAATACCATTTCGTATGTAGACCGCAGATTTAAGAGAACTCATTGAGTTTATTACTTTGGATGGAAATCAAGGCAACATACCATTGTGATCAGCAAAGGTGTGAGACTAACGAGGAAGTGGTTGACTAAGGGAAAGGTTGGGTACAAGTACAAACCTAGAAATGTGTTGTACCCCATATGTGCTACCCCACTATAGCCTACACAGGCTAAGTCATACAAGTCTGACACACCCCCATAGGCACAGTGGGGGAGAACAAGCGGTCACAAGACCAGTCAAGCAAAGCAAAGCAAGCTCAGGGTGGATCACAACGTCACCACACATTCCGAGCACTAGTTCAAGGCAACAAGGCCAGTTCACATGCAAGATCATATATAAAGGTAAACAAGCAAGTGCTGGTATAGAAAGATCACAGTACAAGCAAGGTCAAGAAGTAAGTGAGAAGAAACGAGAATGGTTCAACTATGAAAGAGTTGGGTACAAGTACTAACCCTAATTGGGTTGTACCCCTTATGGGCTACCCCACTACTGCCTACACAAATGTATAAGCTATAATGTTTTGACACACCCCCATAGGCAAAGTGGGGCAGAACAAGGGGTCACAAGACCAGTCAAGCAAAGCAAAGCAAAGCAAGCCCAGGGTGGATCACAAAGTCACCACACATTCCGAGCACAAGGTCAAGGCCACAAGGCCAGTTCAAATGCAATAGTACATATATATAAAAGGCTAGACAAGCAAGAGCAGGTGCATATATATATATAACAGTACAAGTAAGGTCAAGAGGTGAGCAATTGAGGCAAGGCACGCACAAGACCCAGCTGAGTACAGAAGCGCTGATGATCACAAGGCGCAAGTGCCTTGGTGAAGATATCAGTAGTGTTGGCCTCAGAGGCCACGTATGCAAGCCGCAGCTGACCACGCTGCTATAGCTCACGAGCAAGGAAGAAGCGGAGAGCAATGTGCTTTGTTCTGTGCTCCAGTCTCTGCTCTCGACACAAGGCCAGCATGGCCTTGTTGTCTACGTACAGAAGTGGAGGAGAACGAGGCGGCTCTCCGAGGCTGGTCAGCAGGTAGGTGAGCCAGCGAAGCTCCTGTGCAGCCATGGCTCCTGCGTAGATCTCAGCCTCACAACTGGAGCCGAGAACAGAAGACGAGCGTGTAGCCCGCCACGAAACAGAGCCGGAACCAAGGCTGAAGATGTAACCCTGTGACGACCGCTGCGTAGCCTGGTCGTCAGCCCAAGAAGCGTCTACGTGCCCAGTGAGGACCACTGGACTCCGCCCTCCAAGCACAAGCCCAATGCCCGACGTACTGCACAAGTAGCGCAACACCCTCTTCGCTGTAGCCATGTGCTCTGGTCTGTGTCTCCCAGGAGCAACATAGCGTGCGAGAATGCTAAGAGGGTATGCAAGGTCAGGTCGTGTGCAGGTCATCAGGTACATGAGGCAGCCAACAAGCTCTGGGTACGGGCCACTCGACTCTACGGACTCATGCGAAGGCAGAGCTGAAAGTGAGTGGCGAGTAGGCAGAGGAGTGGCCTGAGGCGAGGAGTACGTGAAGCCGAAGCGCTGAAGGACCTGCTGCACCATGTGTGACTGGGTCAGGGTAATGGTGCGGCGTGCTCTGTCCCGGGTGATCTGCAAGCCAAGGTAGCTGCGCAGTTCACCCAGGTCGGTGCACGTGTGTCTCATCTGCAGCTTGGACTTCACGTGGGCGAGTCCAGCAGTGTCAGATGTGGCAAAGACCAAGTCGTCAACGTACACGAGGATGTAGAACGGCGGCAAAGAGGTGTCGGTGCGCAAAAACAGCGACGGGTCGGCAGTAGAAGGAGCAAACCTAAGAGCCGCAAGTGTAGTCCTCAGTGTGTTGTGCCACTCACGAGGTGCCTGGCCGAGACCGTAGACTGGCCGCCAGAGGCTCCACTGGGTGCCAGGAGGAAAAGTCCAAGTGAAGCCAGGTGGGCGGCGCAGCCAGATCGCCTCGTGCAGGCTGCCCTGCAAGAAAGTTGTGCTGAAGTCAAGAGAGTGCAGCTCGTAGTCACGGTGAGCAGCTATGTGCAGCAGTACCCAAAAAGTGGTCATCTTCGGGGTGGGAGAGAAGGTCTGAAAGTAGTCAACTCCCTGCCGTTGACTGAAGCCACGAGCCACGTAACGCGCCTTGAAGACAGGCGGAGAACCCGGCGACCGCTTCACCCTGAAAATCCACATGCCACTGACGATGTTCGCCCCAGGCGGGGGAACCTCGTCAACGTAGGTGCTTGTGGACTTCCAAGAAGCCATCTCTGTGTCCATAGCTGCCTGCCACTGAGAGAGTAGGGACCCTCTATCGCCTCCGCGTAAGAGCGCGGAGTCGGGATGTCAAGTGCATCCGGGTCTCCCTCAGGGGTAAGCAGTACGGACACGAGATGAGGTGAAGCAGTAGCCAGACACTGAAACTCCTCCTGCCTATCCTCAAGGACGTCCGTGCCAATGGAACACTCACCCCCGACGGACGGAGGACAGACAGACTCAGACTCAACGATTAGACTAGCAGCTTAGTCTAGGCGACAGCGAGCAGCAAAGTCGACGAGCTCAGCAACTAGGGCAGACGCAGCAGTGGATTCAAAGGAAGGGTCAATGACGACAGTAGCAAGGAGACGCGTGACAGAGGGCCTGGCATTACGAAGAGAGTCTGACTCCGGGTCGGGAAGAGCAGGAAGAGAGGACTCAGGAGGAGAAGGCAAAGGGGCACACAGAGGAGCAGTGGATGGACGCAGAGACATCCGGTGCGTGCCAGGGACAGGAGGAGGACGCTGACGTGAACCACGACCACTAGTGCGTGCAGGACGGACAGGCGACGCAGGTCGAGACGCAGGCTCACGACGCTGAGCAAGACCTCCAGTAGGACCAGTGTAGGGAGAAGGAGCAGGCAGTGGGGAGGCCGGCTGTAACACTAACTGTGACAGCACAGGCTGTGGACACTCTAAGGGAGGAGGAGGACCAGTAGAAGGCGGAAGATCAAGAACCTGCTGAAGGAGTGGAACGAAGTACGTCCGAGGCCGCGCGGCGACAGCAGGGACAGCACCAGTGCCCCCAGCGGCAGCACCTCCAGCTCTAGTACCCCCAGCAGCTCCAGTAGCTCCAGGACCTCCAACAGCAGCCTCCGCGCCAACACCCCAGCAGCTCCAGCTCCAGTCGTACTCGCAGGCCCTGCAGCTCCAGTACTCCCAGTACGAGCACCTCCGGGACCCGCGACAGCAGCACCCTCAGTAGCCAAAGAACCTCCAGGTCCAGCAGCACGCCTCCAGCAGTGGGCAAACCACTCACGCAGCTCCCGTGAAGAGAGTGGCTCCCGCCGAGACGAAGCACGCGGAGAACCTCCAACCACAGTACCGCCAGACGCGACACGAGCAGGCCCTGCTCCCTCAGGCTCCGCACCCCCAGGCTCCGCACCCCCAGGCTCAGCACCCCTAGTCGTAGCACCCCCAAGCTTAGCACCCCCAGGCGTAGCACCCCCAAGCTCAGCACACCCAGGCGTAGCACCCCCAGTAGCAGCATCCTCAGACTCAGCACCCCAAGGTGCAGTACCCACACGCTCAGCACCCCTAGAGTCAGCAACCCCAGGCTCAGCAGCCTCAGCAGCACCAGAGTCACCAGCAACCTCGATAGGCTTGAGTGCATCTACCTGGGACACACCTGAAGGGGCAGGACCCTGAGGGGGGAGGGGGTCTACGGGGGGGGGACCTGGCACAAGGAAGAGCGGTGGCGGGGGAAGGGACGGAGTGCGGAAGGGGAAGAGGCGGTAGTAGGGGACCGACTCGTCAAACGTGACGTCCCGGGAGGACAGAACACGGCGAGAGGTGGGGTGGTAGAACTGCCACCCCGGCGCGTCAGGGGGGAAACCCAGGAAGACGCAAGGATCAGCACGAGGGGACAGCTTGTCCGCAGACAAGTCGCGGACAAACGCCCGAGATCCCCAGACATGGAACGCAGACGCATCGCCAACCTTCCCCGTCCACAGCAAGGCTGGGGAGGTCTCCGGCCTGGAGACCCTGGGCTGAAGGTTGATCTGATGCGCCGCGTACCGAACCGCAAACGGCCAGAGAAAATGGGGGCAGCCGCATGCATCATGGACGTACGAGCAACGTCCATGACCATGCCAATGCGGCGCTCACCAATCCCATTTTGCTGTGGAGATTCCGGATGCGTGAAGGTCTTGCGGATGCCTCGTGCACGATAGAGTGCAGACGCAGAACAGGAAAGTCCGAGCCGAAGCTCCGCCTGAGCTGGAGACGAGCTGCGCGGATCCAGTCGATCAACACCTCAGTGACATCACCCTTGCTGCGCAAGGGGAAGACTGTGGTGTAACGCGAGTAGTCGTCAACCACCAGCAGGAAGTAGCGCTCGTGACCCTATCCACAGACGCGGGCTGGGCCCCACACGTCCATGTGAAGCATCTGCAGCCGGACCTCTCTCGGAGGAAACTGGGAGGAGTGAGAGGCAGCACGCCGCCCCTTGACGCAGGGGACGCAGGCAGGGGCAGGCCCCGGGGGGAGGGGAGGGAGGGACCGGGGAAGACCAGAGACAAGGACACGGGACGCCATGCATCAAGAGACGAGACAGTGAGGGGTGACTAAGGCGGTGGTGCCAAAGGAGAGTCTCGTGAGACAGGAGACGACACGAGCAGGGGGCAGACTCAGGACCAGACCTGGACGCTGCAGCAAACACCTGACCCGACTCAGCTACCCGACCAGACGCAGTGACTGGAGGAGACTCATTTGTCACTGTGTACAGGCTCGACCCCGGCCGACGTGTAAACGTGGCCAAGTGTCGGCCCGTCCGAGCCTCAGTGCAGTGTGTCACCCGCTGGCTCGGAGGAGTGAACTGGTGCACTCCCCCATCCTGTAGGTCAGCACCACTCACCAAGATCGTAGAGAACGAGGGGAGCTAAAGACTAGATAGGGTGCCAGAGGGAGCCGCCGGACATGGGAGGACAGTGGAGAAGTGAGCGAGGACAGGACCCCCAGAGGGGTCCGCCAGAGAAACTGCAACTGGCGGACCAAGTGGCGTGAGTGTGGTGCGCACTCGAAAGAAGGAGCGAGAAGCCCCCAAGTCAAGGTTGAAGGTGAGGGAGGCCGAAGCCGACGCAGTACCTTAGAGAGAAGACCCACCAGCACCTGAGGAAGCAGACGCACTAGCACCTAGAGCAGTAGCCTCGCTAGCACCAAGAGCAGCAGCCTCACCAGTACCTAGAGCAGCAGTCTCAATGCCCGGGTCGGGCGGAAAACACCGGTAACAGTCACCTTCATCACTAATAGTCACAGCATACATGGCAGCAAGAATAGCATCAAAGTCAAGGTCAAAGATAGCTACTCCCGCCCTAGACAGTTCGCCCCAGCGATGGATCTCAGTGGCCTCAGGGAACTGGTGACGCCAAGCGTCTGTCAGGCGGCCAAAGCAGCGCTGGGTGGGGTGCGCACCCCCGCACTGCTCACCCGCGCGGTCGCCGGTGTGCAGGACGTAGGTGCACGGACCAGTAACCCCACCCCGCTGGCGTGCAGCGTACAACTAACGGAGCTGCTGAGGGGGGGGAATGTCACGAGTGCGCTGCTGCTGCTGCTGCTGGCGCTGACCACCACCGGAGCCGACCCTCTGCGCAGCGCCACCTAGACCAGCTCCACCTCCTCCGCCTCCGCCTCCTCCTCCGCCGCCACCTCCGCCACCTCCGCTCCCACCGCCACCGCCACCTCCGCCTCCGCCTCCACTGCCGCCACCGACACCTCCACCCCCGCCACCACTCCCACCACCACCCCCACCCCCTCCACCGGCTCCACCGCCACCTCCAGCGCCCATGCCAGCTCCTCCGGCGCCCTTGCCCCCCTTGCCCTTGCCTGTGCGGCGCTTCCCTGAAGGGGCAGACGCAACGCCAACCGACTCGAAACCAACGAGGTTGGCCGCAGTAGCAGAAACAACAGAGGGCAAGACGGGTGAGGGAGAACACTTCCTCATACCATGAGAAGAAACGAGAATGGTTCAACTATGAAACAGTTGGGTACAAGTACTAACCCTAATTGGGTTGTACTTCTTATGGGCTACCCCACTATAGCCTACAAAAATGTATAAGCTATAATGTTCTGACAATAAGCAAGTGAGGCCAAGTAGGAACAAGACCTAGCATCGTACAGCAGCGCTGATGATCACAAGGTGAAGATATCCTCAGTCTTGGCCTCAGAGGCCACGTAAGCAAGGCGCAGCTGACCACGCTGCTGCAACTCACGAGCAAGAAAGTAGCGAAGAGCGATGTGCTTCGTTCTGTGCTCCAGTCTGTGCTCCCGACACAAGGCCAGCATGGCCTTGTTGTTTTCGTACAGAACTGGAGGAGAACGAGGCGGCTCTCCTAGGTCAGTCAGCAGGTAGGTGAGCCAGCGTAGCTCCTGTACAGCCATGGCCCCCGCGTAGATCTCAGCCTCACAGCTAAAGCCAAGAATAGAAGACGAGCGGGTAGATCGCCACGAAACAGAGCCGGAACCAAGGCTGAAGGTGTAACCCGGTAACGACCGCTGCGTAGTCTGGTCGTCAGCCCAAGAAGCGTCTGCGTGACCTGTGAGGACCACTGAACGCCGCCCTCCAAGCACTAGCCCCATGCTCGACGTACTGCACAAGTAGCGCAACACCCTCTTCGCTGCAGCCATGTGCTCTTATCGGTGTCTCCCAGGAGCAACATAACGTGCCAAGAAGCTAAGAGGGTATGCAAGGTCAGGTCGAGTGCAGGTCATCAGGTACATGAGGCAGCGAACAAGCTCTGGGTACGGGCCACTCAGCTCTACGGACTCATCCGAAGGCAGAGCTGAGAGCGAGTGGCGAGTAGACAGAGGAGTGGCTTGAGTCGAGGAGTACATGAAGTCGAAGCGCTGAAGGACCTGCTGCACCATGCGTGACTGGGTCAGGGTAATGGTGCGCTGTGCTCTGTCCCGGGTGATCTGCAAGCCAAGGTAGCTGCGCAGTTCACCCAGGTCTGTGCATGTGTGTCTCTTCTGCAGCTCGGAATTCACGTGGGCAAGTCCAGCAGTGTCAGCAGTGGCAAAGACCAAGTCGTCGACATATATGAGGATGTAGAACGGCAGCAAAGAGGTGTCGGTGCGCAGAAACAGCGACGGGTCGGCAGTAGAAGGAGCAAACCCTAGAGCCGCAAGTGTAGTCCTCAGTGTGTCGTGCCACTCATGGCGCGCCTGGTGGAGACCATAGACTTGCCGCCGTAGGCTCCACTGGGTACCAGGAGGAAACGACCCAGTGAAGCCAGGTGGGCGGCGCAACCAGATCTCCTCATGCAAGCTGCCCTGCAAGAAAGTTGTGCTGAAGTCAAGAGAGTGAAGCTCCTAGTCGCGCTGAGCGGCTATGTGCAGCAGCACCCGAAGAGTGGTCATCTTTGGGGTGGGAGAGAAGGTCTGAAAGTAGTCAACTCCATGCCACTGACTGAAGCCTCGAGCCACGTAACGCGCCTTGAATACAGGCGGAGAACCTGGCGGCCGCTTCACCCTGAAAATCCACATGCCATTGACGATGATCGCCCCAGGTGGGGGAACCTCGTCGATGTAGGTGCCTGTGGACTTCCAGGAAGCCATCTCTGCGTCCATGGCTGACTGCGACTGTGAGGAGTAGGGACCCTCAATCGCCTTAGCGTACGATCGAGGAGTCGGGATGTCTGGTGCATCCGGGTCTCCCTCAGGGGCAATCAGCATGGACACGAGATGAGGCAAAGCAGCAGCAAAACACTTGAACTCCTCTTGCCTGTCCTCAAGGACGTCCATGCTAAGAGCACACTCACCCCTGACGGACGGAGGACTGACGGACGGAGGACAGACAGACGCAGACTCAGCAATAATACTAGAGGCGTAGTCTAGACGATAGTGAGCAGCGAAGTCGACAAGCTCAGCAACTTAGGCAGACGCAGCAGTGGACTCAAAGGAAGGGTCAGTGACGACAGTAGCAAGGAGACGCATGACAGTAGGACTGGCAGCACGAAGGGAGTCCGACTCCGGGTCAGCAAGAGCAGGAAGAGAGGACTCCGGAGGAGAAGGCAAAGGGGCACGCAGCAGAGCAGTGGAAGGACGCAGAGACATCCGGTGCGTGCCGGGGACAGCGGAGGACGCTAACGCGAACCACGACCATTTGTGCGAGCAGCACGGACAGGCGACGCAGGACGAGACGCGGGCTCACGACGCTCCGTAAGACCTCCAGTAGGACCAATGTAGGGAGAGGGAGCAGGCAGTGGGGAGGCTGGCTGTAACTGGGACTCGGACTAGACAGGCGGCGGACACTCTAAAAGAGGAGCACGACCAAGAGAGGACGGGAGACCAAGAACCTGCTCAAGGAGCGGAACGAAGTATGGCCTCGGCCGTGCAGTGCCCCCATAACCAGCAAGAACAGCACCAGTACCCCCAACGGCAGCACTAGCGCAAGTAGCACCCCCAAATCCAGCAGCGCCAACTCCAGCACCCTCAGAGTTACTAGCGCCGGCAGCACCTCCAGTGCCACTCGAACCACCAGAAGACGGAGCAGCTCTAGCTCCAGCACCTCCAGTAGCACCTACTCCAGCAGCACCACTAGCTCCAGCACCAGGAGCACCCGCAGGCCCAGCAGCTCCAGAACCCCCGGTACAAGCACCTCCTGGACCAGTGGCACCAGCACCCTCAGCAGCAGTAGAACCGTCAACACCAGCAGTACCTCCATCTCCAGCAGCACGGCTCCAGCGCCGAGCAAACCACTCGCGCAGCTCGTGTGGAGAGAGCAGCTCCCTCCAGGACGAAGCACCCGAAGGACCTCCAGGCCTAGTACCGCCAGACGCCACACGAGCAGGCCCAGCACCCTCAGGCTCCGCACCCCCAGGCTCCGCACCCCTAGTCTCAGCACCCCAAGTCTCAGCACTCCCAGGCTCAGCAACCCCAGAGTCAGCACCCCCAAGCTCAGCACCCCCAGACCCCACACCCGTAGGCTCAGCACCCCTAGACCCCGCACCCGCAGGCTCAGCACCCCAAGAACCCGCACCCGCAGGCTCAGCACCCCTAGCAGCACCAGAGTCAACAGCTACCTCGACAGGCTCGACTGCATCTACCAGGGACACACCTGAGGGGGCAGGACCCTGAGGGGGAAGGGGGTCTACCGAGGGGGGACCTGGCACGGGGAAGAGCGGCGGCGGGGGGAGGGAGGCAGTGCGGTAGGGGAAGAGACGGTAGTACGGAACCGACTCTTCAAACGTGACGTCCTGGGAGGACAGAACACGTCGCGAGGTGGGGTGGCAGAACTGCCAACCTGGCGCGTCACGGGGGAAGCCAAGGAAGACACAGGGAACAGCACGGGGGGACAGCTTGTCCGCAGACAAGTCGCGGACAAACGCCCGAGATCCTGAGACACGGAACGCAGACGCATCGCCAACCTTCCCGGTCCACCGAAAAGCAGGGGAGGTTTCCGGCATGGAGACCCGGGGCTGAAGGTTTCCGCCGCGTACCGAACCGCAAACGGCCACAGAAAATGGGGGGCAACCGCATGGACCATGGACGTATGAGCGACGTCCATGACCATGCCAATGCGGCGCTCAGCAATCCCATTTAGCTGTGGAGAGGCCGGAAGCGTGAAGATCTGGCGGATGCCCTGTGCACGACAGAAGGCACGCAGAAGGTCAGAGGAAAACTCACCGCCTCTTTCAGAGTGCAGACGCAGAACAGGAAAGTCTGAGCCGAAACTCTCTCTGAGCTGGAGACGAGCAGCGCGGATCCAGCCAATCAACACCTCAGTGACCTCACCCTTGCTGCGCAAGGGGAAGACTGTGGTGTAACGCGAGTAGTCGTCAACCACCAGCAGGAAGTAACGCTCGTGGCCCTGTCCACGGACGCGGGCTGGGCCCCACACGTCCATGTGAAGCGTCTGCAGCAGAGCCTCTGTCGGAGGAAACTCTGAGGAGTGAGGAGCAGCACGCTGCCTCCCCTCGAAGCAGGGAACGCAGGTAGGGGCAGGCCCCGGAGGAAGAGGAGGGAGGGACCGGGGGAGACCAGAGACAAGGACACGGGATGCCATGCCTCAGAGATGAGGCAGCGAGGGGTGACCAAGGCGGTGGTGCCAGAGGAGTGTCTGGTGAGATAGGAGACGACACGAGCAGGGGGCAGACGCTGGACCAGACCTGGACGACGTAGCAGACACCTGACCTGACGCAGCTACCTGACCAGACGCAGAGACCGGAGGAGACTCAGTAGTTAGTGTGTACAGGCTCGACCACGGTTGACGGGTAAACGTGGCCAAGTGTCGGCCTGTCCGAGCACACGTGCAGTGGGTCACTCGCTGACTCGCAGGAGTGAACTAGTCAACCCCCCCATCCTGTAGGTCAACACCACTCACCAAGTTCGTAGAGAACGAGGGGAGGTAGAGACATGACAGGGTGCCATAAGGGGCCGCTGGACATGGTAAGACAGTGGAGAAGTGGGCAAGGACAGGACCCCCAGAGGGGTCTGCCAGGGAGACCGCAACTAGCCGACTAAGCGGCGTGAGTGTGGTGCGGTCTCGAAAGAAGGAATGGGAAGCAGCCGAGTCAAGGGTGTGGGAGGCCTGAGCTGACGTGGTACCTGAGAGAGCAGACTCACCAGCACCTGGGGCGGCAGACTCACTAGCACCTAGAGCAGCAGCCTCACCAGCACCTAGAGCAGCAGCCTCACCAGCACCTAGAGCAGCAGTCTCAATGCCTGGGTCAGGCGGAACACACAGGTAATAGTCACCCTCATCACTAGTAGGCAATGCATTCATGGCAGTGAGGATAGCATCATAGTCAAGAGTAGAGATATCTACCCTCATCCTAAGCAGCTCCACCCAGTCGGGGAGCTCAGCCGCGTCACCAAACTCCGTACGCCAGGCGTCGCTCAGACGGGCGAAGCAGCGGGACTCTGCGTGACCAAACGTCCTGCAAGGCTGACCAGTCCGAGCACCAGTGCGAATGACATACGGACAGCGAGCAGTACAGCGTGACCCGTCACGCTGAGCGTACCACTAACGAAGCTGCTGGGGTGAAAGGACCGCGCACGGACGACGTTGCAGCTGCATCTGGCCACTACATGCAGCTGTCAAACTACTCACTCCAAGACGACTCCCACTACAGCCACTCCGACAACCCCAAGTCGCGTACCACTCACGAAGCTGCTGGGGCGTGAGGGGCTCACGCGGACGTCGCTGAAGCTGCATCTAGCCACTGCCAGGAGCAGCACGAGCAGTGGTAGCCGCAGTAGTAGCAGCAGTAGCAATAGCAGTAGTCGCAGCACGGCCACCCCTACGAACCCAACTAGCGTTCCACTCACGAAGCGGTTGGGGGGCGAGGGACTCACGCGGACGGTGCTGGAGCTGCATCTGGCCACGCCAGGAGTAGCAGTAGCAGTAGAAAGAGCAGTAGCAGCAAGAGCAGCAGTAACAACAGTACGGGCGGGGCAGTGCTCACCAGTGGCGAGAAGGGCAGGCGTACGACGCCGGCAATGGCGAGGCTGCGACCACTGTAGGGCGAGGGCTCCGCGGCAGCTGCAGGGGCGGCTGCTCCAGGGGCGGCTGCTGCAGAGGCGGCTGCTGCAAGGGCTGCTGCTCCAGGGGCGGCTGCTCCAGGGGCGGCGGCTGCATTGGCGGCTGCTCCAGTTGCGGCTGCTGCAGGGGCAGCTGCTCCAGGGGCAGCTGCTGAAGGGGTGGCTGCTCCGGAGGCGGCTGCTTCAGTGGCGGCCGCTCCAGGGGTGGCTGCTTCAGGGGCAGCTACTCCAGGGGCGGCTGCTGCAGGGGCGGCTGCTCCAGGGGCGGCTGCTGCAGGGGTGACTGCTGCAGGGGCGGCTGCTGCAGGGGCGGCTGCTCCAGGGGCGGCTGCTGCAGGGGTGGCTGCTCCGGGGTTGGCTGCTGCAGTGGCGGCTGCTCCAGGGGCTGCTGCTGCAGGGGCGGCTGCTCCAGGGGCGGCGTTCACGACTCTGGCGTTCGCTTTCGCGAGCGCAGCGAAGAGCGACTCTGGTGGTGGGAATATCGCCTCACGTGCTTGTCGCGCCATCATGAAGCTGTGGACGGAAATCGCCAGGAGTAGCTGCTTTCGCTATAGGGTGCGATTGGAAAATTGCGCGCGACTATGGCAAAAGTTGGAACTACGAGCGGAGGCTGCAGAACGGTCTTGCTGTTTGCATGCGACATTTCAACTTAGAGCGTGGAACATCCTTTTGAACAAGGGGTTGGTCGCCCAATTGCGACAGCAACCACTGTTGTGACCATCGCCATTGACCTACGAAACAGAGTGATGAAAACTGCAGGATGCACGCACGTTCCACAGCCCATGCGTGTTGGTCGCCCCACTTTTGGACCTCGCAGATAGGACAAGAAGTGGCGACGTCAGGAGAAACACGCGACAAGCAACCGGGTGTAATTGTGAGTGACGTGCTGCAATCCAACTCGCAGAAAGGTGTTTGACGAAGTCGGCACCTTTCGTATAGCATTGCGACTCTGTATTTCTGGGCGACCAAGTGTTTCCGACTTGCAATGTGGGGTTTTGCAAGTTACCTGGCGAAAACCGTTGCAAACATTTGACGAGAGAAATGTCCGACCAAAGAGGCGACCAAACAGTTGTTCAAAAGGATGTTCAACGCTCTAATATTGCATCAAAAGAGGAGAACCTAGAGAAATTGTGCCAAATTTTAAAACCCAGGGTGCACAGGTTTCAAAGTTAGGAAGGCTGGTTGGGAAGAAGATTACAATTGGATGGCGAGTAGCTGGATTCCCGAAAACGCTGAACGTTGTTCGCCCTTTTTTGGGCGACATCATTGTTACCACAATTGCCATGCGACACAATTGCCAAATTTGAAACATCGCCAAACACCCTCTGCGACCTTTTCCCATTGCCTGCCGAGTTCAGTGATGGCTTGGTGCAAGCAAGAAGAACGTTGTGAGTTGACTACACCGCCGAATATATTGACCTAGAAATAGTACAACATACTCAGGAATCATTGGTAGCAATCATCCACCAGCAGAGAGAAATCTATGCTTAGGGATGACGGGCCGAGAGCATAGTGGTTTGAGTGCAGGCGTCGCCGCCGAAACCGCCGATTACGCGGAGCTCTCCGCGGAAGTCGAGACTGAGTAGGGGGGAAAGCGAGCGGGAATCGCTCAAGAGGGACTTCATGGCCTGGTTCTTGAGGGCACAGAAGTGCAAGTGAGGGGCAGGTTAGTGTAATGAGGTGTGGGGGGGAGAGAATGAGGAGCAGGGAGGGAGAATGAGGGGTGGGGAAAGAGAATGAGGGGCAGGGAAGGAGAATGAGGAGTGGGGAAAAGAGAATGAGGGGCAGGGAAGGAGAATGAGGGGTGGGGAAAGAGAATGAGGTGCAGGGATGGATGATGCGGGGTGGGGAAAAGAGAATGAGGGGCAGGGAAGGAAAATGAGGAGTGGGGAAAAGAGAATGAGGGGCAGGGAAGGAGAATGAGGAGTGGGAAGAGAGAATGAGGTGCAGGAATGGATGATGAGGCGCAAACAACGAGAATGAGGGGCAGGGAGGGAGAATTAGGGGTGGGAGAAGGGAATGAGGTACAGGAAGGGATGATGCGGTGCACACCGTGAGTATGAAAGGCAGGGAGGGAGATTGGGGGGGTGGGGGAAAGGGGATGAGGAGCGAGGTGAGAGGATGAGGCGCAAACCCCGAGAATGAAAGGAAGGGAGGGAGAATGAGGGATGGGGGAAAGGGAATAAGGTGCAGGTGAGATGTCCGAGGCGCAAACCCTGAGAATGAAAGGCTGGGAGGGAGAAAGAGGGGTGGGGGAAAGGGAATGAGGAGCAGGAAGGGAGAATGAGGGGCAAACCCCGAGAATAGGACGGGAGGAAGATAGAGGGGTTGGGGAAAGGGAATGAGGTGCAAGGTGAGAGGATGAGGCGCAAACCGTGAGAATGAAAGGCAGGGAGGAAGACTGAGGGGTGGGGGAAAGGGAATGAGGAGAAAGGTGAGAGGATGAGGCGCAAACCGTGAGAATGAAAGGCAGGGAGGGAGACTGAGGGGTGGGGGAAAGGGAATGAGGAGCAAGGTGAGAGGATGAGGCGCAAACCCTGAGAATGAAAGGCAGGGAGGGAGAATGAAGGGTGGGGGAAAGGGAATGAGGAGCAGGAAGGGAGAATGAGGGGCAAAACCCGAGAATAGGATGGGAGGAAGATAGAGGGGTTGGGGAAAGGGAATGAGGTGCAGGGAGGGATGATGAGGCGCAGCCACCGAGAATGAAAGCAAGGGAGGGAGATTGAGTGGTGGGTGAAATAGAACGAGGTTCAGGGACGGATGATGAGGAGCACATACCGAGAATGAAAAGCAGGGAGGGAGAGGGATAAGGTGGGGGAGGGAAGATGGGGGGCATGGAGGGAGGATGAGGCGCGAACCCCGAGAATGAGAGGAAGGGAGAAAAGGCCATGGGTTTGACCTACGACTAACCTTTAGGCTGTCACAGAAGTGATATTTCAGAAGCGCCTTCCCCACGATCCGGCACTCGCCACTTTGCCATGATCGGTCTGTGTTGACAGCCTTGGTCGCCACATATTTGTATAAGTCCCGAAGGCTTTTCCAGCCGCAAACCTTGCCAAATTGACCGCCGCTTTTGTTGAGAATCCACAGCAACGCCGTTACAGCCCGTTGAGACAACTTCTCGGTTAAAGCCCATCGAGATAGCTCATCTTCAAATGAGAACGGCGTTGGAGGACTAGGCTCCACATCCGTCCCGAGCGCGAAGGCCCCTCAGGCTTCGCAGCAAGTTCATGAGAAGGAGATGGCGGTTCTTCTGTGTCTGAGCGATCCTCGCACACGGGCCTATCATCGTCGATTGGAGCTCGTGGACTCATAGGTTCATCGAATGTTTGAGGCAAAAAAGGGTCCTCCCGGGCCATTGGTCGAAAAGTGCTCGGAAGACGTGTGGCGTTTGCATCGTTCCCCTCACCATCGCTGGCGGGTCTGCACGCCGCATTGCTGGCTTGCGTCAGCCTGCATTGGTTGCTCCCGAAGTGTCGTTCAAGCTCTCCTCCACCTACAAATGGGCCTGAACGGCATGCTCTGCCATGATCCGGAGGTAAGTCGTCCATGACAAAACTAAGCCGTTCCTACGACTACGACACAAAATTTGGCTCTGGAATGGACTAATCTGAGTTGCTGCGATGTCTTGCTAATCTGTGCGTTGCTAATCTAAGTTGAATGTAAGTTGGTGATGAATAAACTGAGTTTTTGTGCTTTGGTGTTCTTAGATCGCACTACGTTGAAGGTATTGATGTGCAAGACCACTGAACGAAACGAATTCACACTTCTGGTGTTAGGACGGGTCCATCACTCACATGATTGCACAAAACCCTATCCAACCATCTGTTGTTGGTTTTACAACGCACGGTTGTTTGAATTTACCGTTCGCAACCGCATTCCTATGTACAATTTGGAGCCGAGCTGTGTGAGGAAATGCACGCCTCGATGTCTAATGTGTTGAAATCGTGAATTTGGAGATTGACGCGACCCGATAACGTAACTGTTTGATTTTCGCCGCCCTTTCCGATTGGCTGCCGTTCCGTCGCGACCAACGGGAAGTCCTCGCTGGCTAGCGAGCCCCCTTGGCGAATTTGTCAACGAGTCAATAGAAGTCATTCAGAAGTCTGCAAAATCGAGTCGCGCCAAAATCCAACCGCCGACAACGCAATCAGCAGTACCGCAATAGGCGCGTCGCCAGACAATTTTGGAACGGTTAGAAATGCCAATTTAACTGCCTGCACTTAAAACGTCATTAAAAGCCAGCTGGCGAGCGCATTTTAGCAAATGAAATAATACTGTTCCTCCTCAGTGTGAAACCTAAACGGCCATATCGGTACACGAATCGCGTGCCAATTACAGAAAATCTCAACGTTTAAAGTTTTGAATGTCTTAACCATAAGAGAAACGCAGGACAAAAAACAGAGTGAATAACAAATACAAGATATATAGCAGTTCTCCTCTAATGGAGCAGCTAATATGAAACGTAACTTACACGATCGCAACCGTTGAAACAATGCTACAGAGAATTGAGATACCCCCTCTACATCCCCAGGTCGTTTACGTGCTCCAGGCAGATTCGAGCCGAATTGTTTCCCTCCGAGCAACTAACACCGTCGATCCGAGAGGATCTAACGTCCAGCAACATTCCTGATATCACATCCCCCAGGTCGTTTACGTGCTCCTTGCGACAATGCCCCACGCAGTGCGGCGCGACATTCTTCATGAATCACATTCGCGATCCTGACTGATGCACAAATCACTTGGAATTTCGTCCGTCGATCAAGCGTTTGCAAATCCCACGAAGCAGCCGAACACATTCTCTTCAGCACGGAATTGCGACAATAGGGTTGAAATGAGTCGCAAAATTGCCAAGTTGCCCTCACAAACTGCCAATGTAAACAACACTGTATGACGCTCGAAAACCATCGACAAAAGAGCCTCAGTGGACTAGAGCATTTACAACAGGCTCAAGATTTTTGCAATGGGCATTTCGCGTGGGAAGGGAGAACGTGAAATGGGGGAGAGTTCACCATAGCCCTTTTATGCGGCCCGGCTCCCCCTTTACGCCCCCCGATTCCCCATTCCCGTCGCCTCATGCCCCTCCCCGCCACCCGGTTTCCCTTTCCCGCTGCCACGAACCCCCAGTCACGCTGCCTGGCAATTCCCCTTCCCGCCGCTCGACTCCCTGGTCTCACCGCCCGATTCCTCTTTCCCGCTGGCCGCGTTCCATCTACCGTCGCCCTACTCCCTTCCCGTCACCCGATTCACGTTCCCGCCGCCCGATTCCCCTATCCAACCGCCCGAATCCCCTTCCGCGCCGCCTGAATCCCCTTTCCCGCCCATTGATTCCGGGCGGGCCGCCCGACCGCCCCTTCCCGCCGCCCAATTCCCCTTTCGCGCCGCCAAATTCGCGTTCCCGCCGCCCGCTTCGCCAATCCCGCCGCCCGATGCGCCCTCCCGCCGCCCGATTCCCTTTTCTCGCCGCCAGACATGCCTTCCCGCCTCCCTAATCCCTTTTCCGTCACCCAACTACCCTTCCCTCCCGTCTCTCCCTTCTCCCCCTAAGAAAATGAGAACGAGAATGAACTGACTATGAATGAAGTGAGTACATATAGGAAACCCTAATTGGGTTCTACCCCCTATGGGATACCCCTCTATAGCCTACACAAATAAGTAAGCTATAATGTTCTGACACACCCCCATACGCAAAGTGGGGAAGAACAAGGGGTCACAAGACCAGTGAAGCAAAGCAAGGCAAAGCTCAGGGTGGATCACAAAGTCACCACACATTCCGAGCACAAGTTCAAAGGCCAAAAGGCCAGTTCACATGCAAGAGCACATATATATATAGAAGAGGCTAAGCAAGCAAGAGCAGGAGTATATATATGTGACAGTACAAGCAAGATCAAGAAGTGAGCAAGTGAGGCAAGACAGGCACAAGACCCAGCTGAGTGCATAAGCGCTGATGATCACAAGGCGCAAGTGCCTTGGTGAAGACATCAGCAATGTTGGCCTCAGAGGCCACGTACGCAAGCCGCAACTGTCCACGCTGCTGTAGCTCACGAGCAAGAAAGTAGCGGAGAGCAATGTGCTTTGTCCTGTGCTCCAGTCGCTGCTCTCGACACAAGGCCAGCATGGCCTTGTTGTCTACGTACAGGACTGGAGGAGAACGAGGCGGCTCTCCAAGGTCGATCAGCAAGTAGGTGAGCCAGCGAAGCTCCTGGGCAGCCATAGCCCCGGCGTAGATCTCAGCCTCACAACTAGAGCCGAGAACAGAAGACGAGCGGGTAGCCCGCCACGTAACAGAGCCGGAACCAAGACTGAAAGTGTAACCCTGTGACGACCGCTGCGTAGCCTGGTCGTCAGCCCAAGAAGCGTCCGCGTGCCCAATGAGGACCACTGGACTCCGCCCTCCAAGCACTAGCCCCATGCCCGACGTACTGCACAAGTAGCGCAACACCCTCTTCGCTGCAGCCATGTGCTCGGGTCGGTGTCTCCCAGGAGCAACATAGCGTGTGAGAATGCTAAGAGGGTATACAAGGTCAGGTCGAGTGCAGGTCATCAGGTACAAGAGGCAGCCAACAAGCTCAGGATACGGGCCACTCGACTCTACGGACTCATCCGAAGGCAGAGCTGAGAGCGAGTGGCGAGTAGGCAGAGGAGTGGCCTGAGGCGAGGAGTACGTGAAGCCGAAGCGCTGAAGGACCTGCTGCACCATGTGTGACTGAATCAGGGTAATGGTGCGGCGTGCTTTGTCCCGGGTGATCTGCAAGCCAAGGTAGCTGCGCAGTTCACCCAGGTCAGTGCACGTGTGTCTCTTGTGCAGCTCGGACTTCACGTAGGCGAGTCCAGCAGTGTCAGCAGTGGCAAAGACCAAGTCGTCGACGTACACGAGGATGTAGAACGGCGGCAAAGAGGTGTCGGTGCGCAGAAACAGCGACGGGTCGGCAGTAGAAGGAGCAAACCCAAGTGCCGCAAGCGTAGTCCTCAGTGTATCGTGCCACTCACGTGGCGCCTCGCGGAGACCGTAGACTGGACGCCGGAGACTCCACTGGGTACCAGGAGGGAAAGACCCAGTGAAGCCAGGTGGGCGGCGCAGCCAGATCTCCTCGTGCAGGCTGCCCTGCAAGAAAGCAGTGCTGAAGTCGAGAGAGTGCAGCTCGTAGTCACGGTGAGCAGCAACGTGCAGTAGTACCCGAAGAGTGGTCATCTTCGGGGTGGGAGAGAAGGTCTGAAAGTAGTCAACTCCCTGCCGCTGGCTGAAGCCACAAGCCACGTAACGTGCCTTGAAGACAGGCGGAGAACCCGGCGGCCGCTTCACCCTGAAAATCCACATGCCACTGAGGATGTTCGCCCTAGAAGGGGGGACAGCGTCAACGTAGGTGCCTGTGGACTTCCAGGAAGCCATCTCTGCATCCATAGCTGCCTGCCACTGAGAGGAGTAGGGACCCTCTATCGCCTCCGCGTAAGAGCGCGGAGTCGGGATGTCAAGTGCATCCGGGTCTCCCTCAGGGGTGAGCAGTAGGAACACGAGATGAGGTGAAGCGGCGGCCAGACACTGGAACTCCTCCTGCCTGTCCTCAAGGACGTCCGTGCCAAGGGCACACTCACCCCCGACGGACGGAGGACAGGCAGACTCAGACTCAGCGACAAGACTAGCAGCGTAGTCTAGACGATAGCGAGCAGCAAAGTCGACGAGCTCAGTAATAAGGGCAGACGCAGCAATAGACTTGAAAGAAGGGTCACTGACGGCAGTAGCAAGGAGACGCGTGACAGTAGGACTGACAGCACGAAGAGAGTCCGACTCCGGGTCGGCAAGAGCAGGAAGAGAGGACGCAGGAGGAGAAGGCAAAGGGGCACGCAAAGGAGCAGTAGACGGACGCAGAGACATCCGGTGCGTGCCAGGGACAGGAGGAGGACGCTGACACGAACCGCGACCACTAGCGCGCGCAGTACGAACAGGCGACGCAGGACAAGACGCAGGCTCACGACGCTCAGTAAGACCTCCAGTAGGACCAGCGTAGGGAAAAGGAGCAGGCAAAGGGGAGGCAGGCTGTAGCTGTGATTGTGACTGGACAGGCTGTGGACCCTCTAAGGGAGGAGGAGGAGGACCAGGAGAAGGTGTAAGACCAAGAACCTGCAGCAGGAGTGGAACGAAGTACGGTCGGGGCCGCGTGGCGACGCGAGAAACAGCAAGGACAGTTTCAGTACCCCCAGCAGGAGAACCCGCTCCAGCAGCACCTCCAGCAGCACCTCCAGTAGCTCCAGAATCCCCAGCAGCACCTCCAGCAGCCCGTGAACCTCCAGCAGCAGCAGGAGCACCGCCAGCCGGACGGCCAGTGGTAGTCCCAGCGCCAACACCCTCAGCAGCACCAGCTCCAGTCGAACCCGCAGGCCCAGCAGCTCCAGTACTCCCAGTACGAGCACCTCCGGGACCCGCGACAGCAGCACCGTCAGTAGCCGAAGAACTTCCAGCACCAGCAGCACGCCTCCAGCGCCACGCAAACCACTGACGCAGCTCCTGTGGGGAGAGTGGCTCTCGGCGAGACGAAGCACCCGGAGAACCTCCAGGCGAAGAACCTCCAGGCTGAGGACCCCCAGGGAAAGCACCGCCAGGCGTAGCACCTCCAGTCTCAGCACCCCCAGGCTCAGCACCCCCAGGCTCAGCACCCCCAGGCTCAGCACCCCCAAGCTCAGCACCCCCAGGCTCAGCACCCCCAGTCTCAGCACCCCTAGGCTCAGCACCCGCAGCAGCACCAGAGTCACCAGTGACCTCGACAGGCACGACCACGTCTACCCGGGACACACTTGAAGGGGCAAGAGCCTGAGGGGGAAGAGGGTCTACCGGGGGGGGACCTGGTACCAAGAAGAGCGGGGGTGGGGGGAGGGACGGAGTGCGGTAGGGGAAGAGGCGGTAGTAGGGTACCGACTCGTCGAACGTGACGTCCTGTGAGGACAGAACACGGCGAGAGGTGGGGTGGTAGATCTGCCACCCAGGGGCGTCGGGGGGGAACCCCAGGAAGACGCAGGGAGCAGCGCGAGGGGACAGCTTGTCCGCAGACAAGTCGCGGACAAACGCTCGAGATCCCCAGACCCGGAACGCCGACGCATCGCCAACCTTCCCCGTCCACAGCAGGGCTGGGGAGGTCTCCGGCCGGGAGATCGGGGGGTGGAGGTTGATCTGATGCGCCGCGTACCTGACCGCAAACGGCCACAGAAAATGGGGGGCAGCCGCATGCATCATGGACGTACGAGCGACGTCCATGACCATGCCAATGCGGCGCTCAGCAATCCCATTTTGCTGTGGAGAGTCCGGAAGCGTGAAGGTCTGGCGGATGCCTTGTGCACGAATGTAGGCTCTTAGAAGGCCAGAGGAGAACTCTCCGCCTCTGTCCGAGTGCAGACGCAGAACAGGAAAGTCCGAGCCAAAGCTCTGCCTGAGCTGGAGACGAGCTGCGCGGATCCAGTCGATCAGCACCTCAGTGACATCACCCTTGCTGCGCAAGGGGAAGACTGTGGTGTAACGCGACTAGTCGTCAACCACCAACAGGAAGTAGCGCTCGTGACCTAGTCCACGGACGCGGGCAGGGCCCCACACGTCCATGTGAAGCGTCTGCAACAGAGCCTCTTCGGAGGAAACTGGGAGGAGTGAGGGGCAGCGCGCTGGCGCCCCTCGACACAGGGGACACAGGCAGGGCCAGGGCCCTGAGGAAGGGGAGGGAGGGACCGGGGGAGACCAGACACAAGAAGACGGGAGGCCATGCCTCTGAGACGAAGCAGAGAGGGGTGACCAAGGCGGTGGTGCAAGAGGAGGGTCTCGTAAGACAGACGACGACACGAACAGGGGGCAGACTCAGGACCAGACCTGGACGCTGCAACAAACACATGACCAGACAAAGGGACCCTACCAGACTCAGCAACTGGAGGAGGAGCAGTGGTCAGTGTGTACACGCTCGACCCTGGCTGACATGTAAACGTAGCCAGGTGGCGACCTGTGCTAGCCTCTGTGCAGTGCGTCACCCGTTGACGAGCAGGAGTGAACTGGTGGACACCCGCATCCTGTAGGTCAGCACCACTCACCAGGTTCGTAGAGAACGAGGGGATATAGAGACCAGACAGGGTGCCAGAGGGAGCCGGCGGACACGGGAGGACTGTGGAGAAGCGAGACAGGACAGGACCCCCAGAGGGGTCAGCTAGGGACACCGCAACCGGCCGACTAAGCGGCGTGAGTGTGGTGCGGTCCCGAAAGAAGGAGCGAGACGCCCCAGAGTCAAGGGTGAAGGTGTGGGAGGCCGAAGCCGACGCAGTACCTGATAGCGTAGACTCACTAGTACCTGAGAGTGCAGACTCACTAGTACCTGAGAGCACAGACGCACTGGCACCTAGAGCAGTAGCCTCACTAGCACCTAGAGCAGTAGTACCAATGCCCGGGTCGGGCGGGAAACACCGGTAACAGTCACCCTCATCACTAATAGTCACAGCATACATGGCAGCAAGGATAGCATCAAAGTCAAGATCAAAGATAGCTACACCAGCCCTAGACAGCTCTCCCCAGCGGGGGATCTCCGCGGCCTCCGGGAATTGCTGGCGCCAAGCGTCCGTCAGGCGGCCAAAGCAGCGTTGGGCGGTGTGGGTACCCCCACACTGCTCTCCAGCGCGGTCGCCATTGCGAAGGACGTAGGTGCAGGGACCAAAACTGCCACCACGCTGACGCTGCGTGTACCACTCACGGAGCTGCTGAGGGGTGGGGACGTCGCGAGAACACTGCTGCTGCTGCTGCTGCTGGCGCTGACCACCCCCAGTGCTGCTCCGCTGCGAAGTGCCACTCCGACCACCTCCACCACCGCCACCCCCGCCTCCGCCTCCACCGCCGCCACCTCCGCCACCTCCGCTCCCACCGCCACCGCCGCCGCCACCTCCGCCTCCACTGCCGCCACTAGTACCCCCACCCCCGCCACCACCTCCACCGCCACCCCCACTCCCCCCGCCGCCCCCACCTCCACCGCCACCGCCCCCGCTAGCTCCACCCGCGCCCTTGCCCCCCTTGCCCTTGCCAGGGCGGCGTCTCCCGCTAGGGGCAGACGCCGTACCGACCGACTCAAGACCAACGAGGTCGGCCGCAGCAGTAGAGGCGACACAAGGCAACAGGGGGGAAGGAGAACACCCCTCAAAGATGGGGGTGCGAGGGTCACCACGAGAGGCCCCTACAGCGACTATGCTCTTCTCCACCGCTAGGAGGGACTTCTCGAGGAGGTTTACAGTGAGAGTGGTGGGACAGACCGAGAGAAAGTGGTCCCAAACTACACGAAGGGAGTCAGGGAGACGAGTGACTATAAAGTAGAGAGTGATGTACATGGGGGGGGGGGTTCTTGGCGCAGAAGTCAGCAGGAAGCGCAGCGCGATAGCGAGTGTCACTAGTGCGGAGGTGCGTAATGAGGTCAGCGACTGTGGGAAAGGCAGCAAGGTCAGGGAAGAGGTACGGTAGCATGAGACGGCTCAGTGCAGCAGTGGCAAGGGAGGAGTAGCGCGCAACTACAGCGTCGTACAAGGTCTGAGCACTCTTTTAATGACTAAAGTGTGCACGCTCAGAGGTAGGGAGGTGGCGACGCACAGCAAGACGTGCAGCAGCATCGCGTGTGGCCCACTTGGAGCGAACAGTGGGGTCAGCATCAGCAGCAGGGGCAGGGACGGCGCCAGAGGTAAGGTCAAAGAGAGAAATGTCGTCTACCCTATCGCACTGCAAGAACAGCTGCAGGTCGTCGACCCAGACCTTGAAGTCAATGGCACGACCCTCAGCGTCAAAAGCTAGGACACTAGGGGTAGTCATGACGACAGACGCCTAGCAGTGCAAATAGTAGGGTGAGGGCAGTGCAGTGAAAAAGGCTCTGTGCTCACCAGACTGGGCAGAACGGGCGGTCTGGAAGTAGGGCAGCTCGGTGGCCGGCGGCTCGGCTGCTGGGCAGCTCGGCTGCTGGGCGGCTCGGCTGCTCGGCGGCTCGGCTGCTGGGCGGCTCGGCGGCTCGGCTGCTTGGCTGCTCGGCGGCTCGGCGGCTCGGCGGCTCGGCTGCTGGGTGGCTCGGTGGCTCAGCGGCTCGGCTGTTGGGCGGCTCGGCGGCTCGGCTGCTGGGCGACCCGGCGGTCGGGCGGCTCGGTGGCGCTGGTTCAGGGCGGCGCGGCGGTCGTGGGTAGGGCGGCGGGTGGGCCGCAGGTAGGGCGGCAGGCGTGCCGCAGGTAGGGCGGCGGGCGGGCCGCAAAGTAGGTCGGCGGGGCCGCAGGAGTAGGGCGGCGGGGCCGTCAAGAAGGGCGGCGGGGCCGCGACGTAGGGCGGCGGGGCCGCGACGTAGGGCGGCGGGGCCGTCGAAAGGTAGGGCGGCGGGGCCGCGACGTAGGGCGGCGGGGCCGTCGAAAGGTAGGGCGGCGGGGCCGCGATGTAGGGTGGCGGGGCCGTAGGAGTAGGGCGGCGGGGCCGTAGGAGTAGGGCGGCGGGACCGCGTGAGTAGGGCGGCGGAGCCGTCGGTGTAGGGCGGCGGGGCCGCGATGTAGGGCGACGGGGCCGCAGGAGTAGGGCGACGGGGCCGCAGGATTAGGGCGGCGAGGCCGTCGGCGTAGGGCGGCGGGGCCGCAGGAGTAGGGCGGCGAGGCCGCGCGATGGGGCGGCGGGGCCGCAAGGTAGGGCGGCGCGACAGGCCGCTGCAAGGGCGGCGCGCCACTGCCGCTAAGGCGGCTCGGCGCGACCGGAAGGGCGGCGCGACGGGCCGCTAGGAGGCGACACGACGGGTCGCTAAAAAAAAAAGAGAGCGCGACTCGAGGCGCGCTTCGGTGGGCCCTAGGAACAGTCCCCAGGAGGGGACCTGCTCTGATTCCATGAGAAAATGAGAACAAGAATGAACTGACTATGAATGAAGTGAGTACATATAGGAAACCCTAATTGGGTTGTACCCCCTATGGGATACCCCACTATAGCCTACACAAATAAGTAAGCTATAATGTTCTGACACCCCTTTCCCTCCTTCCCTCCTTCCCTCCTTCCCTCCCTTCTCCCCCTTCCCTCCTTCATCACCAAAATGTTGCTGACCCAAAAGGGACCCCCAGGTGACTTCCGGGCAATATTCGGGACATCTTGGAATATGTCCCAAAAGTCACTTTTGGAACTGACACTTTAGGCTAGTTTGAGGACAGAATGGGTAACCCAAAAGTGACTTTCGGGTCAGGTACGGGTCAGTTGCGGGTTAAGTACGGGTCAAAAGTTGGCGGGAAAAGTCAGGTACGGGTTAAGATTTGGCGGGAAAAGTCACTCAGATTTGGGTAAGTTTCGGGTCACACGTGGCAAGCGCATGGCTTGATTATATCTCCGTTAAAGTGTGCTCTTTTTTTGTAAGAAGCATTTTTTTGTTGAAATTGTATAATATATATTTCACTATATAACAACAGAACGTCAAATAACAACATCAGCATGTCTACATAATGAATAGGGCCTTGTACAGTTGTCCCAGAATATATAAATCACTGCACAGCTAAAATATCCAAACACAAAACCAACACACATTAAAGGGTCAAAGGCGTTAGACATGCGATAACGCCAGCTAAAGAATATAAAAACCAGAACAATCATTTAGCAATAATCACCTTGTAATTTGGGAAAATCACCTTCACTACTCTGTGCCCCAAAATAATAGTAGGCATGGCATAATAAAAATAATCTTCACGTGCTTGTTTCCATGGCAGGTTGTTATAAGGGGCAAAAAATGAAGGCGATGCGGAAGTGGTGGCAGCGTGGCACAGTTTTTCCAAATTAATCTTCACAACATATATGCACCTGCATATAGAGACTAAAAAAAACTGACATGAGACAAGCTGACAGTAATAAAAACGGCGGAAATAACCTGACGAACTATATATGCTATAGTCTGTTTAGGCTGTAGTGGTGTAGTCAATATGGGGTACAACACTTTAGGGTTTCCTACTTGTACTCCTCATGCTGCTCAATGCAATCATTCCTTCCTCATATTCTCACATGGTATAGAGCAGGTTCCCTAGTGGGAACGCTTCCCAAGGGCCCACCACGATTTTTTTTTCCCTGCCCGGAGCGCGCTTTGCCTCTGCCCGAGTCGCGCCCCGTGTGCCCTACCTACGGTCGCGTCCTAGCCCTTAGCGGTCCGTCGCGCCCTCCTCAGGCCCCTAGCGCCCCCCTCTCACGGCCCCGTAGCCGCCTTGCCGGCCCCGTAGCCAACCTTAGCGGCCCCGTCGCTGCCCTGTCGGCCCCGTTGCCGATCCTAGCGGCCCCGTCGCCGCCCTTGCGGCCCCGTCGCCGCCCTATCGGCCCCGTCGCTGACCCTCGCGGCCCCGTCGCCGCCCTCAACGGCCCTGTCGCCGCCCTTTCGGCCCCGTCGTCGACCCATGTCGGCCCCGTTGCCGACCCTTAAGGCCCCGTCGCCGCCTTTGCGGCCTCGTCGCCGCTTTTGCGGCCCCGTCGCCGCCCTAAGCGGCCCCGTAGCCGCCCGATCGGCCCCGTCACCGCCCTCAGTGGCCCCGTCGCCGACCCGCGGCCCTGTCGCCGCCCTCACTGGCCTTGCTGCCACCCTACCGGCTCCATCGCCGCCTTTGCGGCCCCGTCGCCGCCCTAAGCGGCCCCGTAGCCGCCCGATCGGCCCCGTCGCCGCCCTACCGGCCCCGTCCCGACCTCAACGGCCCGGTCGCCGCCCTCAGCGGCCCCGTCGCCGCCTTACCCTCCTTCACAGCCCCGTCGCCGTCTCTACCGGCCCCTTCCAAGCCGCCACCAGCCCGACAGCCGAGCCGCCGAGCCGCCCAGCAGCAGAGCCGCCGAGCCGCCCAGCAGCCGAGCCGCCGAGCCGCCCAGCAGCCCAGCCGCCGAGCCGCCGAGCCACCCAGCAGCCGAGCCACCGAGCCGCCCAGCCGCCGCGCAGCCCAGCCGCCAAGCCGCCTAGCAGCCGAGCCGCCGAGCCGCCCAGCCGCCGAGCAGCTGAGCCGCCGAGCCGCCGAGCAGCCAAGCCGCCAAGCCGCCTTTCTTCCGGCGCGCCCCGGCCCTACTTCCTTGGACTGGTAAGCTCACTCCCTGTTAGGCCGCTGTAGTCATGGCTACCCCCAGTGTCCTTACCTTTGACACTGAGGGTCGTGCTATTGACTTCGAGGTCTGGGTCGACGACCTCTAGCTGTTCTTACAGTGCGATAGGGCGGACGGACTCTCACTGTTCGATCTCACCCTTGGTGTCTCCCCTGCCCCGCCTGCTACTGCTGACAGCACTGTTTGCTCACAGTGGGCCACACGCGATGCTGCTGCACGCTTTGCTGTGTGTCGCCACTTACCGACCACTGAGCGTGCGCACTTTAGCCAGTACAAGAGTGCTAAGACCTTGTACGACGCTGTAATTGCACGCTACTCTTCCCCTGCCACTGCTGCACTTAGCCGCCCCATGCTGCCGTACCTGTTCCCTGACCTGGCTGCCTTTCCCACAGTCGCTGACCTCATTACGCACCCCCGCACTAGTGACACTCGCTACCGCGCTGCGCTTCCCGCTGAGTTCTCTGCCAAGAACCCCCCCCCCCCCCCATGTATATCACCCTCTACTACATAGTCACCCGGCTCTCGGACTCCCTTCGCTTAGTCAGGGACCACTTCCTCTCAGTTTGCCCCACCACACTCACTATTGACCTCCTCGAGGAGCGCCTCCTAGCAGCAGAGAAGAGCATAGTCGCTGTAGGAGCCTTTCGTGGTGACCCTCACACCCCCGTCTTTGAGGGGTGTTCTCCCCCCCCCCCTCTTGCCCTCTGTTGCTTCTGCTGTTGCAGCGGACCTCGTTGGTTTCGAGTCGGTCGACGCTGCGTCTGTCCCTAGCGGGAAGCGCCGCACCGGCAAGGGCAAGGGAGGCAAGGGAGCTGGGGGGGCAAGTGGGGGCAGAGGAGGTGGTGGTGGAGGCAGTGGAGGGGGTGGGGGTGGTGGTGGGAGTGGTGGTGGGGGTGGAGGTGGCGGTGGCAGAAGTGGAGGCGGAGGAGGCGGCGGTGGTGGCGGAGGGACCGGAGGCGGCGGCGGTGGCGGAGGCGGCGGAGGTGGCGGTGGAGCTCGTCGCGGCTCTGCGCAGAGGAGTGGCTCCGGTGGTGATCCGCGCCAGCAGCAGCAGCGCAGTAGTGAGACCCTGTCCCCTCAGCAGCTTCGTGAGTGGTACGCTGCGCTTTAGCGGGGTGGGGGTACTGGTCCCTGCACCTACGTCCTTCATACAGGCCACCGCTCTGGTGAGCAGTGCGGAGGCGCGCACTCCTCCCAGCGCTGCTTCGGCCGCCTAACGGACGCTTGGCGTCATCAGTTCCCTGGCTCCTCAGAGATCCTTCGCTGGGGAGAGCTGTCTAGGGCGGGGGTTGCCATCTTTGATCTTGACTATGATGCTATTCTTGCTGCCATGTATGCTGTGACTGTTAGTGATGAGGGTGACTATTACCTGTGTGTTCCGCCTGACCCGGGCATTGAGGCTGCTGCTTTAGGTGCTGGTGAGGCTGCTTCTCCTGGTGCTAGTGCGTCTGCTGCCCCAGGTGCTGGTGAGTCTGCTCTCTCAGGTACTACGTCGGCTCAGGCCTTGCACACCTTCACCCTTGACTTGGGTGCTTCCCGCTCCTTCTTTCGAGACCGCACCACGCTTGCGCCGTTTAGTCGGCCGGTTGCGGTCTCCTTGGCAGACCCCTTTGGGGGTCCTGTCCTTGCTAGCTTCTCCACTGTCTTACCGTGCCCGGCAGCCCCCTCTGGCACTCTGTCAGGTCTCTACCTCCCCTCGTTCTCTACGAACTTGGTCAGTGGAGCTGATCTACAGGATCGGGGGGTTGACCAGATCACACCTGCGAGTCAGCGGGTGACCCACTGTACGTGTGCTCGGACGGGCCGACACTTGGCCGCGTTTACCCGTCAGCCGGGGTTGAGCCTGTACACACTGACCACTGAGTCTCCTCCTGTTCCTGAGCATGGTCAGGTAATTGCGTCAAGTCAGGTATTTGCTGCAGCGTTCAGGTCCGGTCTTGAGTCTGCTCCCTGCTCGTGTCGTCTCCTGTCCCACCAGACTATCCTAAAGCACCACCGCCTTGGTCACCCCTCCCTGCCTCGTCTCCGAGGCATGGCCTCCCGTGTCCTTGTCTCTGGTCTCCCCCGGTCCCTCCCTCCCCTACCTCCGGGGCCGGCCCCTACCTGCGTCCCCTGCGTCGAGGGGCGGCAGCGCGCCGCTCCTCACTCCTCCGAGTTTCCTCCGACAGAGGCTCCTCTGCAGACTCTTCACATGGACGTGTGGGGCCCCGCCCGCGTCCGTGGCCAGGGTCACGAGCGTTACTTCCTGTTGGTGGTTGACGACTTCTCGCGTTACACCACAGTGTTCCCCTTGCGTAGCAAGGGTGACGTCACTGAGGTGCTGATCAACTGGATCCGCGCAGCTCGTCTCCAGCTCAGTGAGAGTTTCGGCTCAGACTTTCCTGTTCTGCGTCTGCACTCTGACAGGGGCGGGGAGTTTTCCTCTGCCCGTCTGGGAGCCTTCTGTCATGCACAGGGCATCCGCCAGACCTTCACGCTCCCGGCCTCTCCACAGAAAAATGGGATTGCTTAGCGCCGCATTGGCATGGTCATGGACGTCGCTCGTACGTCCATGATCCATGCGGCTGGTCCCCATTTTATATGGTCGTTTGCGGTTCAGTACACAGCCCATCAGCTCAACCTTCAGCCCCGGGTCTCCTTGCCACAGACCTCCCCCACCTTGCGGTGGACGGGGAAGGTTGGCGATGCGTCTGCGTTTCGGTTCTGGGGATCTCGGGCGATTGTCCGCGACTTATCTTCGGACAAGCTGTCCCCTCGTGCTGTTCCCTGCGTCTTCCTTGGCTTCCCCCCTGACGCGCCTGGTTGGCGGTTCTACCATCCCACCTTGCGCCGTGTTCTGTCCTCTCAGGACGTCACCTTTGACGAGTCGGAGCCTTACTACCGTCTCTTCCCCTACCGCACTGCGTCCCCCCCTCCCCCCCCGCCGCCGCTCTTCCTTGCGATAGGTCCTCCCCCGGTAGACCCCCTCCCCCCTCAGGGTTCTGCCCCGTCAGGTGTGTCCCAGGTAGACGCAGTTGAGCCTGTCGAGGTAGATGTTCACTCTGGTGCTGCTAGGGGCGCTGCGCCTGCGGGTACCGGGTCTGGGAGTGCGGAGCCTGGGGGTGCTGGGTCTCGAAGTGCTAAGCCTGGGGGTTCTGAGTCTCGGGGTGCGGAGCCTGGGGTTGCTGAGCCTGGGGGTGCGGAGCCTGGGGGTGCTGAGCCTGGGGGTGCGCAGCCTGGGGGAGCTGGGTCTACTCGTATGGCCTCTGGCGGTGTTTCGTGGAGGCGGGAGCCCCTCTCTCCGTAGGAGCTGTTCGAGTGGTTTGCCCGGCGCTGGAGCCGTGGTGGTGGTTCTGCTGGAGCTGGTGGTTCTGCTGGCGCTGGTGCTTCTGAGTGTGCTGGAGTTGGCGCTAATGGAGCTGGAGGTGCTGCTGGCGCTGGTGCTGCCGCTGGGGGTACTGGTGCTGTCTCTGCTGGTTTTGGAGGCGCTGCGCGGCCGAGGCCGTACTTCGTTCCGCTTCTTGAGCAGGTTCTTGGTCTCCCGCCTTCTACTGGTCCTGCTCCTCCCTTAGTGTGTCCACAGCCTGTCCAAACGCGGTCACAGTTACAGCCTGCCTCCCCCCTGCTTGCTCCTTCTCCCTACACTGGTCATAGTGGAGGTCTTGCTGAGCGTCGTGAGCCTGCGTCTTGTCCTGCGTCGCCCGTTCGTGCTGCTCGCACTAGTGGTCGTGCTCCACGTCCGCGTCCTCCTGCGGTCCCCGGCACACACCAGATGGCACTGCGTCCTTCCACTGCTCCTCTACGTGTCCCGTTGGCGTCTCCTTCAGAGTCCTCTCTTCCTACTCTTGCTGACCCTGAGTCTGACTCTCTTCGTGCTGCCAGTCCTACTATCGCGCGTCTCCTAGCTACTGTTGTCATTGACCCTTCGTTTGATTCCACTGCTGCGTCTGCCTTAGTTGTTGAGCTTGTCGACTTTGCTGCTCGCTGTTATCTAGACTACGCTGCTAGTCTTGTTGCTGCGTCTGAGTCTGTCTGTCCTCCGTCCGTCGGGGGCGAGTGTGCTCTTAGCACGGACGTCCTTGAGGACAGGCAGTAGGAGTTCCAGTGTTTTGCTGCTGCTTTGCCTCATCTCGTGTCCACTATGATTGCCCTTGAGGGAGACCCGGATGCACCAGACATCCCGACTCCTCGATCGTACGCTGAGACGATCGAGGGTCCCTACTCCTCATAGTGGCAGTCAGCCATGGACGCAGAGATGGCTTCCTGGAGGTCCACAGGCACCTACGTTGACGAGGTTCCCCCACCTGGGGCGAACATCGTCAATGGCATGTGGATCTTCAGGGTGAAGCGACCGCCGGGTTCTCCGCCTGTCTTTAAGGCGTCTTACGTGGCTCGAGGCTTCAGTCGGCGGCAGGGAGTTGACTACTTTCAGACCTTCTATCCCACCCCGAAGATGACCACTCTTCGGGTGTTGCTGCACATAGCCGCTCAGCGCGACTACGAGCTTCACTCTCTTGACTTCAACACAGCTTTCCTGCAGGGCAGCCTGCACGAGGAGATCTGGCTGCGCCGCCCACCTGGCTTCACTGGGTCGTTCCCTCCTGGTACCCAGTGGAGCCTCCGGCGGCCTGTCTACGGTCTCCGCCAGGCGCCCCGTGAGTGGCACGACACAATGAGGACTACACTTGCGGCTCTTGGGTTTGCTCCTTCTACTGCAGACCCGTCGCTGTTTGTGCGCACCGACACCTCTTTGCCGCCGTTCTACATCCTCGTGTACGTCGACGACTTGGTCTTCGCCACTGGTGACACTGCTGGACTCGCCTACGTGAAGTCCGAGCTGTAGAAGAGACACACGTGCACAGACCTGGGTGAACTGGGCTGCTACCTTGGCTTGCAGATCACCTGGGACAGAGCACAGCGCACCATTACCCTGACTCAGTCACACATGGTGCAGCAGGTCCTTCAGCGCTTCGAATTCAGGTACTCCTTGCCTCAGGCCACTCCTCTGTCTACTCGCCACTCGCTCTCAGCTCTGCCTTCGGATGAGTCCGTAGAGCCGAGTGGCACGTACCCAGAGCTTGTTGGCTGCCTCATGTACCTGATGACCTGCACACGACCTTACCTAGCATACCCTCTTAGCATCTTGGCACGCTATGTGGCTCCCGGGAGACACCGACCAGAGCACATGGCTGCAGCGAAGAGGGTGTTGCGCGACTTGTGCAATACGTCGGGCATGGGGCTAGTGCTTGGAGGGCGACGTCCAGTGGTCCTCACTGGTCACGCAGACGCTTCTTGGGCTGACGACCAGGCTACGCAGCGGTCGTCACAGGGTTACACCTTCAGCCTTGGTTCCGGCTCTGGCTCGTGGCGGTCTACCCGCTCGTCTTCTGTTCTCGGCTCCAGCTGTGAGGCTGAGATCTATGCAGGGGCCATGGCTGCACAAGAGCTACGCTGGCTCACCTTCCTGCTGACCGACCTTGGAGAGCAGCCTCGTTCTCCTCCTGTTCTATACGTTGACAATATGGCCATGTTGGCCTTGTGTCGGGAGCACAGACTGGAGCACAGAACGAAGCACATTGCTCTTCGCTACTTCCTTGCTCGTGAGCTGCAGCAGCGGGGTCAGCTGGGCCTTGCTTAGGTGGCCTCTGAGGCCAACACTGCTGATATCTTTACCAAGGCACTTCCGCCTTGTGATCATCAGCTCTTGTGTACTTTGCTAGGTCTTGTGCCTACTTGGCCTCACTTGCTCACCTCTTGACTTTGCTTGTACTGTGATCTATATATACCTGCACTTGCATGCATACTCTTGCTAGGTTGTGATCACTGCCTTGCTTGTTCTTCTTGATGTATAACTCCGCATGTGAACTGGCCTTGTGGCCTTGTGCTTGTGCTCAGATTGTGTGGTGACGTTGTGATCCACCCTGGGCTTGCCTTGCTTCTCTTGACTGGTCTTGTGACCCCTTGTTCTCCCCCACTTTGCCTATGGGGGTGTGTCGAACTATATATGCTATAGTCTGTTTAGGTTGTAGTGGGGTAGTCAATATGGGGTACAACACTTTAGGGTTTCCTACTTGTACTCCTCATGCTGCTCAATGCAATCATTCCTTCCTCAGATTCTCACATAACCAACACGAACATCGATCAACGTTGACACAAACAACCTCCAATACCTTCAATCTCTGTCCTACGAGTAAGCAAAGAAACGTGATACAAGAAATGTAGATTGCAAAGTTCAGAAAAAAAAAAGACAACAATCTGCAAGGGAAGGTGACTTCATAGATCGCAACGGGGGAAACATAGGAGATACGGTATCGCAAAGTAAAGAAAACGAACCAACAATCTGCAAGGATGTGTGAATTTATAGATCGCAATGGCGGAAAGATAGAAGAAATTGCAAAGTCTGGAAAATGAAACAACAATCTGCAAGAGAAGACGGCTTTAAGAGATTGCAGTGGGGGAAAGACAGGTTGATATATTTACATGAAATAACATCAGCACTAAAAGAACAAATGAATCACCATAGTTGACTAGCGTTTTGTCGCTGAAGAATCGCCCTCTGCGATGATATTCGCTTTCTGCCACAGAAAGGTTCATAACAGGTATTTATATTAAAAATATATATAAATATATAGAATCGTAAAGACTTCGCTACCTACAGCTGGCGCGAAAACTAATATGCTATTAGGAACAGATACATTTTTGGATGAGTATTAGAGTACGGGACGACAAGATAACGCGATGGGGGCGACAGGATAGGAGCATGTGATTAGGCATTGCTAGGAGTGGAAAGGTAACATTTTGGGAAGTTCCCTCCCCCTTCCCTCCTTCCCTCCTTCCCTCCTTCCCTCCCTTCTCCCCCTTCCCTCCTTCCCTCCTTCCCTCCTTCCTTCCCTTCTCCCCCTTCCCTCCTTCCCTCCTTCCCTCCCTTCTCCCCCTTCCCTCCTTCCCTCCTTCCCTCCCTTCTCCCCCTTCCCTCCTTCCCTCCCTTCCCTCCCTTCTCTCCCTTCCCTCCCTTCCGTCCCCTCCCTCCTTTCCCTCCAATCCCTCCCTTCTCCCCCCTCTCTCCCTTCACTCCCTCTCTCCCTTCTCTGCCTTCTCTCCCTGATCTCCCATCTCTCCTTTCCCTTCCTTCTCACCCGTCCCTCCCTTCCCTCCCTTCCATCCCTTCCCTCCCTTCTCTCCCTTCCCGCCCATCTCTCCCCCCCTACCACCCTTTTCTCCCTTCCGTCTCATCCTGACTTCCAATCTTCCAACTCTCCCTTCCCTCCCTTCCCTCCCGTACCTCCCTTCCCTCCTTAACTCCCTTCCCTCCTCTCCCTTCTCTCCCTTCTCCCCCTTCCCTCCTTCCCTCCCTTCCCTCCCTTCTCTCCCTTCCCTCCCTTCTGCCCCTTCCCTCCTTTCCCTCCAATCCCTCCCTTCTCCCCCCTCTCTCCCTTCACTCCCTCTCTCCCTTCTCTCCCTTCTCTCCCTGCTCTCCCATCTCTCCTTTCCCTTCCTTCTCACCCGTCCCTCCCTTCCCTCCCTTCCCTCCCTTCCCTCCCTTCTCTCCATTTTCTACCTTCTCTCCCTTCCCACCCATCTCTCCCCCCCTACCACCCTTTTCTCCCTTCTGTCACATCCTGACTTCCGATCTTCCAACTCTCCCTTCCCTCCCTTCCCTCCGTCCCTCCCTTCCCTCCTTAACTCCCTTCCCTCCCTTCTCTCCCTTCTCCCCCTTCCCTCCTTCCCTCCCTTCCCTCCCTTCTCTCCCTTCCCTCCCTTCCGTCCCCTCCCTCCTTTCCCTCCAATCCCTCCCTTCTCCCCCCTCTCTCCCTTCACTCCCTCTCTCCCTTCTCTCCCTTCTCTCCCTGCTCTCCCATCTCTCCTTTCCCTTCCTTCTCACCCGTCCCTCCCTTCACTCCATTTCCTCCCTTCTCTCCATTTTCTACCTTCTCTCCCTTCCCGCCCATCTCTCCCCCTCTACCACCCTTTCCTCCCTCCCATCTCATCCCGAATTCCTTCTCTCCCGCCTCTCCTTTCCCTCCCTTCTCTCCCGTCCCTCCCTTCCCTCTTGCCCTCCCTTCCCTCCCTTCTCTCCCTTCCCTCCCTTCTCTCCCTTCCCTCCCTTCCCTCCTTTCTCTCCATTCCTGCCCTTCTCTCCCCCCTTACCTTCTCTCCCTTTTCTCCCTTCCCTCTCATCCCTCCTTGCAATCTCCTGTCTCTCCCTTCTCTCTTTTCTCTCCCTTCTCTCTTTTCTCTCCCTTCTCTCTTTTCTCTCCCTTCTCTCTTTTCTCTCCCTTCTCTCTTTTCTCTCCCTTCTCTCTTTTCTCTCCCTTCTCTCTTTTCTCTCCCTTCTCTCCTTTCTCTCCCTTCTCTCTTTTCTCTCCCTTCTCTCTTTTCTCTCCCTTCTCTCTTTTCTCTCCCTTCTCTCTTTTCTCTCCCTTCTCTCTTTTCTCTCCCTTCTCTCCCTTCTCTCTTTTCTCTCCCTTCTCTCCCGTCCCTCCCTTCCCCCCCTTCCCTCCCTTCTCTCCATTTTCGACCTTCTCTCCCATCCCGCCCATCTCTCCCCCCCTACCACCCTTTTCTCCCTTCGAGACTCATCCCGACTTCCAATCTTCCGTCTCTCCCTTCCCTCCCTTCTATCCCGTCCCTCCCTTCCCTCCTTCCCTCCCTTCCCTCCCGTCCCTCCCTTCCCTCCTTAACTCCCTTCCCTCCCTTCTCTCCCTTCCTTCCCTCCCCTCCCCTCCCTCCTTTCCCTCCAATCCCTCCCTTCTCTCCCTTCCCTCCCTTCCCTCCCTTTCTCCCATCCATCCCTTCTCTCCCTGCTCTCCCGTCTCTCCTTTCCTTCCCTTCTCTCCCGTCCCTCGCTTTCCTCCTTCCCTCCGTGCCCTCCGTTCCCTTCGTTCCCTCCGTGCCCTCGTGCCCTCCGCTTCCCTCCTTCCCTCCCTTCCCTCCGTTCCCCCCGTTACCTCCCTTCCCTCCGTGCCCTCCGTTCCCTCCCTTCCCTCCCGTTCCCCTGCGTGTCGCACGCCCTTTCCCCCTCGACTGTCCGCCATTTCCCCCTCTTTCCTGTTCGCTCGCTCCCTCGATAGCACTCCCTATCCCCCTCCTTTCGCACTACCTTGCCCCCACGTTTTGCAATCCCCTTCCCCCTCGATAGCTCTCCCTTGTCTACACGTATGTCACGCCCTTAGACCCCTTGCTTCACACACCCTTACCCCCACAATGGCACTCCATTTCCCCCCTCCTGCACTGATTCCCCCACCTCCCCTCCCCCATGGTATTACTACCCTGCCCCCACAGTCTCACACCCCTTCCCCCCTGGCTCCACGGTGTCTTTCCCCTTCCCCCACGCGAATCAATCCCCTGCCCCCATGTGTATCTCCCCCCTAGCCCCATGTGTATCTCCCCCCTGCCCCCATGTGTATCTAGCCCCTGCCCCCATGTGTAACTCTCCCCTGCCCCCATGTGTATCTCTCCCCTGCCCCCATGTGTACCTCTCCCCTGCCCCCACGTGTATCTCTCCCTTGCCCCCATGTGTATCTCTGCCCTTGCCCCATGTGTATCTCTCCCCTGCCCCCACGTGTATCTCTCCCCTGCCCCCATGTGTATCTCTGCCCTTGCCCCATGTGTACCTCTCCCCTGCCCCCACGTGTATCTCTCCCCTGCCCCCATGTGTATCTCTCCCCTTGCCCCATGTGTATCTCTCTCCTGCCCCCATGTGTATCTCTCCCTTGCCCCCATGTGTATCTCTGCCCTTGCCCCATGTGTATCTCTCCCCTGCCCCCATGTGTATCTCTCCCCTGCCCCCATGTGTATCTCTCCCCTGCCCCCATGTGTATCTCTCCCCTGCCCCCATGTGTATCTCTCCCCTGCCCCCATGTGTATCTCTCCCCTGCCCCCATGTGTATCTCTCCCCTGCCCCCATGTGTATCTCTCCCCTGCCCCCATGTGTATCTCTCCCCTGCCCCCATGTGTATCTCTCCCCTGCCCCCATGTGTAACTCTCCCCTGCCCCCATGTGTATCTCTCCCCTGCCCCCATGTGTAACTCTTCCCTGCCCCCATGTGTATCTCTCCCCTGCCCCCATGTGTATCTCTCCCCTGCCCCCATGTGTATCTCTCCCCTGCCCCCATGTGTATCTCTCCCCTGCCCCCATGTGTATCTCTCCCCTGCCCCCATGTGTAACTCTCCCCTGCCCCCATGTGTAACTCTCCCCTGCCCCCATGTGTATCTCTCCCCTGCCCCCATGTGTAACTCTCCCCTGCCCCCATGTGTAACTCTCCCCTGCCCCCATGTGTATCTCTCCCCTGCCCCCATGTGTATCTCTCCCCTGCCCCCATGTGTATCTCTCCCCTGCCCCCATGTGTATCTCTCCCCTGCCCCCATGTGTAACTCTCCCCTGCCCCCATGTGTATCTCTCCCCTGCCCCCATGTGTATCTCTCCCCTGCCCCCATGTGTATCTCTCCCCTGCCCCCATGTGTATCTCTCCCCTGCTCGCATGTCTATCAATCCCCTGCGCCCATGTCTATCAAGGCCCAGCTCCCATGTCTATCAATCCCCTGCGCCCATGTCTATCAAGGCCCAGCCCCCATGTCTATCAATCCCCGGCCCCCATGTCCATCAATCCCCTCAGTAGCTTTTTTTCAAGCCCCCCCACCCCCCCTCTGTCCAGGATCCCAGCTCCAGCCAGGGGCCGGGTGTGCCTTCCTTCCCTCATATGCACCAGAGATGAGGCCCTGGACCAGCCACGCTCCATCCCGCACCCGTCACCTCTCTCCCAATCAGGGAATCAGGCGTGCACACCTCCCGCGCCCCCCTTCTGTCCCCGGTCCCCAGTGCACATGTCGTGCCTTCCATCCCACATCGGAGCCATGGATGAGGCCTTGCACCATCCACACCCCTTCGGGCTGCCCCCTATCACTCACCCCCCCCCTATCCTAGCATCAGGTGCGTGTTCTACCCCCCTCACTGCGCCGCACAATGGCATCATCGCACGACCCACAAGACGCTCCGCACCGCGGCGTTGTCTAACCCCCAGGTGGGTTGCATACTCACACATGCAGTCCCGTATCTTTTGATTGCGTCTAACCACACCACCATGAGTGTTGCATTGCATGCAGTGAAATGCTACACTTGAAGCGCCGTCGTGGGCTGCTCTCTGAAGACGTCGACAAAGAGCACGAGAGTGAAGCTGGAAGGGGTGCAGCCTCCGGCAACAGGGCATCGCAGTGCGTGAATGACAGCCCCCATCCTCCGCAACACACCCGACCTGCACCCGCGTCCTTCGCAAGCACCAACCCACACTGAAGCCCCCCATCTGGCTCCTTCCAGCGTACAGTTGGTCAATGCCCCACTTGTCCAAGGCGTTTCTTAAGCAATATGAAGTTCTTGAACAGTGGGAAGCAACCGCTCTGAATCTGCCATTTGACAGCCAAGAACACCACAGTGTTCGAGGCCGCACAGTTGAAAACATAATCCGTGTTTGTTGTGGTGCCAACACACGTGAAAAATGGGATGACATGCCAATGGAGCCAAAGCATCATAGGTTCCGGTGTTACTTGGATTACTCGGACCTCTTGGGTGAGCAGTTATACGAACACGTCAACCTTCCGTGGATAGTTCATGTGTTAATAGGTTTGTTGTATCCTGATACCAGTGGAGAGGGGTACGAAAAGTGCTATGCGGAGGACATTGACAGGTTTTGCCACTCATGGGAGGTCCCGGATAACATAAACTTCGAAGCGGGCTCGTGGGAGGGTATAGCACCCAAAGCGGATGATGAATGACATGCAGTTCAATGACAGTAGGCCATTATGAGTCTATTGCAAAGACTTGCTATGCAGGCACATATTTCCAGTACGTTACATAGCTATCTTAGGCATAAATACTTGAACCATGCATCGCAAACAACCATGGAACACGTACTATTTTCCCAATGTGAACACTTGACTCGATCAGTGCACTGTCAGAATTATATTCTTGAGATTTCCTGAGAAATCATGCAACATGCACATCTGCCATTGAGATTTCCTGAAAAATCACGGGCCTCGAATGTCCAGAGGGGATGAGTGGCTATGCATGAGCCTCAACTTCCCCCACAATCTCTGTCTTCTGACCCAGTGGTCCGGACCTTAGCCCTGCAGCTAGTAAGACAAGGGAGGAGGTAGAAAGTACCCGCACAAATGAAAACATAGAACGCATGACAACCATATGCAGATCCATACAATGCATGGATAGTCGCTACATCAACATGCAGATCCTTTCCCCCCATTTCGCACTCAAGATTGAGATTACCTCTTGTGATTTATGTTACACCCCTCCATTCCGGCGCTTACAACACCGAAAGGGGTGCTATGACGACGCACAAACCATCCAGGCCCCCTACGTCACCCATCCAAACTCCACCCCGCACCTCTTTGAACACCCACCCGTCACTCATCAATGCTTCTTTGCACCATCATCCTCTCCCACGCTGCTTCACACCCCGCTATCCATACTTGCATGTGCCTTACCCTCGTACCAGCCACACTATATGTGTCACCCATCCACACTCCTCTCCCCACTGTTCAGAACCACACACTCAACCAGCCACGCACCCTTTCCCGCTATCTCCGTCCCGTCTTCCCAGCCACGCTCGCACCTACTTCTGCCAAAACCAGCCACACCCCTTGCCCCATTGATCCACATCCCATGGCAGAACAGTACGACCCAATCCTGCGCAATCCCATGCCGAAACCCGCTTTGACATCATCCCAAACCTTTCCCCAGCTTGCTCCCTTCCTCTTACTCCTCTACTTCCAAGGTTCCACTCCACAAAAACCAAAGTGGCATCTCCAATCCTTGGTCATATCTGTAACAGATAACGCCCCTTTTCCCCTCCCATCCGTGCCCCACTCCCTTCCCATGCAAAACTCCATACTTTGTCAAATGCATTGCATGCGTACCTTGCCGTATGACCGGGGGGCTTCTCCGTAGCGACATCGTAATCTCCAAATCTGCAACTGGAAGGGAAATTACAAATTCAGTAGCAAGGCCACTCAGCATTGTGCTGCCAGTACTCTTGATAACAAATAGATTACAGAGGTTGGAAACAACTCATCGTCCTGCGCAAACAATAACGTATGCGCCTCAAACATACCGCACGCTTCCTGGATGATAAAACGTCCGTGATAAGCTTGTCCGTCTCCACAACGTACTAATTAAACCTGTGGTAATAAAATGTCAGCAACCATCAAGGCAAGGGGAGATTTAGGACGGCAGCATGGATTCATGACAGTATTTGCCATAGAAATAATGAAACCGTCGACAAGAACGAGACTCCTAGAGAAACTAAGATGAGGATTCACGCATCACCCACCCTTGTGGCAATCTTCGCACTCGTTTGTGGCGTATGGGCGTGGTCTCAACATGGGAGATGTGCTGCAAGGATATGAAAATATGGTTAAGGGGATCACATGGAAACGTGAGCCCGTCATCTCAGCTTCAGTAGTTATATATGATACACCGATTGGTAGTGCCACATAAGTTATTTGGTCCCGTACTTCCAGATAAGACAGCGCTGTGCACGAGAAGGGCGTGGTCCGCGGTGCGACCGTTTGCGTAGTTAACTACTACAACGGGAGCTAGACTGCGGGCTAGGCACGGGTGCTCATGTGATCTCTGTTGAACAAGGAATGAGATGACTAAGAATGAAATGAGTACAAATATAGAAACCTAGAAATCTGTACCCCCTATAGGCTAACCCACTGTAGCCTAAACAACTACAACAACATATATAATGTTTGACACACCCCCATCGGCGAAGTGGGGGAGAACTAGGGGTCACAAGACCAGTCAAGTAAAGCAAAGCAAAGCAAGCTCAGTTGGATCACAATGTCACCACACAATCCGAGCACAAGTTCAAAGGCCACAAGGCCAGTTCAAATGCAGGAGTACATATATATATAAGACTAAACAAGCAAGAGCAGTGATATATATATGTAACAGTACAAAGAGGGTCAAGAGGAGAGCAAGTGAGGCAAGACAGACACAAGACCCGGCTGGGTACAGCAGCGCTGATGATCACAAGGCGGAAGTGCCTTGGTGAAAACATCAGCAGTGTTGGCCTCAGAGGCCACGTACGCAAGTCGCAACTGACCACGCTGCTGTAGCTCACGAGCAAGGAAGTAGCGGAGAGCAATGTGCTTTGTTCTGTGCTCCAGTCTCTGCTCTCGACACAAGGCCAGCATGGCCTTGTTGTCGACGTACAGGACTAGAGGAGAACGAGGCGGCTCTCCAAGGTCGGTCAGCAAGTAGGTGAGCCAGCGAAGCTCCTGAGCAGCCATGGCCCCTGCGTAGATCTCAGCCTCACAACTGGAGCCGAGAACAGAAGATGAGCGAGTAGCCCGCCACGAAACAGAGCCGGAACCAAGGCTGAAGGTGTAACCCTGTGACGACCGCTGCGTAGCCTGGTCGTCAGCCCAAGAAGCGAATCCGCCCTCCAAGCACTAGTCCCATGCCCGACGTACTGCACAAGTAGCGCAACACCCTCTTCGCTGGAGCCATGTGCTCTGGTCGGTGTCTCCGAGGAGCAACATAGCGTGCAAGAATGCTAAGAGGGTATGCAAGGTCAGGTCGTGTGCAGGTCATCAGGTATATGAGACAGCCAACAAGCTCTGCATATGGGCCACTCGACTCTACGGACTCATCCAAAGACAGAGCTGAGAGCGAGTGGCGAGTAGACAGAGGAGTGGCCTGAGGCGAGGAGTACGTGAAGCCGGAGCGCTGAAGGACCTGCTACACCATGTGTGACTGAGTCAGGGTAATGGTGCGGCGTGCTCTGTCCCGGGTGATCTGCAAGCCAAGGTAGCTGCGCAGTTCACCTAGGTCAGTGCACGTGTGTCTCTTCTGCAGCTCAGACTTCATGTAGGCAAGTCCGGAGTGTCAGCAGTGGCAAAGACCAAGTCGTCGACGTACACGAGGATGTAGAACGGCGGCAGAGAAGTGTCGGTGCGCAGAAACAGCGACGGGTCGGCAGTAGAAGGAGCAAACCCAAGTGCCGCCAGCGTAGTCCTCAGTGTGTCGTGCCACTCACGCGGCGCCTGGCAGAGACCGTAGACTGGACGCCGGAGACTCCACTGGGTACCAGGAGGGAAAGACCTGGTGAAGCCAGGTGGGCGACGCAGCCAGATCTCCTCGTGCAGGCTGCCCTGCAAGAAAGCAGTGCTGAAGTCGAGAGAGTGAAGCTCGTAGTCCCGGTGAGCAGCAACGTGCAGCACTACCCGAAGAGTGGTCATCTTCGGGGTGGGGGAGAAGGTCTGAAAGTAGTCAACTCCCTGCCGCTGACCGAAGCCACGAGCCACGTAACGCGCCTTGAAGACAGGCGGAGAACCCGGCGGCCGCTTCACCCTGAAGATCCACATGCCACTGACGATGTTCGCCCCAGGAGGGGGGATAGCGTCAACGTAGGTGCCTGTGGACTTCCAGGAAGCCATCTCTGCATCCATAGCTGCCTGCCACTGAGAGGAGTAGGGACCCTCTATCGCCTCCGCGTAAGAGCGCTGAGTCGGGATGTCTAGTGCATCCGGGTCTCCCTCAGGGGCTAGCAGTACAGACGCGAGATGAGGTGAAGCGGCATCCAAGCACTGAAACTCCTCGTTCCTGTCCTCTAGGACGTCCGTGCCAAGGGCACACGCACCCCCGACGGACGGAGGACAGACAGACTCAGACTCAGCGACAAGACTCGCAGCGTAGTCTAGACGACAGCGAGCAGCAAAGTCGACAAGCTCAGCAACTAGGGCAGACGCAATAGAAGACTCGAAGGAAGGGTCAGTGACGGCAGTAGCAAGGAGACGCGTGACAGTAGGACTGGCAGCACGAAGAGAGTCCGACGCAGGGTCGGGAAGAGTAGGAAGAGAAAACGCAGGAGGAGAAGTCAAAGGAGCACGCAGAGGAGCAGTAGACAGACCCAGAGACATCCGGTGCGTGCCAGGGGCAGGAGGAGGACGTGGACGCGAACTACGAGCACTAGTGCTAGCAGGACGGACAGGCGACACAGGGCGAGACGCAGGCTCACGACGCTCAGTAAGACCGTCAGTACGACCAGAGTAAGGAGAAGGAGCAGGCAGTGACAGGACACTCTGTGGACACACTAAAGGAGGGGGAGGACCTGGAGGAGGCGAGAGACCAAGAACCTGCTGAAGGAGCGGGAACGAAGTACGGCTGAGGGCGCGCGGCGACTCCAGACACAGCAGGGACAGCACCAGTGCCCCCAGCAGAAGTACCAACGCCCGAGCCCGCAGCACCAGCAGGGACTCCAACACCAGGGTCCACAGCACCAGCAGCAGCTCCAACACCCGGGTCCTCAGCACCAGCAGCAGCTCCAACGCCCGGGTCCGCAGCATCAGCAGCAGCTCCAACACCCGGGTCCTCAGCACCAGCAGCAGCTCTAACGCCCGGGTCCGCAGCACCAGCAGCAGCTCCAACGCCCGGGTCCTCAGCACCAGTAGCAGCTCCAACGCTCGGGTCCTCAGCACCAGCAGCAGCTCCAACGCCCGTGTCCGCAGCACCACCAGTAGCTCCAACGCCCGGGTCCGCAGCAGCAGCAGCAGCTGGGTCCGTGAGACGAGGCGCGCCACTCCGAAGTCTGCAACGGCGCTCGTACAACTCACAGATCCGCTCACGAGAGGGGAGCTCCCGACTAGGAGGAGAAGTACCAGCACCAACCTTCGTAGTGCGCGTGGTCCCAGAGGTACCTCTCCGGACGCTGCAGTACTGTAAGTACCACTCACGTAACTGCTCCGAGGAGAGGTCTCGTCCAGGTGTAGGACCCTCTGGCCCAGCACCGCCAGGGTCAAAACTCTCAGACCCAGCACCCCGAGGCTCAGTACCCCTAGTCACCGCACCCCCAGGCTCAGCACCCCTAGTCACCGCACCCCCAGGCTCAGCACCCCCATGCTCAGCACCCCCTGGCTCAGTACCCCCAAAGTCCGCACCCCCAGGCTCAGCACCCCCAGAGTCCGCACCCCCAGGCTCAGCACCCCCAGCAGGACGAGAGTCGACAGCAACCTCAACAGGCTCGACCGGCTCTACCTGAGACCCACTTGAGGGCGCAGCACCCTGAGGGGGGAGGGGGTCTACGACAGCAGCACCTGGCGCGAGGAAGAGAGGCGGGGGTGGGAGCGGGGCAGTGTGGTAGGGGAAGAGGCGGTAGTAGGGGACAGACTTGTCAAAAGTGACGTCCTGAGAGGGCAAGACCCGGCGCGAGGTGGCGTGGTAAAACTGCCACCCAGGCGCGTCCGGAACAAAGCCGAGGAAGATGCAAGGAACAGCACGAGAGGAGAGCTTGTCCGCATACGAATCGCGGACAAAAGCTCGAGATCCCCAGACCCGGAAATGCGACGCATCGCCAACCTCCCCCGTCCACAGCAATGTGGGCGAGGTCTCCGGCAAGGAGACACGGGGCCAGAGGTTGAGCTGATGTGCAGCGTACCGGACCGCAAACAGCCACAGAAAGTGGGGGGCAGCCGCATGGATCAAGGAGGTACGAGCGACCTCCATGACCGGGCCAATGCGGCGCCCCGCAACCCCATTCTGCTGTGGAGAGGCCGGAAGCGTGAACGACTGCTCAATGCCGTGCTCAGCACAGTAGGCTGCCAAGAGGTCGGAGGAGAACTCACCACCTCTGTCAGAGTGCAAGCGCAGGACAGGAAAGTCCGAGCGGAAACGCTCGCTGAGCTGGAGACGAGCTCTGCGGATCCAAGGGATCAAAACATCAGGGACCTCACCCTTAGTGCGCAAGGGGAAGACCGTGGTGTAGCGCGAGTAGTCGTCAACAACGATCAGGAAGTACCTCTCCTGACCCTGACCACGGACGCGGGCTGGGCCCCACATGTCCATGTGGAGCGTCTGCAAAGGAGCAGTCGTCGGGGGAAACGAGGAAGCGGTGCGCTGCCGCCCCTCGACACAGGGAAGAGGCAGGGTTTAAACAAAAACACGAGGTGATTGAGGGTTTCATGTGGCAGGAGCAGGCGGGAAACATTCGGCCGGCGAGTTCGGCCTTAGGTCGTACACAGGCTCACCTCCTTCATGGCGGTCTCGTATGTTTTGTCCCCGCCGGATGCTTGAGACAGCTGTCGAACAACGGCTTGCTCGATATGCTTCTTCACAATGTGATCCTCCACACCCTTCCAGTTGGTTCCGCGAGAAGGGCGCTTCACTGTTGTCTTGTGGGACTGCTCGTACCGGTTCGAAGAGTACTCCTGTGGCAATCCCCGTGCACGGATCGTCGGTGGGAGGTGCGATACAAGATGCACCTTGATAATAAGCCACTTCGACTTCTGGTTGTCGAATGCTAGAACAAGCGCATCGACCATCCTGGAGAGAACGTGTTCGGGAGGATTGAAAGGTTCGGGATCAGGGCATTGGGGTGTTGGGGACCGGTTTAGCGTGCGTAAGCATATAAACAACAATTCAGGCACGAACAAAATACAATGCCCCATCCCCGGGTTCATGTACTAATACCTGGTCTCAAACCCTCCCCCCTCCTCTGATCTGAACTCCCCACCCACTCACAACTCAGCTTCCATGTTTCTGCCACTCCATACCCCCAGTGTAAGCCCCTCCTCTCGTCATTTTGCCCCTCCTTCCCTTTTTCAGCCCATGCGGAACAGTCCACAGTCCATCGTTCCCTCTCCCTCCTCCCCTCTTCCCCTCCCTCGGCCCCTCTTTCCCTCCCTCCTCCCCTCTTTCCCTTCCTCGGCCCCTCTTTCCCTCCCTCGTCCCCTCTTTCCCTCCCTTGGCCCCTCTTTCCCTCCCTCGGCCCCTCTTTCCCTCCCTCGGCCCCTCTTTCCCTCCTTCGTCCCCTCTTTCCCTCCCTCGTCCCCTCTTTCCCTCCTTCGTCCCCTCTTTCCCTCCCTCGGCCCCTCTTTCCCTCCCTCGTCCCCTCTTTCCCTCCCTCGGCCCCTCTTTCCCTCCCTCGGCCCCTCTTTCCCTCCCTCGGCCCCTCTTTCCCTCCTTCGTCCCCTCTTTCCCTCCCTCGTCCCCTCTTTCCCTCCTCCGTCCCCTCTTTCCCTCCCTCGTCCCCTCTTTCCCCCCCTCGTCCCCTCTTTCCCTCCCTCGTCCCCTCTTTCCCTCGCTTTTCCCCCCTTTCCTTATCTTTTCCCTTTTTCCCCCGTTCTCTGCACCCTATTTCCCACACACTGCCTCTTAATCCCTCCCTCGACCCCTTCAGCCATCTCACCGTCCCTCGTTCCCTATGCGCATGGCACCCACACCCATTCACGCTAGACTTACTCGCAGGAGACCTCCTCCATGCGCTCAAGCGTGGCATCGGTGTGATACTCAGCCCGGATAAACTCCTTGTACCAGTCCGGCATGAGCGTGATGGCATGTCGAATATCGGCGCGCTTGGGGAGGTCGATGATGAGGGGCAGCACTTGCATCATGGCACGATGCTCCGACGCTGAGAAGCAGGCCGTCGTGGTGAAGTACGCCCATGTGGATGGGAGTCTCAGCAAAGACGCAGGAGTCATTGCCTTGAGAATCTTGTAGCGTCTGCACGTACGGGATGCAGTAAGGGTATCGGTTTAGGGTTTGTGTGGGGCCGGTGGGGTGGGTTAGGGAGGGGGGCGGGGGAGGGGTGGGGCTGGCGGGGTGGTCTAGTAGTTAGGTGCATCAAATCGCACCTCATCTCCCCGCTGCCTCTCTCTCAGTGAATCCCTTTCCGTCCTCTGCCCCACTCCCCCAGCCACTATGCCTCATCATTCCTCTCTCTGCCCCTTGTTCCCTCACTCTGCCCCATGGTCACCTCTCTCCGCCCCTCGTTCTCTCCCCCTGCCCCAATTTCCCCTTGCTCGGTCCCAATTTCTTTCTCCAGGCCCCCATTTTCCTCACTCTGCCTCACTTGCCCTCTCCCAGCCGCAATCTCCCTTACTCTCTGCCCAATTTTACTCCTACATTACCCCCATGTGGTCCCTATGCCCCGAGACACTATTCTGAATCCCGCGTTCACCTCACACGACCAACCCCCCCCCCCTCCCCCCCCCCCCCTTTCTATGCACCTCCTTCCCGCTAGCAGCCCCACCTTCCTGCTCGCAGCGCCTCCTTCCCCCATGGTGCCCCTCCCTCAACGTCTCTGTCCCAAGTTCCCTCTTTCTGCACCACTTCCCCCTCTCTCCACCCCGCATTCCTCCAACGCTGCTACAAATTCCCTCGCTCTTCCCCCTTCTCTGTGCCCTGCATTCACTCATCCCTGCCCCTCCTTCCACACCACCGCCCTACCCTCCCTCCGGCTACCCCTCCTTCCATCTCTCTGCCCCGAATTCCCCCTCTCTGCCCAACTTCTTGCAACACTCTGCCCCACTCTCCGTCTCTCTTAGTGCAACCTTCCCCCTCACTGCCCCTCTTCCCCTCTCAATCCCTCTGGTTCCCCCTCGATGCCTCTTTCTCTTGCACGTATGACTCTCGCCCCACCGGGGGAAAAGGGAACCTTACTCGAGAAGTATTTTTCGCTCTGACGGTTTCAACTTCTTCACGAGGCACCTCATTGCATGAAGCCAAAGCCCTGCCTCGATGATGTGCATGATGTCAGGTGTCTGGGCGAGGTACGTGTTGCCCCACTTGGTTTTGGAGAACTCCCAATCCCACAGCAATGACTGGCCGCAAGGGGAGGCACGCGGAATGGGAAAGTTGGCCCCTTTGGGGATTTGGATGAAGAATAGGGAAAAGAACGACCAGGGTGGGATTGTGTGCCAAGAACTAGGATGGGCGGGGTATGGGGAGGGTATGTGTGTGGACTGTACGGACAGCAAGGATAGGGTGGGGGTTTAGGGATTTGCTGAACGAGGGCGGGATCATGTGAGATCTGGGTGCGTGCCTGTCCAAGGGTGGAACATGGCGAGGTGTCCACCTCCAACACGACGAGGAGGTGGCGACGTGAGTTGATGTGGAGGCATGGGTGTTTTGAGCGTGGGGTTGACAAATGGGCAGTGGGGGCGGGATAATTCATTTTAGACCCAAGTGCGGTGGGAGGATATAGGGGTGGGACTACGGGACCACGGCGCCAAACCAACGAAAACGGACAAGAAGTGATACCTTCACGAAGTGGGTAGAATACTTCTTCTTCAGACGGGTCAATTCCTTCTTGGTTTCCGCTTCCTCCATTAGCTTGTACACGGCTTTCTGATCTTTCACGGTTCGAGGAACGATCTCGTCATCCACGTCTCGAAGATTTTCTCGGGTAACCATGCAGATGGAGCAAGGTCAGTAGGAGCTACATGACATGGTGCACGAGACCTTGTTAGACTCGGGATGGTCGTTCACGACTGAGTACAGCAGCGGGATGGCCAAGTACTCAACCCCGTTGCTGTCCTCGACCTTCAAATCCCCGCTGCACAACCAAACATGGAACCATGCCATTATGGTGGTTTTAGGGTGAGGAAACCAGACTGACAGCATGGCAGCAATGTGCAAAGGGGTTGTTCGTTACCGAACCGATAGGGGCAGCAATTCAAATATGCACTCCAATTAACCCCACACGCAATACATGGCATGGTGGTTTTACACACGTATGATGCACAAAACTATGACATGGGCGCAGGATTGTAGCATATGAGATTAAGGGCAGCGTACCCGCGGAGCTTGGAGAGGTGTTTCAGCGGCTGTAGCATGTATTCAGCCGCTTGCTGGAACACCCTAATCTTCTCCTCTGGCTTCAGGTCGGAGGGAATGTTAGGGAAGAGGCTCACCAGCTCTGTGCCGCCCTCCAACCAACGCGCCCATTCCGGTGTGTTACCGAATGACAGGACGAACGGGTATGCTGATTGTCTGCCATTGTGAGACAAGTTTGTTTGATCCGAATAGAGAATGATCGCCAAGACGATCGCACCGACGGCACGAACGCGGTCCTGTCATGTGTGAGAGCATAGAGTATGGTTAGGTGAACAAGGGCGAAGGGGATAGAGCACGGGGACAAGAAAGGTAGCACGGGGCGGGAATCAAAGTGAATGTCTGGAGTTACAAAACGATCAAAAGGTTGGCGAGCGAAAGCGATGGTCAGAACTCACGAGATTAGTGACATATTGCAACATTCATGCGCTCAAGATTGCAAGACGCGAAGATTAGGGAGCTTCACGCTAAGAAGAGAGATGAAAGGGCGGGAGATCAGAGAGTAAAGAGCGGGTGATCAGAGAGCACCAGAGAGGGGAGAGCAGATAGCAAAGGGCGGGAGAGCAAATGAGCAAAGTGTGGGTGATCGGGGAGCTAAAGGCGGGAAGTGAGAGAGCAAAGGGCGGAAGATCGGACAGAAACGGGCGGAGATTTTATAGCAAATAATGGAGCTCGTGGAGCATATGGTCGTAGTCAGTGAGCAAAGGGCGGGAGATTGGCGAGCACAAGGGTCTTAATCAGCCACCAAACGGCAGGAGATCAGCGAGCAAAGGGCAGGGATTATAAAGAAAAGAGACAAGATCAGCCAGCGGAGGGCGGAGATTAGGGAGCAAAATGACAAAATCAGCGAGCAAACGGCGGGAGATCAGCGAGAAAAAGGGCGGATTCAGAGAACAAATGCTGGTCATCTCCCCTCACAAGAGAGGAAAATACCGTGGTGGGCAACAAACAACGAGCTAGGGCGACAGAGATTCCATGACAAAGGACATCGCGCTTTGGATGCTAACTAACCCAAGCCTTCAGCATCCAGTCCGTGTTGCCGGGAGTGCTGTAGCGCCTTTCCCCCTCCACCTTCCACTCCTTCGGCTTGATGATGAATCCGCGTACTGCGGACATCTTCTTGAACATTGCCTGCGCCAACTGCAGAGAGGGATGGGCATTGTTTATTGGTGCGTACTAGTGGAAGCAGTGAAGATATGAGTTGTCGACTAAGACTTGAGACTGGTAAGGGGCGCAGCAGAAACAGCTTGGGCCGTGTTACGGAGGTAGTAACACATACAAAGAGCACATTATGTTGCGACGGACGCACCACGTTAATATCGCGACATCTGAAGGTGAGGAATCCCACTTCATGATCCACTTTAATCTCCAAAACTCGCCAAGACTGCTCCGGTCCCAACTCGAAGCTGCTCTCGTACTTCTCAAGGTCTCTGTAGGTCATCCAGCCTTGTAGCTGTTCGATATCAAGGTCTGGAATTCGGAACAGGTCTATAAGGTCCGTTATAGCCCCGTTCGTAAGGCCGTGCTTCCGTGATAAAATGCAAATTTCGGCCTTCAAGTCTATCGGATCGTCTTCACCATCAGGTTCCACGACAACCGTGCCTTCGCAAGGCGCCTCCGCGATCTGCCTCACTTGTTCTCTCGGTTCTGATGGCGTCACAACTCGGTACGCATTTCCTGTCAGTGGGAGCTGCAGATACGGACGAGGAAGTGGTGCAAGGTTTAAAATGGCGCCAGGATTTGAAGCCCCACCCAGCCTTGAGTGTTTCGGAATCGGCTGCTTGAGAACCAGCTTACGTTTCTGCTTGAGCTTGCAGACTTCCCCGCCATTTACTTGGTGGCTCCTAAGGGTCTGATAACAGAAGGCAACGTATCCACAGCCACACTTCTGGCCTTTCATTTTTACTACTCAGTAGCACATAACACTGGGCAGCATAGCCACCCCTGAAATATAACCCATAGCATCTTGGACCTCTAAGATTGCCCATCGTTGAGTTCGGGATCTGATGGCTTGGCGGGAAAGGCGTTGGAATGTCGCGCACAACTCAGCTTGTCTTGGCGTGCATAAAGGCGTCTCATCACCAGTGACCTAAAAGTGGCGGATTAGAACGCCTGAACTAGTTTACCGATATATCTGCTCTTTTATTGCTACCAGACCATTCTTCACACCTAGAATCTCAAGAATATCTTTTGTTTGCAAGGGTTGACGCCCGATGATTGGTTTGCCAAACTTCCGCCAACTCCCCCACAAATCGGTTCTGACAGCCCTCTGTGTTTCGACCAATCACGCTGCGTCGCGCAACATTTGTGGCATGTGTGTGGCGCGGAACCCTAACCAAGCAGCGAAGATCGTTATGCCTTAGCTAACTGACCGTAGATTTCCAGCACTGTTCATCACATTATACGGGACAACCACGGGAACGCCCAGAACATGGGAGCGTGAACGTGTGAACACTGAGGAGAGGACCTATGCCAGCCATAACCGAAGTAAACATGCCCCTTTCACAGTGCGTGTAGAAGGGCACATACATAATAGCCTGACGCGTGGAATTGCTAGCTCCGAACAGCACAGTTCCACCTCGTCAGCGAGGTGCCACACGCATCTTGAGGTCATCAAAGTCCTAGCCATGGCTCTACCGTGTTTAGATGGTAAGCTGGCCTTTCAGCCAATTTCTATGCCCTTTCCCTACGGCGGAGGCTGGCTCGACATAAACGTGGAACACGCCGACAGGCTACGACCCGGTGAATGGGTCAGCGGGATCGTAATTGATTGGCTTGGTGTGTGAGTATCACGGTTAGGAAATCATAAGGCCAGATTCGTCACGGTTATCTCATGCGTTTCCTTTGTCACAAATACGCGCGTGCGCAGGATGCTGCAGTACGAACACGGTCGCGACCGCAACAAATGGCTTTACAGTGGATCATATTTCTGGGAATATGCTAAGAAGGACATTTCGCGGCGTGTAAACGCCTATACTTTCGGCCTGGGTATTTTCGATTTCACATATGTACTCGTTCCGATAAGTACCGAGTGAATAGTCATCGCGTCTAGCCGTAGCACCATATGTATTTCGGTAGTCTAACGTCGGCGTTACTGATGTTAGACCTCATGTGTGCCTTAGGAGTCACTGGAGCTTGATCGTAATCGAGCGCATCCCGAGGCCCGACGACCCGATTCCCATGAACTGCGTGCTCTGGCATGCTGACTCGTACGGCACGCATGCCGGTGTCGACGCCGCGTTGCGAAGGTACTCTCTTTTTAATGGCAGTCTGCTATTGTCACGTACAGAAGTTTGGGGTTACGATAGCATTGAATCTATGTCTCCCGGTGTGCAGGTACTTACGAAACGAGGTGATAAGATACTATGCATGGATCACTGAGTCGGACGCAGATGCATGGGCGGCGAGCATCCCACTAAGGCAGGTCACGGCGAGTGCTGTTGCCTTGTGTGTATGAGCTTTGAAACAATCGCATCTCCCTTTCCCTGCATGCAATTTCCACACCGAAACCCCACTCCCGTCCCGGCCCTCACCACGCGCTCACGCACCCTGTGATTGTCGAGATACCCATGCAGGCAAATGAGAACGACTGTGGTGTGTTCACGATGCGTGTGATGCACACGTTGGTCGAGGATGGTTTCCATAAACTACCGGCGTGTGAGCTTGTAGGGACGCCACTCCATTGGCGCCGTCAGTACCATCACGATTTGAGGAAGTGGTCTGTGTATTTTCGGGAAAAAACAATGTTGGAGGTTGGAGGTGGGGCATGCGGCGGTGAAAAGCTGGTAATGGGGCGGGTAGCAAGCGAGAATGAGGCGGGAAGCATGGGGGAATGAGGCCCAAAGCAAGGGGGAATGGGGCCTGAAGCAAGGGAGAATGAGGCGGGTAGCAGTGAAGAATGGGGTGGGAAGCAAGGGGAAATGGGGTGGGTAGCAGGGGGGAATGAGGCCGGAAGCGAGGGGACATGAGGCGGGAAGCAGAGGGAATGAGGGGGGTCGCAAGGGAGAATGAGGCGGGAAGCAAGGGGGACGCGGCTCTGAAGCAAGGGGGAATGAGGGAGGTAGCAAGGGAGTATGAGGCCCGAAGCAAGGGGGAATGAGGCCTGAAGCAAGGGGGAATGGGGAGGGTAGCAAGGGAGAATGAGGAGGGTAGCAGTGAAGAATGGGGTGGGAAGCAAGGGGGAATGGGGTGGGTAGCAAGGGGGGATGAGGCCGGAAGCGAGGGGACATGAGGCGGGAAACAAAGGGGAATGAGGGGGGTAGCAAGGGAGAATGAGGCGGGAAGCAAGGGGGATTGGGGCCTGAAGCAAGGGGGAATGAGGGAGGTAGCAAGTGAGTATGAGGCCCGAAGCAAGGGGGAATGAGGCCTGAAGCAAGGGAGAATGAGGCCTGAAGCAAGGGGGAATGGGGAGGGTATCAAGGGAGAATGAGGAGGGTAGCAGTGAAGAATGGGGTGGGAAGCAAGGGGGAATGGGGTGGGTAGCAGGGGGGAATGAGGCCGGAAGCGAGGGGACATGAGGCGGGAAGCAGAGGGAATGAGGGGGGTAGCAAGGGAGAATGAGGCGGGAAGCAAGGGGGACGCGGCTCTGAAGCAAGGGGGAATGAGGGAGGTAGCAAGGGAGTATGAGGCCCGAAGCAAGGGGGAATGAGGCCTGAAGCAAGGGGGAATGGGGAGGGTATCAAGGGAGAATGAGGAGGGTCTCAGTGAAGAATGGGGTGGGAAGCAAGGGGGAATGGGGTGGGTAGCAAGGGGGGATGAGGCCGGAAGCGAGGGGACACGAGGCGGGAAGCAGAGGTAATGAGGCGGGAAGCAGGAGGGAGTGAGGCGGGTACGTGGGAGGAATAACTGTGTGAGTGAAAAACAAGGAAGCGGGTAGCATGGGGGAATGAGGACAAGATCAATAGGGAATTGTTTGTTCATCCGTCTTGCCAGCTTGATATGCCAACAAACATGACACAAAGCGCAATGGAGAGGCCTTGAATCAGTCCTGCATGACTTGACAACAAGTGTGGCCAAATGAGAGTGTTGGCCAGAACCAGTCCTCCATGTCAAGAGAACACTACCCGTAGGGAAGTGTTTGTCACTGGCGTTCCTGCTTGACATGTATACAAACAATACACAATGGGTCAGTGTGATGCTGCAAAACATACCTGCATGTCCCCACAACTCTAGTGGGTAGAACAGCAGGGGTTTCTCAACTCTGTTCCAGCATGAACCTAGAACATACAACAGAGCATGCTCTTGGGTCCCTGCATAAAGGTTGCCCTGTATGGCATGAGAGCAGCCATGCCCCATACGGGGAGTTTGTGTCTGGCTCTATTATTATTGCACCTCAATTGGCATGAGAGGAGACATGCCCATACGCGTTGCATAACGACCACGCAGCAATCAAATAATGCATACTTACTAATCAATCGATGTATCAGAATGACTGCTCCACCACAGACCGTTATGTGCATGTTCTGTGAAGGTGGTGTTTGGTTTTACAATGTTATGTTGCATACTTGTCACTATGCTAATGGGTTAGGGGGACTCCTGTTACAAGTGCAATTGAGTGAGCGAACGAGGATTGCACTATCGGGAAAAAAGTACAACTGAGCGAAGGTATGAGCGAAAGGTTATATAGCGAAACCACAGTGGTAACGGTAATGGACTGTGGTTGTCGCGCGACGGGCCTGGGACTGAGGTTGGGAAAATGTCGAGGCGAAGGTCCAGAGCGCGGGTTACCGCCGAGCCGTGAGGTCGGGGTGCGACGTGCAAAAGTGGCGGGCGGATTGTCGATGCGAGTGGTAACGGTGCTGACTGAGGTGCTACAGTGATGTACGCGTTGAGCAGGGATGCGAAGTAAGGAAAACGAGATTTTCCTTACAACTCCATAACCCTCTAATTCTATTTTTATCATGTACGTACACCACACTATTGAGGCTTTGCAAACTAATTTGCCATTACGTGCCCCACCCTGCGCCATTCCACTCGACTCCACGCTATGCCACGTACGCGAATCTCCCTGATTTGCAAACCAGTCGCAACCACACACAAGGAACTTTTGAGTCTGCGTTTTTATCGCAAGCGTGCCGCAACGGCTTCGTGTCGACCTGTCGCATCGCTGTACGACTTGCTGCGATCGAGCGTCGCCGTTTCTCCGCAGACCCTATGTGACTCTTGACGTGCAGCTTGTGTAGGTTTGTGTGGCACGCGAGGCACTTCATTGTAAACAGTGCGACAACCCGGGCAAAATAATTATGACCCTCGCAAACCCAGATACAGTAGCGCATTTGACTGTTGGGTTTAACAAAAAGAAGCCCACCCTGCCGCTTGTGGACTGATACTCAATTAAGCACGTTAGGTCCCACGGAATCTTAACACGGCAGTGCTGCATTTTTTTCCTTTATACACCTCAACCACCAGGCGATTGGTTGTTGGCGGAAAAGGGGGACCTGGCAGTCGCAACGTGCACCATAGCAGGAAACACTCAAACCCTCATCACCTCCGTGCTCCCCTTGCGTGCCTCCAGGTGTGACGATCGTCTGCTCTAGGCCCCAGACTTTGCCTCCTCCCTCTCCCTCCTCAACCAATGTTTTATGCTCGTAGACTGTTGTCTGGTTCTTCGCGGTAGCACAACCCGCAACCTCATAGTACTGCGTGAATGGAAAGCTAGACATCGTAACAAGGAAGTCAGATAATGAAGGGGCCCGAGGGGGCGATTGTACTGGCTGATTCGACTAGAACCCCCGACGAAACAAATTTTGCGGAGTTAGTAACAGCAGATAAGACGGCCGAGATCGTAAACGAGTATCGCAAAAATAATGCGTCGACGGCGCGAGATGTTGTTGATTCCAGACGTGTCTCGTCATCCGGTGACGAATCGAATAGCGACTGCGATGTTGAGCCATACGCAAACAAGGGCATATCATCCCCTCCGAAACCAAGGGATAAGCGCGTGAAGCGCTTAGATGATCTCGTTCCCAAAGGCGGCCAGAAAGGTACGTGTTTATGGTCGCAGATGCGGAATATTCTACTTGTATGCATGAAACGATGCTTGTAGTCGTGTCTGACTTGTTGGAGGTTATCGTCTCTCCAATTGTGTTTCCACATCAGCGTCAGCGGACAAGTGTGACAACCGGGGGGGGCGTAAGCACCGTCCAAGAAAAAGAGGCACTCGTTCACATCGTGAGGAAACGCCTGCGTCTGAAGGCGACGAGGAGGGCAAAGACGGGGGACCTGACAGCTTAGGTACGCTGTGGGTGTGATATCGACGGTTTATATTTTGCACGTTACTCATTACAATGACGCCGCATGTCATGCTGCAACTTCCAGCCAATAAGATAATGTGTGCACAGTATTTCTTATGTACCTGTAATGTCCGCCTTCGCAGATGGGACGGCAGGCCAACGCGCTCGTGGTGGCGGAAAGCGCAACGGCGGCAGGGCTGCCGCGGCCAAGGGCGGTCCCTTGGGCAGGCAGTCGCAGGATGCGGATGGGGGCGACGAGGGGGATCATGCCGAGCCGGTCACTACCCGTGGTGGTGGAAAGCGCAACGGCGGCAGGGCTGCCGCGGCTAAGGCCGATCCCTCGGGCAGGCCGGCGCAATATGCGGATGGAGGCGACGAGGGGGATCATGCCGAGCCGGAAGCTCGTGGTGGCGGAAAGCGCAACGGCGGCAGGGCTGCCGCGGCCAAAGGCGGTCCCTCGGGCTTGCAGGATGCGGATGGGGGCGACGAGGGGGATCATGTTGAGCCGGTCACTACCTGTGGTGGCGGAAAGCGCAACGGCGGCAGGGCTGCCGCGGCTAAGGCTGATCCCTCGGGCAGGCCGGCGCAGGATGCGGATGGAGGCGACGATGGGGATCATGCCGAGCCGGATCATGCCGAGCCGGAAGCTCGTGGTGGCGGAAAGCGCACCGGCGGCAGGGCTGCCGCGACCAAGGGCGGTCCCTCGGGCTCGCAGGATGCGGATGGTGGCGACGAGAAGGATCATCCCGAGCCAGAAGCTCGTGGTGGCGGCATGCGCAACGGTGGCAGGGCTGCCGCGGCTAAGGGCCGTCCCTCGGGCAGGCAGTCGCAGGATGCGGATGGTGGCGACGAGAAGGATCATGCTGAGCCGGAAGCTCGTGGTGGCGGCATGCGCAATGGCGGCAGGGCTGCCGCGGCTAAGGCCGATCCCTCGGGCAGGCCGTCGCAAGATGCGGATGGAGGCGACGAGGGGGATCATGCCGAGCCGGAAGCTCGTGGTGGCGGCATGCGCAACGGCGGCAAGGCTGCCGCGGCTAAGGGCGGTCCCTCGGGCAGGCAGTCGCAGGATGCGGATGGTGGCGACGAGAAGGATCATGCCGAGCCGGAAGCTCGTGGTGGCGGCATGCGCAATGGCGGCAGGGCTGCCGCGGCTAAGGCCGATCCGTCGGGCAGGCCGTCGCAAGATGCGGATGGAGGCGACGAGGGGGATCATGCCGAGCCGGAAGCTCGTGGTGGCGGCATGCGCAACGGCGTTAGGGCTGCCGCGGCCAAGGGCGGTCCCTCGGGCTCGCAGGATGCGGATGGTGGCGACGAGAAGGATCATGGTGGCTTCAAGTGGGGCGACCGTGGCCTGTATGTTCACGAGTCAGGATTTGAGGCGTTCAAGGGGACGGCCGCGCCTGACGAGGAGAAGAAGGACTTGAAGGAGGAAGAGTAGGAGGTGTACGACGCGGATGACTTGAAGACGGATGACGAGGAGGATGACGAGGATCAGGAGGAGGACGAGGAGGAGGAGGAGGAGGAGGGGGAGGAGGAGGAGGAGGAGGAGGAGGAGGAGGAGGATGAGGAGGAGGAGGAACAGTGGGGGCAGGAACGGAGGAAGAGCAAAAGGCACAAGAGATGCAAAAGCAGGGGAGGCAAGAGGGATGAGCAAGAGGATGAGGAGGAGGAAGAGGAGGAGGATGTGAAACGGGGGGGGCGGGAGATTAGGAAGGGCAGAAGGCAGAAGAGAGGGAAACTCAGGGGAGGCAGGGGGGAAGAGGAAGAGGGTGGGGAGGAGGAGGAGGGGGAGCAGGAGGATGAAAATCATAGGGGGCAAGAGAGGAGGAAGGGCAGAAAGCACAAAAGAGGCAGAGGCAAGGGAAGCAGGAGGGAAGAGGAAGAAGAAGAAGAAGTGGAAGAGGAGGAAGAGGATGAGCATGAGGATGAGAAGGGGGGGGACCAGGAGCGAAGGAGGGGCAAAAGACACAAGAGTGGCAAACGCCGGGGAGGCAAGAGGGTGAAGCGATGGGGCGACTAAACAAGAGGGGCAGCAGATGAGGCATGAGTGGAGTTTACAAGGGGGGGGCAGCAGGATAGGCATCACACACTTGCGAGGAGACATCAAAACGGAGGTAGAGGCATTGGTGGAGACAGCAAGGGGGGCAGCACGCCAGGCAAGAAAGTAGAGTCAGCATGGGGGGTAGCACGGGCGGCAAAAGCGTGGAGTCAGCAAGGGGGGCAGCAGTAGAGACAATGTGAGGAGTGTCCAAGGGTGGGCAACCAGCAAGGCAACCAGATAGTGCAAGAGGGTGCAGCAGAAAAGGCATGAGTTGAGAGAGTTGGGGGGGCAGCAGAAAAGGCACGAGCAGATAGAGGGGAGTGCACAAGGGGGGCAGCAGGTTAGGCATGACTGGAGCAAGCAGCAGTAAAGGCATGACTGGGGAGCGCCAGGGGCGGAGCAGCAGACGCATGAGAGGGCAGAGCATGCAATGAAGCAGTGGACGCAGGGGCACGCTCGACCTAGAGCACCAGAGATGGGGTTCGGTGGAAGACATAGCGTACTGGAGCATGCTAAGCAGGTCGTAGGATGATGCAGCTCAACCTAACTGACTAGGCACAGAGGGTTTAGGATGCTGTTTTATGTGCGTTTTTAGGGTGGAATTATCAGCTTTTACCAAAGCTTCTGTACTGTTCATTTTGAATGCAAGATTGAGGCAACTTAACATAGTTTTAAATTACATATAAGGTCGTGCAAGTCTCCTACATAAGCTTATTTTAATGAGCCCGAAATTCCATAAAGAGTACATTGCAATGAGATCCGATCTTCGAAATTGCTCTGCGGAAACTTGTACCAAACTTCTTCCGAAGGTGTTCACCTGGCAGGTTTGAACAGAAAAGCATTGGAGAAGCATTTGAAAAGAGTTCGAGAAAGCATTTGGAAAGCAACCTATACTTTCTCAAAAAAGCGTTCGAAAAACGTCGTTCAAGAATCATTCGACAAAACTCCAAAGCAACTTTTTTCATCGGTTTTCCGGATGCAGGATTTTTGTGATGCGGAAAGGACCCAGGTTAACAATGCGGTTAGTCACAATCTGAGTGCGGTCAGAGGCTTTGATTGCCTGGGTGAGTGGTAGCGGGAGTGGCTGAACCAGCACGGAATTAACAATGCTACGAGAGGCAAGAATATTATAAGGTGTCAGCATGCATCAAGGTGGTCGTAGTTTTTTGGCGGTGTGCAAGCAAGGAATTCGCTATGTAACATTTAGTTGGCCCGCTCTGATCATCAGAAAATACGATCACCATGATTCGTAGGCTGTGAGCCTCAGGCTCGCACGCAATGCGGACCGCCAACGGGGGAAAAGATTGGGAGGCTTACCTCTGATTAGGGTTTCAGCGCGTTTCCGCGGCTCTTGAAGCGACTTAGCAGCGGCGCGAGAAATTTCTGCAGTGCGTGCTGCGTGGTGGCGAAGCTAACGATTTCGAGAGTGCTGTGAGAAGCTTGTTGACACATGCTTGGAGTGGGAACGAAACGGGATCATCACCCAGCACTCAAATCTCGACTCGAGTTGTCACGGTTGCCAATTGCGTTTCTTAGCAGTTACCACTGCAAATAGTTCGTAATCGTTCTCAGTTCGTCCGAGAAAGTGCCTTGATTAGTACGAATTGAGTCGCCTCTAGTCTCGATGGCACTGCTCCTGCCGTCACCTGTTACACACTCGACATTTACTTTCGCTCAGGTGACGACATTTGCGCTGCACATTCAGCATCTTTTGTACACTCTTCGTCGAATCAGGTGAGGATGGTAACCCAGCTTCAAAGAAGGAAACTACGAGAGCCGAATTTCTGTGGATAAAAAGCTGCTCGTGCTTTCATACTGTCAAGCACACACGACAGGACGCGACGCTCACATGCCATCGCAGGATCGTGGTCGCCACAGAAGCGCTACTACTACTACTACTACTACTAGTTATCGCAAGCGCGCCGCGTAGCAGCTACCAGCCATCCTGCTACTAGTAACCCTCCTCTCGTCACGCTACCTTTCTCGTCTTTTCCCCCCTCCTTCAGAGTGAAATTCACAACTGCGTTCTCGCTTCTATGTTTCCAAGCCCATAGTATTCTCTCCAGTAAGATTCACATCGCGCGTTTCAGATCGTTTGGCGTGTCCGGCGCCTGTTGCTGAGCTTAGAGCCAAGTGCATGCGCTAGTCTCAGCACGACAGTTTACTCTTCGAAACCCTAGAACAGGTAAGGCTGGTCCCGTGATAGCATTCATTTCGGCTTGCACACCAAAAACCATCTCAATCATTGTTTTCTTCCCTTCGCCAGTGTCTCGAGCCTCGAATGCTCCCGACCCTCTGCTCCTCTCATTCCACGTTACAAGAGCGTAGGGCGCTGAATGGAAGCCGTGTTACCAGTCAATCAGTCATGAAATCACGCTTCCATGCTCTTATTAGGCATTGCCCCGTAAAACATTTAGCCACGCTGAGCGTGAATCGAGAATTCACTGGCATGTGACGTTTGCGTTGTGGGGCAAACTGAACATAAGCATTGCCGTGTGACTGACGTTTTTGCAAAGTGGCATTATAACGCGTCCGTGTCTTCTTGCTTTCCTACTTCAATTACTTCCGTTACAGTCGCACAGTGTTTATTTCTTGTGTGCGTGTCCCTGTTAACCTCCATGTGTTGGCTTCCAGGGAGGCGGCTAAGTCCAACCGGCAGTTATGGCTATCGAGAGGGAGGCAAGCGTGATAAGTGAGGCAGTAAATGGACTGTTCGGATTAGTGAGAGGGGAGTTGGCAGCATTGAGGGGGGAGATGACAGTGGTCAGGGAGGAGGTGGCCCGACAGAAGGAGCTCGTGGTGATACTGAATGAGAGAAATCGGGTTCTGGAGAATGAGATGAATGAGCTGAGGCGTACACTGGTTGTCGTGAGCGAGAGGAGTGTGGCGACTGCTGCTGTGGTGGGTGAGAGGGAGAGGGAGTTGGCAGCAACGAAGGGGGAGCTAACCGCAGTGAAGGGGGAGCTAACTTCAGTTAAAGAGGAACTTTTTATAGTGAAGAGGGATTTGGCTGAACTTAAGAATGCTGACATGAGAAGAGAGTTCATCACAAAAATGTGTGCGTCTGGAAATCATCTGACCATTTTTTTTTTTAAGCAAGTTTCCGAAAATCGTTTGACAATCACCCAGGAATCATCTACGAATTGTTTGTATAGCATTCTTGTCAGACCAAACGTTTTGTTGATGTTTTAGTAATGGTTTTGCGATGTTACAATGGAATGTTTGTAAGATGTTAATTGTTGAGACGATAATAAGGTGGATTAAAAGCGTGTTTCACAATCAAAGAAGGTTATGGTATATTGACTTAGTTGCTACTTAATATGCATCACCAGATGAACCTATTAAGCAGCTTCACAGCAAGGTCTTTGCAGCACGGGACAACATGCACGATGCTAAGAATGCAATCTGCATCTACAACTGCATAGTTGAAGGTGCCCTTCGTGGGCAACAGTCGTTTGCAGCCAGTGTACCGGCAGACTCGCCGATCCTCCGTGTAGTACTCGATGTAGGCGGCTTTTTTTGCCACGCCGTCTTTCACGTAATGGAACAGCATCAAGCATCGGCCGTACCAGTTGGCCCCCTTGCCAGCTGGATTTATGGCCACATCTGAAAAGTGCCTTTCGGAAGGGCTTGCTTTGACAAACTGCCCCTTCTCGGCCCACTCCATCCTGTCGTGCGGTGGGATTGCCATGGCAGTGTGCACCTGCGAATAGGCAAGCGGGGGTCGCAACACAACAATGGAAGTTTGTGTTAGGGTTGAGACAATGGGGTGCTGACGGGTGCGTGGATACAACAGGGTGCCATGCCTCGGTTCGGCCCATTAAGGAGGGTGATGCTACGCGTTTAACAGGTCTACGTGGCAGTGGCAGTTTGCACAGCATTGAGCACCACATTGATTCTCACATTGAGCACTTGGTCGTGAATTCCCTCCCTGGCCAGCCGCTTCTTCAAGTAGCCCATTGCTACATCTCCGTAAACAAGGACATAGCTCCTGAACACATCATCCGTGATCTGCCCCACGATCATCTTCTTGTGTGTCTTAGTCAGCACCCGACGCCCAAGCGTGCAAGCCTGGGTAGGAGGGTGATGGGTGCATGGTGTACATGGGGGGCAGCAGGAGAGGGGCAGCACTTGGGTACAACGGGGGCAGCAGTGATATGGAGCAAAGATAAGGGACCAGTCGGTTAGTATAGTGGGGCAGTTCCAGAGGTCAAAGGATGCAGCAAGAGGAGGGAGCATAGGTGGACAAGTGTAGATAAAGGGGCAGCAAAGGAAAGACAAAGGGCAGGAGGGAATGGGAAGTGTCGGGGATGGACATATGGGTTTAGGGTTGGGGGGAAACGAGGGGGCGACGTGTTTAGCAGCCGAAGGTATATGGTGGACAAGTAGGGGAGCATTGGGGGTCAGATTGACGGATAGTCCCACGGGGGCCGGGGGCGGGGCATGGGTGGATAAGTGGGGGAGCATGTGGGGCAAGACGGAATGTGAAGGGTGGCAGCTAGTGGAAGGCGCGATGGGTGGACAAGAACGCGAGCATGACGCAGTGCTCAACGGGATGTCAAGGGGGGCAGCGGGGGAGGCATTTCATGGGTGGACATGATGGTGAGCACGTGGATGCTAGAAGGGATGTCTAGGGGGGCAGCGGGGGAGGCATTTCATGGGTGGACATGATGGTGAGCACGTAGATGCTAGAAGGGATGTCTAGGGGGGCAGCGGGGGAGGCATTTCATGGGTGGACATGATGGTGAGCACGTGGATGCTAGAAGGGATGTCTAGGGGGGCAGCGGGGGACGCATTTCATGGGTGGACATGATGGTGAGCACGTGGATGCTAGAAGGGATGTCTAGGGGGGCAGCGGGGGAGGCATTTCATGGGTGGACATGATGGTGAGCACGTGGATGCTAGAAGGGATGTCAAGAGAGGCAGCGGGAGGAAGGTAAGAGGCAGGGTTTAAACAAAAACACGAGGTGATTGAGGGTTTCATGTGGCAGGAGCAGGCAGGAAACATTCGGCCGGCGAGTTCGGCCTTAGGTCGTACACAGGCTCACCTCCTTCATGGCAGTCTCGTATGTTTTGTCCCCGCCGGATGCTTGAGACAGCTGTCGAACAACGGCTTGCTCGATATGCTTCTTCACAATGTGATCCTCCACACCCTTCCAGTTGGTGCCGCGAGAAGGGCGCTTCACTGTTGTCTTGTGGGACTGCTCGTACCGGTTCGAAGAGTACTCCTGTGGCAATCCCCGTGCACGGATCGTCGGTGGGAGGTGCGATACAAGATGCACCTTGATAATAAGCCACTTCGACTTCTGGTTGTCGAATGCTAGAACAAGCGCATCGACCATCCTGGAGAGAACGTGTTCGGGAGGATTGAAAGGTTCGGGATCGGGGCATTGGGGTGTTGGGGACCGGTTTAGCGTGCGTAAGCATATAAACAACAATTCAGGCACGAACAAAATACAATGCCCCATCCCCGGGTTCATGTACTAATACCCGGTCTCAAACCCTCCCCCCTCCTCTGATCTGAACTCCCCACCCACTCACAACTCAGCTTCCATGTTTCTGCCACTCCATACCCCCAGTGTAAGCCCCTCCTCTCGTCATTTTGCCCCTCCTTCCCTTTTTCAGCCCATGCGGAACAGTCCACAGTCCATCGTTCCCTCTCCCTCCTCCCCTCTTTCCCTCCCTCGGCCCCTCTTTCCCTCCCTCCTCCCCTCTTTCCCTTCCTCGGCCCCTCTTTCCCTCCCTCGTCCCCTCTTTCCCTCCCTCGGCCCCTCTTTCCCTCCCTCGGCCCCTCTTTCCCTCCCTCGGCCCCTCTTTCCCTCCTTCGTCCCCTCTTTCCCTCCCTCGTCCCCTCTTTCCCTCCTTCGTCCCCTCTTTCCCTCCCTCGGCCCCTCTTTCCCTCCCTCGTCCCCTCTTTCCCTCCCTCGGCCCCTCTTTCCCTCCCTCGGTCCCTCTTTCCCTCCCTCGGCCCCTCTTTCCCTCCTTCGTCCCCTCTTTCCCTCCCTCGTCCCCTCTTTCCCTCCTTCGTCCCCTCTTTCCCTCCCTCGTCCCCTCTTTCCCCCCCTCGTCCCCTCTTTCCCTCCCTCGTCCCCTCTTTCCCTCGCTTTTCCCCCCTTTCCTTATCTTTTCCCTTTTTCCCCCGTTCTCTGCACCCTATTTCCCACACACTGCCTCTTAATCCCTCCCTCGACCCCTTCAGCCATCTCACCGTCCCTCGTTCCCTATGCGCATGGCACCCACACCCATTCACGCTAGACTTACTCGCAGGAGACCTCCTCCATGCGCTCAAGCGTGGCATCGGTGTGATACTCAGCCCGGATAAACTCCTTGTACCAGTCCGACATGAGCGTGATGGCATGTCGAATATCGGCGCGCTTGGGGAGGTCGATGATGAGGGGCAGCACTTGCATCATGGCACGATGCTCCAACGCTGAGAAGCAGGCCGTCGTGGTGAAGTACGCCCATGCGGATGGGAGTCTCAGCAAAGACGCAGGAGTCATTGCCTTGAGAATCTTGTAGCGTCTGCACGTACGGGATGCAGTAAGGGTATCGGTTTAGGGTTTGTGTGGGGCCGGTGGGGTGGGTTAGGGAGGGGGGCGGGGGAGGGGTGGGGCTGGCGGGGTGGTCTAGTAGTTAGGTGCATCAAATCGCACCTCATCTCCCCGCTGCCTCTCTCTCAGTGAATCCCTTTCCGTCCTCTGCCCCACTCCCCTAGCCTCTATGCCTCATCATTCCTCTCTCTGCCCCTTGTTCCCTCACTCTGCCCCATGGTCACCTCTCTCCGCCCCTCGTTCTCTCCCCCTGCCCCAATTTCCCCTTGCTCGGTCCCAATTTCTTTCTCCAGGCCCCCATTTTCCTCACTCTGCCTCACTTGCCCTCTCCCAGTCGCAATCTCCCTTACTCTCTGCCCAATTTTACTCCTACATTACCCCCATGTGGTCCCTATGCCCCGAGACACTATTCTGAATCCCGCGTTCACCTCACACGACCAACCCCCCCCCCCTCCCCCCCCCCCCCTTTCTATGCACCTCCTTCCCGCTAGCAGCCCCACCTTCCTGCTCGCAGCGCCTCCTTCCCCCATGGTGCCCCTCCCTCAACGTCTCTGTCCCAAGTTCCCTCTTTCTGCACCACTTCCCCCTCTCTCCACCCCGCATTCCTCCAACGCTGCTACAAATTCCCTCGCTCTTCCCCCTTCTCTGTGCCCTGCATTCACTCATCCCTGCCCCTCCTTCCACACCACCGCCCTACCCTCCCTCCGGCTGCCCCTCCTTCCATCTCTCTGCCCTGAATTCCCCCTCTCTGCCCAACTTCTTGCAACACTCTGCCCCACTCTCCGTCTCTCTTAGTGCAACCTTCCCCCTCACTGCCCCTCTTCCCCTCTCAATCCCTCTAGTTCCCCCTCGATGCCTCTTTCTCTTGCACGTATGACTCTCGCCCCACCGGGGGAAAAGGGAACCTTACTCGAGAAGTATTTTTCGCTCTGACGGTTTCAACTTCTTCACGAGGCACCTCATTGCATGAAGCCAAAGCCCTGCCTCGATGATGTGCATGATGTCAGGTGTCTGGGCGAGGTACGTGTTGCCCCACTTGGTTTTGGAGAACTCCCAATCCCACAGCAATGACTGGCCGCAAGGGGAGGCACGCGGAATGGGAAAGTTGGCCCCTTTGGGGATTTGGATGAAGAATAGGGAAAAGAACGACCAGGGTGGGATTGTGTGCCAAGAACTAGGATGGGCGGGGTATGGGGAGGGTATGTGTGTGGACTGTACGGACAGCAAGGATAGGGTGGGGGTTTAGGGATTTGCTGAACGAGGGCGGGATCATGTGAGGTGTGGGTGCGTGCCTGTTCAAGGGTGGAACATGGCGAGGTGTCCACCTCCAACACGACGAGGAGTTGGCGACGTGAGTTGATGTGAAGGCATGGGTGTTTTGAGCGTGGGGTTGACAAATGGGCAGTGGAGGCGGGATAATTCATTTTAGACCCAAGTGCGGTGAGAGGATATAGGGGTGGGACTACGGGACCACGGCGCCAAACCAACGAAAACGGACAAGAAGTGATACCTTCACGAAGTGGGTAGAATACTTCTTCTTCAGACGGGTCAATTCCTTCTTGGTTTCCGCTTCCTCCATTAGCTTGTACACGGCTTTCTGATCTTTCACGGTTCGAGGAACGATCTCGTCATCCACGTCTCGAAGATTTTCTCGGGTAACCATGCAGATGGAGCAAGGTCAGTAGGAGCTACATGACATGGTGCACGAGACCTTGTTAGACTCGGGATGGTCGTTCACGACTGAGTACAGCAGCGGGATGGCCAAGTACTCAACCCCGTTGCTGTCCTCGACCTTCAAATCCCCGCTGCACAACCAAACATGGAACCATGCCATTATGGTGGTTTTAGGGTGAGGAAACCAGACTGACAGCATGGCAGCAATGTGCAAAGGGGTTGTTCGTTACCGAACCGATAGGGGCAGCAATTCAAATATGCACTCCAATTAACCCCACACGCAATACATGGCATGGTGGTTTCACACACGTATGATGCACAAAACTATGACATGGGCGCAGGATTGTAGCATATGAGATTAAGGGCAGCGTACCCGCGGAGCTTGGAGAGGTGTTTCAGCGGCTGTAGCATGTATTCAGCCGCTTGCTCGAACACCCTAATCTTCTCCTCTGGCTTCAGGTCGGAGGGAATGTTAGGGAAGAGGCCCACCAGCTCTGTGCCGCCCTCCAACCAACGCGCCCATTCCGGTGTGTTACCGAATGACAGGACGAACGGGTATGCTGATTGTCTGCCATTGTGAGACAAGTTTGTTTGATCCGAATAGAGAATGATCGCCAAGACGATCGCACCGACGGCACGAACGCGGTCCTGTCATGTGTGAGAGCATAGAGTATGGTTAGGTGAACAAGGGCGAAGGGGATAGAGCACGGGGACAAGAAAGGGAGCACGGGGCGGGAATCAAAGTGAATGTCTGGAGTTACAAAACGATCAAAAGGTTGGCGAGCGAAAGCGATGGTCAGAACTCACGAGATTAGTGACATATTGCAACATTCATGCGCTCAAGATTGCAAGACGCGAAGATTAGGGAGCTTCACGCTAAGAAGAGAGATGAAAGGGCGGGAGATCAGAGAGTAAAGAGCGGGTGATCAGAGAGCACCAGAGAGGGGAGAGCAGATAGCAAAGGGCGGGAGAGCAAATGAGCAAAGTGTGGGTGATCGGGGAGCTAAAGGCGGGAAGTGAGAGAGCAAAGGGCGGAAGATCGGACAGAAACGGGCGGAGATTTGATAGCAAATAATGGAGCTCGTGGAGCATATGGTCGTAGTCAGTGAGCAAAGGGCGGGAGATTGGCGAGCACAAGGGTCTTAATCAGCCACCAAACGGCAGGAGATCAGCGAGCAAAGGGCGGGGATTATAAAGAAAAGAGACAAGATCAGCCAGCAGAGGGCGGAGATTAGGGAGCAAAATGACAAAATCAGCGAGCAAACGGCGGGAGATCAGCGAGAAAAAGGGCGGATTCAGAGAACAAATGCTGGTCATCTCCCCTCACAAGAGAGGAAAATACCGTGGTGGGCGACAAACAACGAGCTAGGGCGACAGAGATTCCATGACAAAGGACATCGCGCTTTGGATGCTAACTAACCCAAGCCTTCAGCATCCAGTCCGTGTTGCCGGGAGTGCTGTAGCGCCTTTCCCCTTCCACCTTCCACTCCTTTGGCTTGATGATGAATCCGCGTACTGCGGACATCTTCTTGAACATTGCCTGCGCCAACTGCAGAGAGGGATGGGCATTGTTTATTGGTGCGTACTAGTGGAAGCAGTGAAGATATGAGTTGTCGACTAAGACTTGAGACTGGTAAGGGGCGCAGCAGAAACAGCTTGGGCCGTGTTACGGAGGTAGTAACACATACAAAGAGCACATTATGTTGCGACGGACGCACCACGTTAATATCGCGACATCTGAAGGTGAGGAATCCCACTTCATGATCCACTTTAATCTCCAAAACTCGCCAAGACTGCTCCGGTCCCAACTCGAAGCTGCTCTCGTACTTCTCAAGGTCTCTGTAGGTCATCCAGCCTTGTAGCTGTTCGATATCAAGGTCTGGAATTCGGAACAGGTCTATAAGGTCCGTTATAGCCCCGTTCGTAAGGCCGTGCTTCCGTGATAAAATGCAAATTTCGGCCTTCAAGTCTATCGGATCGTCTTCACCATCACGTTCCACGACAACCGTGCCTTCGCAAGGCGCCTCCGCGATCTGCCTCACTTGTTCGCTTGGTTCTGATGGCGTGACAACTCGGTACGCGTTTCCTGTCAGTGGGAGCTGCGGATACGGACGAGGAAGTGGTGCAAGGTTTAAAATGGCGCCAGGATTTGAAGCCCCACCCAGCCTCGAGTGTTTCGGAATCGGCTGCTTGAGAACCAGCTTACGTTTCTGCTTGAGCTTGCAGACTTCCCCGCCATTTACTTGGTGGCTCCTAAGGGTCTGATAACAGAAGGCAACGTATCCACAGCCACACTTCTGGCCTTTCATTGTTACTACTCAGTAGCACATAACACTGGGCAGCATAGCCACCCCTGAAATATAACCCATAGCATCTTGGACCTCTAAGATTGCCCATCGTTGAGTTCGGGATCTGATGGCTTGGCGGGAAAGGCGTTGGAATGTCGTGCACAACTCAACTTGTCTTGGCGTGCATAAAGGCGTCTCATCACCAGTGACCTAAAAGTGGCGGATTAGAACGCCTGAACTAGTTTACCGATATATCTGCTCTTTTATTGCTACCAGACCATTCTTCACACCTAGAATCTCAAGAATATCTTTTGTTTGCAAGGGTTGACGCCCGATGATTGGTTTGCCAAACTTCCGCCAACTCCCCCACAAATCGGTTTTGACAGCCCTCTGTGTTTCGACCAATCACGCTGCGTCGCGCAACATTTGTGGCATGCGTGTGGCGCGGAACCCTAACCAAGCAGCGAAGATCGTTATGCCTTAGCTAACTGACCGTAGATTTCCAGCACTGTTCATCACATTATACGGGACAACCACGGGAACGCCCAGAACAAGGGAGCGTGAACGTGTGAACATGGAGGAGAGGACCTATGCCAGCCATAACCGAAGTAAACATGCCCCTTTCACAGTGCGTGTAGAAGGGCACATACATAATAGCCTGACGCGTGGAATTGCTAGCTCCGAACAGCACAGTTCCACCTCGTCAGCGAGGTGTTTGATTGGCCGAAAGGCCGTTAAAGGGGGCTGTATCTGCCTAGTCAGCACGTTAAACCACACTGACCATTGCCAAAGCCCCGACAAGTGGGGGCGCTTTGGCGAATCTCGATCGCTCATGCGATTGCGAAACTTGTTTGGACCAGGCTGGCTCGAAACCCTTTAGTGAAATTTGACGACTAGTGTAACAACCTTCGCGGCTGCTCTTGACTCATAGTGTCGTGACTGCAGAAGCCCAAATTCCAGTCCGGTGCTCGTCCCCCAAATTATCCCTAGTGCCACACGCATCTTGAGGTCATCAAAGTCCTAGCCATGGCTCTACCGTGTTTAGATGGTAAGCTGGCCTTTCAGCCAATTTCTATGCCCTTTCCCTACGGCGGAGGCTGGCTCGACATAAACGTGGAACACGCCGACAGGCTACGACCCGGTGAATGGGTCAGCGGGATCGTAATTGATTGGCTCGGTGTGTGAGTATCACGGTTAGGAAATCATAAGGCCAGATTCGTCACGGTTATCTCATGCGTTTCCTTTGTCGCAAATACGCGCGTGCGCAGGATGCTGCAGTACGAACACGGTCGCGACCGCAACAAATGGCTTTACAGTGGATCATATTTCTGGGAATATGCTAAGAAGGACATTTCGCGGCGTGTAAACGCCTATACTTTCGGCCTGGGTATTTTCGATTTCACATATGTACTCGTTCCGATAAATACCGAGTGAATAGTCGTCGCGTCTAGCCGTAGCACCATATGTATTTCGGTAGTCTAACGTCGGCGTTACTGATGTTAGACCTCATGTGTGCCTTAGGAGTCACTGGAGCCTGATCGTGATCGAGCGCATCCCGAGGCCCGACGACCCGATTCCCATGAACTGCGTGCTCTGGCACGCTGACTCGTACGGCACGCATGCCGGTGTCGACGCCGCGTTGCGAAGGTACTCTCTTTTTAATGGCAGTCTGCTATTGTCACGTACAGAAGTTCGGGGTTACGATAGCATTGAATCTATGTCTCCCGGTGTGCAAGTACTTACGAAACGAGGTGATAAGATACTATGCATGGATCACTGAGTCGGACGCAGATGCATGGGCGGCGAGCATCCCACTAAGGCAGGTCACGGCGAGTGCTGTTGCCTTGTGTGTATGAGCTTTGAAACAATCGCGTCTCCCTTTCCCTGCACGCAATTTCCACACCGAAACCCCACTCCCGTCCCGGCCCTCACCACACGCTCACGCACCCTGTGATTGTCCAGATACCCATGCAGGCAAATGAGAACGACTGTGGTGTGTTCACGATGCGTGTGATGCACACGTTGGTCGAGGATGGTTTCCATAAACTACCGGCGTGTGAGCTTGTAGGGACGCCACTCCATTGGCGCCGTCAGTACCGTCACGATTTGAGGAAGTGGTCTGTGTATTTTCGGGCAAAAACAATGTTGGAGGTTGGAGGTGGGGCATGCGGCGGTGAAAAGCTGGTAATGGGGCGGGTAGCAAGCGAGAATGAGGCGGGAAGCATGGGGGAATGAGGCCCAAAGCAAGGGGGAATGGGGCCTGAAGCAAGGGAGAATGAGGCGGGTAGCAGTGAAGAATGGGGTGGGAAGCAAGGGGAAATGGGGTGGGTAGCAGGGGGGAATGAGGCCGGAAGCGAGGGGACATGAGGCGGGAAGCAGAGGGAATGAGGGGGGTCGCAAGGGAGAATGAGGCGGGAAGCAAGGGGGACGCGGCTCTGAAGCAAGGGGGAATGAGGGAGGTAGCAAGGGAGTATGAGGCCCGAAGCAAGGGGGAATGAGGCCTGAAGCAAGGGGGAATGGGGAGGGTATCAAGGGAGAATGAGGAGGGTCGCAGTGAAGAATGGGGTGGGAAGCAAGGGGGAATGGGGTGGGTAGCAAGGGGGGATGAGGCCGGAAGCGAGGGGACACGAGGCGGGAAGCAGAGGTAATGAGGCGGGAAGCAGGAGGGAGTGAGGCGGGTACGTGGGAGGAATAACTGTGTGAGTGAAGAACAAGGAAGCGGGTAGCATGGGGGAATGAGGACAAGATCAATAGGGAATTGTTTGTTCATCCGTCCTGCCAGCTTGATATGCCAACAAACATGACACAAAGCGCAATGGAGAGGCCTTGAATCAGTCCTGCATGACTTGACAACAAGTGTGGCCAAATGAGAGTGTTGGCCAGAACCAGTCCTCCATGTCAAGAGAACACTACCCGTAGGGAAGTGTTTGTCACTGGCGTTCCTGCTTGACATGTATACAAACAATACACAATGGGTCAGTGTGATGCTGCAAAACATACCTGCATGTCCCCACAACTCTAGTGGGTAGAACAGCAGGGGTTTCTCAACTCCGTTCCAGCATGAACCTAGAACATACAACAGAGCATGCTCTTGGGTCCCTGCATAAAGGTTGCCCTGTATGGCATGAGAGCAGCCATGCCCCATACGGGGAGTTTGTGTCTGGCTCTATTATTATTGCACCTCAATTGGCATGAGAGGAGACATGCCCATACGCGTTGCATAACGACCAGGCAGCAATCAAATAATGCATACTTACTAATCAATCGATGTATCAGAGTGACTGCTCCACCACAGACCGTTATGTGCATGTTCTGTGAAGGTGGTGTTTGGTTTTACACTGTTATGTTGCATACTTGTCACTATGCTAATGGGTTAGGGGGACTCCTGTTACAAGTGCAATTGAGTGAGCGAACGAGGATTGCACTATCGGGAAAAAGGTACAACTGAGCGAAGGTATGAGCGAAAGGTTATATAGCGAAACCACAGTGGTAATGGTAATGGACTGTGGTTGTCGCGCGACGGGCCTGGGACTGAGGTTGGGAAAATGTCGAGGCGAAGGTCCAGAGCGCGGGTTACCGCCGAGCCGTGAGGTCGGGGTGCGACGTGCAAAAGTGGCGGGCGGATTGTCGATGCGAGTGGTAACGGTGCTGACTGAGGTGCTACAGTGATGTACGCTTTGAGCAGGGATGCGAAGTAAGGAAAACGAGATTTTCCTTACAACTCCATAACCCTCTAATTCTATTTTTATCATGTACGTACACCACACTATTGAGGCTTTGCAAACTAATGTGCCATTACGTGCCCCGCCCTGCGCCATTCCACTCGAATCCACGCTATGCCACGTACGCGAATCTCTCTGATTTGCAAACCAGTCGCAACCACACACAAGGAACTTTTGAGTCTGCGTTTTTATCGCAGGCGTGCCGCAACGGCTTCGTGTCGACCTGTCGCATCGCTGTACGACTTGCTGCGATCGAGCGTCGCCGTTTCTCCGCAGACCCTATGTGACTCTTGACGTGCAGCTTGTGTAGGTTTGTGTGGCACGCGAGGCACTTCATTGTAAACAGTGCGACAACCCGGGCAAAATAATTATGACCCTCGCAAACCCAGATACAGTAGCGCATTTGACTGTTGGGTTTAACAAAAAGAAGCCCACCCTGCCGCTTGTGGACTGATACTCAATTAAGCACGTTAGGTCCCACGGAATCTTAACACGGCAGTGCTGCATTTTTTTCCTTTATACACCTCAACCACCAGGCGATTGGTTGTTGGCGGAAAAGGGGGACCTGGCAGTCGCAACGTGCACCATAGCAGGAAACACTCAAACCCTCATCACCTCCGTGCTCCCCTTGCGTGCCTCCAGGTGTGACGATCGTCTGCTCTAGGCCCCAGACTTTGCCTCCTCCCTCTCCCTCCTCAACCAATGTTTTATGCTCGTAGACTGTTGTCTGGTTCTTCGCGGTAGCACAACCCGCAACCTCATAGTACTGCGTGAATGGAAAGCTAGACATCGTAACAAGGAAGTCAGATAATGAAGGGGCCCGAGGGGGCGATTGTACTGGCTGATTCGACTAGAACCCCCGACGAAACAAATTTTGCGGAGTTAGTAACAGCAGATAAGACGGCCGAGATCGTAAACGAGTATCGCAAAAATAATGCGTCGACGGCGCGAGATGTTGTTGATTCCAGACGTGTCTCGTCATCCGGTGACGAATCGAATAGCGACTGCGATGTTGAGCCATACGCAAACAAGGGCATATCATCCCCTCCGAAACCAAGGGATAAGCGCGTGAAGCGCTTAGATGATCTCGTTCCCAAAGGCGGCCAGAAAGGTACGTGTTTATGGTCGCAGATGCGGAATATTCTACTTGTATGCATGAAACGATGCTTGTAGTCGTGTCTGACTTGTTGGAGGTTATCGTCTCTCCAATTGTGTTTCCACATCAGCGTCAGCGGACAAGTGTGACAACCGGGGGGGGCGTAAGCACCGTCCAAGAAAAAGAGGCACTCGTTCACATCGTGAGGAAACGCCTGCGTCTGAAGGCGACGAGGAGGGCAAAGACGGGGGACCTGACAGCTTAGGTACGCTGTGGGTGTGATATCGACGGTTTATATTTTGCACGTTACTCATTACAATGACGCCGCATGTCATGCTGCAACTTCCAGCCAATAAGATAATGTGTGCACAGTATTTCTTATGTACCTGTAATGTCCGCCTTCGCAGATGGGACGGCAGGCCAACGCGCTCGTGGTGGCGGAAAGCGCAACGGCGGCAGGGCTGCCGCGGCCAAGGGCGGTCCCTTGGGCAGGCAGTCGCAGGATGCGGATGGGGGCGACGAGGGGGATCATGCCGAGCCGGTCACTACCCGTGGTGGCGGAAAGCGCAACGGCGGCAGGGCTGCCGCGGCTAAGGCCGATCCCTCGGGCAGGCCGGCGCAATATGCGGATGGAGGCGACGAGGGGGATCATGCCGAGCCGGAAGCTCGTGGTGGCGGAAAGCGCAACGGCGGCAGGGCTGCCGCGGCCAAAGGCGGTCCCTCGGGCTTGCAGGATGCGGATGGGGGCGACGAGGGGGATCATGTTGAGCCGGTCACTACCTGTGGTGGCGGAAAGCGCAACGGCGGCAGGGCTGCCGCGGCTAAGGCTGATCCCTCGGGCAGGCCGGCGCAGGATGCGGATGGAGGCGACGATGGGGATCATGCCGAGCCGGATCATGCCGAGCCGGAAGCTCGTGGTGGCGGAAAGCGCACCGGCGGCAGGGCTGCCGCGACCAAGGGCGGTCCCTCGGGCTCGCAGGATGCGGATGGTGGCGACGAGAAGGATCATCCCGAGCCAGAAGCTCGTGGTGGCGGCATGCGCAACGGTGGCAGGGCTGCCGCGGCTAAGGGCCGTCCCTCGGGCAGGCAGTCGCAGGATGCGGATGGTGGCGACGAGAAGGATCATGCTGAGCCGGAAGCTCGTGGTGGCGGCATGCGCAATGGCGGCAGGGCTGCCGCGGCTAAGGCCGATCCCTCGGGCAGGCCGTCGCAAGATGCGGATGGAGGCGACGAGGGGGATCATGCCGAGCCGGAAGCTCGTGGTGGCGGCATGCGCAACGGCGGCAAGGCTGCCGCGGCTAAGGGCGGTCCCTCGGGCAGGCAGTCGCAGGATGCGGATGGTGGCGACGAGAAGGATCATGCCGAGCCGGAAGCTCGTGGTGGCGGCATGCGCAATGGCGGCAGGGCTGCCGCGGCTAAGGCCGATCCGTCGGGCAGGCCGTCGCAAGATGCGGATGGAGGCGACGAGGGGGATCATGCCGAGCCGGAAGCTCGTGGTGGCGGCATGCGCAACGGCGTTAGGGCTGCCGCGGCCAAGGGCGGTCCCTCGGGCTCGCAGGATGCGGATGGTGGCGACGAGAAGGATCATGGTGGCTTCAAGTGGGGCGACCGTGGCCTGTATGTTCACGAGTCAGGATTTGAGGCGTTCAAGGGGACGGCCGCGCCTGACGAGGAGAAGAAGGACTTGAAGGAGGAAGAGTAGGAGGTGTACGACGCGGATGACTTGAAGACGGATGACGAGGAGGATGACGAGGATCAGGAGGAGGACGAGGAGGAGGAGGAGGAGGAGGAGGAGGAGGAGGAGGAGGAGGAGGAGGAGGAGGATGAGGAGGAGGAGGAACAGTGGGGGCAGGAACGGAGGAAGAGCAAAAGGCACAAGAGATGCAAAAGCAGGGGAGGCAAGAGGGATGAGCAAGAGGATGAGGAGGAGGAAGAGGAGGAGGATGTGAAACGGGGGGGGCGGGAGATTAGGAAGGGCAGAAGGCAGAAGAGAGGGAAACTCAGGGGAGGCAGGGGGGAAGAGGAAGAGGGTGGGGAGGAGGAGGAGGGGGAGCAGGAGGATGAAAATCATAGGGGGCAAGAGAGGAGGAAGGGCAGAAAGCACAAAAGAGGCAGAGGCAAGGGAAGCAGGAGGGAAGAGGAAGAAGAGGAAGAAGTGGAAGAGGAGGAAGAGGATGAGCATGAGGATGAGAAGGGGGGGGACCAGGAGCGAAGGAGGGGCAAAAGACACAAGAGTGGCAAACGCCGGGGAGGCAAGAGGGTGAAGCGATGGGGCGACTAAACAAGAGGGGCAGCAGATGAGGCATGAGTGGAGTTTACAAGGGGGGGGCAGCAGGATAGGCATCACACACTTGCGAGGAGACATCAAAACGGAGGTAGAGGCATTGGTGGAGACAGCAAGGGGGGCAGCACGCCAGGCAAGAAAGTAGAGTCAGCATGGGGGGTAGCACGGGCGGCAAAAGCGTGGAGTCAGCAAGGGGGGCAGCAGTAGAGACAATGTGAGGAGTGTCCAAGGGTGGGCAACCAGCAAGGCAACCAGATAGTGCAAGAGGGTGCAGCAGAAAAGGCATGAGTTGAGAGAGTTGGGGGGGCAGCAGAAAAGGCACGAGCAGATAGAGGGGAGTGCACAAGGGGGGCAGCAGGTTAGGCATGACTGGAGCAAGCAGCAGTAAAGGCATGACTGGGGAGCGCCAGGGGCGGAGCAGCAGACGCATGAGAGGGCAGAGCATGCAATGAAGCAGTGGACGCAGGGGCACGCTCGACCTAGAGCACCAGAGATGGGGTTCGGTGGAAGACATAGCGTACTGGAGCATGCTAAGCAGGTCGTAGGATGATGCAGCTCAACCTAACTGACTAGGCACAGAGGGTTTAGGATGCTGTTTTATGTGCGTTTTTAGGGTGGAATTATCAGCTTTTACCAAAGCTTCTGTACTGTTCATTTTGAATGCAAGATTGAGGCAACTTAACATAGTTTTAAATTACATATAAGGTCGTGCAAGTCTCCTACATAAGCTTATTTTAATGAGCCCGAAATTCCATAAAGAGTACATTGCAATGAGATCCGATCTTCGAAATTGCTCTGCGGAAACTTGTACCAAACTTCTTCCGAAGATGTTCACCTGGCAGGTTTGAACAGAAAAGCATTGGAGAAGCATTTGAAAAGAGTTCGAGAAAGCATTTGGAAAGCAACCTATACTTTCTCAAAAAAGCGTTCGAAAAACGTCGTTCAAGAATCATTCGACAAAACTCCAAAGCAACTTTTTTCATCGGTTTTCCGGATGCAGGATTTTTGTGATGCGGAAAGGACCCAGGTTAACAATGCGGTTAGTCACAATCTGAGTGCGGTCAGAGGCTTTGATTGCCTGGGTGAGTGGTAGCGGGAGTGGCTGAACCAGCACGGAATTAACAATGCTACGAGAGGCAAGAATATTATAAGGTGTCAGCATGCATCAAGGTGGTCGTAGTTTTTTGGCGGTGTGCAAGCAAGGAATTCGCTATGTAACATTTAGTTGGCCCGCTCTGATCATCAGAAAATACGATCACCATGATTCGTAGGCTGTGAGCCTCAGGCTCGCACGCAATGCGGACCGCCAACGGGGGAAAAGATTGGGAGGCTTACCTCTGATTAGGGTTTCAGCGCGTTTCCGCGGCTCTTGAAGCGACTTAGCAGCGGCGCGAGAAATTTCTGCAGTGCGTGCTGCGTGGTGGCGAAGCTAACGATTTCGAGAGTGCTGTGAGAAGCTTGTTGACACATGCTTGGAGTGGGAACGAAACGGGATCATCACCCAGCACTCAAATCTCGACTCGAGTTGTCACGGTTGCCAATTGCGTTTCTTAGCAGTTACCACTGCAAATAGTTCGTAATCGTTCTCAGTTCGTCCGAGAAAGTGCCTTGATTAGTACGAATTGAGTCGCCTCTAGTCTCGATGGCACTGCTCCTGCCGTCACCTGTTACACACTCGACATTTACTTTCGCTCAGGTGACGACATTTGCGCTGCACATTCAGCATCTTTTGTACACTCTTCGTCGAATCAGGTGAGGATGGTAACCCAGCTTCAAAGAAGGAAACTACGAGAGCCGAATTTCTGTGGATAAAAAGCTGCTCGTGCTTTCATACTGTCAAGCACACACGACAGGACGCGACGCTCACATGCCATCGCAGGATCGTGGTCGCCACAGAAGCGCTACTACTACTACTACTACTAGTTATCGCAAGCGCGCCGTGTAGCAGCTACCAGCCATCCTGCTACTAGTAACCCTCCTCTCGTCACGCTACCTTTCTCGTCTTTTCCCCCCTCCTTCAGAGTGAAATTCACAACTGCGTTCTCGCTTCTATGTTTCCAAGCCCATAGTATTCTCTCCAGTAAGATTCACATCGCGCGTTTCAGATCGTTTGGCGTGTCCGGCGCCTGTTGCTGAGCTTAGAGCCAAGTGCATGCGCTAGTCTCAGCACGACAGTTTACTCTTCGAAACCCTAGAACAGGTAAGGCTGGTCCCGTGATAGCATTCATTTCGGCTTGCACACCAAAAACCATCTCAATCATTGTTTTCTTCCCTTCGCCAGTGTCTCGAGCCTCGAATGCTCCCGACCCTCTGCTCCTCTCATTCCACGTTACAAGAGCGTAGGGCGCTGAATGGAAGCCGTGTTACCAGTCAATCAGTCATGAAATCACGCTTCCATGCTCTTATTAGGCATTGCCCCGTAAAACATTTAGCCACGCTGAGCGTCAATCGAGAATTCACTGGCATGTGACGTTTGCGTTGTGGGGCAAACTGAACATAAGCATTGCCGTGTGACTGACGTTTTTGCAAAGTGGCATTATAACGCGTCCGTGTCTTCTTGCTTTCCTACTTCAATTACTTCCGTTACAGTCGCACAGTGTTTATTTCTTGTGTGCGTGTCCCTGTTAACCTCCATGTGTTGGCTTCCAGGGAGGCGGCTAAGTCCAACCGGCAGTTATGGCTATCGAGAGGGAGGCAAGCGTGATAAGTGAGGCAGTAAATGGACTGTTCGGATTAGTGAGAGGGGAGTTGGCAGCATTGAGGGGGGAGATGACAGTGGTCAGGGAGGAGGTGGCCCGACAGAAGGAGCTCGTGGTGATACTGAATGAGAGAAATCGGGTTCTGGAGAATGAGATGAATGAGCTGAGGCGTACACTGGTTGTCGTGAGCGAGAGGAGTGTGGCGACTGCTGCTGTGGTGGGTGAGAGGGAGAGGGAGTTGGCAGCAACGAAGGGGGAGCTAACCGCAGTGAAGGGGGAGCTAACTTCAGTTAAAGAGGAACTTTTTATAGTGAAGAGGGATTTGGCTGAACTTAAGAATGCTGACATGAGAAGAGAGTTCATCACAAAAATGTGTGCGTCTGGAAATCATCTGACCATTTTTTTTTAAAAGCAAGTTTCCGAAAATCGTTTGACAATCACCCAGGAATCATCTACGAATTGTTTGTATAGCATTCTTGTCAGACCAAACGTTTTGTTGATGTTTTAGTAATGGTTTTGCGATGTTACAATGGAATGTTTGTAAGATGTTAATTGTTGAGACGATAATAAGGTGGATTAAAAGCGTGTTTCACAATCAAAGAAGGTTATGGTATATTGACTTAGTTGCTACTTAATATGCATCACCAGATGAACCTATTAAGCAGCTTCACAGCAAGGTCTTTGCAGCACGGGACAACATGCACGATGCTAAGAATGCAATCTGCATCTACAACTGCATAGTTGAAGGTGCCCTTCGTGGGCAACAGTCGTTTGCAGCCAGTGTACCGGCAGACTCGCCGATCCTCCGTGTAGTACTCGATGTAGGCGGCTTTTTTTGCCACGCCGTCTTTCACGTAATGGAACAGCATCAAGCATCGGCCGTACCAGTTGGCCCCCTTGCCAGCTGGATTTATGGCCACATCTGAAAAGTGCCTTTCGGAAGGGCTTGCTTTGACAAACTGCCCCTTCTCGGCCCACTCCATCCTGTCGTGCGGTGGGATTGCCATGGCAGTGTGCACCTGCGAATAGGCAAGCGGGGGTCGCAACACAACAATGGAAGTTTGTGTTAGGGTTGAGACAATGGGGTGCTGACGGGTGCGTGGATACAACAGGGTGCCATGCCTCGGTTCGGCCCATTAAGGAGGGTGATGCTACGCGTTTAACAGGTCTACGTGGCAGTGGCAGTTTGCACAGCATTGAGCACCACATTGATTCTCACATTGAGCACTTGGTCGTGAATTCCCTCCCTGGCCAGCCGCTTCTTCAAGTAGCCCATTGCTACATCTCCGTAAACAAGGACATAGCTCCTGAACACATCATCCGTGATCTGCCCCACGATCATCTTCTTGTGTGTCTTAGTCAGCACCCGACGCCCAAGCGTGCAAGCCTGGGTAGGAGGGTGATGGGTGCATGGTGTACATGGGGGGCAGCAGGAGAGGGGCAGCACTTGGGTACAACGGGGGCAGCAGTGATATGGAGCAAAGATAAGGGACCAGTCGGTTAGTATAGTGGGGCAGTTCCAGAGGTCAAAGGATGCAGCAAGAGGAGGGAGCATAGGTGGACAAGTGTAGATAAAGGGGCAGCAAAGGAAAGACAAAGGGCAGGAGGGAATGGGAAGTGTCGGGGATGGACATATGGGTTTAGGGTTGGGGGGAAACGAGGGGGCGACGTGTTTAGCAGCCGAAGGTATATGGTGGACAAGTAGGGGAGCATTGGGGGTCAGATTGACGGATAGTCCCACGGGGGCCGGGGGCGGGGCATGGGTGGATAAGTGGGGGAGCATGTGGGGCAAGACGGAATGTGAAGGGTGGCAGCTAGTGGAAGGCGCGATGGGTGGACAAGAACGCGAGCATGACGCAGTGCTCAACGGGATGTCAAGGGGGGCAGCGGGGGAGGCATTTCATGGGTGGACATGATGGTGAGCACGTGGATGCTAGAAGGGATGTCTAGGGGGGCAGCGGGGGAGGCATTTCATGGGTGGACATGATGGTGAGCACGTAGATGCTAGAAGGGATGTCTAGGGGGGCAGCGGGGGAGGCATTTCATGGGTGGACATGATGGTGAGCACGTGGATGCTAGAAGGGATGTCTAGGGGGGCAGCGGGGGACGCATTTCATGGGTGGACATGATGGTGAGCACGTGGATGCTAGAAGGGATGTCTAGGGGGGCAGCGGGGGAGGCATTTCATGGGTGGACATGATGGTGAGCACGTGGATGCTAGAAGGGATGTCAAGAGAGGCAGCGGGAGGAAGGTAAGAGGCAGGGTTTAAACAAAAACACGAGGTGATTGAGGGTTTCATGTGGCAGGAGCAGGCAGGAAACATTCGGCCGGCGAGTTCGGCCTTAGGTCGTACACAGGCTCACCTCCTTCATGGCAGTCTCGTATGTTTTGTCCCCGCCGGATGCTTGAGACAGCTGTCGAACAACGGCTTGCTCGATATGCTTCTTCACAATGTGATCCTCCACACCCTTCCAGTTGGTGCCGCGAGAAGGGCGCTTCACTGTTGTCTTGTGGGACTGCTCGTACCGGTTCGAAGAGTACTCCTGTGGCAATCCCCGTGCACGGATCGTCGGTGGGAGGTGCGATACAAGATGCACCTTGATAATAAGCCACTTCGACTTCTGGTTGTCGAATGCTAGAACAAGCGCATCGACCATCCTGGAGAGAACGTGTTCGGGAGGATTGAAAGGTTCGGGATCGGGGCATTGGGGTGTTGGGGACCGGTTTAGCGTGCGTAAGCATATAAACAACAATTCAGGCACGAACAAAATACAATGCCCCATCCCCGGGTTCATGTACTAATACCCGGTCTCAAACCCTCCCCCCTCCTCTGATCTGAACTCCCCACCCACTCACAACTCAGCTTCCATGTTTCTGCCACTCCATACCCCCAGTGTAAGCCCCTCCTCTCGTCATTTTGCCCCTCCTTCCCTTTTTCAGCCCATGCGGAACAGTCCACAGTCCATCGTTCCCTCTCCCTCCTCCCCTCTTTCCCTCCCTCGGCCCCTCTTTCCCTCCCTCCTCCCCTCTTTCCCTTCCTCGGCCCCTCTTTCCCTCCCTCGTCCCCTCTTTCCCTCCCTCGGCCCCTCTTTCCCTCCCTCGGCCCCTCTTTCCCTCCCTCGGCCCCTCTTTCCCTCCTTCGTCCCCTCTTTCCCTCCCTCGTCCCCTCTTTCCCTCCTTCGTCCCCTCTTTCCCTCCCTCGGCCCCTCTTTCCCTCCCTCGTCCCCTCTTTCCCTCCCTCGGCCCCTCTTTCCCTCCCTCGGTCCCTCTTTCCCTCCCTCGGCCCCTCTTTCCCTCCTTCGTCCCCTCTTTCCCTCCCTCGTCCCCTCTTTCCCTCCTTCGTCCCCTCTTTCCCTCCCTCGTCCCCTCTTTCCCCCCCTCGTCCCCTCTTTCCCTCCCTCGTCCCCTCTTTCCCTCGCTTTTCCCCCCTTTCCTTATCTTTTCCCTTTTTCCCCCGTTCTCTGCACCCTATTTCCCACACACTGCCTCTTAATCCCTCCCTCGACCCCTTCAGCCATCTCACCGTCCCTCGTTCCCTATGCGCATGGCACCCACACCCATTCACGCTAGACTTACTCGCAGGAGACCTCCTCCATGCGCTCAAGCGTGGCATCGGTGTGATACTCAGCCCGGATAAACTCCTTGTACCAGTCCGACATGAGCGTGATGGCATGTCGAATATCGGCGCGCTTGGGGAGGTCGATGATGAGGGGCAGCACTTGCATCATGGCACGATGCTCCAACGCTGAGAAGCAGGCCGTCGTGGTGAAGTACGCCCATGCGGATGGGAGTCTCAGCAAAGACGCAGGAGTCATTGCCTTGAGAATCTTGTAGCGTCTGCACGTACGGGATGCAGTAAGGGTATCGGTTTAGGGTTTGTGTGGGGCCGGTGGGGTGGGTTAGGGAGGGGGGCGGGGGAGGGGTGGGGCTGGCGGGGTGGTCTAGTAGTTAGGTGCATCAAATCGCACCTCATCTCCCCGCTGCCTCTCTCTCAGTGAATCCCTTTCCGTCCTCTGCCCCACTCCCCTAGCCTCTATGCCTCATCATTCCTCTCTCTGCCCCTTGTTCCCTCACTCTGCCCCATGGTCACCTCTCTCCGCCCCTCGTTCTCTCCCCCTGCCCCAATTTCCCCTTGCTCGGTCCCAATTTCTTTCTCCAGGCCCCCATTTTCCTCACTCTGCCTCACTTGCCCTCTCCCAGTCGCAATCTCCCTTACTCTCTGCCCAATTTTACTCCTACATTACCCCCATGTGGTCCCTATGCCCCGAGACACTATTCTGAATCCCGCGTTCACCTCACACGACCAACCCCCCCCCCCTCCCCCCCCCCCCCCCCTTTCTATGCACCTCCTTCCCGCTAGCAGCCCCACCTTCCTGCTCGCAGCGCCTCCTTCCCCCATGGTGCCCCTCCCTCAACGTCTCTGTCCCAAGTTCCCTCTTTCTGCACCACTTCCCCCTCTCTCCACCCCGCATTCCTCCAACGCTGCTACAAATTCCCTCGCTCTTCCCCCTTCTCTGTGCCCTGCATTCACTCATCCCTGCCCCTCCTTCCACACCACCGCCCTACCCTCCCTCCGGCTGCCCCTCCTTCCATCTCTCTGCCCCGAATTCCCCCTCTCTGCCCAACTTCTTGCAACACTCTGCCCCACTCTCCGTCTCTCTTAGTGCAACCTTCCCCCTCACTGCCCCTCTTCCCCTCTCAATCCCTCTAGTTCCCCCTCGATGCCTCTTTCTCTTGCACGTATGACTCTCGCCCCACCGGGGGAAAAGGGAACCTTACTCGAGAAGTATTTTTCGCTCTGACGGTTTCAACTTCTTCACGAGGCACCTCATTGCATGAAGCCAAAGCCCTGCCTCGATGATGTGCATGATGTCAGGTGTCTGGGCGAGGTACGTGTTGCCCCACTTGGTTTTGGAGAACTCCCAATCCCACAGCAATGACTGGCCGCAAGGGGAGGCACGCGGAATGGGAAAGTTGGCCCCTTTGGGGATTTGGATGAAGAATAGGGAAAAGAACGACCAGGGTGGGATTGTGTGCCAAGAACTAGGATGGGCGGGGTATGGGGAGGGTATGTGTGTGGACTGTACGGACAGCAAGGATAGGGTGGGGGTTTAGGGATTTGCTGAACGAGGGCGGGATCATGTGAGGTGTGGGTGCGTGCCTGTTCAAGGGTGGAACATGGCGAGGTGTCCACCTCCAACACGACGAGGAGTTGGCGACGTGAGTTGATGTGAAGGCATGGGTGTTTTGAGCGTGGGGTTGACAAATGGGCAGTGGAGGCGGGATAATTCATTTTAGACCCAAGTGCGGTGAGAGGATATAGGGGTGGGACTACGGGACCACGGCGCCAAACCAACGAAAACGGACAAGAAGTGATACCTTCACGAAGTGGGTAGAATACTTCTTCTTCAGACGGGTCAATTCCTTCTTGGTTTCCGCTTCCTCCATTAGCTTGTACACGGCTTTCTGATCTTTCACGGTTCGAGGAACGATCTCGTCATCCACGTCTCGAAGATTTTCTCGGGTAACCATGCAGATGGAGCAAGGTCAGTAGGAGCTACATGACATGGTGCACGAGACCTTGTTAGACTCGGGATGGTCGTTCACGACTGAGTACAGCAGCGGGATGGCCAAGTACTCAACCCCGTTGCTGTCCTCGACCTTCAAATCCCCGCTGCACAACCAAACATGGAACCATGCCATTATGGTGGTTTTAGGGTGAGGAAACCAGACTGACAGCATGGCAGCAATGTGCAAAGGGGTTGTTCGTTACCGAACCGATAGGGGCAGCAATTCAAATATGCACTCCAATTAACCCCACACGCAATACATGGCATGGTGGTTTCACACACGTATGATGCACAAAACTATGACATGGGCGCAGGATTGTAGCATATGAGATTAAGGGCAGCGTACCCGCGGAGCTTGGAGAGGTGTTTCAGCGGCTGTAGCATGTATTCAGCCGCTTGCTCGAACACCCTAATCTTCTCCTCTGGCTTCAGGTCGGAGGGAATGTTAGGGAAGAGGCCCACCAGCTCTGTGCCGCCCTCCAACCAACGCGCCCATTCCGGTGTGTTACCGAATGACAGGACGAACGGGTATGCTGATTGTCTGCCATTGTGAGACAAGTTTGTTTGATCCGAATAGAGAATGATCGCCAAGACGATCGCACCGACGGCACGAACGCGGTCCTGTCATGTGTGAGAGCATAGAGTATGGTTAGGTGAACAAGGGCGAAGGGGATAGAGCACGGGGACAAGAAAGGGAGCACGGGGCGGGAATCAAAGTGAATGTCTGGAGTTACAAAACGATCAAAAGGTTGGCGAGCGAAAGCGATGGTCAGAACTCACGAGATTAGTGACATATTGCAACATTCATGCGCTCAAGATTGCAAGACGCGAAGATTAGGGAGCTTCACGCTAAGAAGAGAGATGAAAGGGCGGGAGATCAGAGAGTAAAGAGCGGGTGATCAGAGAGCACCAGAGAGGGGAGAGCAGATAGCAAAGGGCGGGAGAGCAAATGAGCAAAGTGTGGGTGATCGGGGAGCTAAAGGCGGGAAGTGAGAGAGCAAAGGGCGGAAGATCGGACAGAAACGGGCGGAGATTTGATAGCAAATAATGGAGCTCGTGGAGCATATGGTCGTAGTCAGTGAGCAAAGGGCGGGAGATTGGCGAGCACAAGGGTCTTAATCAGCCACCAAACGGCAGGAGATCAGCGAGCAAAGGGCGGGGATTATAAAGAAAAGAGACAAGATCAGCCAGCAGAGGGCGGAGATTAGGGAGCAAAATGACAAAATCAGCGAGCAAACGGCGGGAGATCAGCGAGAAAAAGGGCGGATTCAGAGAACAAATGCTGGTCATCTCCCCTCACAAGAGAGGAAAATACCGTGGTGGGCGACAAACAACGAGCTAGGGCGACAGAGATTCCATGACAAAGGACATCGCGCTTTGGATGCTAACTAACCCAAGCCTTCAGCATCCAGTCCGTGTTGCCGGGAGTGCTGTAGCGCCTTTCCCCTTCCACCTTCCACTCCTTTGGCTTGATGATGAATCCGCGTACTGCGGACATCTTCTTGAACATTGCCTGCGCCAACTGCAGAGAGGGATGGGCATTGTTTATTGGTGCGTACTAGTGGAAGCAGTGAAGATATGAGTTGTCGACTAAGACTTGAGACTGGTAAGGGGCGCAGCAGAAACAGCTTGGGCCGTGTTACGGAGGTAGTAACACATACAAAGAGCACATTATGTTGCGACGGACGCACCACGTTAATATCGCGACATCTGAAGGTGAGGAATCCCACTTCATGATCCACTTTAATCTCCAAAACTCGCCAAGACTGCTCCGGTCCCAACTCGAAGCTGCTCTCGTACTTCTCAAGGTCTCTGTAGGTCATCCAGCCTTGTAGCTGTTCGATATCAAGGTCTGGAATTCGGAACAGGTCTATAAGGTCCGTTATAGCCCCGTTCGTAAGGCCGTGCTTCCGTGATAAAATGCAAATTTCGGCCTTCAAGTCTATCGGATCGTCTTCACCATCACGTTCCACGACAACCGTGCCTTCGCAAGGCGCCTCCGCGATCTGCCTCACTTGTTCGCTTGGTTCTGATGGCGTGACAACTCGGTACGCGTTTCCTGTCAGTGGGAGCTGCGGATACGGACGAGGAAGTGGTGCAAGGTTTAAAATGGCGCCAGGATTTGAAGCCCCACCCAGCCTCGAGTGTTTCGGAATCGGCTGCTTGAGAACCAGCTTACGTTTCTGCTTGAGCTTGCAGACTTCCCCGCCATTTACTTGGTGGCTCCTAAGGGTCTGATAACAGAAGGCAACGTATCCACAGCCACACTTCTGGCCTTTCATTGTTACTACTCAGTAGCACATAACACTGGGCAGCATAGCCACCCCTGAAATATAACCCATAGCATCTTGGACCTCTAAGATTGCCCATCGTTGAGTTCGGGATCTGATGGCTTGGCGGGAAAGGCGTTGGAATGTCGTGCACAACTCAACTTGTCTTGGCGTGCATAAAGGCGTCTCATCACCAGTGACCTAAAAGTGGCGGATTAGAACGCCTGAACTAGTTTACCGATATATCTGCTCTTTTATTGCTACCAGACCATTCTTCACACCTAGAATCTCAAGAATATCTTTTGTTTGCAAGGGTTGACGCCCGATGATTGGTTTGCCAAACTTCCGCCAACTCCCCCACAAATCGGTTTTGACAGCCCTCTGTGTTTCGACCAATCACGCTGCGTCGCGCAACATTTGTGGCATGCGTGTGGCGCGGAACCCTAACCAAGCAGCGAAGATCGTTATGCCTTAGCTAACTGACCGTAGATTTCCAGCACTGTTCATCACATTATACGGGACAACCACGGGAACGCCCAGAACAAGGGAGCGTGAACGTGTGAACATGGAGGAGAGGACCTATGCCAGCCATAACCGAAGTAAACATGCCCCTTTCACAGTGCGTGTAGAAGGGCACATACATAATAGCCTGACGCGTGGAATTGCTAGCTCCGAACAGCACAGTTCCACCTCGTCAGCGAGGTGTTTGATTGGCCGAAAGGCCGTTAAAGGGGGCTGTATCTGCCTAGTCAGCACGTTAAACCACACTGACCATTGCCAAAGCCCCGACAAGTGGGGGCGCTTTGGCGAATCTCGATCGCTCATGCGATTGCGAAACTTGTTTGGACCAGGCTGGCTCGAAACCCTTTAGTGAAATTTGACGACTAGTGTAACAACCTTCGCGGCTGCTCTTGACTCATAGTGTCGTGACTGCAGAAGCCCAAATTCCAGTCCGGTGCTCGTCCCCCAAATTATCCCTAGTGCCACACGCATCTTGAGGTCATCAAAGTCCTAGCCATGGCTCTACCGTGTTTAAATGGTAAGCTGGCCTTTCAGCCAATTTCTATGCCCTTTCCCTACGGCGGAGGCTGGCTCGACATAAACGTGGAACACGCCGACAGGCTACGACCCGGTGAATGGGTCAGCGGGATCGTAATTGATTGGCTCGGTGTGTGAGTATCACGGTTAGGAAATCATAAGGCCAGATTCGTCACGGTTATCTCATGTGTTTCCTTTGTCGCAAATACGCGCGTGCGCAGGATGCTGCAGTACGAACACGGTCGCGACCGCAACAAATGGCTTTACAGTGGATCATATTTCTGGGAATATGCTAAGAAGGACATTTCGCGGCGTGTAAACGCCTATACTTTCGGCCTGGGTATTTTCGATTTCACATATGTACTCGTTCCGATAAATACCGAGTGAATAGTCGTCGCGTCTAGCCGTAGCACCATATGTATTTCGGTAGTCTAACGTCGGCGTTACTGATGTTAGACCTCATGTGTGCCTTAGGAGTCACTGGAGCCTGATCGTGATCGAGCGCATCCCGAGGCCCGACGACCCGATTCCCATGAACTGCGTGCTCTGGCACGCTGACTCGTACGGCACGCATGCCGGTGTCGACGCCGCGTTGCGAAGGTACTCTCTTTTTAATGGCAGTCTGCTATTGTCACGTACAGAAGTTCGGGGTTACGATAGCATTGAATCTATGTCTCCCGGTGTGCAGGTACTTACGAAACGAGGTGATAAGATACTATGCATGGATCACTGAGTCGGACGCAGATGCATGGGCGGCGAGCATCCCACTAAGGCAGGTCACGGCGAGTGCTGTTGCCTTGTGTGTATGAGCTTTGAAACAATCGCGTCTCCCTTTCCCTGCACGCAATTTCCACACCGAAACCCCACTCCCATCCCGGCCCTCACCACACGCTCACGCACCCTGTGATTGTCCAGATACCCATGCAGGCAAATGAGAACGACTGTGGTGTGTTCACGATGCGTGTGATGCACACGTTGGTCGAGGATGGTTTCCATAAACTACCGGCGTGTGAGCTTGTAGGGACGCCACTCCATTGGCGCCGTCAGTACCGTCACGATTTGAGGAAGTGGTCTGTGTATTTTCGGGCAAAAACAATGTTGGAGGTTGGAGGTGGGGCATGCGGCGGTGAAAAGCTGGTAATGGGGCGGGTAGCAAGCGAGAATGAGGCGGGAAGCATGGGGGAATGAGGCCCAAAGCAAGGGGGAATGGGGCCTGAAGCAAGGGAGAATGAGGCGGGTAGCAGTGAAGAATGGGGTGGGAAGCAAGGGGAAATGGGGTGGGTAGCAGGGGGGAATGAGGCCGGAAGCGAGGGGACATGAGGCGGGAAGCAGAGGGAATGAGGGGGGTCGCAAGGGAGAATGAGGCGGGAAGCAAGGGGGACGCGGCTCTGAAGCAAGGGGGAATGAGGGAGGTAGCAAGGGAGTATGAGGCCCGAAGCAAGGGGGAATGAGGCCTGAAGCAAGGGGGAATGGGGAGGGTATCAAGGGAGAATGAGGAGGGTCGCAGTGAAGAATGGGGTGGGAAGCAAGGGGGAATGGGGTGGGTAGCAAGGGGGGATGAGGCCGGAAGCGAGGGGACACGAGGCGGGAAGCAGAGGTAATGAGGCGGGAAGCAGGAGGGAGTGAGGCGGGTACGTGGGAGGAATAACTGTGTGAGTGAAGAACAAGGAAGCGGGTAGCATGGGGGAATGAGGACAAGATCAATAGGGAATTGTTTGTTCATCCGTCCTGCCAGCTTGATATGCCAACAAACATGACACAAAGCGCAATGGAGAGGCCTTGAATCAGTCCTGCATGACTTGACAACAAGTGTGGCCAAATGAGAGTGTTGGCCAGAACCAGTCCTCCATGTCAAGAGAACACTACCCGTAGGGAAGTGTTTGTCACTGGCGTTCCTGCTTGACATGTATACAAACAATACACAATGGGTCAGTGTGATGCTGCAAAACATACCTGCATGTCCCCACAACTCTAGTGGGTAGAACAGCAGGGGTTTCTCAACTCCGTTCCAGCATGAACCTAGAACATACAACAGAGCATGCTCTTGGGTCCCTGCATAAAGGTTGCCCTGTATGGCATGAGAGCAGCCATGCCCCATACGGGGAGTTTGTGTCTGGCTCTATTATTATTGCACCTCAATTGGCATGAGAGGAGACATGCCCATACGCGTTGCATAACGACCAGGCAGCAATCAAATAATGCATACTTACTAATCAATCGATGTATCAGAGTGACTGCTCCACCACAGACCGTTATGTGCATGTTCTGTGAAGGTGGTGTTTGGTTTTACACTGTTATGTTGCATACTTGTCACTATGCTAATGGGTTAGGGGGACTCCTGTTACAAGTGCAATTGAGTGAGCGAACGAGGATTGCACTATCGGGAAAAAGGTACAACTGAGCGAAGGTATGAGCGAAAGGTTATATAGCGAAACCACAGTGGTAATGGTAATGGACTGTGGTTGTCGCGCGACGGGCCTGGGACTGAGGTTGGGAAAATGTCGAGGCGAAGGTCCAGAGCGCGGGTTACCGCCGAGCCGTGAGGTCGGGGTGCGACGTGCAAAAGTGGCGGGCGGATTGTCGATGCGAGTGGTAACGGTGCTGACTGAGGTGCTACAGTGATGTACGCTTTGAGCAGGGATGCGAAGTAAGGAAAACGAGATTTTCCTTACAACTCCATAACCCTCTAATTCTATTTTTATCATGTACGTACACCACACTATTGAGGCTTTGCAAACTAATGTGCCATTACGTGCCCCGCCCTGCGCCATTCCACTCGAATCCACGCTATGCCACGTACGCGAATCTCTCTGATTTGCAAACCAGTCGCAACCACACACAAGGAACTTTTGAGTCTGCGTTTTTATCGCAGGCGTGCCGCAACGGCTTCGTGTCGACCTGTCGCATCGCTGTACGACTTGCTGCGATCGAGCGTCGCCGTTTCTCCGCAGACCCTATGTGACTCTTGACGTGCAGCTTGTGTAGGTTTGTGTGGCACGCGAGGCACTTCATTGTAAACAGTGCGACAACCCGGGCAAAATAATTATGACCCTCGCAAACCCAGATACAGTAGCGCATTTGACTGTTGGGTTTAACAAAAAGAAGCCCACCCTGCCGCTTGTGGACTGATACTCAATTAAGCACGTTAGGTCCCACGGAATCTTAACACGGCAGTGCTGCATTTTTTTCCTTTATACACCTCAACCACCAGGCGATTGGTTGTTGGCGGAAAAGGGGGACCTGGCAGTCGCAACGTGCACCATAGCAGGAAACACTCAAACCCTCATCACCTCCGTGCTCCCCTTGCGTGCCTCCAGGTGTGACGATCGTCTGCTCTAGGCCCCAGACTTTGCCTCCTCCCTCTCCCTCCTCAACCAATGTTTTATGCTCGTAGACTGTTGTCTGGTTCTTCGCGGTAGCACAACCCGCAACCTCATAGTACTGCGTGAATGGAAAGCTAGACATCGTAACAAGGAAGTCAGATAATGAAGGGGCCCGAGGGGGCGATTGTACTGGCTGATTCGACTAGAACCCCCGACGAAACAAATTTTGCGGAGTTAGTAACAGCAGATAAGACGGCCGAGATCGTAAACGAGTATCGCAAAAATAATGCGTCGACGGCGCGAGATGTTGTTGATTCCAGACGTGTCTCGTCATCCGGTGACGAATCGAATAGCGACTGCGATGTTGAGCCATACGCAAACAAGGGCATATCATCCCCTCCGAAACCAAGGGATAAGCGCGTGAAGCGCTTAGATGATCTCGTTCCCAAAGGCGGCCAGAAAGGTACGTGTTTATGGTCGCAGATGCGGAATATTCTACTTGTATGCATGAAACGATGCTTGTAGTCGTGTCTGACCTGTTGGAGGTTATCGTCTCTCCAATTGTGTTTCCACATCAGCGTCAGCGGACAAGTGTGACAACCGGGGGGGGCGTAAGCACCGTCCAAGAAAAAGAGGCACTCGTTCACATCGTGAGGAAACGCCTGCGTCTGAAGGCGACGAGGAGGGCAAAGACGGGGGACCTGACAGCTTAGGTACGCTGTGGGTGTGATATCGACGGTTTATATTTTGCACGTTACTCATTACAATGACGCCGCATGTCATGCTGCAACTTCCAGCCAATAAGATAATGTGTGCACAGTATTTCTTATGTACCTGTAATGTCCGCCTTCGCAGATGGGACGGCAGGCCAACGCGCTCGTGGTGGCGGAAAGCGCAACGGCGGCAGGGCTGCCGCGGCCAAGGGCGGTCCCTTGGGCAGGCAGTCGCAGGATGCGGATGGGGGCGACGAGGGGGATCATGCCGAGCCGGTCACTACCCGTGGTGGTGGAAAGCGCAACGGCGGCAGGGCTGCCGCGGCTAAGGCCGATCCCTCGGGCAGGCCGGCGCAATATGCGGATGGAGGCGACGAGGGGGATCATGCCGAGCCGGAAGCTCGTGGTGGCGGAAAGCGCAACGGCGGCAGGGCTGCCGCGGCCAAAGGCGGTCCCTCGGGCTTGCAGGATGCGGATGGGGGCGACGAGGGGGATCATGTTGAGCCGGTCACTACCTGTGGTGGCGGAAAGCGCAACGGCGGCAGGGCTGCCGCGGCTAAGGCTGATCCCTCGGGCAGGCCGGCGCAGGATGCGGATGGAGGCGACGATGGGGATCATGCCGAGCCGGATCATGCCGAGCCGGAAGCTCGTGGTGGCGGAAAGCGCACCGGCGGCAGGGCTGCCGCGACCATAAGGCGAGACAAGCTCGGCACGGCCCCAATGTGCACGCTTCGAGCTCGTCTGGTTCCGAGGAAGATTCGAGCGACAGTGAGTCGGGCAGCTCATCCAGGAGTGAGGAGGTATACGAGGACGAGGATGAGGAGGAGGAGGACGAGGATGATGAGGAGTTGGAGCCGGAGAGCGAGGATGGGGAGGAGGCTCGGCCTTTGAAGAGGAGGAGTGTGCGGAAGCTCAAGAAGGGCAACGCTAAGCAAAAATCGGAGAGGGGACGGGTGAAGAGCTGTAAACAGAGTGTGCGTCGTGCCAAACCACATGGCAAGCGCCAGAGACCTCGATTCGAAGCTAAAATTGTGGGTGTGCGTAGCAAGGCGAAGCGGGAGTTGAATTTTTACGAGTCCATGGGGATACGATGTACATCAAGCTCTCATGATCGGCAAGCCGCGGACCCGTACGCTGCGTTACGCGATCCGATGGGTTCGGCTGGGAAGGGAGATCCGATTGCTTGGGGGTCAGCGCGGTTTGGCAGGGAAGCGACGGACCCGCCCCCCAACCATATGGGGGGTCGCCCGGTTCATGTGAAAAACGAGGGGGCAACGAAGCTCGACTTGGTGGCATGCGCAACGGCGGTAGGGCTGCCGCGGCCAAGGGCGGTCCCTTGGGCTCGCAGGATGCGTATGGTGGCGACGAGAAGGATCATGGTGGCTTCAAGTGGGGCGACCGTGGCCTGTATGTTCACGAGTCAGGATTTGAGGCGTTCAAGGGGACGGCCGCGCCTGACGAGGAGAAGAAGGACTTGAAGGAGGAAGAGCAGGAGGTGTACGACGCGGATGACTTGAAGACGCATGACGAGGAGGATGACGAGGATCAGGAGGAGGACGAGGAGGAGGAGGAGGAGGAGGAGGAGGAGGAGGAGGATGAGGAGGAGGAGGAGGAACAGTGGGGGCAGGAGCGGAGGAAGAGCAAAAGGCACAAGAGATGCAAAAGCAGGGGAGGCAAGAGGGATGAGCAAGAGGATGAGGAGGAGGAAGAGGAGGAGGATGTGAAACGGGGGGGGCGGGAGATTAGGAAGGGCAGAAGGCAGAAGAGAGGGAAACTCAGGGGAGGCAGGGGGGAAGAGGAAGAGGGTGGGGAGGAGGAGGAGGGGGAGCAGGAGGATGAAAATCATAGGGGGCAGGAGAGGAGGAAGGGCAGAAAGCACAAAAGAGGCAGAGGCAAGGGAAGCAGGAGGGAAGAGGAAGAAGAGGAAGAAGTGGAAGAGGAGGAAGAGGATGAGCATGAGGATGTGAAGGGGGGGAGCCCGGAGCGAAGGAGGGGCAAAAGACACAAGAGTGGCAAACGCCGGGGAGGCAAGAGGGTCAAGCGATGGGGCGACTAAACAAGGGGGGCAGCAGATGAGGCATGAGTGGAGTTTACAAGGGGGGGGGCAGCAGGATAGGCATCACACACTTGCGAGGAGACATCAAAACGGAGGTAGAGGCATTGGTGGAGACAGCAAGGGGGGCAGCACGCCTGGCAAGAAAGTAGAGTCAGCATGGGGGGTAGCACGGGCGGCAAAAGCGTGGAGTCAGCAAGGGGGGCAGCAGTAGAGACAATGTGAGGAGTGTCCAAGGGTGGGCAACCAGCAAGGCAACCAGATAGTGCAAGAGGGTGCAGCAGAAAAGGCATGAGTTGAGAGAGTTGGGGGGCAGCAGAAAAGGCACGAGCAGATAGAGGGGAGTGCACAAGGGGGGCGCAGGTTAGGCATGACTGGAGCAAGCAGCAGTAAAGGCATGACTGGGGAGCGCCAGGGGCGGAGCAGCAGACGCATGAGAGGGCAGAGCATGCAATGAAGCAGTGGACGCAGGGGCACGCTCGACCTAGAGCACCAGAGATGGGGTTCGGTGGAAGACATAGCGTACTGGAGCATGCTAAGCAGGTCGTAGGATGATGCAGCTCAACCTAACTGACTAGGCACAGAGGGTTTAGGATGCTGTTTTATGTGCGTTTTTAGGGTGGAATTATCAGCTTTTACCAAAGCTTCTGTACTGTTCATTTTGAATGCAAGATTGAGGCAACTTAACATAGTTTTAAATTACATATAAGGTCGTGCAATTCTCCTACATAAGCTTATTTTAATGAGCCCGAAATTCCATAAAGAGTACATTGCAATGAGATCCGATCTTCGAAATTGCTTTGCAAAAACTTGTACAAAAGTTCTTCCGAAGGTGTTCACCTGGCAGGTTTGAACAGAAAAGCATTGGAGAAGCATTTGAAAAGCGTTCGATAAAGCATTTGGAAAGCAACCTATACTTTCTCAAAAAAGCGTTCGAAAAACGTCGTTCAAGAATCATTCGACAAAACTCCAAAGCAACTTTTTTCATCGGTTTTCCGGATGCAGGATTTTTGTGATGTCCTCAGTTACTGGTGAGTCTGCACTCTCAGGTACTGCGCCGGCTTCGGCCTCCCTCACCTTCACCCTTGACTCTGGGGCTTCTCGCTCCTTCTTTCGGGACCGCACCACACTCACGCCGCTTAGTCGGCCGGTTGCGGTGTCTCTGGCTGACCCCTGTGGGGGTCCTGTCCTTGCTCACTTCTCCACAGTCCTCCCGTGTCCGGCGGCTCCCTCTGGCACCCTGTCTGGTCTCTACCTCCCCTCGTTCTCTACGAACTTGGTGAGTGGTGCTGACCTACAGGATGGGTGAGTGCACCAGTTCACTCCTGCGCGTCAGCGAGTGACGCACTGCACAGACGCTCGCACAGGCCGACACCTGGCTACGTTTACACGTCAGCCGGGGTCGAGCTTGTACACACTGACCACTGAGTCTCCTCTAGTTACTTAGTCTAGTAGGGTGTCTGCGTCTGGTCAGGTGTTTGCTGCAGCGTCCAGGTCTGGTCCTGAGTCGACCCCCTGTTCGTGTCGTCTCCTTTCTCACGAGACTCTCCTCTGGCACCACCACCTTGGTCACCCCTCTCTGCTTCGACTCAGAGGCATGGCCTCTCGTCTTCTTGTCTCTGGTCTCCCCAGGTGCCTCCCTCCCCTTCCTCATGGGCCTGGCCCTTCATGTATCCTCTGTTTGGAGGGGTGCCAGAGGTCTGCCCCTCACTCCTCCCAGTTTCCTCCGACAGAGGCCCCGCTGCAGACGCTTCACATGGACGCGTGGGGCCCAGCCCGCGTCCGTGGACAGGGTCACAAGCGCTACTTCCTGTTTGTTGTTGACGACTACTCGCGTTACATCGTAGTCTTCCCCTTGCGCAGCAAGGGTGATGTCACTGAGGTGCTGATCGACTGGATCCGCGCAGCTCGTCTCCAGCTCAGGCAAAGCTTTGGCTCGGACTTTCCTGTTCTGCGCCTGGGTGGCAGTTCTACCACCCCACCTCTCGCCGTGTTCTGTCCTCCCAGGACGTCACGTTTGACGAGTCGGTCCCCTACTACCGCCTCTTCCCCTACCGCACTCCGTCCCTCCCCCCGCCCCCGCTCTTCCTTGTCCCAGGTCCCCCCCCGGTAGACCCCCTCTCCCCTCAGGGTCCTACCCCTTGAGGTGTGTCCAGGTAGACGCAGTCGAGCCTGTCTAGGTTACTGGGGACTCTGGTGCTGCTGAGGGTGCGGAGCCTGGGGGTGCTGCGACTGGGGGTGCTGAGCCTGGGGGTGCTGAGCCTGGGGGTGCTGCGACTGGGGGTGCTGAGCCTGGGGGTGCTGAGCCTGGGGGTGCTGCGATTGGGGGTGCTGAGCCTGGGGGTGCTACGCCTGGGGTTGCTGAGCCTGTTGGTGCTGAGCCTGAGGGTGCTGAGCCTGGAGGTGCTCCGCCTGGAGTTCCTCCGGGGGCTTCGTCTCGCCGGGAGCCACTCTCTCCACCGGAGCTGCGCGAGTGGTTTGCCTGGCGCTGGAGGAGTGCTGCTGGAGCTGGAGGTACTTCGGCTTCTGAGGGTGCTGGTGCTGCGGGTCCCGGAGGTGCTCGTACTGGGAGTACTGGAGCTGCTGACCTGCGGTTTTGATTGGAGCTGATGCTGCTGCGGGCGTTGGTGCTGAGCCATTTGCTCGCGGCCCTGCTGGGGGTACTACTGGTGCTGCTGGAGGTTCTGGAGCTGCTGGAGGTGCTACTGGAGAGGGTGCTCCTGCTGGGGGTTGTTGGTGCAACCCTATGGTTTGCACTCGGCTTGTTGTCCGTGTGCATGCATGTGTGTGTGTATGGAATGGTATGAGGGCATGGGATAATATATATTTCATGCTTATAATTGTGTATGAATGTTGAGTCATGATGTCGAGTGTGTGTGTTGAGTCAATAGCGAGTTATCGCTAGACGCGTGTTACGCGGTCGTTTGTGTCTCGCGCGCGGTTTCTATTTTGTCGTGCGCGGTTTCTATTTTGTCCTGTGTTGAACGTTCGGTGTGTCGCAGGTGTGTGCAGCAGACCCATCAAGAACTCAAGGATGAGTTTGTGATGAAGAGCCCGAGCCTTGGTGTCAAGCCTCAAGTGATTTCGAAGCTCGCCAAAAGGGTACACCTCAAGATATTGAAGATAGTTACATTACTTTGTGTAGTGTAACATTTCACTTGGTGTAGGCCCTAGTGAAAGGTAGTTTCGAGACCCTTCGTGGTTGGGGACAGTGTGGCACTGTTCCACATCACTGTACCTTGGCTCTTGGGGTTTGTAGGAGCTGGGAGTCATTCCCAACTCGTAACTCTTCATATCTCTTCCTATTTTTGTGTTCTAAGACTATAGTGGCTGCCATAGTGCCGTTCGTTCAAACCGACACTGTGTCGTCAATACTTGGTGAAATCGTGCGATCTAAATTGCCTATTGTAGGCGACGTTTAGACGCTCCAGATCCAAGTTGAATCAGGTCATTTGAAGTTGTGACCAGAACGCTATGAACGTTTGAAGCCGCTGTGCAGAAATCCGGCTGTGCACTCTATCTTTCGTTTTAGGCACATTGGAGCCTATTGTGACTATAACAAGTGGTATCAGAGCCCCTTGGAGCATTTTCGACAATGGCTGGACCTGAGGAAAGGGGTGGCAGAGGTGCTGGTGGCAGAGGAGAAGCCCAAGCTCAAGGCCAACCCTGTGATTCAACCATGGCGCCCGTGCAACCAAGTGTTGGCCCATCTAGGGATGAGCCTAGAGTATTTGGCCTTGACAAGTTCAATGGTGATAACTTTGCTGAGTGGTCCTGCAGAATGGAGAACATATTTGACCACTATGACCTGCTGGAGGTGATGGAAGGAACGGAGAAGCGTCCCGAGAACGACCCGGAGAAGAGCCCGTGGGTGCGGAAGAGCGCACAAGGCTACCTCCTACTTGGGCAAGCGTTGGGGAGCAGCCAAATCCGTCACATCAAGCCTTTCCAGCGTGAACCAGAGAAGGGACCAAAAGCATGGGCTGCTCTCAAGGGTGTACACGCTCCTGCAACAGCGGCGGTAGCTGTGGTGTTGGAACGGCAAATGGCGACGTTACGAATTGAAGAGGATGAAGCGGTTGAAGAAGGGGTGCAGAAATTCTTCGACTTGTTGACGCGGCTTGAGGGAGCTGATTTGAACTATAGTGAGCTCCAAAAGAAGACCAAATTGCTGGCCCTACTCCCCGAATCATGGTCCTCGCTCATCATCAACCTGAATCGCGACTTGCCCCGCCTCTCGCTCGAAGACGTGAAGCGGGCTATCCTTCAAGAGGATTTCCACCGCCGTGAGTTGGCGAGTGCGGATGGCGCTGGGGCAGCGAGCATCGGCCGTGGATATGGTCGATGAAGAGGTAGAGGACGAGGGGGAGGAAGGTTTGGTGGCAGCAACTTTGGCGGAGGCCGCGGGAGTGGTGGTTACGGCAGCGACGACAAGAGCTACGGACGCGGTCGCGGCCGATTCGACGGCGAGTGTCACTATTGCCACAAGAGCGGACACATGTGGCGCGACTGCTACAAACTCCCTGATGGTTGGACCCCTGCTCAAGGCCAAGAGGGTAGAGGAGCAGGAGGAGGGAGAGGACGAGGCCGTGGAGGCCGTGGCGGTCGCGGTGGCGGAGCTGCAAACATGAAGAGCGGAGACAACGACAAGGACGCGAGCGACGATCGATACCCGGGTCTATTCTACTTCGTGTCGACGCAAGCACCGGCTGGTCCAGAGAAGGATGAAGGCTTTGAGGAGCCAGCAGCTGTGGGGAAGGTGACCCTACACCCCCTGGACTACTGGGTGATTGATAGTGGCGCTACATATAGCATGACACCTCGCCCGGACTTGCTCACCGAACTCGAGCCGTCACCGGTGAAGCATGTCACATCGGCTTTGGGGCAGCGAGCTGAGGTGAAAGGCATGGGGAAGGCCATGTTCAAGGGTGCTGATGGGAAGATGGTGGGCCTCAAGAACGTGCTTTGGGTGCCCAGCCTTGCTGCAAACCTGATTTCCGTGCGGCGGTTGGCAAAGGCCGGCATGGACACGAACTCGAAGGGAGCCAAGACCTACACCGCAAGGCTTGGCGATCGAATTCTCTGGGACCTTCATGAGGACAAGGATGTCTACAACGACATGTGGCAGATCCCAGTGGTCCATATGCCTAAGGAGAGGCAAGTGGCAGCAAGCATCAGCACCAAGAATGGAGCGGTCGGTAGCGACGATGGCGCGAACGGTCGCGCTAAGGAGAATGAGCTCAAGAAGAGAAAACCTGGAGGGACCAGCAAGCTTGGTGAACCTATGGAGAGAGGTGCAGCAGCCAAGGAGCAGCAAAAGGGTGAGGAGAACCCTGAGGCAGCAGCGGAGGAGGACTACGGAGAGAGTATGTGGGGCGCTATTGCGAGCGCGGCATTCTCCAATCCAACTTCGGCTACGGGGGAGTGTGATTGGCTCACCTTGCATCGGCGCATGGGGCATGTGGCCCTGCCCATCTTGCAGCACCTAGTGAAGAATGAGATGGTTGCTGGCATACGTGTGAAGGGGGAGCCCGATGAGGTACTTGGCTGCCCGACGTGCATGCAAGCCAAGTTCACCCGTTTCCCATTCTCTAGTTCGGAGGCAACAGCTAAGGCACCACTTGATGAGGTGGTGATGGACGTGGTGGGCCCCCTGAAGCTTGGAGCTGCTGGAGCTGAGTACTTCCTCACTATTGTGGACGTCTACACCCGTATGACTTGGGTGTACGTGCTGGCCAGGAAGAGCGACGTGGCTGAAATGTTGAAGACGGATTGGTTCCCGATGGTGGAGCGGCAACAAGACCGTCTAGTCAAGTCAATCCGCACCGATCGAGGGGGAGAGTTCGTGAGCAAGGAGTTTGGGTTGTGGCTGAAGGAGAATGGTATTCGGCACTCCCTCACCATGCCATACTCCCCTGCAATGAACGGCATCGCCGAGCGAGCGAACCGCACAATCACGGAGGCGGCACGTGGGTTGCTCATTGAAGCCGGGCTACCCGACTATTTCTGGCCTGATGCGGTGCGGAGTGCGTGTGTGGCCAAGAACAGAGCCTTGACTCATGTAGGAGCAGACAAATGGGTGCCCTATGTGGAGTGGCTAGGAAGGAAGCCAAAGGTGGATATGCTTCGGGTGTTTGGGTGCATGTGCATGGCGCTCGTGCCTAAGCATCTTCGGCACAACAAGCTTGGTGCCAAGGCGGTGTGGGCCGTGCACTTGGGCATGGCTCAAAACAGCAAGGGATGGCTTCTTTGGGACCCATTCACCAAGAAGTTCTTGGTGAGCAGGGACTGCAAGTTCATGGAGAACTTCATGTACAAGGATTGGAAGGCGGAGAATGAGGCGAAGATAGGCGTGCGGTTTGGGGAGGTGAAGAGTTCCGGTTTGGAGCATGTGGAGCTGCCTTTGGAGCTGAGCAGCGGCAGCACTACCACAAGGCAATCTTCCCTTGTGAATGGGGGAGAGGAGGCCAATAATGCAGAGGAAGAAGAGGAGGAGGTGCAGCAAGTGAGCGAGCGTGCACCGTCACTCCCTTCCCGCACTACAAGTGCTCCACGGAACCGAGCCACACCGCAGCAACGCCAAGGCCTTCAAGTCCCTGCAGCTGAGGAGGAAGGAAGGGGGAAGAGGAGAGTTCAACCCCCTAATAGGCTGACCTATGATGCGCTGGGAAAGCAGGGCAAGACAGCCCTGGCCGGAGCGGCAATGATGGTCGGAGACGACGAGGAGAGTGACTACGAGGAGTGTGCCTTCGCGTTCTTCTCTCCGGTGGAGATGTCGGGAGAACCAGCAACTCTCAAAGAGGCTTTGAAGAGTAGTGATGCTGAGGAGTGGAAGAAGGCCATGGAGAGTGAGCTGAAGAGCATCGAGGAGAATGACACGTTTGAATTGGTGGAGCTACCGGAGGGGCGTACGGCGATAACGTCCAAGTGGCTCTTCAAAATCAAGTCGGATGCCGACGGCAAGATCGAGCGCTACAAGTCTAGGCTTGTAGCCAAGGGGTACCAGCAGAAGGAGAAGGTGGACTTCAAGGAGCTGTTTTCCCCTGTGGTGAAGCCGACGACGCTGCGAACCCTATTCGCGGGAGCCGCCATTAAAGGATGGGTAGTTAAACAAATGGACATCGTAACGGCATTCCTTAACGGCATCCTTGAGGAGGAGATTTTTATGGCGCAGCCAGAGGGGTTTGATGATGGTAGTGGCAGAGTGTGGAAGCTGAAGAAGGCCCTCTATGGGCTGAAGCAGGCCCCTAGGCAATGGTACATGAAGCTGCGCGAAGTGTTGGAGGAGATCGGCTTCACTCCCTCAACGGCCGATCACTCCTTGTTCATGCTTGGCGAGGGGGAGCAGAGGAGCTTCATGGTGGTTTATGTGGATGACATTCTCATATTCTCACCATCCTCTGACCTTGTGAAGGAGGTGATGCTGAAGCTGCATGACAAGTTCAAGTGCAAGTCCCTTGGCGACGTGAACTTCTACCTTGGGCTCCACATCGAACGAGACGTGGAGAAGCGGAGCATGCGAGTGCACCAACGGAAGTACCTGGAGGCGTTGGCTGCCAACTTCGGCCAGAGTGAAGGTCATGTGGCTACTCCCTTTCCCTCTGGGTTCAAGTGTGTGAAGGGGCCAGAGGAGGAGAGCGTTGGAGAAGAGGAGAGGCGCCAATTTCACTCGTTGGTGGGCAGCCTCATGTATGCGGCGGTAAACACCCGACCGGACGTCGCGTTTGCCACCGGGCAGCTGACTAGGGTTGAGCAATGCCCTAATGAGGAGCAGGTAGCAGCTGGAATGAGGGTGGCCAAGTATCTTGGCCAAACACCGACCGTTGGGCTGCAATACTCGGCGGCGGCACAAAGGCGCCAAAAGGGCGCGGATGGTGTTGAGCCCGGGCGTTTGTTCCTCACCTCCTACTCGGATGCGTCATATGCATCGGAACCAGAGGACATGACAAGTGTGGGAGGCTTCATATGCTGTGTTGGTGGAGGCCCAACAGCTTGGGAGAGCAAGAAGCAGGTTGACCAAGCTTTGAGCTCGGTGGAGTCCGAGTACATGGCACTCTTCCGTGCCGTACGGGAGATTGTGTGGCAGCGGCGTTTGTTGGCTGAATTGGGGGAGGAGCAGCAAGGACCTACCCCACTCTACTGTGACAGCCAGGGTGCCATTGCTCTTGCTAAGAACCCTGTGTTGCATAGACTCACAAAGCACATGAGGGTGAAGTGGCATTGGACAAGGAGCATGGTGACCGCGGGTGAAGTTGAGTTGCGGTACGTGAAGACCACAGGGCAGCCGGCTGACATGATGACCAAGAGGCTGGTGGAGCAGCAGCATTGGAAGTGTTGCAAGCTGGCTGGGATGGCTCTGAACTGAGAGAGCAACATATCCTAAGGCCAACAATCCGAGGGGGAGTTTGTTGGTGCAACCCTATGGTTTGCACTCGGCTTGTTGTCCGTGTGCATGCATGTGTGTGTGTATGGAATGGTATGAGGGCATGGGATAATATATATTTCATGCTTATAATTGTGTATGAATGTTGAGTCATGATGTCGAGTGTGTGTGTTGAGTCAATAGCGAGTTATCGCTAGACGCGTGTTACGCGGTCGTTTGTGTCTCGCGCGCGGTTTCTATTTTGTCGTGCGCGGTTTCTATTTTGTCCTGTGTCGAACGTTCGGTGTGTCGCAGGTGTGTGCAGCAGACCCATCAAGAACTCAAGGATGAGTTTGTGATGAAGAGCCCGAGCCTTGGTGTCAAGCCTCAAGTGATTTCGAAGCTCGCCAAAAGGGTACACCTCAAGATATTGAAGATAGTTACATTACTTTGTGTAGTGTAACATTTCACTTGGTATAGGCCCTAGTGAAGGGTAGTTTCGAGACCCTTCGTGGTTGGGGACAGTGTGGCACTGTTCCACATCACTGTACCTTGGCTCTTGGAGTTTGTAGGAGCTGGGAGTCATTCCCAACTCGTAACTCTTCATATCTCTTCCTATTTTGTGTTCTAAGACTATAGTGGCTGCCATAGTGCCGTTAGTTCAAACCGACACTATGTCGTCAATACTTGGTGAAATTGTGCGATTTAAATTGCCTATTGTAGGCGACGTTCAAACACTCCAGATCCAAGTTGAATCAGGTCATTTGAAGTTGTGACCAGAACGCTATGAACGTTTGAAGCCGCTGTGCAGAAATCCGGCTGTGCACTCTATCTTTCGTTTTAGGCACATTGGAGCCTATTGTGACTATAACAGGGGTACCGGTGCTGTCCCTGCTGTGTCTGGCGTCGCCGCGCAACCTCGACCGTACTTCGTTCAACTCCTGCAGCAGGTTCTTGGTCTTCCGCCTTCTACTGGTCCTCCTCCTTCTTTAGAGTGTCCACAGCCTGTCCAGTGACAGTTACAGTTGCAGCCTACCTCCCCTTTGCCTGCTCCTTCTCCCTATACTGGTCCTACTGGAGGTCTTGCTGAGCGTCGTGAGCCTGCGTCTCGTCCTGCCTCGCCTGTTCGTGCTGCTCGCACTAGTGGTCGTGGTTCGCTTCAGCGTCCTCCTCCTGTCCCTTGCACGCACCAGATGTCTCTGCGTCCGTCCACTGCTCCTCTGCGTGCCCCTTTGCCTTCTCCTCCTGCGTCCTCTCTTCCTACTCTTGCCGACCCGGAGTCGGACTCTCTTCGTGCTGCCAGTCCCACTGTCACGCGTCTCCTTGCTACTGTCGTCACTGACCCTTCTTTTGAGTCCACTTCTGCGTCTGCCCTAGTTGCTGAGCTCGTCGACTTTGCTGCTCGCTGTCGCCTAGACTACGCTGCTAGTCTTGTCGCTGAGTCTGAGTCTGTCTGTCCTCCATCCGTCGGGGGTGAGTGTGCCCTTGGCACGGACGTCCTTGAGGACAGGCAGGAGGAGTTCCAATGCTTGGCCGCTGCTTCACCTCATCTCGTGTCCGTACTGCTTACCCTTGAGGGAGACCCGGATACACTTGACACCCCGACTCCGCGCTCTTACGCGGAGGCGATAGAGGGTCCCTACTCTTCTCAGTGGCCGGCAGCTATGGATGCAGAGATGGCTTCCTGGAAGTCCACAGGCACCTACGTTGACGGTGTCCCCCCTCCTGGGGCGAACATCGTCAGTGGCATGTGGATTTTCAGGGTGAAGCGGCCGCCGGGGTCTCCGCCTGTCTTCAAGGCACGGTACGTGGCTCGTGGCTTCAGTCAGCGGCAGGGAGTTGACTATTTTCAGACCTTCTCTCCCACCCCAAAGATGACCACTCTTCGGGTACTACTGCATGTTGCTGCTCACCGTGACTACGAGCTGCACTCTCTCGACTTCAGCACAGCCTTCTTGCAGGGCAGCCTGCACGAGGAGATCTGGCTGCGCCGCCCACTTGGCTTCACTGGGTCGTTCCCTCCTGGTACCCAGTGGAGTCTCCGGCGTCCAGTCTACGGTCTCCGCCAGGCGCCACGTGAGTGGCACGACACACTGAGGACTACACTTGCGGCTTTTGGGTTTGCTCCTTCTACTGCCGACCCGTCGTTGTTTCTGCGCACCGACACCTCTCTTCCGCCTTTCTACATCCTCGTGTATGTCGACGACTTGGTCTTTTCCACTGCTGACACTGCTGGACTCGCCTACGTGATGTCTGAGCTGCAGAAGAGACACACGTGCACAGACCTGGGTGAACTGCGCAGCTACCTTGGCTTGCAGATCACCCGGGACGGAGCACGCCGCACCATTACCCTGACTCAGTGACACATGGTGCAGCAGGTCCTTCAGCGCTTCGGCTTCACGTACTCCTCGCCTCAGGCCACTCCTCTGGCTACTCGCCACTCACTCTCAGCTTTGCCTTCGGATGAGTCCGTAGAGTCAATGGCCCGTATCCAGAGCTTGTTGGCTGCCTCATGTACCTGATGACCTGCACACGACCTGACCTTGCATACCCTCTTAGCATTCTCGCACGCTATGTTGCTCCTGGGAGACACCGACCAGAGCACATGGCTGCAGCGAAGAGGGTGTTGCGCTACTTGTGCACTACGTCGGGCATGGGGCTAGTGCTCGGAGGGCGCAGTCTAGTGGTCCTCACTGGGCACGCAGACGCTTCTTGGGCTGACGACCAGGCTACACAGCGGTCGTCACAGGGTTACACCTTCAGCCTTGGTTCCGGCTCTGTCTCGTGGCGGGCTAATCACTCGTCTTCTGTTCTCGGCTCCAGTTGTGAGGCTGAGATCTACGCTGGGGCCATGGCTGCACATGAGCTTCGCTGGCTCACCTACCCACTGACCTTCCTTGGAGAGCCGCCTCGTTCTCCTCCAGTTCTGTACGTAGACAACAAGGCCATGCTGGCCTTGTGTCAAGAGCAGTGACTGGAGCACAGAATGAAGCACATTGCTCTCCGCTACTTCCTTGCTCGTGAGCTACAGCAGCGTGGACAGTTGTGGCTTGCGTACGTGGCCTCTGAGGCCAACACTGCTGATGTTTTCACCAAAAGACACTTACGCCTTGTGATCATCAGCGCTTCTGCACTCAGCTGGGTCTTGTCCCTGTCTTGCCTCACTTGCTCACCTCTTGACCTTGCTTGTACTGTTATATTTATATATATATATATATACCTGCTCTTGCTTGTCTAGCCTTATATATATATGTACTTCTGCATGAGAACTGGCCTTGTGGCCTTGAACTTGTGCTCGGAATGTGTGGTGACTTTGTGATCCACCCTGAGCTTGCTTTGCTTTCCTTTGCTTGACTGGTCTTGTGACCCCTTGTTCTCCCCCACTTTGCCTATGGGGGTGTGTCATAACATATATAGCTTATGCTTTTGTGTAGGCTATAGTGGGGTATCCCATAGGGGGTACAACCCAATTAGGGTTAGTACTTGTACCTAGTTCATTCATAGTTCATTCATTCTCGTTCATACTTTCTCACAAAGGGGGAGGTGGCAGCAATGAAAGAGGAGGTCGCTGAGCAAACCAGCCGTATGAAGATTGAAGCTGCCTTGGAGGAAGCTGTACTCGCTCTTGTACGAGGCAACTGGGGAAGCACACAAGTGTTGGATGTAAGTAGTAATTGCTGGTATCGGGAAGCTGAGAACATGAATCGCAATCTCCAAGCTTACTGCTTTGTGTTTATAGCGTTAATGCCACATCTTTGCAGTTCTTTCGGTCGATGCGTGAATGCAATTATCTGAATCTAGGCTCTTACCTGCCTTTGCTGTGAATTCCCTCCAGGCTCTCCCATCAGCATTCAGTGGGGTAATGTTGAGACGAAGCTCTTTGGAGTTAAAGGACCTCCGTAGCGTCTCAGACTCAGCCCTGCGTGTTGTGTCTACACTGACCCACTTGAAGTCAGTTCACTTGGGCAAGTCTTCAGGCTTCACTCCAGAGGGCATAAAGCACCTCTTCAAGCTGTCACGCATGGAAAGGCTTTACCTCTTTAACACCATTGTTTTGGACAATGCCTTGGAAGGCATTGGGAAAGTAAGAAGCCTCATGTGGCTCATTCCTCACAACACCAGCGTGACTGATGCTGGCTTGCTACACCTCACAGCTCTTTCCTCACTCGAGAATCTTAGTTTTTCTGAATGCGAGGGTGTCACATCTGCCGGCATGGAGCATGTGGGGAGGCTAACAAGCCTTGAGCAGCTGTGGGCGGATGGGAGTGGAGTGAAGGATGCCGGGCTGCAGCAGTTGACGTCCCTGACGAGGCTGAAGATTGTCTCTGTGGAAGGGATTACCGATGCAGGCATGGAGCACATTGGGCAGGTGACTAGTTTGGAAAGCTTGCAGTTGTGGTGAAGCACAGTTACGTGTGAAGTTGCAGTGAAGTGCTTGCAGCTCCTGCCTAGCTTCAAGAGATTGTATTCAAACGTTTATGGCTTGGAGGAGCTTGTGAAGGCAACGTTTCCTCAAGTGGCTGTGGGGGAATTTACTTGACCCTGTAGATATCGCTACTAGTAGTTGGCTTTGTCAATGCAAGCAAGGGATAATGCAGGAAGATACTTAGACCATTCATTACATTGGGTAGGTGCTTGCACGCTCCACCAAAATACTATGTTTAGTTAAAACACCAGTGGTTATGCAACTGTGGCGGTGGGTGGTAGTGAGGGTGAAGCAGCAGGAGGAGCTGATCACCCTCCTGGGTGTCATATGACACCATGACTGGTGACATTGCAAGGCAACCCTTCCCACAAACCCCCCTCATTATCCTCACCCCCTCCCCTTCCGTTGTTCTTGTCCCTCCCATGTAGCATTCATTGGGAAGCAATACCATCAACTACTGTCTGCCTCTCTCCTCTCTCTGAAGTACCCCTTTACCTTGTGCGCCTCCCCTCCCTTGTCCACACCAACAGCAGCATTCATGAACTAGTCAAGAGGTGCCCAACTCATCGCTGCGACACGGAGCCAGAAAGTGTGGCAGGCAGAGCCATATATTACACGAGAGAGTGGATGCACGGGGGCGATGATGGAGTTTTTAGTGGGAAGGGTGAGGCAGCAGCAGCTGTAATGTGGTTTGACTCGTTGTGAGTGAGCGTTAGCTGCGCTCTGATCATTGTACGGTGGTATATGAGGATATGCGCAACTTCCCTAATTCCTCCCCACCACCACCATCCCCCCTTCCTTCCCGCCATCCTTTTCCTCCCCCTTTCCATCCACTTTCGTGCCATGCTACCCACCCTTCTCAACGCCCAGCCCATGACGAAGCACAGCGTGATTCCCCCATGGTGTGCGCACGCCTTGCATTGGGCTCGCCCCATCAGCCATGTCTTGGATGGCTCTAGTGGCCATTTGCATGGTGTATGTGTGGCGTCTCCATGGTGTGCGCATGATGTGTGATTGGTGTGCATGGTGTGGATGGTTTTGCAGAGCATAGTGTCTGCATGGCGGTCATGTTGGCCATGGGATGGGAGGTACCTTCCTTTCATTTCATACACCAGCATACAAACCCTTCCCCCTCCTTCCCCAGTCCCCATTTTCTCCACTTCCCCTCTCCTTTCCCTCTACTTCCTGTTCCTTTGGCCTCCCCTTCCCCTCACGTTCCACTTCCTTACTCTTTACTCCCCATTCCCCCCCCCTTTCCTTCCCCTTCCACCCTCCTCCCCTCCCATTCCACTCCATCCGCTTCCCCTCCCCTTCCCCTCCCTTACCTTCCCCTTCATCCCCATCTTCCATCCCCTCCGCCTCCCCTTCCTCCGTTCCCGTTCCCTTCCCCATACCCTCCCCTTTCCCTCCCCTTTCCCTCCCCTTTCCCCCGACCCCTTACGCTTCCCCTCCCCTCCCCGCTCCCTGCCGGTCCCTCCCCATCCCCTCTCATCCCCATCCCCTCTCACCCCCATCCCCTCTCATCACATTCACCTGGGAACAGTCCAAGATCGACAACCAGTGCCTTTCTGCCTTGTCACAGCCACACTCTACGTTGCTGCAGCAGAGAGGGCCGCCAGGTGAATATGAAAGGGGGTTGATGGGCGGTGGTGGGGTTGGGGCAGTGTTGAGCGGCATAGTTGACGGCCTGCATCTGTTGTTGCGACTTGTGATTCATTCGGTGAAACCGAGAAGATGGGCACACTATCGGCCTTACTCCCCTCTTCATTCGTGTCTCGTCTCCCCTCCTCCCTATCCTCCCCCCTGCCCCCCTTACCTTTGCTCCACACCATCTAGACATCGGCATTGACTCACATATGCCACACCTCTGTGCGACCTTCTTCCCGCTCCCCAGTTTTCAACCATATCTCTTTCCTTCTTCCCCCCTTCCTCCCGGCCGCTCTTCTCCCCCCTCCCCTCTTCCCCACCCCTCCTGTCTCCCGTCAGCTCGACAACTGTATCAACTTACACATGCCTCAATTCATTGGGGGCGCTCTTAGTGCTGCTGATTCTTGCTACGGGGGCAATTCCTCTATTGGGGCAACTGCTCTATTGGGGCAACTGCTCTATTGGGGCAACTTCTTACCGGCTGGACTGCTGTAGCCGAGTCTTCCCCAAATTTTAGGCACTTCAAGAAATGTTTGAGTTCCTGCCAGGTTAAGTGCATGTCTGAGTTTATTCCTTGTCAAATGTGGATGTTTACAATCCTTGGAACACCATCTTAACCGTTTACACACACACACCGGACTCCTCGTATGTCATATCATCACCACTGTCGCATAGATCCTTCCAATCACCTACGCCCCTCCGTTTTCTTCCTCCCGTTCCCCATTCCCCTCCTCCCCCTCACCTAACCTCCTCCCGTACTTCTCAACCCCTCCATTTTCCATCCCGTATCCCCTTTCCATATCACTTTCCACCCTTGTCTTTCGTTCTACCATCTCCAGGTTCTCCACTCACCCAGCTTCAACCATCGCACCTGTCACTTCAGCCCCACCCATATAAGTCTTCGCTCAACACCGCTTCAATCATCAACGGTTCCACTACCATTGTCTCCCCCTCATCGCCATTCACAAGCCTTATCCATTACCCAGTCCCATACCTCAACCCATACATCATTTCATGCTACATATCTGTTTATGGGTCACTTTTGCATTCCTCGGTCTCTGCCCTCTCATGCGTGCCCCCCACTTATTCCTGCCCCTCTCTCAGTTGTAGAATGATCCTATTCAGCTCAGAGAGATGTCAGAAAGGTGCCACACAGCAGCAGAAACCGAGTCACTAGTTTACCAAACACAGGGGGGTGCATCGGGTGGGTGGAGCGTGGGGCTGCAGTAAGGCATTCCAATTGTGGCGGCGGTTGGGATTCTGTTGTCTTACGGTATACCAAATGCCAGACATGCATTTTGAAACCAAACATCACATGGCTAAACCATGGAGCCATACTGACTTGATTTTGAACTATTTTTATTTTTTACTTGCCTCCTGCATGCCAGTGATGGGCCATGTGGTTGGGTGCTGCAGCAGAATGTGTGCCTTCAATTCAACCCCTACCCGAAACCCTGCTGCACATGCCTGATACAAATGTATAGATAATATAAGATGAAAAAGTTTGATGCATATTAAAGTGGACAACAAAGCATTTTATCCTACAACCAACGTCAGGAGGGAGACTAATTGAACCTCAATCGCATGCATCTGTTTATGTCACCTACACAGTTGTACACATTGTTGAGATCAAAGCTCAAGTTCACAACCATTAGCTTACCCCCAGCTGTGCACAAGCAACGCATCACCCAGCCACCACCTTGCACGCACCTCCACTCTATCCACACTCATTGCATACAAGCCTCTCTTCCTCAATACCGGTGTTGCTCAATCCCCCATTCCCCCATCATGACACTCGCCCCCCATCCCACCTATCTGCGATCACAGCTACTCATTTATCTGCGAGCACAAATACTCATTGCACACCCAGTTTCCTTGAAGCAGCAAAAGCAATGCACATGGCATGAGGCTTGCCATTCAAGCTCCACCATACACGCTATACCCTCTCCTCTGTCAATAAATTTGTACACCCTGCACTCAACAACCAGTCATTTCTTATGCAGCTCCCTTCATGCAGCCATTCCAGCCATTGCACCCCTGATCCCAACCCTTGCACGCCACTGCTGCTGCCGCCACGGATGCCGCTGCCACCGCTGCTACCACCACTGCTGCCGCCACGGCTGCTGCCGCCACGGCTGCTGCCGCCACTGCTGCCACTGCCGCTTCCCCCACCATGCTCACCTCCCTCGCTGCATCTTCCTCGCCCTTGTTCCCAGCTTTCCTGCCTCCCCTACCCCCCGTTTCCCTTCTCTGTCCGCCCTGCTTCTAACCGCTTCCCCTCAAGTATAAGTGCCAGGCAGGCATTTTCTATGCAGCTTCCCTCGTGCACACGGCGGTCTCTTGACCAACGAGCCCTGCATCTTCCTCTGTCCAATTGCAAAGCACAAACTCCACACACCATCCCCCGGCACTCTGCAGCATGCAAGTTGAACCGTGCACGACCACCATTCCATTCCTGACTCCTCCGGATGAACTCCTCCCCTCCTCAGTCGTCCCTACCAAGACACAGACACGTCCTCCCTTTCCGTCATCACTTCCGGCCACCTTACATGCCTATCCGCCTGCGCACATCATCGTCATAAAGCTGAACCCCTTCTGGCGTATAGAGAGATGTCAGCTTGGTCAGGGCAGTCAGCTGCTGCAGCCCATCATCCGTTACTGACGAATGCTCCACATCAAGCCTCTCAAGCCCTATAAACCTCCCAACATGTACCATGCCAGCATCCGTCACACCCTTGCAGTTGGAAACGCTTAGCACCTTGAGAGAGAAGAGACCCGTCAGCTGATGCAGCCCATCATCTGTAACTGCCGTCTCATGTAGCCAAAGTCCCTGGAGCCCTGACAACCTTCGCACTTCCACCATGGCAGAAGCAGTCATACACTTGCATTCGGAAAGGTTCAGCTCTTTGAGAGAGGACAGAGCTGTTAAGTGCACGAGCCCAGCATCACTCACGTTGGTCTTCCAGAGATAGAGCTTCTAAAGGCTGGTCAAGGACCCAATGCCTTCCAAGGCTCTGTCTGACACATCTGTGTGGTCGAGAAGTAGCATTTCCAGCCGTGGCAGCCTGTAGAGGTGCTTGATGCCCTCTGCACTGAAGCCTGATGTAGAGGTTAAGTTAATGCTCTTCAGATGCGTCATTGTGGACACATGGGCAAGCATGGCGTCTGAGAGGCCGTGGAGATTCTTCAGGCGCAGATCCGTTCGTTGTGATGCTGCCTTGATTCGCTGGAGGTGATGGATGAAGAGGGAATGAATGACACAAATGAGTTATCATTGTGAACAAGAGCAAAAAATGCATTTTCTATCAAATTGTTCACTAAGGCACTTACCTGCCATGCAATCTTCTGATCGCCTTCACTCTGGCTAATCTCGAGCTCAACGTTCAGCTTCGACTCTTGTATCCTCTGCCATTCCTCGCAGGCTGCCAATTCGTCCATGACACGTGGCCAATCCAACTCCTGCACCTCCTTTCTCCTCTCCTCCCTCTTCATTGCCAGTTCCGCTCTGATGTCTTGCTCCAACTTCCTTCTTTCTTCACGCAGTACTCTCATGTCCAACATCGCAAAAATCCTGCATCCGGAAAACCGATGAAAAAAGTTGCTTTGGAGTTTTGTCGAATGATTCTTGAACGACGTTTTTCGAACGCTTTTTTGAGAAAGTATAGGTTGCTTTCCAAATGCTTTATCAAACGCTTTTCAAATGCTTCTCCAATGCTTTTCTGTTCAAACTTGCCAGGTGAACACCTTCGGAAGAAGTTTGGTACAAGTTTCCGCAAAACAATTTCAAAGATCGGATCTCATTGCAATGTACTCTTTATGGAATTTCGGGCTCATTAAAATAAGCTTATGTAGGAGAATTGCACGACCTTATATGTAATTTAAAACTATGTTAAGTTGCCTCAATCTTGCATTCAAAATGAACAGTACAGAAGCTTTGGTAAAAGCTGATAATTCCACCCTAAAAACGCACATAAAACAGCATCCTAAACCCTCTGTGCCTAGTCAGTTAGGTTGAGCTGCATCATCCTACGACCTGCTTAGCATGCTCCAGAACGCTATGTCTTCCACCGAACCCCATCTCTGGTGCTCTAGGTCGAGCGTGCCCCTGCGTCCACTGCTTCATTGCATGCTCTGCCCTCTCATGCGTCTGCTGCTCCGCCCCTGGCGCTCCCCAATCATGCCTTTACTGCTGCTTGCTCCAGTCATGCCTAACCTGCTGCCCCCCTTGTGCACTCCCCTCTATCTGCTCGTGCCTTTTCTGCTGCCCCCCCAACTCTCTCAACTCATGCCTTTTCTGCTGCACCCTCTTGCACTATCTGGTTGCCTTGCTGGTTGCCCACCCTTGGACACTCCTCACATTGTCTCTACTGCTGCCCCCCTTGCTGACTCCACGCTTTTGCCGCCCGTGCTACCCCCCATGCTGACTCTACTTTCTTGCCTGGCGTGCTGCCCCCCTTGCTGTCTCCACCAATGCCTCTACCTCCGTTTTGATGTCTCCTCGCAAGTGTGTGATGCCTAACCTGCTGCCCCCCCCTTGTAAACTCCACTCATGCCTCATCTGCTGCCCCCCTTGTTTAGTCGCCCCATCGCTTGACCCTCTTGCCTCCCCGGCGTTTGCCACTCTTGTGTCTTTTGCCCCTCCTTCGCTCCTGGTCCCCCCCCTTCTCATCCTCATGCTCATCCTCTTCCTCCTCTTCCACTTCTTCCTCTTCTTCCTCTTCCCTCCTGCTTCCCTTGCCTCTGCCTCTTTTGTGCTTTCTGCCCTTCCTCCTCTCTTGCCCCCTATGATTTTCATCCTCCTGCTCCCCCTCCTCCTCCTCCCCACCCTCTTCCTCTTCCCCCCTGCCTCCCCTGAGTTTCCCTCTCTTCTGCCTTCTGCCCTTCCTAATCTCTCGCCCCCCCCGTTTCACATCCTCCTCCTCTTCCTCCTCCTCATCCTCTTGCTCATCCCTCTTGCCTCCCCTGCTTTTGCATCTCTTGTGCCTTTTGCTCTTCCTCCGCTCCTGCCCCCACTGTTCCTCCTCCTCCTCATCCTCCTCCTCCTCCTCCTCCTCCTCCTCCTCCTCCTCCTCCTCCTCCTCGTCCTCCTCCTGATCCTCGTCATCCTCCTCGTCATCCGTCTTCAAGTCATCCGCGTCGTACACCTCCTGCTCTTCCTCCTTCAAGTCCTTCTTCTCCTCGTCAGGCGCGGCCGTCCCCTTGAACGCCTCAAATCCTGACTCGTGAACATACAGGCCACGATCGCCCCACTTGAAGCCCTGCACGACTGTGTTGTACACGGGGGTGTGGCGTGTGAAGTGGTCCTTGATAATCCACCGCACATTTCGGTGCAAACCCGTCATCCACTCGGTGTTCTTCCGGTGGGAGTTCGAGACGTTCCAGTCGGTCTTCTTAACCTTTGCCAAGCCCTGGTCAATCTGAAAAAGTGTAGCAAAGTATGGGAAAGAGGGGAAATAGAGACATATGTGGACACTCGCGTGTAGAGTTCACGGGCTGCGCAAATAGCCCCACATTCCAGTCTGGCGGGCAAGAATTGCAAGCAAAGCTAGAGCAAAGTGACGGGAGAGCAATAATGCCTTACCACCATCATTGACCAGGCAATGTGGTAGGCTTTGACGCACACCCGGCGCCCGACACAGAGATTCCGAAATGCTTCCCGGACCGCATCTACAAACCGGCCGTTGGCAAACAGGAGCCCGTCTCTGCTGTTTCCCCACGAGCTGACCCGTTGATTCCCTCCTGCGCGCACGCAGGACAAGGCGGGGACGAAGATCATGCACGACATGGTTTAGGGGTTGTCCAAAGGGTATGGACGAAGTGGAGGGCGGTTTAGAATGAATGGAGGGTTGGCTGGAGGGCAGTAGAGCAGTGAAGGGCGGGAGAGAAGGGGAGGGCAGGAGAGAAGGGGAGGGCAGGGGAGAGGGGGAGGGCAGGAGAGACATGGAGGGCGGGATAGAAGGGGAGGGCTGAAGAGAAATGGAGGGAGGGAGAGAACGGGATGGCGGGAGGGAAGGGGAGAGCTGTAGATTAAAGGGGGGGCGGGAGAAGGGGAGAGTGGGAGAAGAACCAACGTTAAGCTGTCATGCGGATGTGACTACACATGCGCTACAAGCCTGGGCAAGGAGAGCAGGTATGTAGTTGCGTGCCACAGTGGGGATGCATTAGGGTAAGTTGTTCATCATCGTCACGAGGGGTGCACGAGTAGATGAAATGAATGGTGAAGTAAAACAGAAACGCGCGTACTCACTCGGTTGGTATTTTCTTCACATCTTCTTCTTCTTGGTGCCCATCCAGAGATCGGCTGCACGCAGGCCTTGCACCTTCTTGCCGAAAGTTACAAGCACTCTGCGCTTGAGGTGGAAGCCACGATCGTTCTTCCATGACGTCCAAGCGCGTTTGAAGCCGTCGACGATGTTTTTGTCTTCCATAGCCTCTCGCAGCTGCATCAGCTTAATTATGTGCGTCTCGCTGATAACCTGATACAAAACCTGAAGGCGCTGTTCGAGCGTTGGGTAGAAGTCTATGGCATCGTCTGGCCATTCTAGGCACATCCGGTCCCGCCCCACGGCGAAATGAACCTATGACGGACGGGTGGATTGGAAACGTAAAATTGAGTGATGCCTCCGAATGAAGGGCGGAATTCAGAGGTTGAGAGAGAGGGCTGTTGCCATCACTGCGCCGCATGGCTCCCATACCAACAACAGCACCATGAACATGGGCTCTGGAAGAGGTGGGGGAGGGATGGGAGAGAGGGTGCAGGGAGAGGAAGGATAGCTGCTATGGTGAGCTATCACTCTGCCGCATGACACCCACCCCACCACCAGCACCATGAACAAGAGCTCTGGTTGAGGTAGGGGAGCGATGGTAGAGTGAGAGGGGAGAGAGAGGGGATTAAATAGTCAGAGCGAAAGACGGGAGAGTAGGCAGAGTGAGAGGGCACCGTACGCCCAGCGCGAGGGTTCATGTTCTCCTCGTACGAGGAGTCTCAACTTCCACTGCAGCCACCCCCCTGCACGCTACGCCGCATGCCACACGCGTGACCAGCAGCACCTTTTATAGTGGCTCTGGACGAGGAGGGAGAGGGACGGGATAGAGAGGGGAGGGAGGAGCGGCGGACAGAAAGGGGGCCGCGTGGGGTTGACGGATACGGCTTCCTCTATTCCTTGCGCTGCATGACACCCATACCACCACCAGCACCAGGAACAGGGGCTCTCGCAGAGGGAGGGGAGGGATGGGAGAGAGAGGGAAGTGAGATGAAGGAATACTGCTATGCTTAGCTATCCCTCCGCCGCATGACACCCACACCACCCCCAGCACCATCAACAGGGGCTCTCGTAGAGGGAGGGGAGGGATGGGAGAGAGAGGGAAGTGAGATGAAGGATAACTGCTATTCTTAGCTATCCCTCTGCCGCATGACACCCACACCACCACCAGCACCAGGAACAGGGGCTCTGGAAGAGCTAGGCGAGGGATGGGAGAGAGGGGGGAGGGATAGGAAGGATAACTGCTACAATGAGCTATCCTTGCGCCGCGTGCCACCCACACCAGCACCAGCACCATGAACAGGGGCTCTGGTTTAGGGTGGGAAGGGATGGGAGAGAGGGGCCAAAAGAGGATGGATAACTGCTATGGTGAGCTAGGGGTCGGGGGCAGAATGTGAGAGCATCGTACGCCCAGCGCCACGTCCCTGAAGCGAGGCGTACTGGGAATGCCTATCCCACTGCAGACATGCCGCTATCACTGCGCATAATGCCACAAACACGCTTACCAGCAGCAAGAGGGGTTGAGAGAGAGAGCTGCAGCTATCACTAAGCCCCATGCAACACATTGTTTAACACTAAAACAATCTCACCTTCAGCAGCTTGGGTGTGGGCATCCCACGCGTTCGACGGAGCGGTACGTCTACCGTCGCTGGGCTTTCTGGCGCCACGCCTGGATCGAGGCCCCCTACAGATGGTCCGCTCGACAGAGACGCTAGAGGAGGAGGCCTAGATGGAGGGGTGCAGGGCTTGACAGGTCCTTCTGATCCTGGCCTTGCCTTGAGTGCAGCGATTTCGCGATCCCGCTGGGCAAGCTCTCGCATGAGCTGCTCCACAGTCCTGCCGCCAGCCACATCCGGCCGACTGGATGCGCCAGGTGTGCCCATGCTCTCTCCCCTCCCCTCCTTAGTCGCCGGATCCATTTTCTCGTCCCCCCCTTCTCCCCTGCTCTCCCGTACATCCCACATGGAGCCTTCCACACCGCCGCCACATTCACCCAAGGCATTCGCCCACACACCTCCTCCCACACCGTCATTCGCTGCTGCAGCTGCCGAGGGTTCGTGCCGCTTCGTTGCCCCCTCGTTTTTCACATGAACCGCGCGACCCCCCATATGGTTGGGGGGCGGGTCCGTCACTTCCCTGCCAAACCGCGCTGACCCCCAAGCCATCGGATCTCCCTTCCCAGCCGAACCCATCGGATCGCGTAACGCAGCGTACGGGTCCGCGGCTTGCCGATCATGAGAGCTTGATGTACATCGTATCCCCATGGACTCGTAAAAAATCAACTCCCGCTTCGCCTTGCTACGCACACCCACAATTTTAGCTTCGAATCGAGGTCTCTGGCGCTTGCCATGTGGTTTGGCACGACTTACACTCTGTTTACAGCTCTTCACCCGTCCCCTCTCCGATTTTTGCTTAGCGTTGCCCTTCTTGAGCTTCCGCACACTCCTCCTCTTCAAAGGCCGAGCCTCCTCCCCATCCTCGCTCTCCGGCTCCAACTCATCATCCTCGTCCTCCTCCTCCTCATCCTCGTCCTCGTATACCTCCTCACTCCCGGATGAGCTGCCCGACTCACTGTCGCTCGAATCTTCCTCGGAACCAGACGAGCTCGAAGCGTGCACATTGGGGCCGTGCCGAGCTTGTCTCGCCTTATGGTCGCAACTGCCCGGATCCACAGCCTTGCGCCGTTGGTACGGAATCACAGCTTCACGTCCACCTTTCCCATCAGTCAGTGCTGCTGGCTCGTCCTCATCATGATCGTTAACGTCACAGCATGCAGGCATGGCATGATCCTTCTCGTCGCCACCATCCGCATCCTGCGAGTGCCTGCCCGAGGGACCGCCCTTAGCCGCGGCAGCCCTGCCGCCGTTGCGCATGCCGCCACCACGAGCTTCCGGCTCGGCATGATCCTTCTCGTCGCCACCATCCGCATCCTACGAGCCCGAGGGACCGCCCTTGGCCGCGGCAGCCCTACCGCCGTTGAGCATGCCGCCACCACGAGCTTTCGGCTCGGCATGATCCCCCTCGTCGCCTCCATCCGCATCTTGCGACGGCCTGCCCGAGGGATCGGCCTTAGCCGCGGCAGCCCTGCCGCCATTGCGCATGCCGCCACCACGAGCTTCCGGCTCGGCATGATCCTTCTCGTCGCCACCATCCGCATCCTGCGACTGCCTGCCCGAGGGACCGCCCTTAGCCGCGGCAGCCCTACCGCCGTTGCGCATGCCGCCACCACGAGCTTCCGGCTCGGCATGATCCTTCTCGTCGCCACCATCCGCATCCTGCGAGCCCGAGGGACCGCCCTTGGCCGCGGCAGCCCTACCGCCGTTGCGCATGCCGCCACCACGAGCTTCCGGCTCAGCATGATCCCCCTCGTCGCCTCCATCCGCATCTTGCGACGGCCTGCCCGAGGGATCGGCCTTAGCCGCGGCAGCCCTGCCGCCATTGCGCATGCCGCCACCACGAGCTTCTGGCTCGGGATGATCCTTCTCGTCGCCACCATCCGCATCCTGCGAGCCCGAGGGACCGCCCTTGGTCGCGGCAGCCCTGCCGCCGGTGCGCTTTCCGCCACCACGAGCTTCCGGCTCGGCATGATCCCCCTCGTCGCCTCCATCCGCATCCTGCGCCGGCCTGCCCGAGGGATCGGCCTTAGCCGCGGCAGCCCTGCCGCCGTTGCGCTTTCCGCCACCACGGGTAGTGACTGGCTCGGCATGATCCCCCTCGTCGCCCCCATCCGCATCCTGCAAGCCCGAGGGACCGCCTTTGGCCGCGGCAGCCCTGCCGCCGTTGCGCTTTCCGCCACCACGAGCTTCCGGCTCGGCATGATCCCCCTCGTCGCCTCCATCCGCATATTGCGCCGGCCTGCCCGAGGGATCGGCCTTAGCCGCGGCAGCCCTGCCGCCGTTGCGCTTTCCGCCACCACGGGTAGTGACCGGCTCGGCATGATCCCCCTCGTCGCCCCCATCCGCATCCTGCGACTGCCTGCCCAAGGGACCGCCCTTGGCCGCGGCAGCCCTGCCGCCGTTGCGCTTTCCGCCACCACGAGCGCGTTGGCCTGCCGTCCCATCTGCGAAGGCGGACATTACAGGTACATAAGAAATACTGTGCACACATTATCTTATTGGCTGGAAGTTGCAGCATGACATGCGGCGTCATTGTAATGAGTAACATGCAAAATATAAACCGTCGATATCACACCCACAGCATACCTAAGCTATCAGGTCCCCCGTCTTTGCCCTCCTCATCGCCTTCAGACGCAGGCGTTTCCTCACGATGTGAACGAGTGCCTCTTTTTCTTGGACGGTGCTTACGCCCCCCCCGGTTGTCACACTTGTCCGCTGACGCTGATGTGGAAACACAATTGGAGAGACGATAACCTCCAACAGGTCAGACACGACTACAAGCATCGTTTCATGCATACAAGTAGAATATTCCGCATCTGCGACCATAAACACGTACCTTTCTGGCCGCCTTTGGGAACGAGATCATCTAAGCGCTTCACGCGCTTATCCCTTGGTTTCGGAGGGGATGATATGCCCTTGTTTGCGTATGGCTCAACATCGCAGTCGCTATTCGATTCGTCACCGGATGACGAGACACGTCTGGAATCAACAACATCTCGCGCCGTCGACGCATTATTTTTGCGATACTCGTTTACGATCTCGGCCGTCTTATCTGCTGTTACTAACTCCGCAAAATTTGTTTCGTCGGGGGTTTTAGTCGAATCAGCCAGTACGATCGCCCCCTCGGGCCCCTTCATTATCTGACTTCCTTGTTACAATGTCTAGCTTTCCATTCACGCAGTACTATGAGGTTGCGGGTTGTGCTACCGCGAAGAACCTGACAGCAGTCTACGAGCATAAAAAATTGGTTGAGGAGGGAGAGGGACGAGGCAAAGTCTGGGGCCTAGAGCAGACGATCGTCACAGCTAGAGGCATGCAAGGGGAGCACGGAGGTGATGAGGGTTTGAGCAGACTAGCGCATGCACTTGGCTCTAAGCTCAGCAACAGGCGCCGGACACGCCAAACGATCTGAAACGCGCGATGTGAATCTTACTGGAGAGAATACTATGGGCTTGGAAACATAGAAGCGAGAACGCAGTTGTGAATTTCACTCTGAAGGAGGGGGGAAAAGACGAGAAAGGTAGCGTGACGAGAGGAGGGTTACTAGTAGCAGGATGGCTGGTAGCTGCTACGCGGCGCGCTTGCGATAACTAGTAGTAGTAGTAGTAGTAGTAGCGCTTCTGTGGCGACCACGATCCTGCGATGGCATGTGAGCGTCGCGTCCTGTCGTGTGTGCTTGACAGTATGAAAGCACGAGCAGCTTTTTATCCACAGAAATTCGGCTCTCGTAGTTTCCTTCTTTGAAGCTGGGTTACCATCCTCACCTGATTCGACGAAGAGTGTACAAAAGATGCTGAATGTGCAGCGCAAATGTCGTCACCTGAGCGAAAGTAAATGTCGAGTGTGTAACAGGTGACGGCAGGAGCAGTGCCATCGAGACTAGAGGCGACTCAATTCGTACTAATCAAGGCACTTTCTCGGACGAACTGAGAACGATTACGAACTATTTGCAGTGGTAACTGCTAAGAAACGCAATTGGCAACCGTGACAACTCGAGTCGAGATTTGAGTGCTGGGTGATGATCCCGTTTCGTTCCCACTCCAAGCATGTGTCAACAAGCTTCTCACAGCACTCTCGAAATCATTAGCTTCGCCACCACGCAGCACGCACTGCAGAAATTTCTCGCGCCGCTGCTAAGTCGCTTCAAGAGCCGCGGAAACGCGCTGAAACCCTAATCAGAGGTAAGCCTCCCAATCTTTTCCCCCGTTGGCGGTCCGCATTGCGTGCGAGCCTGAGGCTCACAGCCTACGAATCATGGTGATCGTATTTTCTGATGATCAGAGCGGGCCAACTAAATGTTACATAGCGAATTCCTTGCTTGCACACCGCCAAAAAACTACGACCACCTTGATGCATGCTGACACCTTATAATATTCTTGCCTCTCGTAGCATTGTTAATTCCGTGCTGGTTCAGCCACTCCCGCTACCACTCACCCAGGCAATCAAAGCCTCTGACCGCACTCAGATTGTGACTAACCGCATTGTTAACCTGGGTCCTTTCCGCATCACAAAAATCCTGCATCCGGAAAACCGATGAAAAAAGTTGCTTTGGAGTTTTGTCGAATGATTCTTGAACGACGTTTTTCGAACGCTTTTTTGAGAAAGTATAGGTTGCTTTCCAAATGCTTTCTCGAACTCTTTTCAAATGCTTCTCCAATGCTTTTCTGTTCAAACCTGCCAGGTGAACACCTTCGGAAGAAGTTTGGTACAAGTTTCCGCAGAGCAATTTCGAAGATCGGATCTCATTGCAATGTACTCTTTATGGAATTTCGGGCTCATTAAAATAAGCTTATGTAGGAGACTTGCACGACCTTATATGTAATTTAAAACTATGTTAAGTTGCCTCAATCTTGCATTCAAAATGAACAGTACAGAAGCTTTGGTAAAAGCTGATAATTCCACCCTAAAAACGCACATAAAACAGCATCCTAAACCCTCTGTGCCTAGTCAGTTAGGTTGAGCTGCATCATCCTACGACCTGCTTAGCATGCTCCAGTACGCTATGTCTTCCACCGAACCCCATCTCTGGTGCTCTAGGTCGAGCGTGCCCCTGCGTCCACTGCTTCATTGCATGCTCTGCCCTCTCATGCGTCTGCTGCTCCGCCCCTGGCGCTCCCCAGTCATGCCTTTACTGCTGCTTGCTCCAGTCATGCCTAACCTGCTGCCCCCCTTGTGCACTCCCCTCTATCTGCTCGTGCCTTTTCTGCTGCCCCCCCAACTCTCTCAACTCATGCCTTTTCTGCTGCACCCTCTTGCACTATCTGGTTGCCTTGCTGGTTGCCCACCCTTGGACACTCCTCACATTGTCTCTACTGCTGCCCCCCTTGCTGACTCCACGCTTTTGCCGCCCGTGCTACCCCCCATGCTGACTCTACTTTCTTGCCTGGCGTGCTGCCCCCCTTGCTGTCTCCACCAATGCCTCTACCTCCGTTTTGATGTCTCCTCGCAAGTGTGTGATGCCTATCCTGCTGCCCCCCCCTTGTAAACTCCACTCATGCCTCATCTGCTGCCCCTCTTGTTTAGTCGCCCCATCGCTTCACCCTCTTGCCTCCCCGGCGTTTGCCACTCTTGTGTCTTTTGCCCCTCCTTCGCTCCTGGTCCCCCCCCTTCTCATCCTCATGCTCATCCTCTTCCTCCTCTTCCACTTCTTCCTCTTCTTCCTCTTCCCTCCTGCTTCCCTTGCCTCTGCCTCTTTTGTGCTTTCTGCCCTTCCTCCTCTCTTGCCCCCTATGATTTTCATCCTCCTGCTCCCCCTCCTCCTCCTCCCCACCCTCTTCCTCTTCCCCCCTGCCTCCCCTGAGTTTCCCTCTCTTCTGCCTTCTGCCCTTCCTAATCTCCCGCCCCCCCCGTTTCACATCCTCCTCCTCTTCCTCCTCCTCATCCTCTTGCTCATCCCTCTTGCCTCCCCTGCTTTTGCATCTCTTGTGCCTTTTGCTCTTCCTCCGTTCCTGCCCCCACTGTTCCTCCTCCTCCTCATCCTCCTCCTCCTCCTCCTCCTCCTCCTCCTCCTCCCCCTCCTCCTCCTCCTCCTCCTCGTCCTCCTCCTGATCCTCGTCATCCTCCTCGTCATCCGTCTTCAAGTCATCCGCGTCGTACACCTCCTACTCTTCCTCCTTCAAGTCCTTCTTCTCCTCGTCAGGCGCGGCCGTCCCCTTGAACGCCTCAAATCCTGACTCGTGAACATACAGGCCACGGTCGCCCCACTTGAAGCCACCATGATCCTTCTCGTCGCCACCATCCGCATCCTGCGAGCCCGAGGGACCGCCCTTGGCCGCGGCAGCCCTAACGCCGTTGCGCATGCCGCCACCACGAGCTTCCGGCTCGGCATGATCCCCCTCGTCGCCTCCATCCGCATCTTGCGACGGCCTGCCCGACGGATCGGCCTTAGCCGCGGCAGCCCTGCCGCCATTGCGCATGCCGCCACCACGAGCTTCCGGCTCGGCATGATCCTTCTCGTCGCCACCATCCGCATCCTGCGACTGCCTGCCCGAGGGACCGCCCTTAGCCGCGGCAGCCTTGCCGCCGTTGCGCATGCCGCCACCACGAGCTTCCGGCTCGGCATGATCCCCCTCGTCGCCTCCATCCGCATCTTGCGACGGCCTGCCCGAGGGATCGGCCTTAGCCGCGGCAGCCCTGCCGCCATTGCGCATGCCGCCACCACGAGCTTCCGGCTCAGCATGATCCTTCTCGTCGCCACCATCCGCATCCTGCGACTGCCTGCCCGAGGGACGGCCCTTAGCCGCGGCAGCCCTGCCACCGTTGCGCATGCCGCCACCACGAGCTTCTGGCTCGGGATGATCCTTCTCGTCGCCACCATCCGCATCCTGCGAGCCCGAGGGACCGCCCTTGGTCGCGGCAGCCCTGCCGCCGGTGCGCTTTCCGCCACCACGAGCTTCCGGCTCGGCATGATCCGGCTCGGCATGATCCCCATCGTCGCCTCCATCCGCATCCTGCGCCGGCCTGCCCGAGGGATCAGCCTTAGCCGCGGCAGCCCTGCCGCCGTTGCGCTTTCCGCCACCACAGGTAGTGACCGGCTCAACATGATCCCCCTCGTCGCCCCCATCCGCATCCTGCAAGCCCGAGGGACCGCCTTTGGCCGCGGCAGCCCTGCCGCCGTTGCGCTTTCCGCCACCACGAGCTTCCGGCTCGGCATGATCCCCCTCGTCGCCTCCATCCGCATATTGCGCCGGCCTGCCCGAGGGATCGGCCTTAGCCGCGGCAGCCCTGCCGCCGTTGCGCTTTCCGCCACCACGGGTAGTGACCGGCTCGGCATGATCCCCCTTGTCGCCCCCATCCGCATCCTGCGACTGCCTGCCCAAGGGACCGCCCTTGGCCGCGGCAGCCCTGCCGCCGTTGCGCTTTCCGCCACCACGAGCGCGTTGGCCTGCCGTCCCATCTGCGAAGGCGGACATTACAAGTACATAAGAAATACTGTGCACACATTATCTTATTGGCTGGAAGTTGCAGCATGACATGCGGCGTCATTGTAATGAGTAACGTGCAAAATATAAACCGTCGATATCACACCCACAGCGTACCTAAGCTGTCAGGTCCCCCGTCTTTGCCCTCCTCGTCGCCTTCAGACGCAGGCGTTTCCTCACGATGTGAACGAGTGCCTCTTTTTCTTGGACGGTGCTTACGCCCCCCCCGGTTGTCACACTTGTCCGCTGACGCTGATGTGGAAACACAATTGGAGAGACGATAACCTCCAACAAGTCAGACACGACTACAAGCATCGTTTCATGCATACAAGTAGAATATTCCGCATCTGCGACCATAAACACGTACCTTTCTGGCCGCCTTTGGGAACGAGATCATCTAAGCGCTTCACGCGCTTATCCCTTGGTTTCGGAGGGGATGATATGCCCTTGTTTGCGTATGGCTCAACATCGCAGTCGCTATTCGATTCGTCACCGGATGACGAGACACGTCTGGAATCAACAACATCTCGCGCCGTCGACGCATTATTTTTGCGATACTCGTTTACGATCTCGGCCGTCTTATCTGCTGTTACTAACTCCGCAAAATTTGTTTCGTCGGGGGTTCTAGTCGAATCAGCCAGTACAATCGCCCCCTCGGGCCCCTTCATTATCTGACTTCCTTGTTACGATGTCTAGCTTTCCATTCACGCAGTACTATGAGGTTGCGGGTTGTGCTACCGCGAAGAACCAGACAACAGTCTACGAGCATAAAACATTGGTTGAGGAGGGAGAGGGAGGAGGCAAAGTCTGGGGCCTAGAGCAGACGATCGTCACACCTGGAGGCACGCAAGGGGAGCACGGAGGTGATGAGGGTTTGAGTGTTTCCTGCTATGGTGCACGTTGCGACTGCCAGGTCCCCCTTTTCCGCCAACAACCAATCGCCTGGTGGTTGAGGTGTATAAAGGAAAAAAATGCAGCACTGCCGTGTTAAGATTCCGTGGGACCTAACGTGCTTAATTGAGTATCAGTCCACAAGCGGCAGGGTGGGCTTCTTTTTGTTAAACCCAACAGTCAAATGCGCTACTGTATCTGGGTTTGCGAGGGTCATAATTATTTTGCCCGGGTTGTCGCACTGTTTACAATGAAGTGCCTCGCGTGCCACACAAACCTACACAAGCTGCACGTCAAGAGTCACATAGGGTCTGCGGAGAAACGGCGACGCTCGATCGCAGCAAGTCGTACAGCGATGCGACAGGTCGACACGAAGCCGTTGCGGCACGCCTGCGATAAAAACGCAGACTCAAAAGTTCCTTGTGTGTGGTTGCGACTGGTTTGCAAATCAGGGAGATTCGCGTACGTGGCATAGCGTGGAGTCGAGTGGAATGGCGCAGGGTGGGGCACGTAATGGCAAATTAGTTTGCAAAGCCTCAATAGTGTGGTGTACGTACATGATAAAAATAGAATTAGAGGGTTATGGAGTTGTAAGGAAAATCTCGTTTTCCTTACTTCGCATCCCTGCTCAACGCGTACATCACTGTAGCACCTCAGTCAGCACCGTTACCACTCGCATCGACAATCCGCCCGCCACTTTTGCACGTCGCACCCCGACCTCACGGCTCGGCGGTAACCCGCGCTCTGGACCTTCGCCTCGACATTTTCCCAACCTCAGTCCCAGGCCCGTCGCGCGACAACCACAGTCCATTACCGTTACCACTGTGGTTTCGCTATATAACCTTTCGCTCATACCTTCGCTCAGTTGTACGATAGTGCAATCCTCGTTCGCTCACTCAATTGCACTTGTAACAGGAGTCCCCCTAACCCATTAGCATAGTGACAAGTATGCAACATAACAGTGTAAAACCAAACACCACCTTCACAGAACATGCACATAACGGTGTGTGGTGGAGCAGTCATTCTGATACATCGATTGATTAGTAAGTATGCATTATTTGATTGCTGCCTGGTCGTTATGCAACGCGTATGGGCATGTCTCCTCTCATGCCAATTGAGGTGCAATAATAATAGAGCCAGACACAAACTCCCCGTATGGGGCATGGCTGCTCTCATGCCATACAGGGCAACCTTTATGCAGGGACCCAAGAGCATGCTCTGTTGTATGTTCTAGGTTCATGCTGGAATGGAGTTGAGAAACCCCTGCTGTTCTACCCACTAGAGTTGTGGGGACATGCAGGTATGTTTTGCAGCATCACACTGACCCATTGTGTATTGTTTGTATACATGTCAAGCAGGAACGCCAGTGACAAACACTTCCCTACGGGTAGTGTTCTCTAGACATGGAGGACTGGTTCTGGCCAACACTCTCATTTGGCCACACTTGTTGTCAAGTCATGCAGGACTGATTCAAGGCCTCTCCATTGCGCTTTGTGTCATGTTTGTTGGCATATCAAGCTGGCAGGACGGATGAACAAACAATTCCCTATTGATCTTGTCCTCATTCCCCCATGCTACCCGCTTCCTTGTTCTTCACTCACACACTTATTCCTCCCACGTACCCGCCTCACTCCCTCCTGCTTCCCGCCTCATTACCTCTGCTTCCCGCCTCGTGTCCCCTCGCTTCCGGCCTCATCCCCCCTTGCTACCCACCCCATTCCCCCTTGCTTCCCACCCCATTCTTCACTGCGACCCTCCTCATTCTCCCTTGATACCCTCCCCATTCCCCCTTGCTTCAGGCCTCATTCCCCCTTGCTTCGGGCCTCATACTCCCTTGCTACCTCCCTCATTCCCCCTTGCTTCAGAGCCGCGTCCCCCTTGCTTCATGTCCCCTCGCTTCCGGCCTCATTCCCCCCTGCTACCCACCCCATTTCCCCTTGCTTCCCACCCCATTCTTCACTACTACCCGCCTCATTCTCCCTTGCTTCAGGCCCCATTCCCCCTTGCTTTGGGCCTCATTCCCCCATGCTTCCCGCCTCATTCTCGCTTGCTACCCGCCCCATTACCAGCTTTTCACCGCCGCATGCCCCACCTCCAACCTCCAACATTGTTTTTGCCCGAAAATACACAGACCACTTCCTCAAATCGTGACGGTACTGACGGCGCCAATGGAGTGGCGTCCCTACAAGCTCACACGCCGGTAGTTTATGGAAACCATCCTCGACCAACGTGTGCATCACACGCATCGTGAACACACCACAGTCGTTCTCATTTGCTTGCATGGGTATCTGGACAATCACAGGGTGCGTGAGCGTGTGGTGAGGGCCGGGACGGGAGTGGGGTTTCGGTGTGGAAATTGCGTGCAGGGAAAGGGAGACGCGATTGTTTCAAAGCTCATACACACAAGGCAACAGCACTCGCCGTGACCTGCCTTAGTGGGATGCTCGCCGCCCATGCATCTGCGTCCGACTCAGTGATCCATGCATAGTATCTTATCACCTCGTTTCGTAAGTACCTGCACACCGGGAGACATAGATTCAATGCTATCGTAACCCCGAACTTCTGTACGTGACAATAGCAGACTGCCATTAAAAAGAGAGTACCTTCGCAACGCGGCGTCGACACCGGCATGCGTGCCGTACGAGTCAGCGTGCCAGAGCACGCAGTTCATGGGAATCGGGTCGTCGGGCCTCGGGATGCGCTCGATCACGATCAGGCTCCAGTGACTCCTAAGGCACACATGAGGTCTAACATCAGTAACGCCGACGTTAGACTACCGAAATACATATGGTGCTACGGCTAGACGCGACGACTATTCACTCGGTATTTATCGGAACGAGTACATATGTGAAATCGAAAATACCCAGGCCGAAAGTATAGGCGTTTACACGCCGCGAAATGTCCTTCTTAGCATATTCCCAGAAATATGATCCACTGTAAAGCCATTTGTTGCGGTCGCGACCGTGTTCGTACTGCAGCATCCTGCGCACGCGCGTATTTGCGACAAAGGAAACGCATGAGATAACCGTGACGAATCTGGCCTTATGATTTCCTAACCGTGATACTCACACACCGAGCCAATCAATTACGATCCCGCTGACCCATTCACCGGGTCGTAGCCTGTCGGCGTGTTCCACGTTTATGTCGAGCCAGCCTCCGCCGTAGGGAAAGGGCATAGAAATTGGCTGAAAGGCCAGCTTACCATCTAAACACGGTAGAGCCATGGCTAGGACTTTGATGACCTCAAGATGCGTGTGGCACTAGGGATAATTTGGGGGACGAGCACCGGACTGGAATTTGGGCTTCTGCAGTCACGACACTATGAGTCAAGAGCAGCCGCGAAGGTTGTTACACTAGTCGTCAAATTTCACTAAAGGGTTTCGAGCCAGCCTGGTCCAAACAAGTTTCGCAATCGCATGAGCGATCGAGATTCGCCAAAGCGCCCCCACTTGTCGGGGCTTTGGCAATGGTCAGTGTGGTTTAACGTGCTGACTAGGCAGATACAGCCCCCTTTAACGGCCTTTCGGCCAATCAAACACCTCGCTGACGAGGTGGAACTGTGCTGTTCGGAGCTAGCAATTCCACGCGTCAGGCTATTATGTATGTGCCCTTCTACACGCACTGTGAAAGGGGCATGTTTACTTCGGTTATGGCTGGCATAGGTCCTCTCCTCCATGTTCACACGTTCACGCTCCCTTGTTCTGGGCGTTCCCGTGGTTGTCCCGTATAATGTGATGAACAGTGCTGGAAATCTACGGTCAGTTAGCTAAGGCATAACGATCTTCGCTGCTTGGTTAGGGTTCCGCGCCACACGCATGCCACAAATGTTGCGCGACGCAGCGTGATTGGTCGAAACACAGAGGGCTGTCAAAACCGATTTGTGGGGGAGTTGGCGGAAGTTTGGCAAACCAATCATCGGGCGTCAACCCTTGCAAACAAAAGATATTCTTGAGATTCTAGGTGTGAAGAATGGTCTGGTAGCAATAAAAGAGCAGATATATCGGTAAACTAGTTCAGGCGTTCTAATCCGCCACTTTTAGGTCACTGGTGATGAGACGCCTTTATGCACGCCAAGACAAGCTGAGTTGTGCACGACATTCCAACGCCTTTCCCGCCAAGCCATCAGATCCCGAACTCAACGATGGGCAATCTTAGAGGTCCAAGATGCTATGGGTTATATTTCAGGGGTGGCTATGCTGCCCAGTGTTATGTGCTACTGAGTAGTAACAATGAAAGGCCAGAAGTGTGGCTGTGGATACGTTGCCTTCTGTTATCAGACCCTTAGGAGCCACCAAGTAAATGGCGGGGAAGTCTGCAAGCTCAAGCAGAAACGTAAGCTGGTTCTCAAGCAGCCGATTCCGAAACACTCGAGGCTGGGTGGGGCTTCAAATCCTGGCGCCATTTTAAACCTTGCACCACTTCCTCGTCCGTATCCGCAGCTCCCACTGACAGGAAACGCGTACCGAGTTGTCACGCCATCAGAACCGAGCGAACAAGTGAGGCAGATCGCGGAGGCGCCTTGCGAAGGCACGGTTGTCGTGGAACGTGATGGTGAAGACGATCCGATAGACTTGAAGGCCGAAATTTGCATTTTATCACGGAAGCACGGCCTTACGAACGGGGCTATAACGGACCTTATAGACCTGTTCCGAATTCCAGACCTTGATATCGAACAGCTACAAGGCTGGATGACCTACAGAGACCTTGAGAAGTACGAGAGCAGCTTCGAGTTGGGACCGGAGCAGTCTTGGCGAGTTTTGGAGATTAAAGTGGATCATGAAGTGGGATTCCTCACCTTCAGATGTCGCGATATTAACGTGGTGCGTCCGTCGCAACATAATGTGCTCTTTGTATGTGTTACTACCTCCGTAACACGGCCCAAGCTGTTTCTGCTGCGCCCCTTACCAGTCTCAAGTCTTAGTCGACAACTCATATCTTCACTGCTTCCACTAGTACGCACCAATAAACAATGCCCATCCCTCTCTGCAGTTGGCGCAGGCAATGTTCAAGAAGATGTCCGCAGTACGCGGATTCATCATCAAGCCAAAGGAGTGGAAGGTGGAGGGGGAAAGGCGCTACAGCACTCCCGGCAACACGGACTGGATGCTGAAGGCTTGGGTTAGTTAGCATCCAAAGCGCGATGTCCTTTGTCATGGAATCTCTGTCGCCCTAGCTCGTTGTTTGTCGCCCACCACGGTATTTTCCTCTCTTGTGAGGGGAGATGACCAGCATTTGTTCTCTGAATCCGCCCTTTTTCTCGCTGATCTCCCGCCGTTTGCTCGCTGATTTTGTCATTTTGCTCCCTAATCTCCGCCCTCTACTGGCTGATCTTGTCTCTTTTCTTTATAATCCCCGCCCTTTGCTCGCTGATCTCCTGCCGTTTGGTGGCTGATTAAGACCCTTGTGCTCGCCAATCTCCCGCCCTTTGCTCACTGACTACGACCATATGCTCCACGAGCTCCATTATTTGCTATCCAATCTCCGCCCGTTTCTGTCCGATCTTCCGCCCTTTGCTCTCTCACTTCCCGCCTTTAGCTCCCCGATCACCCACACTTTGCTCATTTGCTCTCCCGCCCTTTGCTATCTGCTCTCCCCTCTCTGGTGCTCTCTGATCACCCGCTCTTTACTCTCTGATCTCCCGCCCTTTCATCTCTCTTCTTAGCGTGAAGCTCCCTAATCTTCGCGTCTTGCAATCTTGAGCGCATGAATGTTGCAATATGTCACTAATCTCGTGAGTTCTGACCATCGCTTTCGCTCGCCAACCTTTTGATCGTTTTGTAACTCCAGACATTCACTTTGATTCCCGCCCCGTGCTCCCTTTCTTGTCCCCGTGCTCTATCCCCTTCGCCCTTGTTCACCTAACCATACTCTATGCTCTCACACATGACAGGACCGCGTTCGTGCCGTCGGTGCGATCGTCTTGGCGATCATTCTCTATTCGGATCAAACAAACTTGTCTCACAATGGCAGACAATCAGCATACCCGTTCGTCCTGTCATTCGGTAACACACCGGAATGGGCGCGTTGGTTGGAGGGCGGCACAGAGCTGGTGGGCCTCTTCCCTAACATTCCCTCCGATCTGAAGCCAGAGGAGAAGATTAGGGTGTTCCAGCAAGCGGCTGAATACATGCTACAGCCGCTGAAACACCTCTCCAAGCTCCGCGGGTACGCTGCCCTTAATCTCATATGCTACAATCCTGCGCCCATGTCATAGTTTTGTGCATCATACGTGTGTGAAACCACCATGCCATGTATTGTGTGTGGGGTTAATTGGAGTGCATATTTGAATTGCTGCCCCTATCGGTTCGGTAACGAACAACCCCTTTGCACATTGCTGCCATGCTGTCAGTCTGGTTTCCTCACCCTAAAACCACCATAATGGCATGGTTCCATGTTTGGTTGTGCAGCGGGGATTTGAAGGTCGAGGACAGCAACGGGGTTGAGTACTTGGCCATCCCGCTGCTGTACTCAGTCGTGAACGACCATCCCGAGTCTAACAAGGTCTCGTGCACCATGTCATGTAGCTCCTACTGACCTTGCTCCATCTGCATGGTTACCCGAGAAAATCTTCGAGACGTGGATGACGAGATCGTTCCTCGAACCGTGAAAGATCAGAAAGCCGTGTACAAGCTAATGGAGGAAGCGGAAACCAAGAAGGAATTGACCCATCTGAAGAAGAAGTATTCTACCCACTTCGTGAAGGTATCACTTCTTGTCCGTTTTCGTTGGTTTGGCGCCGTGGTCCCGTAGTCCCACCCCTATATCCTCTCACCGCACTTGGGTCTAAAATGAATTATCCCGCCTCCACTGCCCATTTGTCAACCCCACGCTCAAAACACCCATGCCTTCACATCAACTCACGTCGCCAACTCCTCGTCGTGTTGGAGGTGGACACCTCGCCATGTTCCACCCTTGAACAGGCACGCACCCACACCTCACATGATCCCGCCCTCGTTCAGCAAATCCCTAAACCCCCACCCTATCCTTGCTGTCCGTACAGTCCACACACATACCCTCCCCATACCCCGCCCATCCTAGTTCTTGGCACACAATCCCACCCTGGTCGTTCTTTTCCCTATTCTTCATCCAAATCCCCAAAGGGGCCAACTTTCCCATTCCGCGTGCCTCCCCTTGCGGCCAGTCATTGCTGTGGGATTGGGAGTTCTCCAAAACCAAGTGGGGCAACACGTACCTCGCCCAGACACCTGACATCATGCACATCATCAAGGCAGGGCTTTGGCTTCATGCAATGAGGTGCCTCGTGAAGAAGTTGAAACCGTCAGAGCGAAAAATACTTCTCGAGTAAGGTTCCCTTTTCCCCCGGTGGGGCGAGAGTCATACGTGCAAGAGAAAGAGGCATCGAGGGGGAACTAGAGGGATTGAGAGGGGAAGAGGGGCAGTGAGGGGGAAGGTTGCACTAAGAGAGACGGAGAGTGGGGCAGAGTGTTGCAAGAAGTTGGGCAGAGAGGGGGAATTCGGGGCAGAGAGATGGAAGGAGGGGCAGCCGGAGGGAGGGTAGGGCGGTGGTGTGGAAGGAGGGGCAGGGATGAGTGAATGCAGGGCACAGAGAAGGGGGAAGAGCGAGGGAATTTGTAGCAGCGTTGGAGGAATGCGGGGTGGAGAGAGGGGGAAGTGGTGCAGAAAGAGGGAACTTGGGACAGAGACGTTGAGGGAGGGGCACCATGGGGGAAGGAGGCGCTGCGAGCAGGAAGGTGGGGCTGCTAGCGGGAAGGAGGTGCATAGAAAGGGGGGGGGGGGGGGAGGGGGGGGGGGTTGGTCGTGTGAGGTGAACGCGGGATTCAGAATAGTGTCTCGGGGCATAGGGACCACATGGGGGTAATGTAGGAGTAAAATTGGGCAGAGAGTAAGGGAGATTGCGACTGGGAGAGGGCAAGTGAGGCAGAGTGAGGAAAATGGGGGCCTGGAGAAAGAAATTGGGACCGAGCAAGGGGAAATTGGGGCAGGGGGAGAGAACGAGGGGCGGAGAGAGGTGACCATGGGGCAGAGTGAGGGAACAAGGGGCAGAGAGAGGAATGATGAGGCATAGAGGCTGGGGGAGTGGGGCAGAGGACGGAAAGGGATTCACTGAGAGAGAGGCAGCGGGGAGATGAGGTGCGATTTGATGCACCTAACTACTAGACCACCCCGCCAGCCCCACCCCTCCCCCGCCCCCCTCCCTAACCCACCCCACCGGCCCCACACAAACCCTAAACCGATACCCTTACTGCATCCCGTACGTGCAGACGCTACAAGATTCTCAAGGCAATGACTCCTGCGTCTTTGCTGAGACTCCCATCCGCATGGGCGTACTTCACCACGACGGCCTGCTTCTCAGCGTTGGAGCATCGTGCCATGATGCAAGTGCTGCCCCTCATCATCGACCTCCCCAAGCGCGCCGATATTCGACATGCCATCACGCTCATGTCGTACTGGTACAAGGAGTTTATCCGGGCTGAGTATCACACCGATGCCACGCTTGAGCGCATGGAGGAGGTCTCCTGCGAGTAAGTCTAGCGTGAATGGGTGTGGGTGCCATGCGCATAGGGAACGAGGGACGGTGAGATGGCTGAAGGGGTCGAGGGAGGGATTAAGAGGCAGTGTGTGGGAAATAGGGTGCAGAGAACGGGGGAAAAAGGGAAAAGATAAGGAAAGGGGGGAAAAGCGAGGGAAAGAGGGGACGAGGGAGGGAAAGAGGGGACGAGGGGGGGAAAGAGGGGACGAGGGAGGGAAAGAGGGGACGAAGGAGGGAAAGAGGGGACGAGGGAGGGAAAGAGGGGACGAAGGAGGGAAAGAGGGGCCGAGGGAGGGAAAGAGGGACCGAGGGAGGGAAAGAGGGGCCGAGGGAGGGAAAGAGGGGACGAGGGAGGGAAAGAGGGGCCGAGGGAGGGAAAGAGGGGACGAAGGAGGGAAAGAGGGGACGAGGGAGGGAAAGAGGGGACGAAGGAGGGAAAGAGGGGCCGAGGGAGGGAAAGAGGGGCCGAGGGAGGGAAAGAGGGGCCGAGGGAGGGAAAGAGGGGACGAGGGAGGGAAAGAGGGGCCGAGGAAGGGAAAGAGGGGAGGAGGGAGGGAAAGAGGGGCCGAGGGAGGGAAAGAGGGGAGGAGGGAGAGGGAACGATGGACTGTGGACTGTTCCGCATGGGCTGAAAAAGGGAAGGAGGGGCAAAATGACGAGAGGAGGGGCTTACACTGGGGGTATGGAGTGGCAGAAACATGGAAGCTGAGTTGTGAGTGGGTGGGGAGTTCAGATCAGAGGAGGGGGGAGGGTTTGAGACCGGGTATTAGTACATGAACCCGGGGATGGGGCATTGTATTTTGTTCGTGCCTGAATTGTTGTTTATATGCTTACGCACGCTAAACCGGTCCCCAACACCCCAATGCCCCGATCCCGAACCTTTCAATCCTCCCGAACACGTTCTCTCCAGGATGGTCGATGCGCTTGTTCTAGCATTCGACAACCAGAAGTCGAAGTGGCTTATTATCAAGGTGCATCTTGTAGCGCACCTCCCACCGACGATCCGTGCACGGGGATTGCCACAGGAGTACTCTTCGAACCGGTACGAGCAGTCCCACAAGACAACAGTGAAGCGCCCTTCTCGCGGCACCAACTGGAAGGGTGTGGAGGATCACATTGTGAAGAAGCATATCGAGCAAGCCGTTGTTCGACAGCTGTCTCGAGCATCCGGCGGGGACAAAACATACGAGACCGCCATGAAGGAGGTGAGCCTGTGTACGACCTAAGGCCGAACTCGCCGGCCGAATGTTTCCCGCCTGCTCCTGCCACATGAAACCCTCAATCACCTCGTGTTTTTGTTTAAACCCTGCCTCTTACCTTCCTCCCGCTGCCTCTCTTGACATCCCTTCTAGCATCCACGTGCTCACCATCATGTCCACCCATGAAATGCCTCCCCCGCTGCCCCCCTAGACATCCCTTCTAGCATCCACGTGCTCACCATCATGTCCACCCATGAAATGCGTCCCCCGCTGCCCCCCTAGACATCCCTTCTAGCATCCACGTGCTCACCATCATGTCCACCCATGAAATGCCTCCCCCGCTGCCCCCCTAGACATCCCTTCTAGCATCCACGTGCTCACCATCATGTCCACCCATGAAATGCCTCCCCCGCTGCCCCCCTAGACATCCCTTCTAGCATCCACGTGCTCACCATCATGTCCACCCATGAAATGCCTCCCCCGCTGCCCCCCTTGACATCCCGTTGAGCACTGCGTCATGCTCGCGTTCTTGTCCACCCATCGCGCCTTCCACTAGCTGCCACCCTTCACATTCCGTCTTGCCCCACATGCTCCCCCACTTATCCACCCATGCCCCGCCCCCGGCCCCCGTGGGACTATCCGTCAATCTGACCCCCAATGCTCCCCTACTTGTCCACCATATACCTTCGGCTGCTAAACACGTCGCCCCCTCGTTTCCCCCCAACCCTAAACCCATATGTCCATCCCCGACACTTCCCATTCCCTCCTGCCCTTTGTCTTTCCTTTGCTGCCCCTTTATCTACACTTGTCCACCTATGCTCCCTCCTCTTGCTGCATCCTTTGACCTCTGGAACTGCCCCACTATACTAACCGACTGGTCCCTTATCTTTGCTCCATATCACTGCTGCCCCCGTTGTACCCAAGTGCTGCCCCTCTCCTGCTGCCCCCCATGTACACCATGCACCCATCACCCTCCTACCCAGGCTTGCACGCTTGGGCGTCGGGTGCTGACTAAGACACACAAGAAGATGATCGTGGGGCAGATCACGGATGATGTGTTCAGGAGCTATGTCCTTGTTTACGGAGATGTAGCAATGGGCTACTTGAAGAAGCGGCTGGCCAGGGAGGGAATTCACGACCAAGTGCTCAATGTGAGAATCAATATGGTGCTCAATGCTGTGCAAACTGCCACTGCCACGTAGACCTGTTAAACGCGTAGCATCACCCTCCTTAATGGGCCGAACCGAGGCATGGCACCCTGTTGTATCCACGCACCCATCAGCACCCCATTGTCTCAACCCTAACACAAACTTCCATTGTTGTGTTGCGACCCCCGCTTGCTTATTCGCAGGTGCACACTGCCATGGCAATCCCACCGCACGACAGGATGGAGTGGGCCGAGAAGGGGCAGTTTGTCAAAGCAAGCCCTTCCGAAAGGCACTTTTTAGATGTGGCCATAAATCCAGCTGGCAAGGGGGCCAACTGGTACGGCCGATGCTTGATGCTGTTCCATTACGTGAAAGACGGCGTGGCAAAAAAAGCCGCCTACATCGAGTACTACACGGAGGATCGGCGAGTCTGCCGGTACACTGGCTGCAAACGACTGTTGCCCACGAAGGGCACCTTCAACTATGCAGTTGTAGATGCAGATTGCATTCTTAGCATCGTGCATGTTGTCCCGTGCTGCAAAGACCCTACTGTGAAGCTGCTCAATAGGTTCATCTGGTGATGCATATTAAGTAGCAACTAAGTCAATATACCATAACCTTCTTTGATTATGAAACACGCTTTTAATCCACCTTATTATCGTCTCAACAATTAACATCTTACAAACATTCCATTGTAACATCGCAAAACCATTACTAAAACATCAACAAAACGTTTGGTCTGACAAGAATGCTATACAAACAATTCGTAGATGATTCCTGGGTGATTGTCAAACGATTTTCGGAAACTTGCTTAAAAAAAAAAATGGTCAGATGATTTCCAGACGCACACATTTTTGTGATGGACGCAGACGCACTAGCACCTAGAGCAGCAGCGTTGCAAGCACCTAGGGCAGCAGCCGCACCAGTACCTAGAGCAGCAGTCTCAATACCCGGATCGGGCGGGAAACACCAGTAACAGTCACCCTCATCACGAATAGTCACAGAATACATGGCAGACAAGATAGCATCAAAATCAAGATCATAGATGGCTACTCCCGCCCTAGACAGCGAGAGATCTCTGTGGCATCAGGGAACTGGTGACGCCAAGCGTCCGTCAGGCGGCCAAAGCAGCGCTGGGTGTGGTGCGCACCCCCACACTGCTCACCCGCACGGTCGCCGGTGTGCAGGACGTAGGTGCACGGACCAAAACCCCCTCCCCGCTGGCGTGCGGTGTACCACTTACGGAGCTGCTGAGGGGACAGGGTCTCACGACCACGCTGCTGCTGCTGGCGCGGACCACCACCGGAGCCACTCCTCTGCGTAGACCCGCGACTAGCTCCACCGCCACCTCCGCCCCCTCCGCCGCCTCCGCCGCCTCCGCCACCATCGCCGCCTCCACCACCACCGCCGCCTCCGCTACCACCGCCTCCTCCGCTCCCTTCGCCACCGCCGCCGCCTCCGCCCCCACTGCTGCCACCGGTACCCCCACCCCCTCCACCACTCCCTCCACCACCCCCACTCCCTCCACCGCCTCCACCGTCACCTCCACCGCCCCCGCCAGCTCCTCCAGCGCCCTTGCCCCCCTTGCCCCTGCGTGTGCGGCGCTTCCCCGAAGGGGCAGATGCAGCGCTGACCGACTCGAAACCAACGAGGTCGGCCGCAGCAGCAGAAGCAACAGAGGGCAAGAGGGGGGAGGGAGAACACCCCTCAAAGACAGGGGTGCGGGGGTCACCACGAGAAGCTCCTACAGCGACTATGCTCTTCTCCGCCGCTAGGAGGGAATTCTCGAGGAGGTCAATGGTGAGAGTGGTCGGGCACACTGTGAGGAAGTGGTCCCTGACCACTCTAAGGGAGTCAGGGAGTCGAGTGACTATGAAGTAGAGGGTGATGTACATGGGGGGGGGGTTCTTGGCGCAGAAGTCAGTACGAAGCGCAGCGCGGTAGCGAGTGTCAGCGACTCTGGGAAAGGCAGCAAGGTCACGGAAGAGGTACGGCAGCATGAGACGGCTCAGTGCAGCAGTGGCAGGGGAGGAGTAGCGTGCAACTACAGTGTCGTACAAGGTCTGAGCACTCTTGTACTGACTAAAGTGTGCACGCTCGGAGGTAGGGAGGTGACGACGCACAGCAAGACGTGCAGCAGCGTCGCGCGTGGCCCACTGGGAACGAACAGTGGCATCAGCATCAACAGCAGGGGCAGGGGAAGCGCCAGAGGTATGGTCAAAGAGAGAGAGGCCGTCTGCCCCATCGCACTGTAAGAACAGCTGCAGGTCATCTACCCAGACCTCAAAGTCAATGGCCCGACCCTCAGCGTCAAAAGTGAGGACACTAGGGGTAGCCATGACAACAGTAGACTAGCAGTGCAGACAGTAGGGTGAGGGCAGTGCAGTGAAAGAGGCGCTGTGCTCACGAGACTGGGCAGCTCGGAAGGAGGGTGGCTCGGCTGCTGGGCGGCTCGGCGGCTCGGCTGTAGGGCGGCTCGGCTGCTAGGCGGCTCGGCTGCTGGGCGGCTCGGCAGCTCAGCTGCAGAGCGGCTCGGCTGCTGGGCGGCTCGGCGGCTGGGCGGCTCGGCTGCTGGGTGGCTCGGCGGCTCGGTTGTCCGACTGCTCCGATGCCCGGGCGGCTCGGCGGTGCTGCTGCAGGGCGGCGCGGCGGTCGGTTGCTCGGCTAGGTGGGATGGGTCGTGCAGTCGTGGTGGCGGGCGGCGCTGCAGCAGGTGACAGGCGGCGAGGCCGCAGGAGAAGGTGGCGAGGCCGCAGATGAGGGCGGCGAGGCTGTAGCAGAGAGCGGCGGCCGGCCGCTAGTAGGGCGGCGATGGGGCCGCAGGGAGAAGGGCGGCGACGGGCCGCCTTAGGGCGGCAGCGGGCCGCTGCGGAAAGGGCTGCGACGGGCCGCCGTAGGGCGGCGGCTGGCCGCTGTGGAAAGGGCGGCGACGGGCCGCCTCGGGACGGCAGTGGGCCGCTGCGGGAAGGGCGGCGACGGGCCGCCTTAGGGTGGCGGCGGGCCGCTGCGGAAAGGGCGGCGACGGGCGGCCTTAGGGCGGCGGCGGGCCGCTGTGCAAAGGGCGGCGACGGGCGGCCTTAGGCCGACGGCGGGCCGCTGCGGAAAGGGTGGCGACGGGTGGCCTTAGGGCGGCGGTGGGCCGCTGCGGAAAGGGCGGCGACGGGCGGCGGCTAGGGCGGCGGCTAGGGCGGCGCTAGGGCGACAGGCCGCTTGGGCGACGGGCCACTAGGGCGACGGGCCGCTAGGGCGACGGGCCGCTAAGGGCGACGGGTCGCTAGGGTAGGCGCGCTTCGGGCAGGGGGCAGGACGCGCCCCGGGCAGAAAAAAAAAGTTGGTGGGCCCTAGGAACAGTTCCCACGAGGGAACCTGCTCGATACCATGAGAAAGTATGAACGAGAATGAATGAACTATGAATGAACTGGGTACAAGTACCTACCCTAATTGGGTTGTACCCTCTATGGGATACCCCACTATAGCCTACACAAAAGCATAAGCTATATATGTTCTGACACTTTGCTGCTGCCACCTCTGCCTTTGCTGCTGCCACCTCAGCCTTTGCTGCTGCCACCTCCCCCTTTGTTGCTACCAACTCATGTGCTTGCCTTGTCATTATAATCTTTTGTGCTTCCAACTTTCTTCTTCCTTCTGCAAACTTCCTATTGGCTGCTGCTAACTCTCCCTTAACTGTTGCCAGCTCCTCTGTATGTACTGTCAACGAGTTATCGTGTGCAGCCAATGCCACCTTGGCTGCCGCCAAAGCCCCCTTTGCTGCCGCCAATTCCTCTGCTTTCCCTGTCAACGATTTCTTCTGTTCTGCCAACCCTTCTTTGGTTCCTCTCACCTCCTTTGCTTGCCTTGTGATCGCTCTCTTGTGTTCAGCCAACTCCCTCCTTGTCTCTTCCAGCTGCACGTCAAGAGCCCTCATTCTCATCTCCATCGCCTCTATCAACTCGCGTATTCCAACCATACTTGCTATGGCACTCCCAGCGGCGTGCCACACTCCCTGCAACCCAGAATAGCCATGATTCCTACGCATTACAGCACACAGGTGGGAGCACACGTGTGCTGATGGAAATTAAGAACTCGGGGAGGCCGAGAGAAAAAAAATGCAGGTGGTGCACCGGGAGATATGAGGAAGTCAAGAAAGGAAACAAGAGTAAAATTGAGCAGAGAGAGCTCATATCGTAAAGAAAAAGGCCATACAACATGACAGCGCTTATTACACAAGAAGCAACGCGCACCACAGAAAAGGATCACATTGGGAACAAGGGGAAGACATGAGAACCGAAGGAACAAAGATGAGGTTGAGAATTAGTGAGATGCGGCAAGCTCACATGGGGTTGTGCAGCAGAGGGAAGATACCACGTGTCTGCAGCATGATGAGGGACGAAGGGAGTGAAGGAGAGAGGGCGCAAGATGAGGAGGATGCAAGATGGGTGAGGAATGCACAGCCACATGTAAACGAGGAGTGAGTGGAGGCAGGGGAGATTGCATAGAGAAGAAACGACTCGCAGAGAGGCAAAGCCACAGCGGTGGGGAGCAGAGTGCATGGCATACCAGGAGGCACTTGGTTGCACTCTTCAGCTTCATCAGCCCAGGAGTCACAACCAAGCCCTGCTGATGCACCCATGCTCTGACATGCGTGTGGGTCACGCCCATCCCCCACAGCAGTGCCACGACAGTGGCGACAAGAGTGGCGATGGCAGTATACATCATGAGTATATAAAATTCACCCGGAGACTGCAGGTGCAGGGCAACAAGGGCGTAAGCAGTGACGCATGAGTAAGGAAAGGGCACTTAATTCCTGAACAATGAAATCAGGCATAATTGCTGGTTGGTTGCAGCAAGGTGCAACCGCAAAAGCCTCGTTAAACACAACAGGCACCAGGGTGTGGAGGGAGTGAAGGGGCACGATGAGAGTGTGGCCATGCTGAAGGGAGGTGATGATGGAATGAGCACGAGTGGGAGATAGGCATGTGACACTCTGACATGTGCCAGGGGGGAATGGCCTGAGAGGTGTAGGCAGAGCATGCAAACGGGGATACATGCATACACAAATACGAACAGGCATGGGCTCACACACATGCAAGGATACGCACCCACACATGTGCAAGCATACGCACCCACACATGTGCAAGCATACGCACCCACACATGTGCAAGCATACGCACCCACACACGTGCAAGCATACGCAGTCACACATGTGCAAGCATACGCACCCGCACAAGCACATCACACATGAAGCACACAGGAATTCAGTGCAACTACATTAATAAAAAGTGAGTAAAGAAATGCAAGCAAACGAAACCACAAACGGACGGAACTATTGTGGAGGGAAAGAGAACACTTGCTTACATGAGGGAGGGGAGTAGAGAAAAGCATCAGAGAGTGCTTGAATTGCTGACTGGCACGTGGCACCTGCAAGATGCAACGTGGAAATCACAGGGGCATGCTTAGACAAGAGGCCAGGCAGGCGTGTAAGGCATGAGCACAATGTGGTTAACATGTGCAGCTGCGTTGGAGTGGGCATGACGTGGCCAGCATCGCAAGAGCGACCAGACCACGATGCATCAGATCCCTGCCATGCCATGGCAGTGAACACTCACCTCCCCTGCCATGATGGCACGCCACACATCTTTGTGAAGTGGATTGATGCAGATGAATGCGATGACTGCGATGGTCGTGCCAAGAACGACGCCGAACACCAGCCCTGGAAGCAGCATGGCCATTGTAGTGAGGGCTTATGGGGCGAGCCCAATGTAAGGCGCGAGTCTGCACAGTGAGGTGTGTCAGAACATTATATAGCTTATACATTTGTGTAGGCTATAGTGGGGTAGCCCATAAGGGGTACAACCCAATTAGGGTTAGTACTTGTACCCAACTGTTTCATAGTTCAATCATTTTCTCGTTTCTTCTCATAGTTTCAGAGCAGGCTCCCTAGTAGGAATGCTACCTAGGGCCCACCACGATTTTTTTTTCCTGCCCGGAGCGCGCCTCACCCTAGACCGAGTCGCGCGCGCCCCGTGTGCCCTCTCTACCGTCGCGCCGCCCTTAGTGGCCCCTCGCGCTGCCCGTCGACCCCACGCGCCGCCCTAGCGGCCCCTTGCGCCGCCCGTCGACCCCACGCACCGCCCTAGCGGCCCCTTGCGCCGCTTGTCGACCCCGCGCGCTGCCCTAGCGGCCCCTTGCGCCGCCCGTTGACCCCGCGCGCCGCCCTAGCGGCCCCTTGCGCCGCGCGTTGGCTCCGCACGCCGCCCTTGTGGCCCTTCGAGCCACCCGACGGCCCGCCGTGTGCCGCCCTTGCGGCCCCTTGCGCCGCCCTAGCGGCCCCGACGCCTACTCCTGCGGCCCCGGCGCCGCCCTTCCCGGCCCCGGCGCCTACTCCTGCGGCCCCGGCGCCGCCCTTCCCGACCCCGGCGCCTACTATCCCAGCCCCGGCGCCTACCCCTGCGGCCACAGCGCCGCCCTTCCTGGCCCCGACGATACCTCTCATGGCCCCACCGCCGTCCCTGAGTCAGGAGCCGCCGCCGCCGAGCCGCCCAGCAGCCGGGCTGCCGCGCCGCCGAGCCGCCCAGCAGCCGAGCAGCCGAACCGCCGAGCCGCCGAGCCGCCCAACAGCCGAGCCGCCAAGCCGCCAAGCCGCCCAGCAGCCGAGCCGCCGAGCCGCCCCGCAGCCAAGCAGCCGAGCCACCGAGCCACCGAGCCACCGAGCCACCCAGCAGCCAAGCCGCCGAGCTGCCGAGGCGCCCAGCAGCCGAGCCGCCGAGCCGCCCAGCAGCCGAGCCGCTGAGTCGCCCTGCAGCCAAGCCGCCCAGCAGCCAAGCCGCCAAATCGCCCTACAGCCAAGCCGCCCGCACCGCCGAGCCGCCCGAGCCGCCCTGTCCGGTAAGAGCAGCGCCTCTGCCACTGCACTGCCCTTACCCTACTGTTTGCGCTGCTAGTCTACTGCTGTCATGGCTACCCCTAGTGTCCTCACCTTTGACGCTGAGGGTCGGGCCATTGACTTTGACGTCTGGATAGATGACCTGCAGCTTTTCTTACAGTGCGATAGGGCAGACGGTCTCTCCCTCTTTGACCTCACCTCTGGTGCCTCTCCTGCCCCTGCTGCTGATGCTGACGCCACTGTTCACTCACAGTGGGCCACGCGCGATGCTGCTGCACGTCTTGCTGTGCGTCGCCACCTGCCTACCTCTGAGCATGCGCACTTTAGCCAGTACAAGAGTGCTCAGACCTTGTACGACGCTGTAGTTGCACGCTACTTCTCCCCTGCTACTGCTGCACTGAGTCGCCTCACGCTACCGTACCTCTTCCCTGACTTCGCTGCCTTTCCCACAGTCACAGACCTCATTACGCACCTCCGCACTAGTGACACTCGCTACCGCGCTGCGCTTCCTGCTGAGTTCTGCGCTAAGAACCCCCCCCCCCCCCCCCCTATGTACATCACCCTCTACTACATAGTCGCTCGTCTCCCTGACTCCCTCCGCGTAGTCAGGGACCACTTTCTCTCTATTTGCCCCACCACTCTCACCGTTGACCTCCTCGAGAAGGCCCTCCTAGCAGCAGAGAAGAGCATAGTCACTCTAGGAGCCTCTCGTGGTGATCCCCGCACCCCCGTCTTTGAGGGGTGTTCTCCCTCCCCCCTCTTGCACTCTGTTGCTTCTGCTGCTGCGGCCGACCTCGTTGGTTTCAAGTCGGTCGGCGCTGCGTCTGCCCCTTCGGGGAAGCGCCGCACAGGCAAGGGCAAGGGGGGCAAGGGCGCTGGAGGAGCTGGCGGGGGCGGTGGAGGTGGCGGTGGAGCCGGCGGAGGGGGTGGGGGTGGTGGTGGGAGTGGTGGCGGGGGTGTAGGTGTCGGTGGCGGCAGTGGAGGCGGAGGCGGAGGCGGCAGTGGCGGTGGGAGCGGAGGTGGCGGAGGTGGCGGGGTAGGAGGTGGCGGATGCGGAGGAGGTGGAGCTAGTCGGGGTGGCGCTGCGCAGAGGGTCGGCTCCGGTGGTGGCCAGCACCAGCAGCAGCAGCAGCAGCGCACTCGTGACATCCCCCCCCCTCAGTAGCTCCGTCAGTGGTACGCTGTACGCCAGGGGGGTGGGGGTATTGGTCCATGCACCTACGTCCTGCGCACCGGCGACCGCGCGGGTGAGCAGTGCAGGGGTGCGCACCGCACCCAGCGCTACTTTGGCCGCCTGATGGACGCTTGGCTTCACCAGTTCCCTGAGGCCACTGAGATCCCTCGCTAGGGCGAGCTGTCTAGGGCGGGAGTAGCTATCTTTGACCTTGACTTTGATGCTATTCTTGCTGCCATGTATGCTGTGACTATTAGTGACGAGGGTGACTGTTACCTGTGTTTTCCGCCCGACCCGGGCATTGAGACTGCTGCTCTAGGTACTGGTGAGGCTGCTGCTCTTGGTGCTATCGAGGCTACTGCTCTAGGTGCTAGTGCGTCTGCTTCCTCAGGTGCTGGTGAGTCTGCTCTCTCAGGTACTGCGTCGGCTTCGGCCTCCCTCACCTTCATCCTTGACTCGGGGGCTTCTCGCTCCTTCTTTCGAGACCGCACCACACTCACGCCGCTTAGTCGGCCAGTTGCAGTCTCTCTGGCAGACCCCTCTGGGGATCCTGTCCTTGCTCAATTCTTCACTGTCCTACCGTGTCTGGCGGCTCCCTCTGGCACCCTGTCTGGTCTTTACCTCCCCTCGTTCTCTACGAACTTGGTGAGTGATGCTGACCTACAGGATGGGGGAGTTCACCAGTTCACTCCTGCGAGCTAGCGGGTGACCCACTGCATGGACGCTCGGACGGGCCGACACTTGGCCACGTTTACACATCGATCGGGGTCGAGCCTGTACACACTGACCACTGAGTCTCCTCCAGTCACTGCGTCTGGTCGGGCAGCTGCGTAGGGTCAGGTGTTTGCTGCAGCGTCAAGGTCTGGTCCTGGGTCTGCCTCCTGCTCGTGTCGTCTCCTGTCTCACGAGACTCTCCTTTGGCACCACCGCCCTGGTCACCCTTCCCTGCCTTGTCTCTGAGGCATGGCGTCCCGTTTCCTTGTCTCAGGTCTTCCCCGGTCCCTCCCTCCCCTTCCCCCGGGGCCTACCCCTGCCTGCGTCCCCTGCGTTGAGGGGAGCCAGCGTGCTGCCCCTCACTCCTCCCAGTTTCCTTCGACAGAGGCCCCACTGCAGACGCTTCACATGGACGTGTGGGACCCAGCCCGCGTCCGTGGACAGGGTCACGAGCGCTACTTCCTGCTAGTGGTTGATGACTACTTGCGTTACACCACAGTCTTCCCCTTGCGCAGCAAGGGTGATGTCACTGAGGTGTTGATCGACTGGATCCGCGCAGCTCGTCTCCAGCTAAGGCGGAGCTTCGGCTCGGACTTTCCTGTTCAGCGTCTGCACTCTGACAGAGGCAGAGAGTTCTCCTCTGACCTCCTGCGAGCCTACTGTCGTGCACGAGGCATCCGCCAGACCTTCACGCTTCCGGACTCTCCACAGCAAAATGGGATTGTTGAGTGCCGCATTGGCATGGTCATGGACGTCGCTCGTACGTCCATGATGCATGCGGCTGCCCCCCCATTTTCTGTGGCCGTTTGGGAATCGGTACGCGGCGCATCAGATCAACCTTCAGCCCAGGGTCTCCATGCTGGAGACCTCCTCAGCCTTGCTGTGGACAGGGAAGGTTGGAGATGCCTCTGCGTTCCGTGTCTGGGGATCTCGGGCGTTTGTCCGCGACTTGTCTAAGGACAAGCTGTCCCCTTGTGCTGCTCCTTGCATCTTCCTAGGTTTCCCCTCTGACGCGCCAGGGTGGCAGTTCTACCACCCCACATCGCGCCGTGTTCTGTCCTCCCAGGACGTCACGTTTGACGAGTCGGTCCCCTACTACCGCCTCTTCCCCTACCGCACTCCGTCCCTCCCCCCGCCACCGCTCTTCCTTGTGCCAGGTCCCCCCCCCCGGTAGACCCCCTCCCCCCTCAAGGTCCTGCCCCTTCCGGTGTGTCCCTGGTAGATGCAGTCGAGCCTGTCGAGGTTGCTGGTGACTCTGGTGCTGCTGAGGATGCTGAGCCTAGGGGTGCTGAGCCTGCGGGTACTGCTACTGGGGGTGTTGAGCCTGAGGGTGCTGAGCCTCGGGGTGCTGCGACTAGGGGTGCTGAGCCTGGGGGTGCGGAGCCTGGGGGTGCGGAGCCTGAGGGAGCTGGGCCTGCTCGTGTCGCGTCTGGCAGTACTGTGCCTGGAGGTTCTCCGGTTGCTTTGTCTCGGCGGGAGCCACTCTCTCCACAAGAGTTGCGCGAGTGGTTTGCCCGGCGCTGGAGGCGTGCTGCTGGAGCTGGAGGTTCTTCGCCTACTAAGGGTGCTGGTATCGCGGGTCCCGGAGGTGCTCGTACTGGGAGTAGTGGAGCTACTGGGCCTGCGGGTACGACTGGAGCTGGAGCTACTGAGGGTGTTGGCGCTGAGGCTACTGCTGGCGGTCCTGCTGGGGGTGCTACTGGTGCTGCTGGAGGTCCTGGAGCTACTGGAGCTGCTGGGGTTACTGGAGCTGGAGGTGCTGCTGGCGCTAGTGCTCCTGCTGGGGGTACTGGTGCTGTCCCTGCTGTATCTAGAGTCGCCGCGCGGCCTCGGCTGTACTTCGTTCTGCTCCTTCAGCAGGTTCTTGGTCCTCCGCCTTCTACTGGTCATCCTCCTCCCTTAGAGTGTCCACAGCCTATCTCCTCACAGGTACAGTTACAGCCGGCCTCCCCTTTGCCTGCTCCTTCTCCCTACACTGGTCCTACTGGAGGTCTTGCTGAGCGTCGTGAGCCTGCGTCTCGCCCTGCGTCGCCTGACCGTCCTGCTCGCACTGGTGGTCGTGGTTCGCGTCCGTGTCCTCCTCCTGTCCCTGGCACGCACCGGATGTCTCTGCGTCCGTCCACTACTCCTCTGCGTGCCCCTTTGCCTTCTCCTCCTGAGTCCTCTCTTCCTGCTCTTGCTGACCCGGAGTCGGACTCTCTTCGTGCTGCCAGTCCTACTGTCACGCGTCTCCTTGCTACTGTCGTCACTGACCCTTCCTTTGAGTCCACTGCTGCGTCTGCCCTAGTTTTTGAGCTCGTCGACTTTGCTGCTCGCTGTCGCCTAGACTACGCTGCTAGTCTTGTCGCTGAGTCTGAGTCTGTCTGTCCTCCGTCCGTCAGGGGTGAGTGTGCCCTTGGCACGGACGTCCTTGAGGATAGGCAGTAGGATTTCCAGTGTCTTGCTGCTGCTTCACCTCATCTCGTGTCCGTACTGCTTACCTCTGAGGGAGACCCGGATGCACTTGACACCCCGACTCCGCGCTCTTACGCGGAGGCGATAGAGGGTCCCTACTCTTCTCAGTGGCAGAGAGCTATGGATGCAGAGATGGCTTCTTGGAAGTCCACAGGCACCTACGTTGACGACGTTTCCCCGCCTGGGACGAACATCGTCAGTGGCATGTGGATTTTCAGGGTGAAGCAACCGCCGGGTTCTCCGCCTGTCTTCAAGGCGCGTTACGTGGCTCGTGGCGGCAGGGATTTGACTACTTTCGGACCTTCTCTCCCACCCCGAAGATGACCACTCTTTGGGTACTGCTGCACGTAGCTGCTCACCGTGACTACGAGCTACACTCTCTTGACTTCAGCAATGCTTTCTTGCAGGGTAGCCTGCACGAGGAGATCTGGCTGTGCCTCCCACCTAGCTTCACTGGGTCTTTTCCTCCTGACACCCAGTGGAGCCTTCGGCGGCTAGTCTACGGTCTCTGCCAGGCACCACGTGACTGGCACAACACACTGAGGACTACGCTTGCGGCTCTTGGGTTTGCTCCTTCTACTGCCGACCCGTCGCTGTTTCTGCGCACCGACACCTCTCTGCCGCCGTTCTACATCCTCGTGTACGTCGACGACTTGGTCTTTGCCACAGCTGACACTACTGGACTCGCCTACGTGAAGTCCGAGATGCAGAAGAGACACACATGCACAGACCTGGGTGAACTGTGCAGCTACCTTGGCTTGCAGATCACTTGGGACAGAGCACGCCGCACCATTACCCTGACTCAGTCACACATGGTGGAGCAGGTCCTTCAGCGCTTCGGCTTCACGTACTCCTCGCCTCAGGCCACTCCTCTGCCTACTCGCCACTCACTCTCTGCTCTGCCTTCGGATGAGTCCGTAGAGTCGAGTGGCCCGTACCCAGAGCTTGTTGGGTGCCTCATGTACCTGATGACCTGCACACGACCTGACCTTGCATACCCTCTGAGCATTCTTGCACGCTATGTTGCTCCTGGGAGACACAGACCGGAGCACATGGCTGCAGCGAAGAGGGTGTTGCGCTACTTGTGCAGTAGGTCGTCACAGGGTTACACCTGTGACCCTTGGTTCCGGCTCGGTCTCGTGGCGGGCTACCCGCTTGTCTTCTGTTCTCGGCTCCAGTTGTAAGGCTGAGATCTACGCAAGAGCCATGGCTGCACAGGAGCTTCGCTGGCTCACCTACCTGCTGACTGACCTCGGAGAGCTGCCTCGTTCTCCTCCAGTTCTGTACGTAGACAACAAGGCCATGCTGGCCTTGTGTTGAGAACAGAGACTGGAGCACATTGCTCTCCGCTATTACCTTGCTCGTGAGCTACAGCAGCGTGGTCAGCTGCGACTTGCGTACGTAGCCTCTGAGGCCAACACTGCTGATATCTTCACCAAAGCACTTGCGCCTTGTGATCATCAGCGCTTCTGTACTCAGCTGGGTCTTGTGCCTGCCTTGCCTCACTTGCTCACCTCTTGACCTTGCTTGTACTGTTACATATATATGTATGTGCTCCTGCTCTTGCTTATCTAGCCTTTTATATATTTATATATGTACTCCTACATGTGAACTGGCCTTGTGGCCTTGAACTTGTGCTCGGAATGTGTGGTGACTTTGTGATCCACCCCGAGCTTGCTTTGCTTTGCTTTGCTTGACTGGTCTTGTGACCCTTTGTTCTCCCCCACTTTGCCTATGGGGGTGTGCCAGAACATTATGTAGCTTATACATTTGTGTAGGCTGTAGTGGGGTAGCCCATAAGGGGTACAACCCAATTAGGGTTAGTACTTGTACCCAACTGTTTCATAGTTCAATCAGTTTCTCGTTTCTTCTCAAGGTGCGGCAGGAGCAGCGGAGGGACACGGCCAGTGGCAGAGGAAGGAAGGGATAAGTGTCAGCAGGAAGGGAAGGAGAAGATAAGCAGCAAAAGCAGGGGGAGGTGAGGAAAAGCGGTAGTAACAATGGAAGGGAGAGGCGGTAGAAGCATAGGATGGAAGGCGCAAGCGGCAAGAGGGAGTCAGTGGCATGAAAACAAAAACGGCACAACCGAATAGGGACAGACTGGGAGTATGGTTATAAAATTGAGAACATAGAGTCCGTTGGCGAGAAGGAATCACATGAAGGAACACGGGGATTGTCAAACTTAGGTGGATCTGAAGGTGAGGTGAACAAGGCACCAGCGGTGGCAAAAAGAAGAGGCAGTAGACAGTGAACGCTGATGGATGTATTGTGCTTTGCACAACAACGAAGGAGCAACAGAGGAAAGTTGCTGAGGATAGAGATCGAAATCCCAAAGATGGTTGTATACCTTGAAAGGTGATGGCAGAGCGGCAGAATGCAGTGGAGGATGACCGATCACAAGATTGGCGAGCAGAGAGCGCAATGTGGCAGCAGATGCACGGCGGGGGACAAGACGCACGAGACATGCGGAGTGTACAAAATGCAGTCGTGAGAATTCAAAAGTGGGTGGAAAAGAATGAGATAAAACAAACGATCCTCAACTTTACATCAAATTATAATTCCTCGACAGGAATACAATGAGGATGTGCATGGCCAAGCAAGCAAGAAGAACAAGCGAATCCATCCTTGTGTTTTGTTCGATCCTCCCTTAGGAGTGCCGCGCCAAGTGGAGGAGCAAGAAATGGCTAAACTGGTGACAGGAACAACAACAATTTGCTGGAAAAGAGCAGACGCAAAGAGGATTCAATCAGTAGAGACAAGCTGAACTGACAATGTGCGAGGCAAAAAGAGAAGACTAGTAACGCACGAACTAATTTGCAAGGAGGTGCAGTTGGTCCTACGCATGGGTGAAAGGGGATGAGGACATATCAAAAGTTGTGATGCAGAAAACGGATCTGAGATAAACGGATCCAGGTGAAACAGATCCAAGGGAATCAGATCCATGATAATCGGATCCAGGGGAATCGGATCCAAGGGAATCGGATCCAGGGGAATCGAATTCAAGTGAATCATAACAAGGGGAATCGGATCCAGGGGAACCGGATCCAAGGGAAACAGATCAAGGGGAATCGGATCTAGGGGAAACGGATCTGGTGAAAATGGATCTAGGGGAAACAGATGCAGGGGAACTGCAGGAAATGGTGTAGTGGACAACTACTCATAGTAGACTAATGTGTGACGGTGGCGCGCCAAATAGTGGCAACGAGCTGCCGGTTTGCCAAGAGAGTGGCAGTAGTGAAGAGCAGGTCGGAAGAGGACAGAAGATGAGAAGGTATGATGCAGTAGGTGGAGAGGAACTCAGAGTGGTTCATCTCAACTGGAAGGTTTGGGTGAGAGGGAAACACCTGGCCCCCCTTGGGATGAACGACGCCGAGCGACGGAATGGGTTGCAAACTCCTGCTCGACATGCAGGGGCCTGCGACGCCAGCGACGGATGCAAAATCCGTTGAGACAACCTCGAGAAAAGATCTCAACGGGGTTAGGGTTTTTCGACATCTGGCGAGTAACCATGCGTCCACGCGAGCAACGAAATCATCTCGCCACGAGATTGCGACAGGTGTTACTCTTGCTCCATTTGCAGAAACTCTTTAAACGCAACAAGACGCACTTTCTGAACACTCAAGTCACGATCGGTATTTCTACCACTAATAAACAAATCACGATACAAATCATGAGAGCACATGCTGACCGAGGAAAAAACATTCCAATCCAATGCACAAGATCCATTTGCCCACGAATCTTTGTCAGCATGCACAACAAAGAAAAAACACCAGGCGACGGTGCACTGTTCACACCCACACACACGCGGGAGTTTCGTCAGGGACAGGTTGATCGAGCGGTGGTGACCGAGGAAAAAAAAACATTCCTGTGTGTTTGTGTTCTCATGCACAGGATGCATTTGCCCTCGAATCTTTGTCAACATGCACGACAACCAAAAAACACCTTGTGCGAGACGAAGTGTACTATACATACCCACGCACACGATTGAATTTCGTCACGGAGAAGTTTATTGCGCGCTGACCGAGGAAAAACAAATCATTCTCACGTGTGTGGGTTCTCAAGCACAAGATCCATCTGCCATGCATCTTTGTCAGCATGCACGACAACGAAAAAACATCTTGTGCGGAATGAGATTGTACTGTGAAGGCGTGTTACAGTTTTCGAAGTCGCTGAACGTCCGGACGGCTCTCCAGACGCGTGCGAAGATTGCGACGTCGCACGGTCGCTCTGCGACCAATGCGATGTCGTAAGAACGCAATACGAAGAATGCGACGTCGTCTATACCCTGACGAACTCACTGCCGAGATTTAACGAGTTCTGTAACAACACAATCGTCCTGACGGTTGGCCGTCCGGACGAAAAAGATGAAAAATGTAACACTCGCTAAGCACACGATGAAGTTTCATCACGGAGAAGTTGATCGTGTGCTGTCCGAGGAAAAATAATCATTCCTATGTGTTTGGGTTCTCAAGCACAAGATCCATCTACCACGCATCTTTGTCAGCATGCACGACAACGAGAAAACATCTTGTGCGGAATGAGATTGTACTGTGAAGGCGTGTTACAGTTTTTGAAGTCGCTGAACGTCCGGACGGCTGTCCGAACGCGTGTAAAGATTGCGACGTCGCACGGTTGCTCTGCGACCAATGCGATGTCGTCAGAACGCAATACAAAGAATACGACGTCGTCTATACCCTGACAAACTCACTGCTGAGATTTAACGAGTTCTGTAACAACACAATCGTCCTGACGGTTGGCCGTCCGGACGAAAAAGATGAAAAATGTAACACGCGCTAAGCACACGATGAAGTTTCATCACGGAGAAGTTGATCGTGTGCTGACCGAGGAAAAATAATCAAACACAGGATGCAACTGCCGCCCACCCAACGCAGAGCAGGAGAAAATGCGTCCATCTTTGAATGCATGCACGAGAAAATGTGTGCGCACCTTTGTGAGTGTGCACGACAAATGACGACTTGCTATGGGGAAGATTTTTTTTCGTGCTCGCGCGCAGACAACAAAAAATTCGTGTGCACAACAACACCTCGTCAGAGGCACGATCTGTTGCCTTACGTACAAACGCTGTTCTTGATCAGACACAGACGACAAAACAAAATCATGGGCACAACTACACAAGTCACTCTGCAGAACAGGCAATTTTTTTTGTTCGTGCGCAGAACCTGCTCGTCAGGAATTGTGCGTAGAACGTGTTCGTGCGCAGAACTTTGTTCAGCCCCACGCGCAACTTTTGTTGCCACATGTGACGCGCGTGGAACTGGCCAAGCTGACCGTGTACAAAGTACCTTTGTCAGCATGCTCGAAATATTTTCAGAAGTGTTTTGGGTAATCCTCAAAATATTCAGCACCATTCATCCCTCGGATTTCGAGGCCAATAAGCATCTGACGGTTGAAATCATTCGCATGTGTTTGGGTTCTCAAGCACAAAATGCATCTGCCCACGCATCTTGGCAGCATGCACGACAAAGAAATAACATCGTGTGCGAGACCAGAGTACACTGTATATACCCATGCACACGATGGAGTTTCGTCACGGAGAAGGAAATGTACACATGCGAACGATACGCCTGCAAACGACAAAAACATAATCATGTGCACACCCACTCCTTGTGAGTATTATATTCGTTGCATGAAAGAAAATTTACTTGCCCACAACTGGCCCTAATGCATAGCTACACCTCGTTAGAGGTGCTATCGGCTGGATGACAGACTTCCTACTACTGTAGCCCATGACGAGAAAGGTCACTCATGCAGAAGTTGATATTTTGGAGTTCGCACGACAAAATACATCGTGCGCATATACCTCGGCTGAAGCGTGTGTCAAACATTATATATGTTGTGCTTGTTTAGGCTACAGTGGGTTAGCCTATAGGGGGTACACAATTCTAGGGTTAGGTACTTGTACTGATTTCACTGTTAGTTCAACCGTTCCTGTTCGTTCATTCAGACATGGTTTCAGAGCAGGTCCTTCGCTAGGACCGTTTTTGTTTTTAGGGCCCACCACTACTGCCTACCTACCTACCTACCTGCGCCCTAGTGCGCCTCGTGTTTTCACGGCCCCTAAGGCCCCGCGACCCGCCCCTTAACGGCCGCGTCGCATCCCCTTAGCGACCCCGTCGGCCCCGCGATCGCCCCTAGCGGCCCCGTCGGCCCCGGGCTAGCCTCCCTAGAGGCCCCTTAAGGCCCTACCGCCGCCCTTTAACGGCCCCTTACGGCCCCGCGCTCGCCCCTAGAGGCCCCTTACGGCCCCGCACTCGCCCCTAGAGGCCCCTTACGGCCCCGTCGCATCCCCCTAGCGACCCCGTCGGCCCCGCGATCGCCCCTAGCGGCCCCGTCGACCCCGCGCTCGCCTCCCTAGAGGCCCCCTCAGGCCTCGTCGCCGCCCTTTAACGGCCCCGTCGGCCACGTGCTCGCCCCTAGAGGCCCCTTACGGCCCCGCGCTCGCCCCTACAGGCCCCTTACGGCCCCGCGCTCGCCCCTAGGGGCCCCCTTACGGCCCCGCGCTCGCCCCTAGAGGCCCCTTACGGCCCCGTCACCTCCCCTTAGCGGCCCCTTGCCGGCCAAGCGGTCGCGCCTTAGGACCGCGCCACCCAGTCCGAGCCGAGCCGCGCGACCCAAACCGAGCCGCGCCGCCATACCCGAGCCGCGCTGCCCTACCTGAACCGAGCCGCGCCGCCCGTATTCAGCAGCCCCTCTGGACCGAGCCGCCCTACCACACTGCTTACGGCTTCTAGGGTGCTCCCACTGCTACTGCTGCTGCTGCTCCCACTGCTCCTATGGCTAGCCCACCTGTGCTAGCTTTCGATACCGAGGGCCGCCCAGTGAAGTTTGACACCTGGCTAGACAACCTGCACCTCTTCCTACAGCTCACTGCCAAGGAGGACATCTCACTGTACAATCACGCCCTAGGCCATGCAGCTGCACCTGCTACTACTCCTGACAGCTCTACCCGCTCACAGTGGCAGTCTCGTGACGCCCACGCTCGCTTTGATATTCGCAACTCCCTGCCGATAGATGAACGCGAGCACTTTGGCCAGCACAAGATTGCACAGGCACTGTACACTGCTGTCGTTGCCTGCTGCTCCTCACCTGCCTCTGCCGCACTAGGCCGCCTCTCGCTTCCCTACCTGTTCCCTGACCTGTCCTCTTTCCGCACAGTCGCTGACATCATCACACACCTCCGCACTAGTGAGGCTCGCTTTCGCGCCGCTATGCCTGATGAGTTCCTTGCCAAGAACCCCCCCCCGCTCTGGCTCACTCTCTACCACCTAGTCACCCGCCTCCCTGACACTCTGCGTCCAGTCAGGGACCACTTCCTAGCTCGCTGCCCCACTGAGCTCACCATTGCCCTCCTCGAGAAGGAACTGCTTGCAGGTAAAGCTAGCATAGTTGCTGTAGGCGCCTCTCGTGGCCACCCCCGCACCCCGTTCTTTGAGGGGTGTTCTCCTTCCCCCCTTCTTCCCTCTGTCGCCTCTGCTGCTGCTGTCGACCTCCTTGGTGCTGAGAAGGTCGGGACTGCATCTGCTTCGAGCGGGCGCCGCACCGGCAAGGGCAAAGGGGGCAAGGGAGGCAGAGGTGACGGCGGGGGAGGCGGTGGAAGGGGCGGTGGCGGCGGTGGGGGTGGTGGCGGGGCTGGAGGGGCGAGTGGCGGCGGTGGGGGTGGTGGCGGCAGCGGCGGGGGAGGTGGCAGGGGCGGGGGCGGTGGTGGGGGTGGCGGTGGACACGGCGGCGGCAGGGGTTGGGGTGGTCAAGAAGGTGGTGGCGGAGGTGGTGGTCGTGGAGGCGCTGGCGGTGGCCAGAGCCAGCAGCACACTCCGTCACCCCAGGAGGTCCGTGAGTGGTACTCTCAGCACGGGGGGGGGGGGGGGGGGGTGGCTTTAGCTGCACGTACATCATTCGCACGGGTGACCGCACTGGTCAGCTGTGTGGGGGACCACACGCCACGCAGCGCTGCTTCGCTCGCCTCAACGACGCTTGGCGTGTTCAGTTCCCTGAGGCCACTGAGCTGCCCTGCTGGGTTGATCTCCTGAAGAAGGGGATTGATATCTATGCTCTAGACTTTGATGCTATTCTCACTACCATGTATGTGATGTCTACTAGTGGAGAGGGTGTTGAGTACCTGTGTGTTCCGCCCGACCCGGGCATCAAGACTAGTGCGTCTGCCGCTCCAGGTACTCGCGTGTCTACTACCCTAGGTGCTAGTGAGGCTACTGCTCTAGGTGCTTGTGAGTCTACGCTCCCTGGTACTGAGTCGACTCAGGCACTGCACACCTTCACACTGGATTCAGGTGCTTCTCGCTGCTTCTTTCGTGACCGCACTGCCCTTGAGCCGCTTGCTCGGCCAGTTGCTGTCTCCCTCGCTGATCCCTCTTGGGGTCCGGTCATTGCGACCTCCTCCACTGTCCTTCCCTGTCCTGCAGTCCCATCGGGCACACTGTCAGGTCTCCACCTCCCCTCGTTCTCTACAAACCTGGTGGCAGGTTGTGCGCTCCAGGACGGGGGTGTTCACCAGTTCACCCCTGCCTACGAGCGCGTGATACACTGCACGTGTGCTCGTACGTGCCGCCACTTGGCCACCTTTACTCGACAGCCGGGGTCGGACCTGTACACACTGACCACTGAGTCCCCTCAGGTCGATGCGTCTTCGTCTACGTCCGCGTCAGGTCAGCTGTCTGCCCCCTGCTCATGTCGCTCTCTGGCGCACGAGACTGTCCTCTGGCACCACCGACTTGGCCACCCGTCTGTGCAGCGCCTTCGTGCCATCCACTCCCGGTACCTTGTCTCTGGTCTTCCCAGGGTCCTCCCTCCCCTCCCACCCTCGCCTGCTCCTCCCTGTCTTCCCTGTGTTGAGGGGCGGCTGCGCGCCGCCCCTCACTCCTCCTCGTTTCCCCCGCCGTCTGCTCCCTTGCAGACGCTCCACATGGACGTGTGGGGCCCAGCCCGCGTCCGAGGTCAGGGTCAGGAGAGGTACTTCCTGATAGTTGTTGACGACTACTCGCGCTACACCACGGTCTTCCCCTTGCGCACCAAGGGTGAGGTCCCTGATGTTTTGATCCCTTGGATCCGCAGAGCCCATCTCCAGCTCAGCGAGCGTTTCCACTCGGACTTTCCTGTCCTGCGCTTGCACTCTGACAGAGGTGGTGAGTTCTCCTCCGACCACTTGGCAGCCTACTGTGCTGAGCACGGCATTGAGCAGTGGTTCACGCTTCCGGCCTCTCCACAGCAGAATGGGGTTGCGGAGCGCCGCATTGGCCTGGTCATGGAGGTCGCCCGTACCTCCTTGATCCATGCGGCTGCCCCCCACTTTCTATGGCCGTTTGCGGTCCGGTACGCTGCGCATTAGCTCATCCTCTGGCCCCGTGTCTCCTTGCCGGAGACCTCGCCCACACTGCTGTGGACGGGGGAGGTTGGCGATGCGTCGCGTTTCCGGGTCTGGGGATCTCGACCTTTTGTCCGCGATACGTCCGCGTACAAGCTCTCCTCCCGCGCTGTTCCCTGTGTCTTCCTTGGCTTTGTCACTGACGCGCCTGGTTGGCAGTTTTACCACGCCACCTGGCGACGGGTCCTGCCCTCTCAGGACGTCACTTTTGACGAGTCTGTCCCCTACTACCGCCTTCTCCCCTACCGCACTGCCCCGCTACCCCCCCCCGCCTCTCTTCCTCATACCAGGTGCTGCTGTAGTAGACCCCCTCCCCCATCAGGGTGCCGCTCCCTCAGGTCTGTCCCAGGTAGACCCGGTTGAGCCTGTTGAGGTAGCTGTTGAATCTCGTCCTGCTGCGGGTGCGGAGCCTAGGGGTGCGGAGCCTGGGGGTGCGGGTCATGGGGGTGCGGAGCCTGGGGGTGCGGAGTCTGGGGGTGCGGAGTCTGGGGGTGCTGAGCCTGGGGGTGCTGAGCCTGGGGGTGCTGAGCCGCGGAGTCCGGAGTCTGGGGGTTCTGAGTTTGGGGGTGCTGAGCCTGGGAGTCCTCCACCTGGAGGAGCTCTCTCCTCGGAGCAGCTGCGTGAGTGGTACTCACAGTACTGCAGCCTCATGAGAGGTGCCTCTAGAGCCAGGAGTACTACTGGGACTGGTGTTGGTGCTTCCCCTCCTCGGCGGGAGCTGCCCTCTCTTGAGCGGATCCGTGAGTGGTACGAGCGGCGCTGCACTCTCCGGAGTGGCGCGCCTGGTGTCACGGACCCTGGTGTTGGAGCTGCTGGAGGTGCTGCTGCTGGTGCTGGAGGCTCTGCTGGCGCTGCTGGTGCCGCTGCTGGTTCTGCGGACCCTGGATGTTATGAATCAACTTGCAGAGTGCGCAGTAAAACGAATATCGAGAATGAACTGAGTACTGAATATCTTCATGAACAATGAAGTAGCGAGGCCTAAATAGGGGAAAGCCTACCTAGGCGGGGGTTCGGGCAAGGATGGCTCGGTGATGGTTGCGATTGGTGCGGAGGCGACTCGGGAGTGGTTCGGTGCGACGAAATAGGAAGGACAGGTTCGTCGCGTGACCCTTGGGATGGCCTCGCTAACGAGTGCCTCAGTAAGGATTTTGTAAATCCTTACACTCTCCCACCTTCTAAATAAGGCAGCCTTGTACTTAAAACAGACCCCACACTAGCGAGGATTCCGTAGATCTCCTCCTTAGCTGAATCCGACGGTCGAAATGCCTTTGACAATAATTTTGAAAAGGTTGGAATGTAAGCCGTTGATGAAGTCCGATTTTGATCTGACGGTCGAAGATGAACTGCCCAAAATGAAGTAGAAGTTGGAATGTGGGCCGTAGATCGAGCAGGTGTAGATCTGACGGTCGAAGACTGATGCGAAAAGGGAGGGAACCTGCTGACGCGAATTCAAACGCGATTGAGCAGGGATCGTTGATCGTGTCGGTGTGATCGCGATCGTCCGTCGTGCTGACGCAACCTGACAAACTCAGAAAGGACCAAGAAAAACGCCAAGGAAAGAACAGTGCAGCGCACTTTTCCCCCCCCCTCCAAGAAATGCTGGCCACAGAATCTTCAAAGCTGCGCCGAAGTAAAACCCATCAGAACCAGGTTTTAAGTCCCACTGAAAACGAGCGTTGAGCGTAGGGGACAAGGTGAAAACGTGTCGGTGTGGAAACTCGATGACGACACCAGGTGTATGTGCCCCAAAATTCCTCATGGGCGAACCAGCGGAAGTAGACCAGAAACCGCGACGGAAAATCCACGTTGCTCGAAATGGACTTGTTTTGTCTTCACATCGCCGGAAAATCAGGCGATATCTTCAGTAGCTGCAGCTGGCAGCACCTGACGTGGCTGAAATGATTTCAGTTGTCGTGGGCGGGTCGAAGGCGAGTTGGCAGAAGCAGAGTTGGAATGGAATCACCGAGAAGTTTGTCGTAATGGGCCGAGAGTTCGTGGGCAGGGATGAAAATTTTACAGCTGTCTCCTCCCCCCTTCACTGTTGTTGCCGCCTTCTTCAGTTCGTCGTAAGTCGTTTGTACCCCTTGAAAACTCCGTGTAGTTCCCGCAGTGTTGCCCTGCGTAAATGTCGCGCGCGTTTAACCAAACGCCGAATTCTCCTGCGAAATCGTCGCCGCTTCTCGCCGTAAAACCCGTGAAGTCCCGCGTAAACTCCGAAAATGTCGTTTGAACATAGCCCTGGAAATCCGCAGTTACAGTTGCAGTTCTCCTCCGAAATCTCCGGTTGTACTATAGCCGCCCACTCAGTCACCAGCTGTTTCCGTCAGTTCAGAACCCATCTGGGGGCATAATCTGGAACTGGGGACTAGACCTGGGTATTCCGAGACCGAATTTCACGGAACCTAGTGGCATCAACGCCGTTGACCCGTCGTCAAAACTGCTCCCGCCTTTGAAGTTTAACTGAAAACCACGCAAAACTCCCATTGGCGCTTTGCAGATGTTTCACCCATCGCTCATCGCCGGTAGGTAAATCCGAAAACTTCGGCTGCTCCCACGCTCCCTTTTACTGAAGAATTTCCCGCGGTGTACGTTTAAACACCAGTGGGTTCTAGGTATCCCCGCCGCTGTGTTTCTTGCCAGGCGACTTAGAAGCGACCCTTCAGGCGAAGTCCCCCAACGGCTCAACCGCACTCCAAGAAGCAAAGAAACACCCTCAGCTTCAACTCCTTTTTTTTTCGTAGAAAAATAACCCCGAAAATCGTGGTTGAGGCTGCAGTCCCGAAGTTATTCTCCGCCGTATAGCCCCGACGTTTCCGCCGTTTTTCCCTGGTACTCCGATGTTCACCCATCTTCATACCCGTCGGAACCACTTAGCGAATCCCAGGTATCATTGGCAATGTACCGCTCGCCGCGCCTCCATGTAACAATATCAAACCGACTCCGAAACACGCGGTGGATTGGTGCACGGGCTCAACCTCTCACTCAAGTGATCTGCTGGATCACCCACAACTTTCCCTCCGTCGTCATTTTTTTCGTATTCACCCCCCAGCGATTCCGCTTCTCGCCGTTCACCCAGCGTCCGCTTTTGTCGGATGAGGTATCGTCGTTGTTGCCCGCGCAAACTCGGCCCCGGTGGAGAGGCAAAAACTATCGGAGTCGGGGTAGCCTTAGTTAAAAGGAAACTATCGCCCAACCGTTTTGCAGCCCGCCGTGCCTATCACGCCACGAAAATTCCACAGCTTCCCGGTCTCAGCTTCGCCGCTGCGCCGTCACCTCTTGTGTAGATGCCCGGGTCAGGAGAAACCTGTAAACTGCACCTATGTTATCCTCGCAGCTCCCCAACTTTTTCGCGTGCCGTTCACCCAGCCCGCTTTTGTCGGAGTAGAACAGTGCCGCGAACTCCACTTTTTTTTTTGTATTTTCTGTACAGCTGTCAAACGAGCACCAATCCAGGTGCCTTTAACCAGCACAGGGTAGGCACGTGTTCACCCCCGTTATTCGGCCAAGTAAGTTGACTGCATGAGTCAGAACTAAGACTTGGTGGGGATGGTGAGGTTCGGGCGAAGTAGGCTGCAGATCGGTTCCACCGGCTTTTAATCTGCCCCCACGACGTTCTTCAACCCCCGCTTAGTTGTTGGGCCGTTTCTTTCCGTGTGTCCCGGCAGCCTGTACCGACCCCTCCGAAATTATCGGGCAGTACCTTGGACACCATTTAACCGTGGGTTGTCAGCAGCTGTCCCCGAAAACAACGTCCTTGGTCAGTGGAAACTGTTCTCGATACTGCCGGCCAGCTTGCAACAACACCAGGCACGCAGTGTCCCCGAGTTGTTTCGAGGTGTACCTGCCTCGATTTCCCTCGTCGCCTGCGTCCCACTTCTCGTAAGTGCGATTTAGCCACCGCGTTTTCCGTTGCAGCCCGTAAGTGTCAGCAGGTATGAAGTCCCGTCTGTCCACGAGCACTCCTGCCGAAAATTGCTGATGACGCGCCCGCCAATGCAGTAAAAGCCACCGCACTTAACAGGTCGGGCGGGACGGCAGTTGACTCCCGCTAAGTTGGGCAGTCTAGTGTCGTCTCTCCTCGCCACCGACATTTTCGGACGCAAAACTCCATTTGCGCCTGGCGAGTTCCCCAGCCGACTTTTTCTCCACAGTAGCTCCGAAATTATCGCCACAGTGACGCACGTCCCTTGTCGCTTGCTGTCGAGCCACACTCCGTGAGTCACGCGCGCAAAATGACGACGAGCCACCGTCGTCACTTGCCGCATGGGACGACTCCGAAGTTGTCGCGCAACTGTTGACTCAGGTCCAACGTCGTCAACTGCCACTCATCATGACGACTTCCGAAAATTCCGTGCAGGTGCCAACGCAGGTCCGCTGACGCCAGCTGCCTCACAAAATTCCGAAATCGTCGTTAAAACCGCAGCGGAATAGTAACTCACTTTTAATGTCGCGACAGCTACAGCTGTCCGTTGCCCGGGGGGAGAGAGGCCACGGTCGATCGCGACCGTCCGAGGCAAGGATCTGGCGGTGCCGAAGGAGTACCCGTAAAACTATGGCCGCGAGCAGCAACAAACTCGTTCTCCTGGCCGGCCTACGCAAGTCCTGGACCCCAAGACATCCTTCCTCGTCCCCCCCCCGAGGGGTATTACACTCTAAAAATGGGGTGAGCTAGGAAAGTAGCTCTGATACCAGGTGTTATGAATCAACTTGCAGAGTGCGCAATAAAACGAATATCGAGAATGAACTGAGTACTGAATATCTTCATGAACAATGAAGTAGCGAGGCCTAAATAGGGGAAAGCCTAGCTAGGCGGGGGTTCGGGCAAGGATGGCTCGGTGATGGTTGCGATTGGTGCGGAGGCGACTCGGGAGTGGTTCGGTGCGACGAAATGGGAAGGACAGGTTCGTCGCGTGACCCTCGGGATGGCCTCGCTAACAAGTGCCTCAGTAAGGATTCTGTAAATCCTTACACTGGAGTTGGAGCTGCTGCTGGTGCTGCGGACCCTGGTGCTGGTGGTACTGCTCCTGCTGGCGGTGCTGCTGGTGCTGGAGCTGCTGCTGGTGCTGGTGCTGCTGGGGCTGCTGGAGGAGCTACGGGTGCTGCGGGCCTGGGAGTTGGAGCTACGGCTGGTGCTGCGGACCCGGGCATTGGAGTTACTGCTGGTGCTGAGGACCCTGGCGCTGGTGTCTCTGCTGGTTCTGGAGTTTATGCACGGCCGCGGCCGTACTTCGTTCCGCTCCTTCAGCAGGTTCTTGGTCAGCCTCCTCCTTCTTGTCCTTCTCCCTCTTTAGGGTGTCCTCCGTCTGTCCACTCGCAGTCGCAGCCTCCCCTCTTCCTGGTCCTGCTCCCTACACTGGTCCGACTGGAGGTCTTACGAAGCGTCGTAAACCTGAGTCTCGTCCTGTGTCGCCTGAGTCTCGTCCTGCGACGCCCGTTCATGCTGCTCCCACTAGTCGTCGGGCCCCGCGTGAGCGTCCTCCGCCAGCTCCTGGCACACACTATATGGCTCAACGTCCTTCCACTACTCCACAGCGTGTCCCACTGCCGTCTCCTCCTGCGTCCTCTCTTCCTGCTCTTGATGACCCGAAGTCAGACTCCCTTCGTGCTGCCGGTCCTACTGTCACGCGTCTCCTGGCTACTGTTGTCACTAACCCTTCCTTTGAGTCCACTACTGAGTCTGCCTTAGTTGCTGAGCTTGTTGCCTTTGCTGCCACGTGTCGTCTAGACTACGCCGCTAGCCTAGTTGCTGTGTCTGAGTCTGTCTGTCCTCCGTCCTTCGTGGGTGAGTGTGCTCTTAGCACAGACGTCCTTGAGGACAGGCAGGAGGAGTTTGAGTGCTTTGCCGCTGCTTTGCTCCATCTCATGTCCATGCTTGTTGCCCCTGAGGGAGACCCGGATGCACCAGACATCCCGACCCTACGCTCTTACGTAGAGGCGATGGCTGGTCCCTACTCCTCTCAATGGCAGGCAGCCATGGACGCAGAGATGGCTTCCTGGAAGTCCACAAGCACCTACGTCGATGAGGTTCCCCCGCCTGGGGCGAACATCGTCAGTGGCATGTGGATTTTCAGGGTGAAGCGGCCGCCGGGCTCTCCGCCTGTCTTCAAGGCGCGTTACGTTGCACGAGGCTTCAGTTAGCAAGAGGGAGTTGACTTCTTCCAGACCTTCTCCCCGACCCCGAAGATGACCACTCTTCGGGTTCTGCTGCACGTCGCCGCTCAGCGTGACTACGAGCTGCACTCTCTCGACTTCAGCATAGCTTTCCTATAGGGCAGCCTGCACGAGGAGATCTGGCTGCACCGCCCACCTGGCTTCACTAGGTCGTTCCCTCCTGGTACCCAGTGGAGCCTCTGATGGCCAGTCTACGGTCTCCGCCAGGCGCCACGTGAGTGGCACGACACACTGAGGACTACGCTTGCGGCTCTTCGGTTCGCGCCTTCTACTTCTGACCCGTCGCTGTTTCTACGCACCGACACCTCGCTGCCGCCGTTCTACGTCCTCGTGTACGTCGACGACTTGGTCTTTGCCACTACTAACACTGCGGCACTCACCCACGTGAAGTCGGAGCTCCAGAAGAGACACACGTCCACAGACCTGAGTGAACTGACAAGCTATCTGGGCTTGAGGATCACCCGGGATAGAGCACGCCGCACCATCACCTTGAATCAGTCACACATGGTGCAACAGGTCCTTCAGCGCTTCCGCTTCACGTACTCCTCGCCTCAGCCCACTCCTCTGCCTACCGGTCACTCGCTCTCAGCTCTGCCTTCGGATGAGTCCGTAGAGTCGAGTGGCCCGTATTTAGAGCTTGTGGGCTGCCTCATGTACCTGATGACCTGCACTCGACCTGACCTTGCATACCCTCTCAGCATTCTTGCACGCTATGTCGCTCCTGGCCGTCACCGGAAGGTGCACATGGATGCAACTAAGAGGGTGTTGCGCTAGTTGTGCAGTACGTCGGGCATGGGGCTAGTGCTTGGAGGGTGAGACCGAGTTGTTCTCACTGGGCACTCAGACGCTTCTTGGGCAGACAACTAGGCTACTCAGCGGTCGTCTCAGTGTTACACCTTCAGTCTTGGCTCTGATTCTGTTTCTTGGCGTTCTACACGCTCTTCTTCTGTTCTCAGCTCTAGTTGTGAGGCTGAGATCTACGCCACAGCCATGGCGGCCCAGGAGTTACGCTGGCTCACCTACTTGCTAACCGAACTTGGAGAGCGGCCTCGTTCTCCTCCAGTGCTGTACGTCGACAACAAGGCAGCCATTGCCATGTGTCAGGAGCACAGACTGGAGCACAGAACGAAGCACATTGCTCTGCGCTACTTCCTTGCTGGAGAGCTGCAGCAGCGCGGTCAGCTTCATCTGCGTTACGTGACCGCTGAGGCCAACACTGCTGATGTGTTCACCAAGGCGCTTCGGCCTTGTGACCATCAGCGCTTTTGCACTCTTCTAGGCCTTGTGCCTACTGGTCCTCACTTGCTTACTTCTTGACTCTGTTTGTACTGTGATCTCTATATATATACCTGCATGTTTACTCTTGCTAGGTTGTGATCACTGTACCTCTTGTTCTATTATGAAACTGCATGTGAACTGGTCTTGTGACCACTTGTTTGTGCTCGGAATTTGTGTGGTATCCTTGAGATCCACCCCGAGCTTGTTTTGCCTTGCTTTGCCTTGACTGGTCTTGTGACCCCTAGTTCTCCCCCACTTTGCCTATGGGGGTGTGTCAAACATTATATATGTTGTGCTTGTTTAGGCTACAGTGGGTTAGCCTATAGAGGGTACACAATTCTAGGGTTAGGTACTTGTACTGATTTCACTGTTAGTTCAACCATTCGTGTTCGTTCATTCAGACAGAGCGTAATCTGTTGCACGACAAAAAAAAACACGTACTTCTCCACAACCTGAAAATAATATCGCGCGAACGCATATATTTTCGTGTTCATCAGAGACGTAATTGGTTGCATAACGAGAAATGTACCTGCCCTAAACCCAAAATTTCTCTCACGCAGACCCTTGTTATTTTTGAGTTCACATGCAGACGACAAAATAACTGGGTGCACACTGTTCGAATAAGAAGGTTGGTTGCACTAAGAAGATCGAGAGTACAAGTAGGAAAGCCTAGAGTTGTGTACCCCCTAAGGCTAAACCCACTATAGCCTACAGAACTATAACATATATTATGTTTGACACAACCCCATAGGCAAAGTGAGGGAGAGCAAAGGGGGTCACAAGACCAGTCAAGAAAGGCAAAGCAAGCTCAAGGTGGATCACAAAGTCACCACTCACTCTAAGCACAGGCAAAGGGCCACAAGGCCAGTTCACATGCAGTGGCATATATACAACACAAACAGCACAGTGATCTCTATCTAGCAGTGCAAACATGCAGGTATATATATAAATATCACAGCACAGCAAGTGAGGAAAAGTGGGCACAAGCCCTAGCAAAGTACAGAAACGCTGATGATCACCAGATTGAAGTGCCTTGGTGAATATATCAGCAATGTTGGCCTGAGTGGCCACGTAACGCAGACGAAGCTGACCACGCTGCTGCAACTCTCGAGCCAGGAAGTAACGTAGAGCGATATGCTTCGTTTTGTGCTCCAGTCTGTGCTCCTCCTACAAGACAATGGCAGCCTTATTGTTGACGTACAGCACTGGAGGAGAACGAGGCCGCTCTCCCAGGTCGGTCAGCAGGTAGGTCAGCCAGCGTAACTCCTGTGCAGCCATGGCTGTGGCGTATATCTCAGCCTCGCAACTGGAGCTGAGAACTGAAGACAAACATGTAGAACGCCAGGAAACTGAGCCAGAGCCAAGGCTAAAGGTGTAACCCTGTGACGACCGCTGAGTAGCCTGGTCGTCAACCCAAGAAACGTCTGAGTGCCTAGTGAGAACAACTGAGCTCCTCCCTCCAAGGACGAGCCCCATGACCGACGTACTGCACAAGTAGCGCAGTACCCTCTTTGCAGCATCCCAGTGCACCTTTCACTGTCTACCAGGAGCCACGTAGCAGGCCAGAAGGCCAAGAGGGTATGCTAGGTCAGGGCGTGTGCAGGTCATCAGGTATATGAGGCAGCCAACTAGCTCTAGGTAAGGACCACTCGGCTGTATGGACTCCTCCGAAGGCAGAGCTGAGAGCGAGTGACCTGTAGCCAGAGGAGTGGCCTGTGTTGAGGACCAGGTGAAGCCGAAGCGCTGAAGGACCTGCTGCACCATGTGTGACTAAGTCGGTGTGATGGTGCGGCGTGCTCTTTCCCGGGTGATCTGCAAGCCAAGGTAGCTGCGCAGTTCACCCAGGTCTGTGCACGTGTGTCTCTTCTACAGCTCCGACTTCACGTGGGCGAGAGCCACCGTGTCAGCAGTGGCAAAGACCAAGTCTTCGACGTACACGACGATGTAGAACGGCGGCAGCGACGTGTCAGTGCGCAGAAACAGTGACGGGTCAGCAATAGAAGGCGCGAACCCAAGAGCCGCAAGAGTAGTCCTCATTGTGTCGTTCCACTCACGTGGCGCCTGGCGGAGACCGTAGACCGGCCGCGGGAGGCTCCACTGGGTACCAGGGGGAAACGACCCAGTCAAGCCAGGAGAGCGGCGCAGCCAGATCTCCTCGTGCAGGCTGCCTTGCAAGAAAGTTGTGCTGAAGTCAAGAGAGTGAAGCTCGTAGTCACGCTGAGCAGCAACGTGCAGTAGCACCTGAACAGTGGTCATCTTCGGGGTGGGGGAGAAGGTCTGAAAGAAGTCTACTCCCTCTCGCTGACTGAAGCCTCGAGCAACGTACCGAGCCTTGAAGACAGGCGGAGAACCCGGCGGCCGCTTCACCCTAAAAATCCACATGCCACTGACGATGTTCGCCCCAAGAGGGGGAACCTCGTCGACCTAAGTGCCAGTGGACTTCCAGGATGCCATCTCTGCGTCCATGGCTGACTGCCACTGAGAGGAGTACTCACCCGCAATCGCCTCAGCGTAAGAGCGCGGGGTCGGGATGTTTGGAGCATCCGGGTCTCCCTCAGGGGCAAGTAGCATGGACACGAGATGAGGCGCAGCGGCTACAAGACGCTCAAGGTCCTCATGTTTGTCCTCAAGGACGTCCGTGCCTAGAGCACACTCACCCCTGACGGACGGAGGATAGACAGACTCAGACTCAGCAACAAGAATAGCAGCGTAGTCTAGACGACAACGAGCAACAAAGTCGACAAGCTCAGCAACTAGGGAAGACGCAGCAGCAGACTCAAAGGAAGGGTCAGTCACAGCAGTGGTGTGAGAGTACGACGACTTATGCTGGCTTTGCTAGCTTGCCTGGACTTTTTTATGCTATATCTAGCTTTGGTTTTTTTTATCATGCATAGATATGCTTGATTTCCTAGGTTAGGTGCATTCCTATATTTCATTATAGTTATAGCACCGAACCAGGTTACGTGTACCGAAATCAAGAATATTCGGTTTCCATCGAATTGCTGTCTACTGAGTTCGGGAAGGTTCTGTTCGGGACGCTTCGCGACCCTCAAAACAATCACGTAACACCTGGGTAACTGGCCTTGTGTCGAGACTATATATAGCCACGTGCTGTACCCAGGTAAATCATTCAATTCAACCCCTCGTTTCTTAGCTCGATCCTAGATCCTCACACTTGGTAATCAGAGCCTGTTTAGAGGCGAAGTTTTTCGACCGCTAAAACCTAGCTTTTGAAACCGTGGGGGCGACGACGGAAAGCGCCGATCTCGGGTACGTAAACCAGTTCCGCGCTATTTTCTAACGTCCCCCTCGAACCGGATTTCGAACGCTTCTCAGGTCCAGTGGCGAAAATTTTGGAATTTCGACCGTCGGATCGATTCGAACATCAACGGCCCTAAAAATTTCGTCCAAAAAAGTTGGAATTTGGAGCGTCGGATCGAATTTCTTCTCAACGGCCGAGATCGGACGCGAATTTCAACTAAGGGAGAATTACGCAACCTACAGAATCAGCGCTCGTCGTTTCGACGGTCAATTCGACTCACTGTAAGATGACCAGCGCCTAGATTTCAATTATTTTCGTTGCAAATCTTCCTGTAAATCGCCAAATGGAGGAAAACAGTGATACGAAAAATTACGGAGTTACACACCGGCCTGGACCAGATGCGAGCGGCACTCAAACAAATAGAGGAGCTCCTCGTGAACCAGTCGGCAGCCGCCACAGCAGCAGCGAATGCAATGGCGAATGCAGCAGCAACGTCAGTAGTAGCAGCGGCGAAACCGACACTTCACCAAGCAGTAGTGACAAAATGAACGAGGAATGAAATGACTAAGTGAAAGTTAGGTACAAGTACAAACCCTAGAAATCTGTACCCCATATGTGCTACCCCACTATAGCCTACAGTAGCTATGTCATATAACTCTGACACACCCCCATAGGCAAAGTGGGGGAGAACAAGGGGTCACAAGACCAGTCAATCAAAGCAAAGCAAAGCAAGCTCAGGGTGGATCACAAAGTCTCCACACATTCCGAGCACAAGTTCATGTCAAACATTATATATGTTGTTGTAGTTGTTTAGGCTACAGTGGGTTAGCCTATAGGGGGTACACATTTCTAGGTTTTCATACTTGTACTCATTTCATTCTTAGTTCATTCATTCCTTGTTCAACATGGTATAGAGCAGGTCCTTCCTAGGACCGTTTTTTCTAAGGGCCCACCACTACCTACCTGCCTATCTGCCTACCTACCCTAGGGCGCCTCGGCGTTCACGCCTCTAGAGGCCCTGTAGGCCCCGCGCTGTTGCACCTAGAGGCTCCGAATCAGCCCCGCGCCTAACCCTAAAGGCCCGCGCCGGCCCCGAGCCCGTCCCCTAGAGGCCCGCGTCGGCCCCGCGCCTACCCTAGAGGCCTGCGTCGGCCCCAAGCCTACCCCTAGAGGCCCGCGACGGCCCCGTCCCTATCCCTAGAGGCCCGCGACGGCCCCGTCCCTACCTCTAGAGGCCCACGACGGCCCCGTCCCTTACCCCTAAAGGCCCGCGACGGCCCCCGTCCCTACTCCTAGAGGCTCGCGTCGGCCCCGTCCCTACCCCTAGAGGCCCGCGTTGGCCCCGTCCCTACCCCTATCAGCCCGCGTCGGCCCCGTCCCTACCCCTATCAGCCCGCGTCGGCCCCGTCCCTACCCCCACCCGCTCCCCGCGCTCGCCCTTAGCGGCCTCGAATGGCCCCACCCAGACCGAGCCGCCCGCACCGAACAGCCCGGCCCTAACGGAACCGAGCTGCCCGAACCGAGCCGCCCGACCCGAGCCGCGCCGCCGACCCGAGCCGCCCGAACCGAGCCGCGCCGCCCGACCCGAGCCGCGCCGCCCTACCTATACCGAGCCACACCGCCCTACCTGTACCGAGCCGCGCCGCCCTACCTACCTACCCTACTGGTCCTACTGCTTTTACTACTGCTGCTACCATGGCTAGCCCTCCTGTGCTAGCCTTTGATGCTGAGGGCCGCCCAGTGAAGTTCGACACCTGGCTTGATGACCTACACCTCTTCCTACAACTCACTGCCAAGGAAGACATCTCGCTGTATGATCACGCCCTAGGCCACGCTACTGCTCCTGCTGCTACTGCCGACAGCACTGCTCGCTCACAGTGGCAGACTCGTGACGCCCATGCTCGCTTCGCTATTCGCAACTCTCTGCCGATAGATGAGCGCGAGCACTTTGGGCAGCACAAGACTGCACAGGCCCTGTACACTGCTGTCGTTGCCCGCTACTCCTCACCGGCCTCTGCCGCTCTAGGCTGTCTCTCTCTTCCCTACCTGTTCCCCGACTTAGCTTCCTTTCACACTGTCGCTGACCTCATTACCCACCTCCGCACTAGTGAGGCTCGCTTCCGCGCCGCTACGCCTGATAAGTTCCTTGCCACGAACCCACCCCCGCTCTGGCTCACTCTCTACCACCTAGTCACGCGCCTCCCTGACTCGCTGCGCTCAGTCAGGGACCACTTCCTTGCTCGCTGCCCCACCGAGCTCACCATTGCCCTCCTCGAGAAGGAACTCCTTGCAGCCGAGACTAGCATAGTCGCTGTAGGTGCCTCTCGCGGTGACCCCCGTACCCCGTTCTTTGAGGGGTGTTCTCCCTCCCCCCTTCTTCCCTCTGTCGCCTCTGCTGCTGCTGTCAACCTCCTTGGTGCTGAGAAGGTCGGGACTGCGTCTGCTTCGAGCGGACGCCGCAGCGGCAAGGGCAAAGGGGGCAAGGGCGGTAGCCGTGACAGCGGGGTTGGCGGTGGTGGGGGAGGTGGTGGCGGGGGGGGTGGCGCGGGTGGGGGAGGTGGCAGCGGTGGTGGGGGTGGCGGCAGCGGCGGGGGAGGTGGCCGGGGTGGAGGAGGTAGTGGGGGTGGCGGTGGACGAGGCGGCGGCCGGGGTTGGGGTGGTCGAGGAGGTGGTAGCGGCGGTGGTGGTCGTGGAGGCACTGGCGGTGGCCAGGGACAACAGGCACTGGAGGCCCGTGAGTGGTACTCTCTGCACGGGGAGGGGGGGGGGCCTTAGCTACACGTACGTCATTCGCACTGGTGACCGCACTGGCCAGCCGTGTGGGGGACCGCACGCCACACAGCGTTGCTTCGCTCGTCTGAGCGACGCTTGGCGTGTTCAGTTCCCTCAGGCCACTGAGCTGCCCCGCTGGCTTGATCTCCTAAAGAAGGAGACTGATATCTATGCTCTAGACTTTGATGCTATTCTCTCTGCCATGTATGTGATGTCTACTAGTGGAGAGGGTTCTGAGTACCTGAGTGTCCCGCCCGACCTGGGCATTAGGCCTAGTGCGTCTGCTGCTCCAGGTACCCACGTGTCTGCTACCCCAGGTGCTGGTGAGGCTGCTGCTCTAGGTGCGTGCGTGTCTGCCCCCCCTGGTACGGTGTCGACTGCAGCACTGCACACCTTCACGCTGGATTCAGGTGCCTCTCGCTGTTTCTTTCGTGACCGCACTGCCCTTGAGCCCCTTGCTCGGCCAGTTGCTGTCTCCCTTGCTGACCCCTCTGGGGGTCCGGTCGTTGCGACCTCCTCCACTGTCCTTCCCTGTCCTGCGGTCCCGTCGGGCACACTGTCAGGTCTCCACCTCCCCTCGTTCTCTACGAACTTGGTGGCAGGTTGTGCACTACAGGACGCGGGTGTTCACCAGTTCACCCCTGCCTACGAGCGTGTCACACACTGCACGTGTGCCCGTACAGGCCGCCACTTGGCTACCTTCACCCGGCTGCCGGGGCCGGATCTGTACACACTGACTACTGCCCCCCCTCAGGTCCCTGCGTCTGCGTCTGCGTCCGCGTCAGGTCAGCTGTCCGCCCCCTGCTCGTGTCGCTCTCTAGCGCACGAGACTGTCCTCTGGCACCACCGACTGGGCCACCTGTCTGTGCCATGCACTCCCGGTACCTTGTCTCTGGTCTTCCCAGGGTCCTCCCTCCCCTCCCACCCTCGCCTGCTCCTCCCTGTCTTCCCTGTGTCGAGGGGCGGCAGCGCGCCGCTCCTCACTCCTCCTCGTTTCCCCCGACGACTGCTCCTTTGCAGACGCTCCACATGGACATGTGGGGCCCAGCCCGCGTCCGTGGTCAGGGTCAGGAGAGGTACTTCCTGATCGTTGTTGACGACTACTCGCGCTACACCACGGTCTTCCCCTTGCGAGCCAAGGGTGAGGTCCCTGATGTTTTGATCCCTTGGATCCGCAGAGCTCGTCTCCAGCTCAGCGAGCGTTTCTGCTCGAACTTTCCTGTCCTGCGCTTGCACTCTGACAGAGATGGTGAGTTCTCCTCCGACCTCTTGGCAGCCTACTGTGCTGAGCACGGCATTGAGCAGTTGTTCACGCTTCCGGCCTCTCCATAGCAGAATGGGGTTGCGGAGCGCCGCATTGGCCTGGTCATGGAGGTCGCTCGTACCTCCTTGATCCATGCGGCTGCCCCCCACTTTCTGTGGCCGTTTGCGGTCCGGTACGCTGCGCATCAGCTCAACCTCTGGCCCCGTGTCTCCTTGCCGGAGACCTCGCCCACACTGCTGTGGACGGGGGAGGTTGGCGATGCGTCGCGTTTCCGGGTCTGGGGATCTCGACCTTTTGTCCGCGATTCGTCTGCGGACAAGCTCTCCTCTCGTGCTGTTCCCTGCGTCTTCCTCGGCTTTGTTCCGGACGCGCCTGGTTGGCAATTTTACCACGCCACCTCGCGCCGGGTCTTGCCCTCTCAGGACGTCACTTTTGACGAGTCTGTCCCCTACTACTGCCTCTTCCCCTATCGCACTGCCCCGCTCCCACCCCCGCCTCTCTTCCTCGCGCGAGGTGCTGCTGTCGAAGACCCCCTCCCCCCTCAGGGTGCCGCTCCCTCAGGTGTGTCTCAGGTAGACCCGGTCGAGCCTGTTGAGGTTGCTGTCGACTCTCGTCCTGCTGGGGGTGCTGAGCCTGGGGGTGAGGACTCTGGGGATGCTGAGCCTGGGGGTGCGGACACAAGGGGTACTGAGCCTGGGGGTGCTGAGCTTGGGGGTGCTGAGCCTGGGGGTGCGGTGACTAGGGGTACTGAGCCTGGGGGTGCTGGGTCTGAGGGTTCTGACTCTGGCGGTGCTGGGCCAGAGGGTCCTACACCCGGACGAGACCTCTCCTCGGAGCAGTTGCGTGAGTGGTACTTACAGTACTGCAGCCTCCAGAGAGGTACCTCCGGGACCAGGCGCACTACGGAGACTGGTGCTGGTCCTTCTCCTCCTAGTCGGGAGCTCCCCTCTCGTGAGCGGATCCGTGAGTGGTACGAGCGCCGTTGCACACTTCAGAGTGGCGCGCCTCGTCTCACGGACCCAGCTGCTGCTGGTGCTGCGGACCCGGGCGTTGGAGCTACTGCTGGTGCTGCGGACCCGGGCGTTGGAGCTGCTGCTGGTGCTGAGGACCCGGGCGTTGGAGCTGCTGCTGGTGCTGCGGACCCGGGCGTTGGAGCTCCTGCTGGTGCTGAGGACCCGGGCGTTGGAGCTGCTACTAGTGCTGAGGACCCGGGCGTTGGAGCTGCTGCTGGTGCTGCGGACCCGCGCGTTGGAGCTGCTGTTGGTGCTGAGGACCCGGGCGTTGGAGCTGCGCTTGGTGCTGTGGACCCTGGTGTTGGAGTCCCTGCTGGTGCTGCGGGCTCGGGCGTTGGTACTGCCGCTGGGGGCACTGGTGCTGTCCCTGCTGTGTCTGGAGTCGCCGCGCGCCCTCAGCCGTACTTCGTTCCGCTCCTTCAGCAGGTTCTTGGTCTCTCGCCTCCTCCTGGTCCTCCCCCTCCTTTAGTGTGTCCACAGCGTGCCCCGTCACAGCTACAGTGGCAGCCGGCCTCCCCACTACCTGCTCCTTCTCCTTACTCTGGTCCTACTGGCGGTCTTACTGAGCGTCGTGAGCCTGCGTCTTGCCCTGCGTCGCCTGTCCGTCCTGCTAGCACTAGTGCTCGTAGTTCGCGTCCGCGTCCTCCTCCTGCCCTTGGCACGCACCGGATGTCTCTGCGTCTGTCTACTGCTCCTCTGCGTGCTCCTTTGCCTTCTCCTCCTGCGTCCTCTCTTCCTACTCTTGCTGACCCGGAGTCGGACTCTCTTCGTGCTGCCAGTCCTACTGTCACGCGTCTCCTTGCTACTGCCGTCACTGACCCTTCCTTCGAGTCTTCTGCTGCGTCTGCCCTAGTTGCTGAGCTCGTCGACTTTGCTGCTCACTGTCATCTAGACTACGCTGCTAGTCTTGTCGCTGAGTCTGAGTCTGTCTGTCCTCCGTCTGTCGGGAGTGCGTGTGCCCTTGGCAAGGACGTCCTTGAGGACATGCAGGAGGAGTTTCAATGCTTGGCCGCCGCTTCACCTCATCTCGCGTCTGTACTGCTAGCCCCTGAGGGAGACCCGGATGCACTAGACATCCCCACTCCGCGCTCTTACGCGGAGGCGATAGAGGGTCCCTACTCCTCTCAGTGGCAGGCAGCTATGGATGCAGAGATGGCTTCCTGGAAGTCCACAGGCACCTACGTTGACGCTGTTCCCCCTCCTGGGGCGAACATCGTCAGTGGCTTGTGGATCTTTAGGGTGAAGCGGCCGCCGGGTTCTCCGCCTGTCTTCAAGGCGCGCTACGTGGCTCGTGGCTTCAGTTAGCGGCAGGGAGTTGACTACTTTCATACCTTCTCCCCCACCCCGAAGATGACCACTCTTCGGGTACTGCTGCACGTTGCTGCTCACCGGGACTACGAGCTGCACTCTCTCGACTTCAGCACAGCTTTCTTGCAGGGCAGCCTGCACGAGGAGATCTGCCTGCGCCGCCCACCTGGCTTCACTGGGTCGTTCCCTCCTGGTACCCAGTGGAGTCTCCGGCGTCCAGTCTACGGTCTCCGCCAAGCACCACGTGAGTGGCACGACACACTGAGGACTACGCTTGCGGCTCTTGGGTTCGCTCCTTCTACTGCCGACCCGTCGCTGTTCCTGCGCACCGACACCTCTCTGCCGCCGTTCTACATCCTCGTGTACGTCGACGACTTGGTTTTTGCCACAGCTGACACTACTGGACTCGCCTACGAGAAGTCCGAGCTGCAGAAGAGACACACGTGTACAGACCTAGGTGAAGTGCGCAGCTACCTTGGCTTGTAGATCACCCGGGACAGAGCACGCCGCACCATTACCCTGACTCAGTCACGCATGGTGCAGCAGGTCCTTCAGCGCTTCGACTTCATGTACTCCTCGCCTCAGTCCACTCCTCTGCCTACTCGCCACTCGCTCTCTGCTCTGCCTTCGGATGAGTCCGTAGAGTCGAGTGGCCCGTACCCAGAGCTTGTTGGCTGTCTCATGTACCTGATGACCTGCACACGACCTGACCTTGCATACCCTCTCAGCATTCTTGCACGCTATGTTGCTCCTGGGAGACACCGACCAGAGCACATGGCTGCAGCGAAGAGGGTGTTGCGCTACTTGTGCAGTACGTCGGGCATGGGGCTAGTGCTTGGAGGGCGGAGTCCAGTGGTCCTCACTGGACACGCAGACGCTTCTTGGGCTGACGACCACGCTACGCAGCGGTCGTCACAGGGTTACACCTTCAACCTTGGTTCCGGCTCTGTTTCGTGGAGGGCTACTCACTCGTCTTCTGTTCTCGGCTCCAGTTGTGAGGCTGAGATCTACGCCGGGGCCATGGCTGCTCAGGAACTTCGCTGGCTCACCTACCTGCTGACCGACCTTGGAGAGCCGCCTCGTTCTCCTCCAGTCCTGTACGTCGACAACAAGGCAATGCTGGCCTTGTGTCGAGAGCAGAGACTGGAGCACAGAACAAAGCACATTGCTCTCCGCTACTTCCTTGCTCGTGAGCTACAGCAGCGTGGTCAGTTGCGACTTGCGTACGTGGCCTCTGAGGCCAACACTGCTGATGTCTTCACCGAGGCACTTCCGCCTTGTGATCATCTGCGCTGCTGTACCCAGCTGGGTCTCGTGTCTGTCTTGCCTCACTTGCTCTCCTCTTAACCCTCTTTGTACTGTTATATATATATATATATATCACAGCTCTTGCTTGTTTAAACTTATATATATATGTACTCCTGTATGTGAACTGGCCTTGTGGCCTTGAACTTGTGCTCGGATTGTGTGGTGACGTTGTGATCCACCCTGAGCTTGCTTTGCTTTGCTTTGCTTTACTTGACTAGGTCTTGTGACCCCTAGTTCTCCCCCACTTCGCCTATGGGGGTGTGTCAAACATTATATATGTTGTTGTAGTTGTTTAGGCTACAGTGGGTTAGCCTATAGGGGGTACATATTTCTAGGTTTTCATACTTGTACTCATTTCATTCTTAGTTCATTCATTCCTTGTTCAACAGTTCAAGGCCACAAGGCCAGTTCACATGAAGGATTACATATATATATTTGGCTAGACAAGCAAGAGCAGGTATATATATATATATATATGTAATAGTACAAACAAGGTCAAGAGGTGAGTAAGTGAGGCAAGGTAGGCACAAGACCCAGCTGAGTACAGAAGCGCTGATGATCACAAGGCGCAAGTGCCTTGGTGAAGATATCAGCAGTGTTGGCCTCAGAGGCCACGTACGCAAGCCGCAGCTGACCACGCTGCTGTAGCTCACGAGCAAGGAAGTAGCGGAGAGCAATGTGCTTCGTTCTGTGCTCCAGTCTGTGCTCTCGACACAAGGCCAGCATGGCCTTGTTGTCTTCGTACAGTACTGGAGGAGAACGAGGCGACTCTCCGAGGTCAGTCAGCAGGTAGGTGAGCCAGCGAAGCTCCTGTGCAGCCATGGCTCCTGCGTATATCTCAGCCTCACAATTGGAGCCGAGAACAGAAGACGAGCCGGTAGCCCGCCACGAAACAGAGCCAGAACCAGGGCTGAAGGTGTAACCCTGTGACGACCGCTGCGTAGCCTGGTCGTCAGCCCAAGAAGCGTCTGCGTGCCCAGTGAGGACCACTGGACTCCGCCCTCCAAGCACAAGCCCCATGCCCGACGTACTGCACAAGTAGCGCAACACCCTCTTCGCTGCAGCCATGTGCTCCGGTCTGTGTCTCCCAGGAGCAACATAGCGTGCGAGAATGCTAAGAGGGTATGCAAGGTCAGGTCGTGTTCAGGTCATCAGGTACATGAGGCAGCCAACAAGCTCTGGGTACGGGCCACTTGACTCTACAGACTCATCTGAAGGCAGAGCTGAGAGCGAGGGGCGAGTAGGCAGAGGAGTGGCCTGAGGCGAGGAGTACGTGAAGCCGAAGCGCTGAAGGACCTGCTGCACCATGTGTGGCTGAGTCAGGGTAATGGTGCGGCGTGCTCTATCCCGGGTGATCTGCAAGCCAAGGTAGCTGCGCAGTTCACCCAGGTCTGTGCACGTGTGTCTCTTCTGCAGCTCCGACTTCACGTGGGCGAGTCCAGCAGTGTCAGCAGTGGCAAAGACCAAGTCGTCGACGTACACGAGGATATAGGGTCATTGCGCAGAAACAGCGACGGGTCGGCAGTAGAGGGAGCAAACCCAAGAGCCGCAAGTGTAGTCCTCAGTGTGTCGTGCCACTCACGCGGCGCCTGGCGGAGACCGTAGACTTGCCGCCGGAGGCTCCACTGGGTGCTTGAAGGAAAAGACCCAGTGAAGCCAGGTGGGCGGCGCAGCCAGATCTCCTCGTGAAGGCTGCCCTGCAAGAAAGCAATGCTGAAGTCAAGAGAGTGCAGCTCGTAGTCACGGTGAGCAGCAACGTGCAGCAGTACCCCAAGAGTGGTCATCTTCGGGGTGGGAGAGAAGGTTTGAAAGTATTCAACTCCCTGCCGTTGACTGAAGCCACGAGCCACGTAACGCGCCTTGAAGACAGGCGGAGAACCCGGCGGCCGCTTCACCCTGAAAATCTACATGCCACTGACGATGTTCGCCCCAGGCGGGGGAACGTCGTCAATGTAGGTGCCTGTGGACTTCCAGGAACCCATCTCTGTGTCCAGGGCTGCCTGCCACTGAGAGGAGTAGGGACCCTGTATTGCCTCCGCGTAAGAGCGCGGAGTCGGGTTGTCAAGTGCATCCGGGTCTCCCCCCGGACTAAGCAGTACGGACACAAGATGAGGTGAAGCAGCAGCCAAACACTGGAACTCCACCTGCCTGTCCTCAAGGACGTCCGTGCGAAGGGCACACTCACCCCCGACGGACGGAGGACAGACAGACTTAGACTCAGCGACAAGACTAGCAGCGTAGTCTATACGACAGCGAGCAGCAACTAAGGCAGGCACAGCAGTGGACTCAAAAGAAGGGTCAGGGATGACAGTAGTAAGGAGACGCGTGACAGTGGGACTGGCAGCACGAAAAGAGTCCGACTCCGGGTCGGGAAGAGCAGGAAGAGAGGACTCAGTAGGAGAAGGCAAAGGGGCACGCAGAGGAGCAGTGGACAGATGTAGAGACATCCGGTGCGTGCCAGGGACAGGAGGAGGACGCTGACGCGAACCATGACCACTAGCGCGAGCAGGACGGACAGGCGACGTAGGGCGAGACGCAGGCTCACGACGCTCAGCAAGACCTCCAGTAGGACCAGTGTAGGGAGAAGGAGCAGGCAGAGGGGAGGCCGGCTGTAACACTAACTGTGACGGGACAGGCTGTGGACACTCTAATGGAGGAGGAGGACCAGTAAAAGGCGGAAGACCAAGAACCTGCTGAAGGAGCGGAACGAAGTACGGTCGAGGCCGCGCGGCGACTCCAGACACAGCAGGGACAGCACTAGTACCCCCAATGGTAGCACCAGCGCCAGCAACACCTCCCGCTCCAGTACCCCCAGCAGCTCCAGTAGCTCCAGTAGCACCCCCAGCAGGACCGCCTTCAGGACTGACAGCAGTAGCCTCAGTGCCAACACCCTCAGCAGCTCCAGCTCTAGTCGTACCCGCAGGCCTAGCAGCTCCAGTACTCCCAGTACGAGCACCTCCGGGACCCGCGACACCTGCACCCTCAGTAGCCGAAGAACCTCCACCTCCAGCAGCACGCCTACAGCGCCGGGCAAACCACTCGCGCAGCTCATGTGGAGAGAGGGGCTCCCGCCAAGATGAAGCACCCGGAGAACCCCTAGGCACAAAACCGCCAGACGAGACACAAGCAGGCCCAGCTCCCTCAGGCTCCGCACCCCCAGGCGTAGCACCCCAAGGCTCAGCACCCCCAGTCGTAGCACCCCCAGGCGTAGCACTCTCAGGCTCAGCACCCCAAGGCGTAGCACCCCCAGGCTCAGCAGCCCCTGGCCCAGCACCCCCAGTAGTAGCACCCTCAGGCTCAGCACCCCCAGTCGTAGTACCCACACGCTCAGCACCCCCAGAGTCAGCACCCCCAGGCTCAGCACCCTCAGCAGCACCAGAGTCCCCAGCAACATCGACAGGCTCGACTGCGTCTACCTGGGACACACCTGAAGGGGCAGGACCCTGAGGGGGGAGGGGGTCTACCGGGAGGGGACCTGGCACAAGGAAGAGCGGTGGCGGGGGGAGGGACGGAGTGCGGTAGGGGAAGAGGCGGTAGTAGGGGACCGACTCGTCAAACGTGACGTCCTGAGAGGACAGAACACGGCGAGAGGTGGGGTGGTAGAACTGCCACCCTGGCGCGTCAGGGGGGAAGCCAAGGAAGACGCAAGGAGCAGCACGAAGGGACAGCTTGTCCGCAGACAAGTCGCGGACAAACGCCCGAGATCCCCAGACCCGGAACGCATACGCATCGCCAACCTTCCCAGTCCACAGCAAAGCTGGGGAGGTCTCCGGCATGGAGACCTTGGGCTGAAGGTTGATCTTATGCGCCGCGTACCGAACCGCAAACGGCCACAGAAAATGGGGGGCAGCCGCATGCATCATGGACGTACGGGCGACGTCCATTACCATGCCAATGTGGCGCTCAGCAATCCCATTTTGCTGTGGAGAGTCCAAAAGCGTGAAGGTCTGGCGAATGCCTCGTGCACGACAGTCGGCTCGTAGAAGGCCAGAGGAGAACTCTCCGCCTCTGTCCGAATGCAGATGCAGAACAGGAAAGTCCGAGCCGAAGCTCTGCTTGAGCTGGAGACGAGCTGCGCGGATCCAGTCGCTGCGCAAGGGGAAGACTGTGGTGTAACGCAAGTAGTCATCAACCACCAGCAGGAAGTAGCACTCGTGACCCTGTCCAAGGATGCGGGCTGAGTCCCACACGTCCATGTGAAGCGTCTGCAGCGGGGCCTCTTTCAGAGTGAGGAGCTGTGAGGGGCACCTGGGAGGAGTGAGGGGCAGCACGCTGCCGCCCCCTGGGAGGAGTGAGGGGCAGCACGCTGCCGCCCCTCAATGCAGGGGACGCAAGCAGGGGCAGGCCCCGGGGGAAGGGGAGGGAGGGACCGGGGAAGACCAGAGACAAGGACACGGGACGCCATGCCTTGGAGACAAGGCAGGTAGGGGTGACCAAGGCGGTGGTGCCAAAGGAGAGTCTCGTGAGACAGGAGGCGACACGAGCAGGGGGCAGACTCAGGACCAGACTTGGACGCTGCTGCAAACACCTTACCCGACGCAGCTACCCGACCAGACGCATTGACTGGAGGAGACTCAGTGGTCAGTAGGTACAGGCTCGACCCCGGCCGATGTGTAAACGTGGCCAAGTGTCGGCCCGTTCGAGCGCCGTGCAGTGGGTCACCCGCTGGCTCGCAGGAGTGAACTGGTGAACTCACCCATCCTGTAGGTCAGCACCACTCACCAAGTTTGTAGAGAACGAGGGGAGGTAAAGACCACAGAGGGTGCCAGAGGGAGCCGCCGGGCACGGGAGGACAGTGGAGAAGTGAGCAAGGACAGGACCCCCAGAGGGGTCTGCCAGAGAGACTGCAACTGGCCGACCAAGCAGCGTGAGTGTGGTGCGGTCTCGAAAGAAGGAGAGAGAAGCCCCCGAGTCAAGGGTAAAGGTGAGGGAGGCCGAAGCCGACGCAGTACCTGAGAGAGCAAACTCACCAGCACATGAGGAAGCAGAGGCACTAGCACCTAGAGCAGTAGCCTCGCTAGCACCTAGAGCAGCAGCCTCACCAGTACCAAGAGCAGCAGTCTCAATGCCCGGGTCGGGCGAAAAACACCGGTAACAGTCACCCTCATCACTAACAGTCACAGCATACATGGCAGCAAGAATAGCATCAAAGTCAAGGTCAAAGATAGCTACTCCCGCCCTAGACAGCTCGCCCCAGTGAGGGATCTTAGTGGCCTCAGGGAACTGGTGACGCCAAGCGTCCGTAAGGAGGCCAAAGTAGCGCTGGGTGGTGTGCGCACCCCCGCATTGCTCACCCGCGCGGTCGCCGGTGCGTAGGACGTAGGTGCACGTACCAGTACCCCCACCCCGCTGGCGTGCAGCGTACCACTCACGGAGCTGCTGAGGGGGGGGGATGTCACGAGTGCGCTGCTGCTGCTGCTGCTGGCGCTGACCACCACCGGAGCCAACCCTCTGCGCAGCGCCACCCCGACCAGCTCCGCCTCCTCCGCCGCCGCGTCCTCCTCCGCCGCCTCCTCCCCCACCTCCGCTCCCACCGCCACCGCCGCCTCCGCCTCCGCCTCCATTGCTGCCACCGACACCTCCACCCCCGCCACCACTCCCACCACCACCCCCACCCCCTCCACTGCCTCCACCGCCACCTCCCCCACCCCCGCCAACCCCTCCAGCGCCCTTGCCGGTGCGGCGTTTCCCGCTCGGGGCAGACGCAGCGCCGACCGACTCGAAACCAACGAGGTCGGCCGTAGCAGCAGAGGCAACAGAGGGCAAAAGGGGGGGGGGGGAACACCCCTCAAAGACGGGGGAGCGAGGGTCACCACGAGAGGCTCCTACAGCGACTATGCTCTTCTCTGCTACTAGGAGGGCCTTCTCGAGGAGGTCAGCGGTGAGAGTGGTGGGGCAAACTGAGAGGAAGTGGTCCCTGACTACGCGGAGAGACTCAGGTGTCACAATATATGTATTTGTAACTGCCTGTAGCTGTAGTTAGTGTAGATATTTAAACTTTGTTTGGTGGTGCACCTTATGTGTTTCCTTTGCTATATGTACTTCGAAACTATAGTGAAGCCACACATTCTCCAATTTCCTCTCACAACTCACTCGACTCTCACCCTAGGGGAAAACCCGCTCGATACCTAAGTTCGGGCCTAGGCTCCTAAGCCTAGGCCCTTCCTATTTCTCTCGACATGTTATCGGAGCTAGATTCGTCCTGGCCTGTGGGCCCACTTTACACTTCCGCTGCTAAGGTTTTCCGGTCGCGCGCCTAGGGCGCGTGACGATTTTATTTTTACCTTGTCCCGCCCACGGGCGAGTGACTCCTTCCCTGCCCGTCGCGCGCCCCGTGGCACGCGACGGTGCCCTTCTTCTGCCCATCGTGCGCCCCGTGGCACACGATGGTGCCCTGCTCGTCGTGCGCCCCGAGGCACACGATCGGGCCCTTTTATTCTACCCGTCGTGCGCCCCGTGGCACTGGCCCGCGACGGGCCTTTCCGCCCCTGCACTCCCTGAAGCCGCCCCTGACCCATCTGCACCAGCACCTTTTCGCCGCTCTGCGGCTTTCTTCCTGCCCACCCCCCTCCTCCTTTGTCTCCCTGCAGCCGTGGGGAGGAGGGTATGGGGGTGGAGGGTGTTGGAGTGTGGCGTCACCTCTCTCCCTTCCCCTCCTCCTTCTTTCAGTCCCACCGCTGCAGCTGCCGCTGGGGGGGGAGGGTGTGAGGATGTGGGGGAGCAGGGGGAGTGGTACCGGGGTGGCGGGTGTGAGGCAACATGCAGCCTTCCCTCCACCTCTCCTCTCTTCCCCCCCTTCTCTGCTGCTCCTGCAGCAGTGTGGGGGAGGGGAAGGAGGAGGGTGAGAAGATGGAGGGGGTGACCACTTAGTGTCAGCCCGCCTGCATTACATGCTGTTGCTTGCTATTTATTTTGCATGTGTACACCTGCAGGTTGTATTCTACACATACTCCTGCTGCAGGCAGTTATGGGGGAGTGTCACAATATATGTATTTGTAACTGCCTGTAGCTGTAGTTAGTGTAGATATTTAAACTTTGTTTGGTGGTGCACCTTATGTGTTTCCTTTGCTATATGTACTTCGAAACTATAGTGAAGCCACACATTCTCCAATTTCCTCTCACAACTCACTCGACTCTCACCCTAGGGGAAAACCCGCTCGATACCTAAGTTCGGGCCTAGGCTCCTAAGCCTAGGCCCTTCCTATTTCTCTCGACATCAGGGAGCCGGGCGACTATGTAGTAGAGGGTGATGTACATGGGGGCGGGGGGGTTCTTGGCGCAGAAGTCAGTAGGAAGCGCAGCGCAGTAGCGAGTGTTACTAGTGTGGAGGTGCGTAATGAGGTCAGTGACTGTGGGAAAGGCAGCAAGGTCAGGAAAAAGGTACAATAGCATGAGGTGGCTCAGTGCAGCAGTGGCACAGGAGGAGTAGCGTGCAACTACAGCGTCGTACAAGGTCTGAGCACTCTTGTACTGGCTAAAGTGCGCACGCTCAGAGGTAGGCAGGTGGCGACGCACAGCAAGACGTGCAGCAGCATCGCGTGTGGCCCACTGTGAGCGAACAGTGGCGTCAACATCAGCAGCAGGGGCAGGAGAGGCGCCAGAAGTGAGGTCAAAGAGGGAGAGACCGTCTGCCCTATCGCACTGTAGGAAAAGCTGCAGGTCATCTACCCAGACGTCAAAGTCAGTGGCCCGACCCTCAGCATCAAAAGCGAGGACACTAGGGGTAGCCATGACAACAGTAGACTAGCAGTGCAAACGGTAGGGTAAGGGCAGTGCACTGATAGAGGCGCTGATCTTACCGGACAGGGCGGCTCGGGCGGCTTGGCGGTGCGGGCGGCTCGGGCGGTACGGCGGCTCAGCGACTCGGCGGCACTGGCGGCTCGGGCGGCTCGGCGACCCGGCGGCTCGGGCGGCTCAGGTGGCATGGCAGCTCGGGCGGCTCGGGTGGCTCGGGCGGCTCGGCAGCAGCTCGGCGGCGCCGGGGGCTCGGTGGTGACGGCGGGGCCGCGTGTAGCGGCGACGGGGCCAGGTGGAGTGGCGGGGCCGGGTGGAGCGGCGGCGGGGCCGGGTGGAACGGCGACGGGGCCGGGTGGAGTGGCGGCGGGGCCAGGTGGAGCGGCGACGGGGCCAGGTGGAGCGGCGGGGCCGGGTGGAGCGGCGGCGGGGCCGGGTGGAGCGGCGACGGGGCCAGCAGAGGTGGCGTCAGGGCCGGGAAGGGCAGCGTCGTGGCCGAGAAGGGCGGTGCCGGGGCCGCACGGGTAGGCGACGGGGCCAGCAGAGGCGGCGCCGGGGCCGGGAAGGGCGGCGCCGGGACCGCAGAGGTAGGCGACGAGGCCGCTAGGGCGGCTAGAAGGGGCCGTGGGGGCGGCTTGAAGAGGCTGCGAGGGCAACACGAAAGGGCCGCGAGGGCGGCGCGACAGGACCGCGAAGGCGGCGCGACGCGACGGAGCAGCGAGGGCGGCGGATCGGGGCCGCGAGGGCGGCGCAACGCCGCCGCTAAGGCGGCGCGACGTGACGGGGTCGCGAGGGCAACGCGACGGGGCCGCAAGCGCGACGCGACGGGGCCGCTAAGGCGGCGCGATCGGGTCGAAAGAGGGGAGCGCGACTCGGGCAGAGTAGAACGCGCTCCGGGCAGAAAAAAAGGTGGTGGGCCCTAGGAACAGTTCCCACAGGAGAACCTGCTCGATACCATGAGAAAATGAACAAGGAATGAAATGACTAAGTGAAAGTTGGGTACAAGTACAAACCCTAGAAATCTGTACCCCATATGTGCTACCCCACTATAGCCTACAGTAGCTATGTCATATAAATTTGACAAGCAGCGGCAGCGGCTACAGTCAATCTTGAGGCGGCACGTCCGAGGCTACCGGAAAAGTTCAATCCGAATGCGAGAGACACCGATGTCCATCGATTCATTGCGACCCTCGAAATTTACTTCGAGGCCGTTGGCTGTACGACCCCGACAAAAGACGCAATGCGCGTACGGCTCGCAGCAACACTGTTACGAGGCCTAGCTCTAGAGTGGATCAACAACAGAATAGTCCAAGGCGATGGGACGTGGGCACAGTTTCCGGCAGCACTGATCGAACAGTTCGACACGTTGAACAGTAGCTACTACGGAACACGACGCAACAAGTCAACTAGTGGTATGGGGCGATTGGCACCACCCACGACTGCCGACCCGATGGAGAACGACGAGGGCGATGTAAAGCAGCGGTTATCAAATAATGAGACGTGCAAATTTTGCGGCGCTACAGGACATCGTATCTTGGCGTGTTGGAAAATGAAAAGAAGGCACGAGCGGAGCTCCAGGGCAACAATAGTGCGACATCGACGATGGCGAAAAAAGGAGGACACGATGGCGTGAAATTAAAATGCCACGACCGGCCGGCAACAGGGGAAATCGCCGAGACAAATGGAGGCTCCGCGAAACAAGACTCGGCACCGACCGGGAAACTCCAGCCGAATACCCCCGAGAGTAAGAATATTCAGGGGAGATTTCAAGGCCAAGAAAAAGCCTTCCGACATTATTCAAATACCTGAGAAGTTGGGCAAACCACTCCGGAACGTTGAAAAGGGTCGTGCGTTCCAAGGAGTTAATATTCTCTCCCCGCAGCACAGTCTTAAGGCTCCCTATTGCCCACAGATGAAGCCTACACAGCTGCAAAGGCTTAGGGGAAGGTCCCAGGCCAAGATGAAGCTGAATCGGCCTTGGATAAATCCTTCTAACCCTACTCTGTTGGAAACTGATATTGAGACAGCAGCTTCGAGCGCAGGACCTAAGGGAGATATATTCGACGTACCCTATGATCCTATAAGCGAGACCATCTACGGTTACTCGGAGCAGCAACAACCACTACTACTCGAGGTGATCTGCAACGGGCGACGCCTCCAGGCACTAGTGGACAGCGGTGCATCTCACTCGGTGTGCGACCGCGGGACGTTGGAGAAAATTGGAGAATCCTCAGAAGAAACCCAGTTTACAGCAACGATGCTGGACGGAACGAAGCTTCCCATCCACGGCAAGTCAACACTGCAGCTGCAGATAGGGGCGTTGAGGTGGAAGCCGACGTTGCCGACCACGAACATCAAGGGATTATATTTCATCTTGGGGCGAGATTTTCTGAAGCAATTCGACCCCGAGATCGACTGGGTCAACCGGAAAACGTGCATCTACAACAATGGGAAACGAGTGGAGCTGCGAAGCTGGACGGATACAGGGAGCGTTCCTGAAAAGACACCAGCACGGTTTGAACGGACAGCGAACGAGAGTAACACGGGTTACTTAGCACTGGTTATGGCAGCAGCAGAGGAGGAGGTCTTGGAGCAGTACAAGGATATAATGCCCGATGTCCTACCCGCAGGCGTACCTCCAACACGCACCCATGAGCACGAGATCGTGGAGGAACCAGGTGCAAAACCCGTCTCACGTGCACCATACCGACTGAGTCCGACCAAACTGACAGACATGAAGAAGCAGATCGAGTATCTACTGGACACACAACTGATCCGCCCTTCCACCTCTCTCTACGGTGCACCCGTTCTCTTCACTCCAAAACCAGACGGCAGTTTACGGATGTGCATCGACTACCGCGCACTGAACAAACAGACAGTCAAAAACAAATATCCCGTACCGCGCATAGACGATCTTCTAGATCAACTGCGTGGTGCAACAGTCTTTTCGAAGCTGGACCTACGGTCGGGTTACTGGCAGATCAAGATGGCGGACAACTCGATCCACAAGACGGCGTTCTGTACCAGATACGGCTCCTACGAATACTTGGTGATGCCGTTCGGACTCTGCAATGCACCACCAACGTTTCAGGCGGAGATGAATCACATCTTACGACACCTGGTGGACGAGTGCGTAGTGGTGTACCTGGACGACATGCTCATCTACTCCAAGAACATGAAGGAGCACGTGGAGCATATGCGGAAGGTGTTTGAGATCATGCGGAAGAACAAGTTCTACGTGAAGTTGTCGAAGAGCGACTTCACCATGAAGAAGGTGCAGTTTCTCGAGCACATGGTGAGTGCCGAGGGCGTACACTTGGACCCGCGGAAGATCGAAGCCGTCAAGAAGTGGAAAGTACCGGAGAACATGAAGGAGTTGCAGCAGTTCCTAGGCTTCGCTAACTACTACAACAAGTTCGTGTCGCAGTACTCTAAGATAGCAGCGCCACGGACCGACCTACTGAAAAAGGATACGCCCTACAAATGGGATACTCCTCATCAGCAAGCCATGGAGCAGCTACAGACAGCACTGACCACAGCCCCAGTACTCATCTTACCGGATCCAGACAAGGACTACGTGGTGGAAGCAGATGCTAGTGACCAAGCAGTCGGAGCAGTATTGATGCACGATCACGGACGCGGTTTGCAACCCATCGCCCACCTCAGTAAGAAGCTACACGGAGCAGAACTGAACTACCCCATTCAGGACAAGGAAGCCTTAGCCCATTCATGAAGAAACAGATAGAATATCTACTGGACAGGCAACTGATCCGCCCATCCACCTCTCCCTACGGTGCACTAGTCCTCTTCACTCCAAAACCAGACGGCAGTCTAAGGATGTGCATCGACTACCGCGCACTGAACAAACAGACAGTAAAAAACAAATATCCCATACCGCGCATAGACGACCTACTGGATCAACTGCGTGGAGCAACAGTATTCTCGAAGCTGGACCTACGATCGGGTTACTGGCAGATCAAGATGGCAGACAACTCGGTCCACAAGACGGCGTTCCGTACCAGATACGGCTCCTACGAATACTTGGTGATGCCGTTCGGACTCTGCAACGCACCAGCAACGTTTCAGGCGGAGATGAATCACATCTTACGACCCTTGCTGGATGAGTGCGTAGTGGTGTACCTGGACGACATTCTTATCTACTCCAAAAACATGAAGGAGCACGTGGAGCATCTATGGAAGGTGTTCGAGATCCTGCGGAACAACAAGTTCTACGTGAAGCTGTCGAAGAGCGACTTCGCCCTGAAGAAGGTGCAGTTTCTCGGGCACATGGTGAGTGCCGAGGGCGTACACGTGGACCCGCGGAAGATCGAAGCCGTAAAAAAATGGAAAGTACCGGAGAACATGAAGGAGTTGCAGCAGTTCCTAGCCTTCGCCAACTACTACAACAGGTTCGTTCTGCAGTACGCTAAGATAGCAGCGCCACTGACCGACCTACTGAAAAAGGATACGCCCTACAAATGGGATACGCCTCATCAGCAAGGCATGGAGCAGCTACAGTCAGCACTGATTACAGCGCCAGTACTCATCCTACCAGATCCAGACAAGGACTACGTGGTGGAAGCAGACGCTAGTGACCAAGCAGTCGGAGCAGTACTGATGCAGGATCACGGACGCGGTTTGCAGCCCATCGCCTACCTCAGTAAGAAGCTACACGGAGCAGAACTGAACTACCCCATTCACGACAAGGAAGCCTTAGCTACAGTCGTAGCCTTCAAGGCGTGGAGGTGTTACCTAGAGGGAGCCAAGACTACAGTCTATACTGACCAGTGCAGTCTCAAATATCTGAAGTCACAGCCAACGCTCTCACGACGACAGGTGCGGTGGGTGGACTTCCTGGAAACTCACTTCCACTACGACATCGTCTACAAGTGGGCTACACAACAAAGCTGACGCGTTGAGCCGCCACGGTCATGTAGCAGGCATCCAGCTCGATGGGATGAATCCTCTGCTCAAGGGTCTATTCCAACATGGGTACTCCGTGGACGCAGAGATATCAACGGCAGAGAAACAGAAGCTGTTACAGTGGGAGAAAGACTTTCAGGAAAGATTTGGGTACCGAATTACGCTCTGCTACGGCAGATCCTATTGGAGGAGTTTCACGACGTACCTTACGCGAATAGCAAAGTATTACTACTGGCTCGGGATGGCAGCAGACGTGCAGTAGTTCGTCACCTCATGCGACACGTGCCAGCGGATGAAGAGTAGCAAGCGGAAAAAAGCAGGGTTACTTCAGCCTCTACCAGTACCGGAGCAGCCATGGCAGGTCGTTAGCCTCGACTTCATCACAGGACTTCTTCCGACCTCATGGGGACATGATTCCATCCTCGTGGTGATCGATAGGTTCTCTTAAATGGGGCACTTCATCCCGACCAACGCCACGGCTACAGCTGAAGCAACTGCTCGCCTCTTCTTCGACCGTGTAATCACCATCCACGGTATCCCCGCTACACTCATCTCAGACAGAGACCCCAAATTCACGAGTAAGTTCTGGAAGGAGCTCATGGGATTATTGAGGACCAAACTGGCAATGTCCTCAGCATACCACCCACACACTGACGGACACACAGAGCGACTCAATCAGGTGGTTGAACAGTTACTGCGCACAGCTTGCAAAGATGACGTCAGCCACTGGGACACACAGTTACCAACCCTAGAGTTTGCTTACAACAACGCCTCACATGCGTCCACAGGGAAAACTCCTTTCTTCCTGTGTTACGGACGGGAACCACTCACACCTCAGCAGCCAACCACACCAGCACATGTCCAAGCCGCACATGATTTCGTCACCACCATGCAGCAGTTATGGGAGAAAGCTCAGCGGCGTCTCACCAGGATGCAGAACTCCCAGAAGGAGTATGCCGATTGCCAGCGACGTGATCACTCAGTAGCAGTCGGAGATCAGGTGCTTCTTGACATGCGCAACTTGAACCTGTCTCACCTCCCATCCAAACTCCGGCCTCGCTTCTGTGGTCCTTTTCTCGTTGAGGCACAGGTGACACCGGTAATATTCCGCTTGTGCTTACCAGATATGTGGAAGCTTCACAATGCTTTCCTTGTTCAGCTACTAAAGCCCTACAAGGACCCCAACCAGCAGTTCCAGGGATGGCAGCTACCGCCACCACCACCTGTTCTCATACAGGATGAATCCGAGTATGAAGTGGAGCGCATTCTCACTCATCGGCGCCACGGTAAGACCCTCGAGTTCCTGATCCGCTGGAAGGGATACGACCCCACTGAGGACAGTTGGGTTGCAGAAGCTGATATGGGCAACGCACGCCGTGCTCTCAAGGACTATCTTGTCAACCAGGGTGCTTCTCACGCCACCCAGCTTTGAGGGGGGGACGTGTGAGAGTATGACGGCTTATGCTGGCTTTGCTAGCTTGCCTGGACTTTATTATGCTATATCTGGCTTTGGTTTATTTTATCATGCATAGATATGCTTGATTTCCTGGGTTAGGTGCATTCCTATAGTTTATTATGGTTATAGCACCGAACCGGGTTACGTGTGCCGAACTCAAGCCTATTCGGTTTCCACCGAATTGCTTTCTACTGAGTTCGGGAAGGTTCTGTTTGGGACGCTTCGCAACCCTCAGAACATTCGCGTAACACTTGTGTAACTGGCCTTTTGTCGAGACTATATATAGCCTCGTGTTGTACCCAGGTGAATCATTTGATTCAAACCCTCTTTTCTGAGCTCGATCCTAGATCCTCACAAGTGGCCAGGAGACGCGTGACAGTAGGAGTGGCAGCACGAACCGGGTCAAACTCCAGGTCAGCAAGGACACGAAGAGAGGACGCAGGAGAAGACGGCAGAGGGACAAGCAGTGGAGCAGTGGAAGGACGCAGAGTCATATGGTGTGTGCAAGGGACATGTGGAGGACGCTCACGCAGAGCACGCTGACTAGAGCGAGCAGCACGAACAGGTGACACAGGATGAGACTCAGGCAACACTGGACGAGACTCATGCTCACGACGCTCTGTAAGACCTCCTGTCGGACCAGTGTAGGGAGAAGGACCAGGAAGTGGCGAGGCAGGCGGTAGCTGTGACTGCGACTAGACAGGCGGAGGACACTCTAAGGAGGGAGCAGGACAAGGAGGAGGCGGCTGACCAAGAACCTGCTGGAGGAGTCGAACGAAGTACGGTCGCGGCCGTGCAGTCCCCCCAGAACTAGTAGAGACAGCACCAGAACTTCCAGTAGCAGCTCCAACTCCTGCAGCACCACCAGCAGCTCCAGTACCTCCAGTAGCACCAGCAGCTCTAGTACCTCCAGCAGCACCAGCAGCACCTCTAGCAGCACCCCCAGTCCTAGAAGCTCTAGTACCGCCAGTACAAGCACCTCCAGGATTAGTGGCTCCAGCACCTCCAGTGTCGACCCCAGGGTCATCAGCAACACCACCTCCAGTAGGCACAGCGCCCTCAGCTCCAGCTCTAGTAGCACCACGGAGGCGGCGACAGTACCGAGAAGAGAGAGCACCCCCAGGCGCAGTACCCCCAGGCTCAGGACCTCCAGACTCAGCACCCCCAGGGACAACACCCCCAGGCTCAGCACCCGCAGTCTCCGCACCCCCAGGCTCAGCACCGCCAGACTCCGCACCCCCAGGCTCAGCACCCCCACTCTCCACACCCCCAAGCTCAGCACCCCCAGTCCCAGTAACCCTAGACCCAGCACCACCAGGCTCAGCACGCTCAGGCTCAGCACGCTCAGTACCTCGCGGAGGACCAGAGTCGACAGCTACCTTGACAGGCTCGACCGGGTCTACCTGGGAAACACCTGAGGGAGCAGGACCCTGGGGAGGAAGGGGATCTACCAAAGCAGCACCTGGCGTGAGGAAGAGCGGCGGGGGGGGGAGCGGGGCAGTGCGGTAGGGGAAGAGACGGTAGAAGGGGACCGACTCGTCAAACGTGACATCCTGAGAGGCGAAGACCCTGCACGAGGTGGGGTGGTAAAACTGCCAGCCAGGCGCGTCAGGGACAAAGCCAAGGAAGACACAGGGAGTAGCGCGGGCGGAGAGCTTGTCCGCGGACGTATCGCCGACAAAGGCACGAGATCCCCAGACCCGGAACACAGACGCATCGCCAACCTCTCCCGTTCAACGCATAGTCGGCGAGGTCTCCGGAACGGAGACACGGGGCCAGAGGTTGAGCTGATGCGCGGCGTAGCAGACCGCAAACGGCCACAGAAAATGGGGGGCAGCCACATGGACCAAGGAGGTACGAGCGACATCCATGACCAAGCCAATGCGGCGCTCAGCAACCCAATTCTGCTGAGGAAGGCCGGAAGCGTGAACGTCTGGCGAATGCCCTCCCCCTGTCAGAAGGTCTCCAAGAGACCGGAGGAAAACTCACCACCTCTGTCAGAGTGAAGTCGCAGGACGGGAAGGTCCGTGTAAAAGCGCCTCTCCAACTGGAGACGGGTAGCGCGGATCCAAGGGATCAAAACAGCAGGGACCTCTCCCTTGGTGCGCAAGGGAAAGACCGTGGTGTAACGCGTGTAGTCGTCAACTACCAGCAGGAAGTAGCGCTCTCCTCCCTGTCCACGGACGCGGGCTGGGCCCCATGCGTCCATGTGCAGGGTCTGCAGAGGGGCCTCGGTCGGGGGAAACTCAGAGGAGTGAGGGGTGGCACACTGCCGCCCCTCGACACAGGGAAGGCAGGGAGGGGCAAGGGACGGTGGCAGGTGAGGCAGTGACCTGGGGAGACCAGAGACAAGGTAACGGGAGTGCATGCCACGAAGGCGCTGCATCGAAGGGTGCCCAAGGCGGTGGTGCCAGAGGACCGTCCGGTGCAACAGGGTGCGACACGAGCAGGGGGCAGACAACAGACCTGATGCAGACGCAGACGCCGCTACCTGAGGGGACTCAGTGGTCAATGTGTACAAGTCCGACCCCGGCTACCGAGTGAAGGTAGCCAGGTGTTGACCCGTGTGGGCAGACGTGCAGTGTGTCACACGCTCGTAGGCAGGGGTGAACTGGTGAACACCCGCATCCTGGAGCGCGGAATCAGCCACCAACTTCGTAGAGAACGAGGGGAGGTAAAGGCCCGACAGGGTGCCGGATGGGACAGCAGGACAAGGGAGGGCAGTGGTGGAGGTCGCAAGGACCGGACCCCCGGAGGGGTCAGCCAGGGAGACAGCAACCGGCCTAGGGAGCTGCTCTAGGGCAGTGCGGTCGCGAAAGAAACAGCGAGAAGCACCAGAGTCCAGTGTGAAGGTGTGCAGTGCGGCAGTAGACGCAGTACCTGAAAGTGCAGACTCACAAGTACCTGAAGCAGCAGACACACCTGCACCTAGAGCAGCAGCATCACTAGGACCTGGGGCAGCAGACACACTTGCACCTAGAGCGGCAGCCTCACTGGTCGCAATGCCTGGGTCTGGTGGCACACACAAGTAACAGTCACCCTCAACACTAATAGTCAATGCATACATGGCTCCTAGGATAACATCAAAGTCAAGTGCAAAGACATCAATGTTCTTTTTTAAGCAGATCAGCCCAGCGGGGCAGCTCAGAGGCCTCAGGGAATTGTGCACTCCAGGCGTCGTCGAGACGGAAGAAGCAGCGCTGCGGCGTGTGGAACCTCCCACACGTCTGACCAGCGCGGTCACCTGTGCGGATGACATACGTGCAGGTACCCCCTCCCCCAGACCCCCCATGCTGAGAGTACCACTCACGAAGCTGCTGGGGCGACGGGGTCCCTCCGAGACGCTGCTGTTGGCGCTGGACACCACCCGAACCTCCACGCTGCGCTGGTCCACCCCGACCACCACCCGTGCTGCTGCCACCACGCCCACCGCCGCCTCCACCACCGCCTCCACCCAGGCCTCCTCCACCACCACTACCGCCACCACCCCCGCCGTTGCCACCGACCCCCCCAGCCCCGCCACCACCCCCACCACCGCCACCACTGCCACCAGTGCCACCACCCCCACCGCCCCCACCTCCACCCCCACCTCCCCCGCTTGCACCACCACCACCCTTGCCCCCCTTGCCCTTGCCGCCCTTGCGCCTCCAGCTAGGAGCAGACGCAGCCCCGACTTCCTCTGCACCAAGGAAGTCGACAGCGGCAGCAGAGGCAACCGAGGGGAGCTAGGGGGGAGGGGAACACCCGTCAAAGAGGGGCGTGCGGGGGTCGCCACGAGAGGCACCTACAGCATTGATGCTAGACTCAGCTGCAAGCAGATGCTTCTCGAGGAGGTCAATGGTGAGCTCGATGGGGCAGAGGGCGAGAAAGTGGTCCCAGAGGGAGTCAGGGAGGCGGGCGACTAGGTGGTAGAGAACGAGGTACATCAGGGGGGGGTTCTTGGCGAAGAACTCAGCAGGAAGGGCGGCGTGGAAGCGAGTGTCACTGGTGCGGAGGTGGGTAATGAGGTCAGCGACTGTGGGAGAGGCGGCGAGATAGAGCAGCGAGAGACGGCCTATCGTAGCAGAGGCAGGCGAGGAGTAGCGAGTGACGACTGCAGTGTACAGTGCCTTAGAAGTTTTGTGCTGGCCGAAGTGTGCACGCTCATCTAACGGCAGGTGGCTGCGAATGGCTAGGCGAGCGTGGGCGTCACGAGTCTGCCACTGGGAGCGAGCTGTACTGTCAGCAGTGTCAGCAGGTGCTAGAGCGGTTCCGGACGCGTGGTCATACAGTGAGACATCATCCTTAGCAGTGATCTGGAGGAAGAGGTGGAGATCGTCAAGCCAAGCATCAAACTGGAGCGGACGGCCCTCCGCATCGAAAGAGAGAGCAGTGGGTGTAGCCATAGTGGCAGCAGCAGCAGTAGCAGTAGCAGCAGTAGCAGTAAGAGCAGTAGCAGTAGTGGCAGTAGGGAAACGAATAGTAGGAACAGGAACAGCAGGTGCTGTAGGTGGGGCAGCGCGGTTCGGTCAGGACGGCGCGGCTCGGGCGGCGCGGCTCGGGCGGCGCGACTCGGGCGGCGCGGCTCGGGCACGTAGGGCGGCGCGGCGGCGGGCCTAGCACGGTGAGTGGCGGCGCCTAAGCTGCAGATGCGCACAGGCCGCGGCTGGGTTCGTGCTGCAGTGAAACTTGAGCTGCAGGAGCCTACTCACGATCGTAACTGTGGGCGGGCTGTGACCTGCGGGCGGGCAGCGGTGGGTCGTGCGCCGTCCTAGGGGCGAGCGGTCGGGCTCGGGCTGCAGTCGCGCGCGGGAGGCGGCCTACGAAAGCAGGGGCGGCGACCTACGGGCGGGCGACGCGACTGCCTACGGGCGGGGCTACGTCGCGCTGGAAAGCCAGCCGGGTGGGTCGACGGGCGGCTGGCGGCCTACTCGTGGGTGGTGCTAGCCACGCGGGCAACCTACGGCCTACTCATGGGTGGTGCTACCCTCGCGGCCCTGTCGCGCCGCCCTCGCGGCCCTTTTGTGCCGCCCTCGCGGCCTCTTCAAGCCGCCCTCGCGGCCCCTTCTAGCCGCCCTAGCGGCCTCGTCGCCTACCTCTGCGGCCCCGGCGCCGCCCTTCCCGGCCCCGGCGCCGCCTCTGCTGGCCCCGTCGCCTACCCCTGCGGCCCCGGCGCCGCCCTTCTCGGCCTCGGCGCTGCCTTTCCCGGCCCTGACGCCGCCTCTGCTGGCCCTGTCGTCGCTCCACCCGGCCCCGCCGCCGCTCCACCCGGCCCCGCCACTCCACCTGGCCCCGTCGCCGCTCCACCCAGCCCCGCCGCAGCTCCACCCGGCCCCGCCGCTCCACCCGGCCCCGCCGCTCCACCCGGCCCCGCCGCTCCACCTGGCCCCGTCGCCGCTCCACCCGGCCCCGCCGCTGTCCCCACGCGGCCCCGCCGTCACCACCGAGCCCCCGGCGCCGCCGAGCTGCTGCCGAGCCGCCAGAGCCACCCGAGGCGCCCGAGCCGCCGCGCCACCTGAGCCGCCCGAGCCGCCGGGTCGCCGAGCTGCCGAGCCGCTGTACCGCCGAGCCGCCCGAGCCGCCAGTGCCGCCGAGTCGCCGAGCCGCCGTACCGCCCGGGCCGCCCGAGCCGCCCGCATCGACGAGCCGCAGTTGCTGCCGAACCGCCGTACCGCCCGAGCCGCGTGAGCCGCCCGCACCGCCGAGCCGCCCTGTCCGGTAAGAGCAGCGCCTCTATCACTGCACTGCACTTACCCTACTGTTCGCACTGCTAGTCTACTGCTGTCATGGCTACCCCTAGTGTCCTCGCTTTTGACGCTGAGGGTCGGGCCATTGACTTTGACGTCTGGGTAGATGACCTGCAGCTTTTCCTACAATGCGATAGGGCAGACGGTCTCTCTCTCTTTGACCTCACTTCTTGCGCCTCTCCTGCCCCTGCTGCTGATGTTGACGCCACTGTTCGCTCACAGTGGGCCACACGCAATGCTGTTGCACGTCTTGCTGTGCTTCGCCACCTTCCTACCTCTGAGCGTGCGCACTTTAGCCAGTACAAGAGTGCTCAGACCTTGTACAACGCTGTAGCTGCACCCTACTCCTCCCCTGCTACTACTGCACTGAGCCGCCTCATGCTATCGTACCTCTTTCCTGACCTTGCTGCCTTTCCCACAGTCACTAACCTCATTACGCACCTCCGCACTAGTGACACTCGCTACCGCGCTGCGCTTCATGCTGAGTTTTGCGCCAAGAACCCCCCCCCCCCCCCCCCCCCATGTACATCACCCTCTACTACATAGTCGCCCGGCTCCCTGACTCTCTCCGCGTAGTCAGGGACCACTTCCTCTCAGTTTGCCCCACCACTCTCATCGTTGACCTACTCGAGAAGGCCCTCCTAGCAGCACAGAAGAGCATAGTCGCTGTAAGAGCCTCTCGTGGTGACCCTCGCACCCCCGTCTTTGAGGGGTGTTCCCCCTTCCCCATTTTGCCCTCTGTTGCCTCTGCTGCTGCGGCCGACCTCGTTGGTTTCGAGTCGGTCGGTGCTGCGTCTGCCCCGAGCGCGAAGCGCCACACCAGCAAGGGCAAGGGGGGCAAGGGCGCAAGAGGGGTTGGCGAGGGTGGCGGAGGTGGCGGTGGAGGCAGAGGAGGGGGTGGGGGTGGTGGTGGGAGTGGTGGCGGGGGTGGAGGTGTCTCTGGCGGCAGTGGAGGCGGAGGCGGAGGCGGCGGTGGCGGTGGGAGCGGAGGTGGCGGAGGTGGCGGCGGAGGAGGAGGCGGCAGGGGAGGAGGCGGAGCTGGTCGGGGTGGCGCTGCGCAGAGGGTCGGCTCCGGTGGTGGTCAGCGCCAGCAGCAGCAGCAGCAGCAGCAGCAGCAGCAGCAGCCGTGCACTCGTGACATCCCCCCACCTCAGCAGCTCCGTGAGTGGTACGCTGCACGCCAGCGGGGTGGGGGTACTGGTCCGTGCACCTACGTCCTACGCACCGGCGACCGCGCGGGTGAGCAGTGCGGGGTTGCCCACTCCACCCAGCACTGCTTTGGCCACCTTACAGACGCTTAACGTCACCAGTTCCCTGAGGCCACTGAGATCCCTCGCTGGGGCGAGCTGTCTAGGGCGGGAGAAGCTATCTTTGACCTTGACTTTGATGCTATTCTTGCAACCATGTATGCTGTGACTACTAGTGATGAGGGTGACTGTTACGGGTGTTTTCCGCCCGACCCGGGCATTGAGACTGCTGCTCTAGGTACTGGTGAGGCTGCTGCTCTAGGTTCTAGCGAGGCTACTGCTCTAGGTGCTAGTCACTTTGCTTCCTCAAGTGCTGGTGAGTCTGCTCTCTCAGGTACTGCGTCGGCTTTGGCCTCCCTCACCTTCACCCTTGACTCGGGGGCTTCTCGCTCCTTCTTTCGAGACCGCACCACACTCATGCCGTTTGGTCGGCCAGTTGCAGTCTCTCTGGCAGACCCCTCTAGGGGTCCTGTCCTTGCTCACTTTTCCACTATCCTCCCGTGTCCGGCGGCTCCCTGTGGCACCCTTTCTGGTCATTACCCCCCCTCGTTCTCTAAGAACTTGGTGAGTTGTGCTGACCTAAAGGATGGGGGAGTTCACCAGTTCACTCCTGCGAGCCAGCGGGTGACCCACTGCACGGACGCTCGGACGAGCCAACACTTGGCCACGTTTACACGTCTACCGGGGTCGAGCCTGTACACACTGACCACAGAGTCTCCTCCAGTCACTGCGTGTGGTCGGGTAACTGCGTCGGGTTAGGTGTTTGCTGCATCGTTCAGGGTCATGAGCGCTACTTCCTACTGGTGGTTGACGACTATTCGCGTTACACCACAGTCTTCCCCTTGCGCAGCAAGGGTGATGTCACTTTGGTGTTGATCGACTGGATCCGCGCAGCTCGTCTCCAGCTCAGGCAGAGCTTCGGCTCGGACTTTCCTGTTCTGCGTCTGCACTCTAACAGAGGCGGAGAATTCTCCTCTGGCCTTCTGCGAGCCTACTGTCGTGCACGAGGCATTCGCCAGACCTTCACGCGTCTGGACTCTCCACAGCAAAATGGGATTGCTGACCGCCGCATCGGCATGGTCATGGACGTCGCCTGTACGTCCATGATGCATGCGGCTACCCCCAATTTTCTGTGGCCATTTGCGGTTTGGTACGCGGCGAATCAGATCAACCTTCAGCCCAGGGTCTCCATGCCGGAGACCTCCCCAGCTTTGCTGTGGACCGGGAAGGTTGGCGATGCGTCTGCATTCTGGGTCTGGGGATCTCGGGCGTTTATCCGCGACTTGTCTGCGGACAAGCTGTCCCCTCGTGCTGCTCCTTGCGTCTTCCTTGGCTTCCCCCCTGACGCGCCATGGTGGCAGTTCTACCACCCCACCTCTCGCCGTGTTCTGTCCTCCCAGGACGTCACGTTTGACGAGTCGGTCCCCTACTACCGCCTCTTCCCCTACCGCACTACGTCCCTCCCCCCGCCACCGCTCTTCCTTGTGCCAGGTCCCCCCCCGGTAGACCCCCTCCCCCCTCAGGGTCCTGCCCCTTCAGGTGTGTCCCGGGTAGACGTAGTCGAGCCTGTCGTGGTTACCGGTGACTCTGGTGCTGCTGAGGGTGCTGAGCCTGGGGGTGCTGACTCTGGGGGTGCTGAGCGTGTGGGTACTACGACTGGGGGTACTGAGCCTGAGGGTACTACTATTGGGGGTGCTGGGCGTGGGGATGCTTAGCCTGGGGGTGCTACGCCTGGGGGTGCTGAGCCTGGGGGTGCTACGCCTGCGAGTGCGGAGCCTGGAGGTGCTACGACTGGGGGTGCTGAGCCTGGGGGTGCTATGCCTGGGGGTGCGGAGCCTGAGGGAGCTGGGCCTGCTTGTGTCTCGTCTGGCGGTTTTGTGCCTAGGGGTTCTCCGGGTGCTTCATCTCGGCGGGAGCCCCTCTCTCCACAGGAGCTGCGTGAGTGGTTTGCCCAGCGCTGGAGGCATGCTGCTGGAGCTGGAGGTTCTTCGGCTACTGAGGGTGCTGGTGTCGCGGGTCCCCGAGGTGCTCGTACTAGGAGTACTAGAGCTGCTTGGCCTGCGGGTACGACTAGAGCTGGAGCTGCTGAGGGTGTTCGCGCTGAGGCTACTGCTGTCGGTCCTCGAGGCGGTCCTGCTGGGGGTGCTACTGGAGCTACTGGAGCTGCTGGGGGTACTGGAGCTGGAGGTGCTGCTGGCGCTGGTGCTACCACTGGGGGTACTGGTGCTGTCCGTGCTGTGTCTAGAGTCGCCGCGCGGCCTCGACTGTACTTCGTTCCGCTCCTTCAGCAGGTTCTTGGTCTTCCGTCTTCTACTGGTCCTCCTCCTCCCTTAGACTGTCCATAGCCTGTCCCGTCACAGTTACTGTTACAGCCGGACTCCCCTCTGCCTGCTCCTTCTCCCTACACTGGTCCTACTGGAGGTCTTGCTGAGCGTCGTGAGCCTGCGTCTCGCCCTACGTCGCCTGTCCGTCCTGCTCGCGCTAGTGGTCGTGGTTCGCGTCAGCGTCCTCCTCCTGTCCCTGGCATGCACCGGATGTCTCTGCGTCCGTCTAGTGCTCCTCTGCGTGCCCCTTTGCCTTCTCCTCCTGAGTCCTCTCTTCGTGCTCTTCCCAACCCGGAGTCGGACTCTCTTTGTGCTGCCAGTCCTACTGTCACGCGTCTCCTTGCTACTGTTGTCACTGACCCTTCCTTTGAGTCCACTGCTGCGTCTGCCCTAGTTGCTGAGCTTGTCGACTTTCCTCCCCGTTGTCGTCTAGACTACGCTGCTAGACTTGTCGCTGAGTCTGAGTCTGTCTGTCCTCCGTCCGTCGGGGGTGAGTGTGCCCTTGGCACGGACGTCCTTAAGGACAGGCAGGAGGAGTTCCAGTGATTGGTTGCTGCTTCACCTCATCTCGTGTCCGTATGTTTACCCCTGAGGGAGACCTGGATGCACTTGACATCCCGACTCCGCGCTCTTATGCGGAGGCGATAGAGGGTCCCTACTCCTCTCAGTGGCAGGCAGCTATGGACACAGAGATGGCTTCCTGGAAGTCCACAGGCACCTGCGTTGACGAGGTTCCCCCGCCTGGGGCGAACATCGTCAGTGGCATGTGGATTTTCAGGGTGAAGCAGCCGCCAGGTTCTCCGCCTGTATTCAAGGCGCGTTACGTGGCTCGTGGCTTCAGTCAGCGGCAGGGAGTTGACTACTTTCAGACCTTCTCTCCCACCCCGAAGATGACCACTCTTGGGGTTCTGCAACACATAGCTGCTCACTGTGACTACGAGCTGCACTCTCTTGACTTCAGCACTGCTTTCTTGCAGGGCAGCCTGCACGAGGAGATCTGGCTGCGTCGCCCACCTGGCTTCACTGGGTCTTTTCCTCCTGGCACCTAGTGGAGCCTCCAGCGGCCAGTCCACGGTCTCCGCCAGGCACCGCGTGAGTGGCACGACACACTGAGGACTACGCTTGTGGCTCTTGGGTTTGCTCCCTCTACTGCCGACCCGTCGCTGTTTCTGCGCACCGACACTTCTTTGCCGCCGTTCAACATCCTCGTGTACGTCGACGACTTGGTCTTTGCCACAGCTGACACTGCTGGACTCTCCCACGTGAAGTCCAAGCTGTAGAAGAGACACGCGTGCACAGACCTGGGTGAACTGCGCAGCTACCTTGGCTTGCAGATCACCCGGGACAGAGCACACCGCACCATTACCCTGACTCAGTCACACATGGTGCAGCAGGTCCTTCAGCGCTTCGGCTTCACGTACTCCTCGCCTCAGGCCACTCCTCTGCCTACTCGCCACTCGCTCTAAGCTCTGCCTTTGGATGAGTCCGTAGAGTCGAGTGGCCTGTACCCAGAGCTTGTTGGCTGCTTCATGTACCTGATGACCTGCACACGACCTGACCTTGCATACCCTCTTAGCATTCTCGCACGCTATGTTGCTCCTGGGAGACACAGACCAGAGCACATGGCTGCAGCGAAGAGGGTGTTGCGCTACTTGTGCAGTACGTCGGGCATGGGGCTTGTGCTTGGAGGGCAGAGTCCAATGGTCCTCACTGGGCACGCAGACACTTGTCTTCTCTTCTCGGCTCCAGTTGTGAGGCTGAGATCTACGCAGGAGCCATGGCTGCACAGGAGCTTCGCTGGCTCACTTACCTGCTGACTGACCACAGAGAGCCGCCTCTTTCTCCTCCAGTACAGTACATAGACAATAAGGCCATGCTGGCCTTGTGTCGAGAGCAGAGACTGGAGCACATAACAAAGCACATTGCTCTCCGCTATTACCTTGCTCGTGAGCTACAGCAGCGTGGTTAGCTGCGCCTTGCGTACGTGGCCTCTGAGGCCAACACTGCTGATATCTTCACCAAGGCACTTGCGCCTTGTGATCATCAGCGCTTCTGTACTCAGCTGGGTCTTGTGCCTACCTTGCCTCACTTGCTCACCCCTTGACCTTGTTTGTACTGTTACATATATATATACACCTGCTCTTGCTTGTCTAGCCTTATATATATATATATATATAATCCTGCATGTGAACTGGCCTTGTGGCCTTGATCTTGTGCTCGGAATGTGTGGTGACTTTGTGATCCACCCTGAGCTTGCTTTACTTTGCTTTGCTTGACTGGTCTTGTGACCCCTTGTTCTCCCCCACTTTGCCTATTGGGGTGTGTCAGATTTATATGACATAGCTACTGTAGGCTATACTGGGGTAGCACATATGGGGTACAGATTTCTAGGGTTTGTACTTGTACCCAACTTTCACTTAGTCATTTTCATTCCTCGTTCATTTTCTCAGAAAATTGCTGAAAAATCAGCCCTGGTTCTAAACAATATCCGAAATCTCAGCATTTTTTACATAGATCAGCCTTTTTTCGCTGACTTCTGAGGCCCTGAAGCACATCAATGTAATGCTATTGCCTGGGTTTCAATTGTACTAAACTCATTTGAAATGAGACGATGCCAATTGCTACATGCAAGAAAGCAAGCTTTCTAAATGGAAGATTCACAACAGGGTACACGGTTTTTTGCGAATTCATGTTCATGAATCTTGAACTTGAAAATAGCCATGTGGTACTCGGGCTTTAAAAAACAAAGACGAGAGTAACAGAGGATAAGTGACAGTGGCCTGCTTGTGGACAGTCTGAGGGCATTTTGTTTTGTTAAATTTTTGTGGATGGCGAAGTAGGAAAGTGGGACAAGAGCAGATGTGACGCACGCTGCTGCGCACTTGGACTGGACCTCTGCTTGCGTTGTCCCACAGGAATTTGCCACTTTTTGACTTCACCCTTTGCTCTCCACCTCCTTCCCAAGCAAGGAGGCAACTCATTGAGAGGAGCTGAATCTGTGGACTGGAGCTGGAAAGGACGTTGCGTCCATGCATCTTGCAATATCTGCTTCAGTGATCCGAACTGATCTTTCTCTATTGCCACGGCTCGTTCAACACAATTAATTGCAAATGGCTACTTATCGTAATTTTATAATGCAATGCCTGCACAGATAGAGTGAAGCAGCAGGATGAGGAGGTGTGGGTGGGGGGTGAGTGGAAGGAAGGATCCTTGACGAATGAGTGGAGCGGCACCTCTCTGCTGCCACCACCAACCAACCATCAAGTGAGGGGGACACGGGGGTGGGGTGGGGGGTGGGGAGGAAGGAAAGGAGAGAGATGTGAGCTGGAAAGAGGAGGGAGTGGGGGATGGAGGGGGAGTTGGTTGCTAACAAGAGGCAGTGATGCAGAAGTTGGAGAAAGAAGGTTCTGCTGTAATGCTGAAAACGGAAGGTCAATACAAGGGTGGAAGGGAACCAGGATCAAAGATAGGGAGGAATGCTTGGTTCGTGTATGAGGTGAAGTATAACAAGCAGCACAGAAAGAAGAGCTAAAGGGTATGGGATAAAGATTGTAAGAAAGAATAAGGAATTAGGGAGGGAAGGAAGGAAAGAGGGGGAAGACAAAGGCGATGGCAGGAGGGAGTGGAAGAAAAAGATGCCAGATGGGAGGGACGCAAAGGGATACAGGAGGGAGGGTGGGAAGGGGAGGGGCGTTGGGTGGTGGGGGCTGGTTCGGGGTGGTTTGGGGTGGGTACCTTGCCTCACCTGTGATAATGCCTTATGCCACCCACGAAGGGGTGGGTGGATAGCTCCTGCCTCCCTCCACTTGATGCTGACCGCCCTAACCGCCACCACTGCTGCTGCACCATCTTTCGTGGAGGGAGGGATGAGCTGCCATGCCGACCGGCTGGTGTGTTGCAATAATGAGAAATGGTACAAACTTAAAGGCAAACAAGTGGTTTACCACCAACAGTTCATAATAGCTACACTAAACTACAACTACACGCAGTTACATATATATTCCAACACTCCCCAATAACTGCCTGCAGCAGGAGTTCGTACAGCAACACATCCTGGATGGGTACACCATGAACAGAGAAAACAGCAACAGTAGGCAAGAGTAGTGGCAACCGGTGCAGTGGTGGCAGATTCAGCTGCACCAAGGTAGAAGCAACAGACAAAGGTGCATGTGGCGGTAGGTCGCCTGGAGAGCGGGTGCGTGCGGCGGCACAGCAGGGCTCAACGGCAGCACCTGCCACTCAACAGCAGAAGACAGCAGAAGAAATAGCAGGTGGAGGAAGGGGCGGCTGCAGGAGGTGCCACGGTAGCAGCAGGCGGCAACTGCAGATGCCTAGCTGACTTCCGCCACCATCTCACCCTCCCCCCCACGGCGGCACGCGCGGCAGTGAGAGAGAGAGGAGGAGGGGCGGCTGCTGGCTCGGCATAATCTCTCTCTCCACTCCCTCACACTCTCCCCCTTTCCCCTCACCCTCCCACCGCAACCTCTCCCCCCCGTCACGGCGGACCCCGCCTGGCGTCCGCGCTGGCGCCGGGCGCTTGCGTCGGCGCTGGCGTCCATGCTGGCGCCTAGCGCTGGCGTCCGCGCTGGCGTCCGCGCTGGCGCCTGGCGCTGGCGTTCGCGCTGGCGCCTGGCGCTGGCGTCTGCGTTCGGCGCTGGGTGCTGGCGTCGGTGCGCGCGTTCGCGGCGAGCGGCGGGGCGACGGGAAGGCAGGCGACGGGGTATTGCGATGGGGCCGAGCCCAACTCGTCGTCGCACTCTTAGTTGAGGCCGCCGTCGAAACTAAGGGCGCGCCGAAGGGCGTGACGAAGGGCGTGACGAGCGCCATAAGCGGAGAAATTGGTGGTCCCATTAGGAACGAAACCACTCTAATACCATGTCAAAACTAGGGTTAAGACTAGGGTTTGGGGTAGGAGGAGACTTGAGAGAGGAACATGTCGAGAGAGTTAGCCAAAGAGATTCAATAATGAGAAATTGTACAAAGTTATAGGCAAGAAACAAGTGGTGCACCACCAACAGTTCATAATATCGTATTCTCCCGGAGATAAGACCCGGGGGACTTTTGTTAAATAGAGGCAAAATGACTAGGGTGAACATTTAATCGGAACGAGTTGTAAGAGTCCCGGTTACACTTGATAATAATGTACACTTATGTTATTTAGGGGTGTACACTTGAATTTGAAGAGGGAGGGGAGGGGGGGGGGGGTGACTTTTTGAACCGAAAAAATCTTGCGTGCGCGAAACTCGCGCGAGCGGCGCGTCAGAAGCGTCAGATTTCGCATCTGACATGATTGGTGTGTCAGAACCCGAATCTGACACAAATATTGTGCTTCTAAAAGCTGACGCGCAAATTCAATTTAACTGCTGTATACAGAAAAAGCGGGTCTCAAAATGTTTTATGGCAAACCGGGAGTCGTCTCACATTTCATACATATTAAGAGTCCCAGACCCGAATTTAAGTCCCGGGGGTCCTTTTTTCGGGAGGGTCATATATCCGGGAGAATACGGTAGCTACACTAAACCACAGCTACAGGCAGTTACAGATATATTCCAACAAGGCGGGGACAAGTCGTGGCCCATGCCAGGCCATGGATGCGGGCGAATGTTCCAGTTGCTACGCCCAGTAAAGCTGCTGAGGCCAAACACGCGCGGATGCTCCTAACGCCCAATCTTCAACGTCGGTCGCCTGATCCCTGGGTCCTTCTGTCGGAAACCCTACGAGGCGTGTCATGACACGTTACAACTTACAAGCACCCTCTATGTGCTGCTGTAAACATTCACACTACTGTATGGCCCCGGATATAGGCGCCGTCTGATTAAAGGCGCCAGCGCCTCTATCTGGAGCATGGCGCTTATGGCCGTTCCTCGATTATAAGCGCCCCCCCCCCCCCTAGAAAACCTTAACATATTATAAGCGCACGTGTAATTTTAATCTAATTTCTTCCTTAAAACGGTAACGAGATACATTTTTGCAGCGAGTCAGATTTCAATTTCGCTTCGTTTGACTCGCGAAGACCTGACTGGCTTCGCGTCCAGTCAGGATGTGCTGGCATGACGTGTCTTCGCCTTTGTGTGAACCCAGAATATCGCTTGCGCGAGATTCTGCTTTGCGACGCTATAACATTTCGACTCGGTTGAAATGGCAAGAAGAAAATGAACAAACTGGTGCTCTAAATGTATAAGTTCTTATCTTTCATTATATAAGCGCCGGCACTTATTGCCGTTACTCAATTACAAGCGCCCCCCCTAAAAAAAATGATTTTTTTTTTTATAAGCGCATATGCGCAACTATCCGGGGCCATACGGTAATAGATATGTGAAGGACCCCACATTTCCTCATTGAATCACCACACGGATTTCTAAGTACATCTGAGGATGATGTCGTCTGAAAACAGATACGGTACCGTACAAGGTGTACCTTTCAGAATGGTGAATCAGATAAAGAATTCACGGCAGGCACTACTACGGAATACAAACCAAACGCCTAATGGTTTAGAGGCTGCAAAAAGGAGGTTGCTGGTTCAGGTGGTTACTTGGCTGGCCATCTGTTTAGTAAGGAGGTCCTTCAATGTTGTGACAAGCGCATGCACATCATAATGCACTCCAGTACTGCTTTCACAGGTAAGTGAGGGCACCATAGTCTGGCGCAGGGGACAGGGCGGCACATCAGAATAATGCGATGGGATGGGATATGAATGCTGTGGATCATGCGTACCAACCGGCATAGCATGGAAGGCAGACCACAGGCATGCGGGGCTAACACCTTGTAGCAGTGGGTAAGTGGCAGGACTTACCACAGAGGTGACTCCCAAGTATGTGAGGCGTTCATGGTCAAGGGGAATGGCTCCTCCCTCTGGTGCGATGAGATGTGTCACATAGTGCATCGACTGCAGGAGATTGGAGGTGAGTGGCCACAGCAGAGAGGAACACGAGTGCAATGGACGAAGGGTAAGTGGGAGTTGAAAGCATGCAGGAATACACAGGTGTGAGCGGTGTTGTGTGCATCTGACCGAGTGGGTGAGGCGGTGGCTGGAGTCGTCTCCGAAGGTGCGGTTGAGGCAGTTGCAGATGGCGAGCACGAAGTCTGACGCCGCCATGCCCGCTGTTTCACGGTCCAGTGACCCGTTCAGCACTAGCACCTGCCATGCCATGCGCGTGTGGGGCGGATGAGGAAAACATGCCCCACAACATGTGATGCCACTGCGAGCTTTTTTCTCGGAACTCACGCCCTCCCGCACAAAAATGAACCGGTGAAAGGGAGGATGGCAACGGAAGAACAAAGAGAGTTGATGGGGTGTGCAGCAGAGCCGAGCATTCCTGCTTGGGATGTTCTGGTGCACTCGGCCATATCTTGGGATGTTCTGGTGCACTCGGCCATACCTTGGGGTGTTCTTGTGCACTCGGCCATACCTTGGGGTGTTCTTGTGCACTCGGCCATACCTTGGGGTGTTCTTGTGCACTCGGCCATACCTTGGGATGTTCTGGTGCACTCGGCCATACCTTGGGGTGTTCTTGTGCACTCGGCCATACCTTGGGGTGTTCTTGTGCACTCGGCCATACCTTGGGGTGTTCTTGTGCACTCGGCCATACCTTGGGGTGTTCTTGTGCACTCGGCCATACCTTGGGGTGTTCTTGTGCACTCGGCCATACCTTGGGGTGTTCTTGTGCACTCGGCCATACCTTGGGGTGTTCTTGTGCACTCGGCCATACCTTGGGGTGTTCTTGTGCACTCGGCCATACCTTGGGGTGTTCTGGTGCACTCGGCCATACCTTGGGGTGTTCTTGTGCACTCGGCCATACCTTGGGGTGTTCTTGTGCACTCGGCCATACCTTGGGGTGTTCTTGTGCTAAGTGGCAAAATACGCGTATTCCGTATATACGCGTGTCGTATATACGCACGCGTTTATACGCTATACGCAAAGGTCCCGAGACCCTAGATACGCTATTTTGGGCAGGTTAAAAAAACATCGGGCAGCTAAAAAAAGACCCCCCTGCAATACTACTGGGGTAAGTTTCCACGGGGGTTGGATTTCCCGGTTTTTTTTCCCGATTTTTTTTTTTCACCAACATTACAATGACAACTACTCATCCCATACTACTACTATTACACATACTACTACTCACGCTAGTCCAGATCAATTAACCCACCTACGCATACTCATCCTCCAAAATGTCGTCTTCCCCCTCCTCCTCCTCCTCCTCGTCCCCCTCCATCACATTGTAGCCCTCGGGCACGGGAGGCTCCGGGATGTTCCCGAGCACCACACCCGGCATGACATCTGCACGGGAATGCCAGTTGCGCACAACGCTCCAGTTGTGCGCAACAAAAACCAAATCCCGGCACTTGGCAGAGCCAAGCCGGTTCCGGCGGGCCGTGTGCACCCCATCCCACGTTGACCATCCCCTCTCACATGGTGAAGCCGACACGGGCTGAGAGAGAGTCGTGATGGCTAGGGCCGCCAGCTTTGGTGCGTCAGTGCCGTGCCACTGCCACCACTTTACCATGTCATACTTGCCTTGCTTGACCAAGTTCCTCTGAGCAATTGCATCCCCCATCCCGAAGCTTCCCTTCATATCCAGAAATGCCCTCACCCCGTCCTGCAGTTCCATCAAAACCTCGCCAATGTCATCCCCATCATCCCCCTCCTTCCCGTAATTGCACAGGTGCTCGGCGTGCTGAGTGATGTACGTTTTGAATACCTTAGTGCACTCCGCGTCTGAGCCGAAGATGTCTTCATCCTGGTTCGCCGGGTTGAGAATTCTGCCCGCAATGTGCATGGGGCAGGCCAGGCTGTCGTCCCACCTGTTCTTCAGCAGGCGGCGGATGTTCACTTTGTCGGAGTAGCTCAGCTGCTCCTCATCCTCCTCCACCACTGTCCCCACATCCTCGGTCAACTGCAGCATCACATCATACATCCGGCCCATCATCCCCTTGGCATCCCCATCGGTCTTACGCATTGCCATGAACGGGAGCTTCATCAGCTTGGAGAAAAACTCCGCCGTCCGCCACCACGCGTCATCAAGAACTTGTGACGCAAACTTATCCGCAGACTTCTTCCTATCCCCAACTACCCAACCCTTCAACACATCAGACACCACCATCTGTGCAAGCGACTGCCGCAACTCACAGAGACGGGACACAACAATGTACTGTGTCCCGAATCTGGTTCCAGCCGGTTTCAGCGCCTGCAGCATCTTAGCACCCACCAGTCCGGGGGTCCTCATGTATCCCCTTGTCCAGTGGTGGTTGCGGACGAAGGAGCTGATCTCGCCCACAGTGTCCACCACCTTCTTGGCCCACGTCATCTTGCCGACGTCCTCCATGAAGAGGTCCAACACGTGGGTGGCGCATGGCACGTGTTGAATGTGCGGCCATTCCGCGATCAGCTCGTTGCACGCCACCGCGTAGTTGGACCCACCGTCCGTGCAGAACGCCACCACGTTATCGGGACCGACCTCCTCCACCACGGGCCTGAGGATGCTGGCGACATCTTAGTGGGAATATACGCTCCAACCCTTAAGCGTATAGCGTATACACGCTAGCGTGTGTACGCAAAACGCAATACGCTGGCTAATACGCTATACGCTATCAGAAAAATTTTCGGGCTGCCCAGGGAAAAAAAATCGCTTGTGTACAGAAAGATGCGGAATCTTCTGCTGAGCATTTCGCCTAAGTCGAAATGCAATTTGACGGTCTAGGGAAGCGGGAGTGGGCCTTCGAAGTTGCAGGCAGTTCAAATTTGAACATTAGATTGGTACCGCATTGGAACCCATATTATCTACCAATTCCAACCTGTCAAAAACGTGCCCCACCAGACCCCACTCACGCTACTTACCAGAGAGCAAAATTCCAGTCATCATTTCTAGTTGGCATTCCCACTTTCTAACAGCAGAGCTCCTTCCGATTCCTACCTACTTCTCCTTTTAGTGTCTACTGTCAGAACTTGAGCTTAGAATCGATACTATAGTAGTGAGCTCAAAGCTCTCTAAGTACATCCGGAATGAGCAAGGTAGGGATGAGGAGGGAATCAGGAGGCAATCCTAAGGAATCAAGGGTAATCCCAAGGCAATCTCCAATTGGTGGGTTGGAGATTGCTTGGAGATTACATTTGGGTTTGGTTGGGATGTGGGTGTACACCCAACCAAACACAAAGTGCAAACTACAATAAACTAGGATATAAAAGTACAAGTACAAAATGTGAGATTGGGGCCTAACACCAACACCCCCCCCTGAGGCGTCAATCGAACTCATGGCGGAGAAGGAGGAGCGCAGAGCCCCATGGCGCCAAGGAGACGATGGTGGGGAACCTTCCCAAGGGGCTTGGTGAACAGGTCAGCCAGGTTGCAGTCAGATGCCACGTATTCCACCTTCAGCTGCTCTTGTTGCACAAGGTGACGAATGAAGAAGTGTCGAAGTTCAATATGCTTGGTGCGGGTGTGATACACAGGGTCTTGAGAGATGTGGATGGTACTCTGGTTGTCACACCAGAGGGTGGGGGCTGACTGAGGGAAGCCAAGCTCCTGGAGTAGGAAGGTGAGCCAACGGGCCTCCTGAGCAGCCATGGTGCCTGCGTAGAGCTCCGCCTCACAGGAGGAGAGGGAGACTGCAGACGACCTGGTGGAGCGCCAACTGACAGTTCCGCTCCCGAGGGTGAAGCAGTACCCCTGAGAGGAGCGTCGGTCGGTCTGGTCATCAGCCCAGGAGGAGTCTGTGTAACCTTCCAGGCGAGGAGGGGAGAGCCCACCGAGTGTGAGAACGTGGGACTTTGTGCCCTTAAGATAGCGCAGCACCCGCTTTGCTGCCTTCCAATGAAGATTAGTGAAGCGACCCGGGGCCACGTAACGAGAGAGAACACTGACTGGGTAGGCCAAGTCCGGTCGGGTGCACATCATGGCGTACATGAGGGACCCAACAAGTTCCGGGTATGGCTCAGAGCAGGCCTCTGGTGTGGGTACAGCAGGAGCTGTAAGGAGGTGTTGCAGCGGCAGCGGGGTGGCAACAGGTGTGCACAGCTCCATCTCAAACCGCTTGAGCACATTGTCGATGTAGAACTCCTGGGAGAGTGAGATGGTGCGAGCCTTGCGATCACGAGTGATCTCCATTCCCAGGTAGTGCTTGAGGTCACCGAGGTCTTTCATCAGGAGGGCCTTGCTCAGGGCTGCCTGGACTGAGGTCATTTGGGCCGAGTCCTTGGCAACGAGGATAAAATCATCCACGTAGACTAGGATGTAGAATGGCTCAGAATGACGACGGATGAAGAGAGTCGGGTCAGCAGCTGAGGGGTGGAAGTCCAGGGAGAGGAGGACTTCTTTCACCTTGTTGTGCCATTCGCGAGGGGCCTGTTTAAGGCCGTAGACGGGGCGATTCAGCTTCCAGACAGTGTTGGGAGGGAATTCTCCTGGGAAGCCTTCTGGTCTGTCCATGAACACTGTCTCCTTGAGACGTCCTTGTAGGAAGGCGGAAGAGGCATCCATGGATTTGATCTCAAAGTCTTCTCGAGCTGCAACATCCATGAGCGTTCGAATGGTGGGAGGTTTGGATGTGGGGGAGAAGATTAGGTCGAAGTCGCGGTACCGCTGCTGGGTGAAGCCCTTGGCTACGTAACGCGCTTTGAACACCGGTGCCTCGTCTGGGAGCTGTTTTACACGGAATAACCACTTGCCCCCGACGATGTTGACTCCTGGAGGTGGAGTCTCGTCGTCGAAGGAGTGGTTGCGAGTGAATGCTGCAATCTCCGCGTCCATGGCAGCACGCCATTCGGCAGCATGAGGGCCTGAGAGAGCCTCTTGGATGGTGAGAGGGATAGGGATGGTCGGGTTCTCCGCGAGGTTGAGGGAGGGTGAGCCAGTGATATCGGGGAAGATGTGTGAGAGCTGAGGAATGACTGCATGGAGATCACACAGCTCCTCATGCCTGTCTTCTAGAAGGGTAGAGGGCACATCCCCCCTAGCAGGAGGAGGCGGTGTGATCGTTGTGTATCGAAGAACCATTGCGAGTGGAAGAGCAGCGCGATGGGAGCGGGTGCCATGAGCCACCGGTGAGGAGGGTGGGGCAGGCGGTGTCGGAGAGGGTGACTTAGGAGGCTTGGGTGGGGGAATGGGCCGCCGGCGGTACGTGATCAGCTCGGGCGACTGTGGGAGAGCGGGTTCCTCTGTGGTGGGGGGAACTGGGGGAGGAGGTGGGGCCGGAGGGTGGGACCGCCGATGGTAGGTGATAGGTGCGCTCGGAGGGGGCGGTGCAGCGGGAAGTGAGGAAGGTGAGGGGGGGGGCGGAGCAGCTGCCGAAGACACCGGTGAGGCCGGGTCAGAGACCTCAGAGGGAGATGGTGGGATGGCAGGAGAGAGAGGAGGTGAGGGGGCAGGAGCAGGCGGGAGGTCGGGAGGCGCGTCAAAGTCTGCCCACACGAGGGAGGGTGGATCAGGGAGAGGGTCCCGTCCTGAAGGGGAGTAGAATGGGCGGGTCTCATCAAAGACAACGTCGCGGCTCCTGACCAACTGTTGAGTGGAGGGATTGAGGAAGAGGTAGTCAGGTGAGTCGGCGTTGTGCCCAAGGTAGATGCACGTTTGAGTCTTGGGACCGAGCTTGCCACCGTTCTGGCGTCGAGCCTGAGGGTTGAGGAGGACATAGGCGGTGCATCCCCAAACGCGAAGAGAGCGAGCAGTGGGCGTTTTCCCGAGCCAGAGTGTGGTTGGAGTGGTGTCGGGAAGGTGCGGATGGGGGTAAAGGTTGTAGAGGAGGGCGGCGTGGTAGAGAGCGTATCCCCAGAGAGAGTGTGGAGCGTTGGAGTGGCTGAGGAGGCACCGAGTGATCTTCACTAGGGTGTGGTTGCGGCTCTCAGCTATGCCGTTCTGTTGAGGGCTGTCAGGGAGGGTGAAGTTTTGCTGGATGCCTTCGGAGGAGCAGAAGGCTTTGAGCTTGTCGTTGCAAAATTCACCCCCCCCATCCGAGTGAAGGCGCTTGACCTTGCGGTCAAAGGTGGTCTGTGCCTGCTTGACCCACGCCATGATGACCTCTGGAGCCTCAGCCTTAGTGTGGAGGAGGTGAACAGAGACGTATCGTGAGTGGTCATCCACGATAACTAGGAAGTAGCGATATCCACCTCGTGCAAGAACAGGGGCAGGGCCCCAGACGTCCATGTGCACTAGGTCCAGTGGTGTCGCTGCGATTGTGGGTGAGGCAGTGTGGGGCTGTTGGCGCAGTTTGCTCTTGGTGCAATCAAGGCACGTGGGAGCGGGTGAGTCAGGTGGTGGAGGAAGTGTGGCTGGCAGGCCGAGAAGAAGTTTCTTGGAGGCCATGTCAGCAAGCGTGCGAAAGTTTGGGTGCCCTAACCGATGATGATAGAGGATGGTCGGGTTGGAGAGGCTGCGACATGTGCATGGTGTGATGGGAGCCTGTGCTTGGGTGGTTGAAACCTGTGGGAGAGGAACGCGTAGCGTGTAGAGGCCGCTGCTATTGAGGGTGAAGCGGGCCAAGACCTTGTTGGTGAGTGGGTCAATGATGTCGCAGTGGTCCTCATTCTCCGAGAAGATGGTGCGTAGCCCTGCTTTCTGAATTTCTGTTTGAGCCACTAGATTGTGGCGTAGTGAAGGCGCGCACATGCCAGTGACGGTGCCGGAAGGGAAGGCTGGGCATGGGACTGTGGAGGTGCCCTTGGCTAGGGTGGTGAAGCTGGAGTCAGCTCCCAAGAGAGGGATAGGTGCTGGATAGGGTTTGAAGGAGAGTGTCTCCTTGAGCACAGTGTGAGTGGCCCCGCTGTCGAGTGTGAACTCTATGTACTGTGGTGCCTGTGATGAGTCGATGTACTGGGAAGTGGCTTCATTAATCATGGCAGTGCCAGGAAACAACAGGTTGATACGCACATCAACAGGAGCACTATCACTAGCACTAGCCGAAGAGGGGTCCTGGACCTCAACGAGATTGGCCTTACGAGCGCGCATCCAGTTTGGCGGCTTCTTGTCAACCCCGTGGATGGCATACCACTCGTCGTCTTTCTTCTTGAAGCACGTGGCAAGGGGGTGGTTAGTGCCACCACACACTTGTCCCTTGCGGTTGCCATACTTGACGACGTAGGTGCACGGAGGAAAGCGGTTGCGCTGGAAAGACGCCGAGGCAAGGGCCGCTGCAACACTTGCTAGGGGCATGGGAGCACGGATGGCGTATGCCTTGGCCTGAGCCGTGGAGTCTTTCTCGGCAGAGAGGAGTGCGGTGGAGACCTTAGCAAAGGTGAGGTCTTCCGCTGAGAGCGTGAGGAGCATCTTCCTCGTGACTTCATATGCCGAGGAGAGACCAACAAGAAGGGCGGCTGCAGGGGCTTGTTCGGGGAAGACTATACCCAGCTCCTTGAGTTCACCATGAATGGTCTGCACCTTGGCGATGTAGTCAGCCATTCCTGAGCAGTCCTCAAGACGGACTTGAAACATGCTGGGGATGAGAATCGCCACTCCGACCGCCGTCTTGTTCATGAACCGATCCTGGAGATACTTCCAGATGGCGTTGGAGGTAGGGTAGTTGTGGAACGTGTTGACAAGTTCGGGAGGGGTGGAGGCAATGAAGACGCTGATGATGGCAGCATCGGCCTTCTCCCACTTCCGGTACTTCTCAACAGCTTCTTCGTACGTCATCACGTCAGCATCACTTGAAGATTCGGTCGGTTCACGGGGAAGAGTGGGCTGTTTCCCCTTGCCACGGTTGAGGAGGACGTCCTTGAGGTCAAGGCCCTGCACGTCACGGCTCAGGAGGTGCTTGTCAACTCCGTAGCTCCACGCCTTGAAGTTGGAGCTAGAGCCATCGGCTTCAAGGCGGAGCGGGGTGATGGGGTTCGCCATGGTGGAAGACGAGAAAGCCATGGTGGAGACCCCTTAACTTCTCGCGCGGAGCGCCGCTCTTAAGTCACCGATAGGAACTTGAGGTTTGGGGTTTCCAAAGGAGATTTTGAAGAACCGGAGGTTTAGGGTTTACGAAAGAGAATATTGAGGTTTAGGGTTTCTGAAGGAGAATTTGACTGAGACGCCAATTTAGTGTCAACTACCTACTAGTCCTATTCCCACACACCCCCCCACACACCACCCTCAGCTTCGCGGCTACGCTGCTGCTCGGCTTCGCGGCTACACGGCTGCTCGGCTTCGCGGCTACGCTGCTGCTCGGCTGCGTTGCTGCACCTGTTCAGCTGCGGGAAAGAGGGGGGATGGGGGTAGGAGTGCAGATGCGGGGCGACGGGCGGCAGCCCGAAGATGACGCTGCGGGGCGACGGGCGGCGGCCCGACGAGAAGTTGCAGGGCGACGGGCGGCAGCCCGAAGAGAAGCTGCAGGGCGACGAGCGGCGGCCCGACGAGAAGCTGCAGGGCGACGGGCGGCGGCCCGACGAGGAGAAGAAGTGACGAGAGTGACGAATTGATGAAAACGAGTGTTAGGTTAGAGCGTCGACGATGCGCTTACCAGAGAAGTTTCCGTCGATGGTGACGGGAAGATGTGGCGGGAGAAATTCCGCCGATGAATGTCGCGAATCAACGGCGACGAGATTGGCGATGGCTTCCCCGAGGTTTGCGGGACAAGTATCCGCAGAGATGAGAGGATCACGATCCGCGTATGCGGTTGAGCTGCTCTGATACCATGTCAGAACTTGAGCTTAGAATCGATACTATAGTAGTGAGCTCAAAGCTCTCTAAGTACATCCGGAATGAGCAAGGTAGGGATGAGGAGGGAATCAGGAGGCAATCCTAAGGAATCAAGGGTAATCCCAAGGCAATCTCCAATTGGTGGGTTGGAGATTGCTTGGAGATTACATTTGGGTTTGGTTGGGATGTGGGTGTACACCCAACCAAACACAAAGTGCAAACTACAATAAACTAGGATATAAAAGTACAAGTACAAAATGTGAGATTGGGGCCTAACACCAACATCTACTCCACGTCCCACCCCAATCGCCGTTCAGACTTAGGGAAATGCTACGAAAGTCTTAATGAGAATAGGGATCACCTTCTTGATCTTGAGCACGACGTCTTTTTCACCCTGCCCGAGATAGTTTTTTACCTGCCCAAAAAAGCGTATTACCAAATCGACCCTTAAGCGTTTAGCGTATATACGTTAGCGTATATACGATACGCGTATATACGCTATAAGCGTATATTCCCACTAAGGGCGACATAACCGCCGGTTTTGGTCTCCATGCGACAGTCCACGCTGTCCTTGAACACCGCACCGCTCTCGTTGACGAGAAACACGTTCGCCTGGGGGCGACCGTTCTTATCAGTCATCATATCAGAAGAAATTGTCACGCCGGTCCGCTTCCAGCTCGCCTTCACTCCAGAAAGCCCTCTGTCGATGTTCTCGCAACAGAGTCGCAAGCCCGCCCCGTCGATGAACGTCCTCGTCGGGGGGACGTATCCTGTGCCGGAGTCCCTAATGGCACAAACGGCGTTGATGAAGAGAGGGTGCGCCGCCACGCGCTCCGGGATTCGACACGCCGCGAACATCAGCGCCAACGCCTCGTGTGCATCGCGCTTCGCAGCTGCCGCATCTGTCTCCAAGTAGTCAGTAATGCGGCTCCTCTTTCCGCCGCTGGTGACCGACGCAATGGCATCCGATGTCGCCTGGCGGCGCTGATCCGCCGCTGCAGCCTTAGCCTCATACTTCTTTCGGATGGCAGCCCGTACTTCAGAGGGGGCTTCCTTGCATAGCGCCACTTCGCGGCGCCTCATCTTCCTCCAATTCGCCAAGTGCTGCGCGCAGCGGGTGGCGGCGCCAGAAAAGACATTGCAGCAGTACCTGCATTCGTATTGCTGCGATTTCCCCTCGTCCACCTTTATGCGGCGGAAATGCTTGAACACCTCGTGGTCGACATCGGGAAGGTAAACTCGCGCCGACTGAACAGGACTGTCCGAGCTGGTATTACGAGGGGGAGTGGACGGGGTCGGGCTAACATCTGCAGAAGACATTCTAAAAAGGTCTGTGAAGGTACATGGGAGGATGCATTGACGAGAGAGAACAATACCTGATTGTGAAGTAGCGTGGGATGGAGTGGTGGGGAGAAGTTGAATTGGAGGGAGTTTGTAGGTCGAGAGCGGTACAAATTGGTGGAACTCCAATGTGGAATGTCAAGGACATCGCGACTCCAAACATTGGAGCCACGTAACCCAACTCACAGTCGCGGGGCCGCGAATTGAAAGCACGGAAACCAACTCACCTCCATACATTGAAGCCACGTCCAGGCCAGGGTAGATCTCGGACGTGCATTTCGAGCACGGCCTCTTCTTCGCCGTGAGAAGACGAAACTTTTCAGATATACATTTTTTTTTTTTCGATTTTGGGCTGCCCTGAAAAAAACCCCCGAGCGTATTGCGTATTCGTTAGCGTATAGCGTTTTGCGTGTATACGCAAGCGGATAAACGCTAAACGCTTAAAGGCAAAAGCGTATTTTGCCACTTAGTTCTTGTGCACTCGGCCATACCTTGGGGTGTTCTTGTGCACTCGGCCATACCTTGGGGTGTTCTTGTGCACTCGGCCATACCTTGGGGTGTTCTGGTGCACTCGGCCATACCTTGGGGTGTTCTTGTGCACTCGGCCATACCTTGGGGTGTTCTTGTGCACTCGGCCATACCTTGGGGTGTTCTGGTGCACTCGGCCATACCTTGGGGTGTTCTTGTGCACTCGGCCATACCTTGGGGTGTTCTGGTGCACTCGGCCATACCTTGGGGTGTTCTGGTGCACTCGGCCATACCTTGGGGTGTTCTGGTGCACTCGGCCATACCTTGGGGTGTTCTGGTGCACTCGGCCATACCTTGGGGTGTTCTGGTGCACTCGGCCATACCTTGGGGTGTTCTTGTGCACTCGGCCATACCTTGGGGTGTTCTGGTGCACTCGGCCATACCTTGGGGTGTTCTGGTGCACTCGGCCATACCTTGGGGTGTTCTGGTGCACTCGGCCATACCTTGGGGTGTTCTGGTGCACTCGGCCATACCTTGGGGTGTTCTGGTGCACTCGGCCATACCTTGGGGTGTTCTGGTGCACTCGGCCATACCTTGGGGTGTTCTGGTGCACTCGGCCATACCTTGGGGTGTTCTGGTGCACTCGGCCATACCTTGGGGTGTTCTGGTGCACTCGGCCATACCTTGGGGTGTTCTGGTGCACTCGGCCATACCTTGGGGCGTTCTGGTGCACTCGGCCATACCTTGGGGTGTTCTGGTGCACTCGGCCATACCTTGGGGTGTTCTGGTGCACTCGGCCATACCTTGGGGTGTTCTGGTGCACTCGGCCATACCTTGGGGTGTTCTGGTGCACTCGGCCATACCTTGGGACATGCGCGTGCAGCGATTGCTTCTCCCACCCCACGCAAGATCTAAGGTTCGGGAGAAAGGGATTGCGGACAGGACAGTGGCGAGGGCAACGAAAACGGGAGACATGAATTGAAAACTCTCTGCATATAGCAGTGATAGCGAGAGCATGACAGGAGCAAGACGTGAGGGAGATGAACACAAATGGTGAGAACGAGAAGATGGTAAGAAAGAGGGGTGTAGGTACCAGGGAGGGGCAGATGGAGGTGAAGAGGGAGCCAATGCCATAGATGATGGCATCCACTGATGCGATCTGCTCCAGCACTCGCGGATTCACACGCGGGAACACCTGCCACACACCACACACCAACGATCCTCACACACGGTGATGAAAGATGGCAGCAATGGGCCTTAGAATCACACATGGCAAATGCAAGATGCAGCAGTTCCAGCAGTTGGCAGCTTGAAGCATCCCAGAGGTGGCGCACATGGCGGCACTGAGGTGAGCCCATGGCAGGCGGCACACACCTCATGTAGCAGGTTGGTGCCTTCACTCGACATGTAGAACACCCGGCGGATGGGCGCGGGCAGAGGAGGCGACGCGTCAGACGACTGCAGCGAGAATGGGGGTAGGAAAAGGGAGAGGAAGACAGGCAGCAGGAGCACACGTGAGGGAGAGGAAGACAGGCAGCAGGAGCACACGTGAGGGAGAGGAAGACAGGCAGCAGGAGCACACGTGAGGGAGAGGAAGACAGGCAGCAGGAGCACACGTGAGGGAGAGGAAGACAGGCAGCAGGAGCACACGTGAGGGAGAGGAAGACAGGCAGCAGGAGCACACGTGAGGCACACTCCATCAACCTGGCTGGTGGACGTGTGTGGGTGCGAGGGGGGGGCGTGAAGGCATGCAGAGGCGGCATTGCAGCAGCAGGGTGGTGGGAGCAGTGCGACCTTGTCGACGGAGAGCAGCAGGTGGCGAGGGCTGTCCACGACAGCGGGGTGTGAGATTTCGTTCTGGCCGCGGATGATGCTGCCGTCCTGATGCCCACACCACACCACACCACACCACGTGGTGCGCCAACACGCATGCGGGAAGGGGAGGTCGCACGCTCAAAGACATAGGGGAGGGATATTGGGATTAGATGAGAACTGGGACAAGTCACTGGAGGGAGTGGAAGGAGAAATGGGCCTTATGGTAATGACTGAAAAGGGATGGCCATGCAATGTTAATGCAGGGTCAAAGTGGGTGACAGTGCACTGAGAGGCAATGGAGGCGAGGAAGAGCCAGGCGGGGGCTTTTGTCAGACACAGGGCAGCACGAGGTGGTGTACGAGAGGGGGCTTTTGTCAGTATGGGAGGCATGGCTAAAGGGGGGAAGTGGTGTATGGAGGCGGTGTGTGGTTACGTAGAGCTCGGCGCCGAGAGTGAAGCGGTCGTTGGTGCAGACACAGGGCAGCACGAGGCTGCGCTGTGGGATGTTGGAGACGCGGGAGAAGAGGAAGATGGCAGCGTCCAGCGAGCGGAAGAAGGCGCGCGCGCCTGAGAAGAAGAAGTTGCCCACACTGGCAGGCATGCACGGGCACACACAGGTGGTTCGCATGGCATGATGGTGGCAGGTCAGAAGGACAAGTGGAGAGCGTAAGGTGGTAGTCATCGTAAGGGGTGTGGCGTGCAAGTGTCATGTCAGTACATCATGGCAAAAGGATGGGTGTGCGAGGAGGAAAGAGATACACACCTCCCATGCTGGAAGCAGAAGCGATGGCTTGCATTGCGGAGGATCTGGCATGGAGGGCAAGGCAGACAGGATGGAAGCAGACAAGGATGGGCACATGAGGACGAGGGAGAAGGTCCTGATGGGCTGTTGGTGACATGAGAGATGTTGCAAGCGGAGCAGAACAGAGGTGTCGAGGCGAGGAGAACCTGGTAGTGGAAGTGCAGGAGGAGAACCTGGTAGTGGAAGTGCAGGAGGAGAACCTGGAAGTGGAAGTGCAGGAGGAGAACCTGGTAGTGGAAGTGCAGGAGGAGAACCTGGAAGTGGAAGTGCAGGAGGAGAACCTGGTAGTGGAAGTGCAGGAGGAGAACCTGGTAGTGGAAGTGCACGAGGAGAACCTGGTAGTGGAAGTGCACGAGGAGAACCTGGTAGTGGAAGTGCACGAGGAGAACCTGGTAGTGGAAGTGCAGGAGGAGAACCTGGTAGTGGAAGTGCACGAGGAGAACCTGGTAGTGGAAGTGCACGAGGAGAACCTGGTAGTGGAAGTGCACGAGGAGAACCTGGTAGTGGAAGTGCAGGAGGAGAACCTGGTAGTGGAAGTGCACGAGGAGAACCTGGTAGTGGAAGTGCACGAGGAGAACCTGGTAGTGGAAGTGCACGAGGAGAACCTGGTAGTGGAAGTGCACGAGGAGAACCTGGTAGTGGAAGTGCACGAGGAGAACCTGGTAGTGGAAGTGCACGAGGAGAACCTGGTAGTGGAAGTGCACGAGGAGAACCTGGTAGTGGAAGTGCACGAGGAGAACCTGGTAGTGGAAGTGCACGAGGAGAACCTGGTAGTGGAAGTGCACGAGGAGAACCTGGTAGTGGAAGTGCACGAGGAGAACCTGGTAGTGGAAGTGCACGAGGAGAACGTGGTAGTGGAAGTGCACGAGGAGAACCTGGTAGTGGAAGTGCACGAGGAGAACGTGGTAGTGGAAGTGCACGAGGAGAACGTGGTAGTGGAAGTGCACGAGGAGAACCTGGTAGTGGAAGTGCACGAGGAGAACCTGGTAGTGGAAGTGCACGAGGCGAACCTGGTAGTGGAAGTGCACGAGGAGAACCTGGTAATGGAAGTGTACGAGGAGAACCTGGCAGTGGAAGTGCAGGAGGAGAACCTGGTAGTGGAAGTGCAGGAGGAAGGCGCGGATGATCTCCTTGTACGGATCCGACACGCCCCCCCACAGCTCATGCTCGCCCTCCACTATGCTCAGCCTGCACACCCACCGCACACACACACACACCACATGCCCATGGCACGCCACACTGTGAGCCGTGCGCACCAGCCCACAGAGAACGGTGGGCAGGTGATGGATGTAGTAAGTGGTTGTGATGGGTGTGGTGCGGGCACGAGGTCACCATTCTGCCTTGGCGTGCGCGGGGTGCAGTGGCAGGCGGTGTCCCAGCAGTCGCCGCACTGCTCTGGCCTCATGGCTCGACCCGTCGGACAGGCGCAGGCAGCGCGAGCGAATGTCACCGATGGCAGGTCCACCTGGGGTGGGGGCACAGAGGGTGGTGCGGGATGAGGGGGTCAAACAGGGTGTTGAGTGGGAGAGGTGGGCGCTGGAGGGAGCATGAGAAGCGTGATGTTGCAGCGTGATGCAGCAACAGTAGAACCACCTTGCGGGGGGGCGGTGAGGCAGAGAGCAGCAGGGTGTGAGTGAGTGGCTGACCTATGACGCGCACGATCTCTGCGGTGCTGCCGCCATCATCAGAGACGGGCAGCACGTGCGCCACGGCGGTGGTCCATTCGTGCAGCTCCTCCGCCACCGCGTTGAACGCCGTGCCTCCTGCCGCACCACGCACGGAGGGGGCACAAGGCCGGCACCACAGAGAGAGGTGCACGTCAGCATGTAGAGCTGCAGGGGTGGCGGGCAGGCGACAAGGGCAGGCGAGGCAGCAGGAGCAGCGGAAGGGTACCTGAGAAGACGAGCAGAGATGGCTCCTTGCACAGGTGGCCCTCCATTGATGCGCATGCATCCGCATGGGCGCTCCTGTGACTGTCCACACTAAAGGGCGCGTGTGACCAGGGGTGTGCTGCCCCTAGGGTGGGGGCTGACCCTGGCGTCACGGCGCCCAGCGCAGGCAGGTCAGCACACGTGGGTGCGGGCTGTGCGTGCGCGTGTGAGTGCGGGCCTGTTGTGCCCCGCTCCTCTGCTGCCGCACTGTCTCCTCGCCCTGCTGCTGCCCTCGCTCCCACCCCTGCAGCACAGCCTCGTTCCACGTGCTCGCCCTCACGCACGGTCATGTGTGACGCGCCTGCCAGCCCTCCCTCCTCCACGCCGCTGCCCCGCACCACCTCCCCCACGCGCACTCCCCTTGCAGCTGTGCTCGCCCGCTTCTCCTCCACCGCTTCTTGCCGCGGAACGATGTTCACGCGTCCCCCACGCATTCTTCCCTCTCCCATCTCCCACTCCCGACTGTCCCCGCTTCCCCCGCTCTCCACCACCCTTGATCCCCCCGCTCCGCCTGTCCCCGCCGTCATTGCGGACAACTGCGCTGCTGCGACAGCAACACGGCTGCGCTCGCCGCCGGATCGCCAAGGGTAACGGCAGGTGCGCGCGCGAGACGTCACTGGTGTGCGTGAGCCAGAATGGAACAAGAAGAACAGCACACAATCTGCCTTCGGATCATCATACGGTAACCTTACTACCTAATCCTATAGGTTTCCGAGCTATGCGTTAGGGAGTCGAGTAATTGTAAGGTGAACACGAACGGCGCTGTGGACTAAATCCGCGCAGCATTTGAACGGCTAAACCGTGCGAGTGGAATCAGCTCAAATACCTGTTGGGAGCAGCGCCTGGGCAGAGCGCCGCGTGGCAGCGACGTCGCTGAAGGTTAGTTTCTCACGAACGCGGCGCTGCGAGGCGAGGTGTAATGGGAGGACCTGGAAGCTGCGCGGGTCACGGTGACTTTGGCCAGCGTCAGCATTGCGGTGCCACTGGCTGGAAATGGGGAAGGGTGGGAAAGATGTAACGTTGCGTGGAATGACGAATAGAGGTGGATTCCGCATTTCGCGCAGTTTGTCTAGCCGGTCGTCGAATGGACTGACTGCGATGCTCTATCCAAACGTTGTCATGTCGTTTGGATTTAGTCATGAATGCAGATGGCCGTTAGAGATCGACACCAAGGAGGTGTTTCTTCAAGGTTGAAGTGACACAGGATTACAAATCTGGTTTGCTCAATGTGTTCGACAAGCGCAAACGTTCGTGAAAGGAAAATATCCACTTCGACATTGAGCGAATTGAACTGGATATTCGCGATAACAGCGAAAAGTGGGGGAGGGCAATTGTGAATTCTGTTACAGTCGCAACAGCGAGGCTCAGTTACCTGCTAGTCACTTCACATGTTGCAACCTCTGTCATTATCGAGAAACAGGGTCGTGCCGATCTGTGACACAAGTCACAATTTCGGACCCCTTCTAATACCCGAATTACCCGCCTTTTGCCAAGCACGCGACGTGACAGACGCCATAGTATTGCCCCATCATTAGACGAGGTGATACGAAGTATCGCAGCCGTACAACGGCCGCGTCACTCGTTGCCGCTCGTATCCTGTCTTCTCGGCGCTTCCCAGTCACTCCGAGAGCCGCGGAAACGCCATAGTCCGGGAAACCCTAGATAAAGGTACGATTTTTCTTTCGGCTCCTGAGTCTCGCTTTTCTGTTCCTGGACTCGGTCTTCCGCATTGTAAGCATCACAACGAACCGTGGTGCTTGTAGTTGTGTCAGAGCCCGATGTGACACGTCAAGTTACGTATCGTCTCGCTTGCATCGATTTTGAGTATAATCACACCAGGCGTCATTTCGTGCTAATTCCCTTCGGCCTGGTTCTGGCGGTCACGCTGTCGCGTGACTGACCCAACCTCTAAGGCGTGCGTGACCTAGCTTGTGACTGACCTAACCTCTGTTTGGACTTAACTTGTACGACTGGCCTATTTTGTGCGATCCCTAGCTTGTAACCAACCTGGCCTCTCATTATCATTGGCTGACCTAGCTTGTGGGGGGGCTAGTCTCTGATTGGCTTTTTTTATGAGGGACTTTGCCTCTGACTCACCTGTTTTATGAGGGAATCTGCCTCTGTCTGACCTATTGTTACGAGCGAATTCGCCTCTGATCGACCTGTCTCTCGAGGGACTACTCCTTTGACTGACCTATCTTATGAGGACTGTTGATGAATATACAGGTGACCTCCTGACCCCCTAACTATACTCTTCCTCTCTTCTTCCTTTGACAGGAATATAGTTAGTCTACGTGCAGCAGATTTGTGCGGACAAAATTCGTTGAGCAGGTAGATGCAGTAAGGTGTGCTTGAGGGTGGTAAATGAAATGGGGGAAAGTTACCGATCTGAATATAGAGTGTTCTGTTTTTCCGCGACTCTTCCTGAGAAAACGGCGATTCGCAAAATATTGGGGGAAGAAATTAGTTGTTCCTCAGCCAGCCAGTTGACCTAGCTTGTGTGACTGACCTAGCTTTGTGACTGAACTAGCTTGTGTGACTTACCCCTGAATGTACAATGCTTTAACTTACCTAGTCCATGTGTGACCTAGATTTTTTATGGGCATACCATGTGGCTTACCTAGCTCTTGACTGATCTAACCTGTGGCCTATAGCTTTCCTGGACTGTGACTGGCATATCCTGTGCATGACCTTGCCTGTGACCTAGGGCGTGTGGGTGACGAAGCCTATATGTCAACTAGCCTGTGACTGTCCTAGCTTCTGGTGGGATGACCTGTGTGGCTAGCCTCATATTGACGTAGCCTATTTGTGACCCGGCCAACAATTCTCTTGCCTGTGTGAGACTTGACATACATAGCATAGCATGTGATGTGGTCCATACCATAATACACTGGTGTGGTGTGGTAGGGATGAGCAAGGTGGCGAACACCTGTTCGGTTCGCCTCGAACGTGTTCGAGGCGAACCGAACAGGTTTTGTTTTTCAGCTTAAATCGTTCGCCCGAACGTGTTCGATGTTCGCCCGAACACGTTCGTGTTCGTGGCGCTGCTGCAGAACGCCCCGTGGCGAACATGAACGTGTTCGAGGTTCGCCCGAACACGCCTCCACAGGCGAACAGCGAACACCTGTTTTTTCCTAACCTGTTCGCCGAACCGAACAGTGTTCGGTTCGGCAAAAGAGGGTGTTCGACAAGGGGCGAAGACGAACATGTTCGTGTTCGCCCTTTGCTCATCCCTATGGTGTGGTGTGGTCTATGCGTGAGCAATGGCTGACCGGGTCGAATAAGGCTCGTTGTTACCCGCTTGAGCTCGCTTTTTGTAACTTAGGGCCTGGATCGACTTTGGTTCTATGCGTGAGTACTGCCGAGCTGAGCCTGACTCGCTGCGAGCCAAACTGTGTGTGTGTCCGACATGTGGCTTGAATATAATGCGCAAGCCGAGCAGGCTCTCAGAAAGCTGCCAGGCTCGCCACGAGCCTTGCGACTTGCGACCCACCCTGTGTGGACCTCCTCCTGGTATAATCCACCGGGTGGAGGGATTCGGCATGTCTCGCGCTCTCCTCCAGCCCCAGCCAGCCGAGGAGCCTTGAAGAACGGGTGCCTTGAGTGCGTCAGACCTGACTTGGAAAGTGTAAACTAGAAGTGTAAACTGGTTTCCGATCAGCCCCATCGTCTCGAGCCGATTAACTCACTGAAAGCCGAGTTGAATGTCAAGCCATGCTGCTAGTCGGCTTCACGATTCGTCCGTCTCGGCGCAAAGAGCACCTCAAACGGCCAATGCACCGCTCGGGACTTTTCTCACTCGTAATATGGTATTCACTACCATTTCTGCTATCCCTCGCCCTCTACAATCAGATCCCCTGGTTGTGTGCTCGCTCCGGCTTCTCTCGCCTACCTGACTGTGGTAAGGAGAAGAGCTGGCAGAGCCAAAATTGCACTTTCCATGACATGCAGGCTGGGCTGAGCTTTTCACCTTGTGCAGCATGCCATATTTCTGTTGTAATTTCATATTTCATACAACATACATAGGCTAGAAGTGTAGCACATTTATAAATTGGGGGGTTGCTTAGTGTACCCTCCAACCACATTTTGTGGTTGGTTGGGATTGGTCCTTAGCTCAACCAATCCCAACCAACACACATTTGTGGTTGCTTGGGTCACAAGCAAGCTCACCCATTGGCCAACTTATTGGCCAATAGGGTAAGCTTCCCTCGTCTCTCTCTTGCTCATTGTTTGTACTAACGAGCCTCTTGGCTCATTATTCAATGTATCAATTCTCTCTCTTCTAACATGGTATCATGAGCTAATGGCTCACGCCTACCTCCCTCGGTCCTTAGGCCACCCTCTCCTCCCCGTTCCTCAGATCTAGCCCCACCCACGGAGCTGCCCTCCCTTCACGCGCCCTTTAGGCACTGTCCTCCCTCCCCGTGCGCCCCCTAAGGCGCTGCCCTCCAAGGCACGTCCAGATCTGCAACTCCAGCGCCCAGATCTGCACTCCCCGCGCTCAGATCTGCAACTCCAGCGCCCAGATCTCACTCCCCGCGCTCAGATCTGCAACTCCAGCGCCCAGATCTGCACTCCCCGCGCTCAGATCTGCAACTCCAGCGCCCAGATCTGCACTCCCCGCGCTCAGATCTGCAACTCCAGCGCCCAGATCTGCACTCCCCGCGCTCAGATCTGCAACTCCAGCGCCCAGATCTGCACTCCCCGCGCTCAGATCTGCAACTCCAGCGCCCAGATCTGCACTCCCCACGCTCAGATTTGCAACTCCAGCGCCCAGATCTGCACTCCCTGCGACCAGATCTACTCCTCCCGCGCCTAGATCTGATCATTCCGCGCCCAGATCTGGATTCCGCGCCACCAGATCTCCTCCCGCGCCCAGATCTGAACATTTCGCACCCAGATCTGCACTCCGCGCGCCCAGATCTGCACTCCGCCCGCCCAGATCCGCCCTCCGCGCGCTCAGATCTGCCCTTCGCGCAACCAGATCTGCACTCCGCGCGACCAGATCTGCCCTCCGCGCGACCAGATCTGCCCTCCGCGCGACCAGATCTGCCCTCCGCGCGACCAGATCTGCATCTCCCGCACTGAAATCTGACCATTTCGCGCCCATCTCTGCACGTCCCGCTCGTTTGCCGCGGGCTGTCCCGCGTGCATTCGCCACGGGCTTCCCAGTCGCGCGGATCTGCCGCACGGCTGCCCTCTTCGTCCCCTCCCCCCCCCCTCTCTCCCTTCCTCCTCCCATTGTACCCGCAGCAGCATCATCAGCGGCACCTCAACGGCACCACCAGCAGCACCCTCCCCCCTTTCCTCCCCCATAGCATCGCCCTCCTCCTCCTCCTCCACCCAACCCACCCTCCGCTCCTCCCTTCCTCCTCCCATCCTACCTGCAGCAGCACCAGCAGCAGCACCAGCAGCGGCACCACCAGCAGCACCCTTCCCCCTTGCCTCCCCCATAGCATCGCCCTCCTCCTCCACCGTCCTCCTCCTCCCATCCTACCTGCAGCAGCACCAGCAGCAGCACCTGCAGCGGCACCACCAGTAGCACCCTTCCCCCTTGCATCCCTCATAGCATCGCCCTCCTCCTCCTCCACCTTCCCCACCCTCCGCTCCTCCCTTCCTCCTCCCATCCTACCCGCAGCAGCATCCGCAGCGGCACCAGCTGCAGAACCAGCAGCGGCATGGGCAGCAGGGCCAGCAGCAGCATTGGCAAGGGTACCCTCGCACCATCCTCCTCCTGCCCTAGCCTCTACCCATCCTCATCTCTATGGCATCGTCGTCCGATTCTTCCGTCGACCTTGCCACTGTTGACGCACTCGAGTTGCTGCCTGACAACTCTGCTGCTAATTGGCACTCTTATGCTCATTCCGTTGAGGTGCTCCTCTCCTCTGTTGTGGTCAGCGGCTACAACCTTCGCTCGGTTGTCTTTCAGGAAGGCGGTGGACTTCAGCCCGTGGCCCCCACCGCTCCTACTGGACCTGCCCCCGCCCACCCTGGCGCCGAGCCCTCTCCCCCCGGTGATCCTCCCACCTTCGCGCCGAATGTCAACGACCCGCAGAGCTCGGAAACCGCCATTCGCACCTACCGCACCAATCTCCAAGAGCACCTGCGCCTGCAATTGCGTTACGAGGACGACA